>OY723388.1:48263473-48508473 GCA_963210295.1 Ophion ellenae | reverse complement strand
GAGAAGGAGCGGCTGAAGAGGGCTGCTGAATAATATCCCTAAACCCTTTTTATCTGCCATTTGCCTTCCTCGAGAGGAAGGCGCACACGCTCGAACCTCACAAGTGCGATGGGGGAAGACATCACTCGTGCGTGCCCTCCTCTCGTGTTCTCTCTCCACACTCGAGCTCGTGCGATCTCGTAAACTCGCCTGATACTTTTGGGTCTTGAGTAAATTGAATCATGCCCTAGCAAAATTAATTCCGCGAAAACCGCGGGCTCCGACAAGGTCCTGTGAAATTGACACGAAACTCGGAGTTTCGATTTACTCCGGGCTTACGATCGATCCAGGAAGAAAAGGGCTCGGAGAAACGTTCCTCGGTGGGTCGTGTGACGAGTGATGAGCCTCGCGCTGCGTAAATGATGAGAAATTATTGGAAAATCTCCTGTTTTTATGGATAATATTTGAAAAAATGTTTATGACACTTTTCACGGCCAGTGAAAAAATATTACATATGACATATATGTCATATGTATTGGAGCCTTGGAGTGCTCCACACTCTTCAATCGAATATTAGTAAAAAAATTAAAAAAAATAAAAATAGCTGTTACTTCACGGTGTTCAGATATCCGATAATATAAAAAATACCAAAAATCCGTTTTTCGTATTCACGATTCGGGAAAATTTAAAAAAATAACATAACTAGTGTCTTTCCTTAAGAAAAAAAAATATTTTTGCATATTTTGACTTGAAACGGACGTTCGACTTGCTCAATGAAATCTAAATTAATTTTTTTTTCTGGAAGGCTATGGAAAGACGCACATGTTCTTTTTTTACGAATGTAAATACGTCAAATCCTGCCAAAGATACAGCTATTTGAATGGAAAAATGTTAAAAAATGGGAATCAATGAGAAAAAACGTCAGATTTTTTTTTTAAATTCGACACTCGATAAATATTTTTCAATAAAGTAACTCGATTTTATAAAATTATTTGTGGATTTTTTTTTACTCGCTGAAGTGACGTGGAATGCTACATATATATTTATACATATATGTATGGGTAATTCCACCAATTCTGTGTCAAAGTTGTACCGGGTGGTCGTAATAAAAATGACATTTATTTGAATCAACCTTAAATCTTCAATGGCATTTTTATTACATAAATAAACATTCAGAGTTTTTATAAGGTAATGTCATGTCACATAAGCAAATTAAAAAAAAATATCATTTAACTTTAATAGCTACTGTTGGTTTTGAGGTTATAAAATCTCTCACTTACAAATTTATGTAATAAAAATAATAATAGCAATAATTTTTATTATCATATAGAATAAAAAAAAAATGGGAAAAATTTTTATTTAATTTTTCTGAGACCGATGTTTCAGAGATCCCATCTCGTTTAAAATCTATTTCGATGTAAAAAATTCTGAATTTTTCGAAAAAAATACTTTCAAAACCGGGAAAAATGGGGCAAGGCCCGAAAAATCGATTTTTATACTTTAAACGTGATTTTCGTAATTTTCAAAACAACCCAGATTTTCCGCATATTTTTTTTCAAAAAGTTCATGTTTTTCTCTAAAAAAATCGTTTTTTAAAAAAATTTCTAGCTATAATTGGAAAGAAGTTATAGGCATTTGAAAATTTGGTGTTTTACAAAATTTGAAAACTGTGAGCCGCTATTGCTAAAAAACTATTGGATAAAAAAATTCGAAAAAAATCATGGATGCTTGTTTTAATATAAGCTTTCAGATGACCTCCTTAGTTTTTCTTAATTCAGCCGACCCGGTACAACTTTGACACAGAATTGGTGGAATTACCCAAAAAGTATTGATAATACTTTTGTATTATCAATACTTTTTACTTATTTTATTTATTTATTCCTTATATATGGTCGAGGAGCAGAGCCAGAATAAAAAAGGGCTCACCAAACCGTGCTTTTTTTCATTTCTGTGATCGAAACTTTGGTGAGGAAGCAAGTGGCGAGCAGGAGAGAAAGAGGGACAGAGATGGAAGATCGCGTTAATTAACAAAAAACCTCGTTAATAAAACGACACTGCACACTTTTTCGTCCTCTGCCCCGATTGCTCCCTTGAGCTAGTCATCAAACGTTCTTTCCTCTAGCAACGATGTTACACTCTCTCTCTCTCTCTCTCTCTCTCTCTCTCTCTCTCTCTCTCTCACCCTCTTTCTTATTCTGTTTATCTTTTTTATTCTCTCTTTACCTTTCGCTTTCGGTCATTTTCTCCCTCTTTTGCTCTCCCTCCATCTATCGCTCTCCATCTCTCTCGCCCTCCCCCCTCTCGCTCTTTCCCTTCCCTCGTCTCTTTTTCCATCCAGACGCTTCGAAACTGACCCGCACTTTCGACAAGCGCCCGTCCTATTCTCCGATAAAACTTTAAACGCGAGGCTTCCGGTACGAGTAAGCGAACAATTAGCGACACACGTAGCTATATACACTTGTGTGCACGTCCCTCTATTTATTTTTAGAGCCCGCCTCACGAGCTCCAGAAACACGCTAATTGTCTCTCAGCCACTTCAACGACTTATATACATCATCTTTGCCGTTGCAATGTTCACTCTTCGGCTCCGTTTCACCCCCTCTTGATTTTTTCTCGCTGCGGTATCGCGAACGTGCTAAATTGTTGGCACGTTTTTTTTTTGTCGATTTCCGGCCCACGGATCGTGAAGTCACTTGATCGGAGCCATTGAGCGAAAACCGATGGAAAACTCATGGCGAATCGTTTTTGCAACGCAACAATTGTCATTGCTGGGTAAGAGAAGGCTGGGGGAAATATTTTTGGGGGGTTAAGGGGGGTCGACCATTTGAAAGGCGAAAAATTAGGGTATTTTCGTGATTTTTTTTTTCATGTAAAGAATACTCATGGAACTTTGTAACTTTGTGTGTTTTTTATTTGATATTTTGAGTATGCAAACATATTTGATTATTGTTTTTTAAATGAAAATTGACAGTCGTGTGCATCGATGTTCAGGGGAAGTCGCTCAAAAAGTTTCCGCACTGCTGGAGATCTTTCTCGCGGTGTAATTGCCTGAAACAAAACAAACCAAAATGATTCTCGAAGGTAACATCCATACACGGTCGGTGAAGCAGGATTGTGAAAATATATTTAAAATTCACGAAATGGCAGCTAAACAAAGTCAATTTTGCGATCCTTCATGACATTTTTGCTATCTTCAAGTACGTTTCATTTTTGGAATTAAAATATTATTTAGCTTCACCGACAAACTGATGGTTCAAGGAAGATGTGTGGCAAATTTTCTCAAAATTGGTTGAATAGTTTTTGAGCAGTCACTCCAGCAGTTGGGAACAATACAGTTTTGAGAAAAACGCGCTCAAAGTTTCAACAAGGGAAAACTTAATTATTTTGATGCCTTACCGGCAGGGTTGCTAAAATTGTAATGAAAAAGTAATGTATTATTGATTACTTTTTTAATGGGTAATGAAATTTTTTCCATTGCCCATTACATTACATTCAGTAATGTGAAAAAAATCCATTACTCATTACATTATATTTTGTAATGGAAACAATTTCCGTTACTCATTACATTGGATGTTATAATGTAAAAATATCCATTACTCATTACATTATATATTGTATTGTAAAAAATTTCCATTACAAAATGCAATGTAATGTGTAATGACAAAAAAATCATTACACATTCCATTGTAATGGGCAATGCACATTTTTTACATTACAACGTGCAATGTAATGGTTAATGGAATTTTTTTACATTACAAAGTGGAACGCAATGAGTGATGGAAATTTTTTACATTACAAAATTTAATGTAATGAGTAATGGAATTTTTTCGCATTGCAAAATATAAGGTAGTGAGTAAAGGAATTTGTCCACATTACTAATGTAATGTAAAAAATCTCGATTACTCATTATAAGGTAATATGGATCATTATTCGTTTCCCATCGGGTCAGATCGACCCACTGCAAAAATCGCTGCGCCTAATGGGAAACCATTTATAATCCTCATTACATTGTAATGAGTAATGGAGATTTTGAACATTGCATTGCATTAGTAATGTGAAAAAATTCCATTACTCATTACCTTATATTTTGTAATGTAAAAAAAATCCATTACTCATTACATTACATTTTGTGATGTAAAATATTTCCATTACTCATTACATTGGACTGTGTAACGTAAAAAAATTCCATTACCCATTACATCGTAATGGGTAATGAATATTTCACATTTCAAAATGTAATGTAATAAGGAATTAAAATGTTTTACGTTACAAATTTCAATGTGATGAGTAATGAACATTTTCTACATGACAAAATTCAATGTAATGGGTAATGGCAATTGTTTGCATAACAAAATGTAATGTAATGAGTAATGGACATTTTTTACGTAATTGAATGTAATGTGATGGGTAATGACATTTCTTTTCGTTACAAAATGTAAAGTAATGAGTAATGAAAACGCATTACAAAGAGTAATGCATTATTTGCAACTCTGCTTACCGGCTAATCCGTGATTCTAGCGCCATACAATATTCCTTCGGCTTCCACGTAAATACGATTTTCCTGCTGCTGTTACTCTCTACGGGTTTCCCGACCCGAAATTCAATAAACCGATAGGTCAACAGCGGATTCCAACACGCTTTATCAAGGCTCGCACTACAAAGTTTTTTAAACGCATTTTGCACAAAACTGTATTTTTCAAAATAGCTTCCATGATATCTTAAAATCTATTGAACGGATTTCGCTCAAATTTTCATGGTATAGTCAGCACATCCATAGTTCTCAACCGAACTAGAATATTTCTGATATCTGCCATATTTTTTTTAAGCTGATAAAGTGAAATAATGACGAAATTTGGAACTTCACTTTTAAAACCGTGCCAAAAATTCAATTTTGGATATTTGGCACGGTTTTAAAGGTGAAGAAAATCAAACGACATTTTATTATTCCAGATACGCAAAACCTCACGAAATCTTGGCAGCCATCAACCAGCATTTTTTTACACATGAGTGTCTTCCGAACGGTGTGAAATCGATTCAACTCGTTATTTTTGTTTGACAAAATTCCGAGGCCCTGTAAAAATGTTAATAAATGTGTGATAAAAATTCTAATATCGTGTGTTTCAATAGTTCATAAAAAAAAATTCCCAAAAAAGCGAAATCAAATAGCTGTCACATAGGATGACCCCGTTAAGCAACCGGAAGGAACAACGAGTGTCAGCTGAGAGTAAAAGTGATAAGATGCAGCCCGAAAGCGCATACGAACCAACGTTACCAATAAATAATTGGCCGTGATCCGTGACTGGAAATCTCCACAAAGTCCAGTTCTCCAGTAGACCTTAATTTCCATAAAACCATGACCCTCCATCGTAGTCACGAAAAGTAAAAAATGTTTTGGCCTTTTTTTATGTTTCAATGATCCGGACTCCAGACGGGTGTTCTTTCGATCGAAGTACCGCCGGATTTCATAGCGGACGAGACTTCCGGGGACGTGATGATCGCAGAGGGTGGTCAGGTGAGTCAATTCCCCCGGGAATAAGTGCCAAGCTAGTTCGCGAAACGGAGCTTAGTCTCGTGAAAATTAGCAAGGAGTACCAGCAACATTAGCCGTAGTATCTCGGTCTAATGAGTTATGAAATTCATTGGACGGAGGTATTCACCGGTCTGTGGAAACCGCCAAATTCTGTTTGATTGAGGAGCGAACCGCTTTAATTTTCAAACCAGATCCATACACATGGAATGAGACTGAGTCTGTTTCTCTCTCTCTCTCTCTCTCTCTCTCTCTTTCTCTCTCTCTCTCTCTCTCCCCTCCCCCTCGTTCTCTCTCTCTCTCTCTCTCTCTCTCTCTCTCTCTCTCTCTCTCTCTCTCTCTCTCTCTCTCGGCATCCGCTTCTCAAATTGAATATCGCGATACACGGATCAAAATTCGCTGGGTATTGTGGCTCATCGAGTTCTCTCGCACGCTCTACCTCGGTGCATTTGGATCGGAGGTATTGGCGAGGAATTCGGTGAAAATCAAACTACGTATCGCGATCATGCCAGACTAATCACCCTCCAAGTTCTTGCTCGTGAATTATTCTACACGCGTAATCCCCTGTAGTAGTCGTACTTTTAATTGCCTTTCCTTGCTCGTGCATAACGAGGAACAGCGTTTATTCTAAAAAAAAAACAAGAAAAAATACACCATAAACGGTAGGAAAAATTAATTGGTTGAATCTCAGCAAGCCCTTTATTTCGATTTAAAGGGAAGGCTACCGGAAATGTGGCTACCGATCTCCCATGCATTCCATTGTAATATTGAATGCCGTCCAAAATGAAAAATTCGATGCCTTGCACTCAATACCTATCCGAATCACCCCCAATGTTTTACGATTTTTGGTAGTTTTTGAGAAAGATGCATTGTACATTTTTTTTCGAGGTTTTCTGTAGTATGGGTTTTGAGGAAATACACAAAGGCAAAAAGCCTTTGTGTATTTCCTGCCCTTGGAAGTTTCCAAAAGTAATTGAGAGTCAGTGAGACTAGTATAAGTATTTTTTTTTATCATCCGAACTTTAGTGACTGATCCTATCAAACCGATTTTTTAAAATGGTGATCAGAATCGAAGGCATTTACGTTAGTGTTTAGTTGGTTACTTATTTTTTGGTTGGCTATACACAAATTTAAAAATATCGTAGAACATACATGGAGGAGATTTGGATAGGTATTGATACGAGGCATGAACATTTTCCTTTTAGACGTCACATTTCAAGTCACCCTGTATATATCCAAATAGAGAAGGCCCCCCCTGCTCCCCCCGTGAGAGAGACAGAAAATATATTCTGCATCAGTTATGTCTATTATACATTATGTTGACTATCGGCACATCTGTCCTCTAACAATAAGCACCGAGAAAGAAAGCATGTGCAATTAAAAAAAAAAGAATTTGCTAAATGTTTGTGTCTTCGTTTTATTTTCAGACTTCATTTAATTTTCAATAAAACAAGATTTAACTAGATGTAGAAAAATAGATAAGTACACATGTGCACAGTGTAATCATCTATTTATATTTGACTTAAGCGAACTCGCCTGCATACTTTTTTCTCCGGCGTACTTACGAATACGAGCATTACATTTGTTTATATTAGACGAAGCGTTTCGTTGCAGTTAAAAATCAAAGGATCAAATTGCAGTTCATTGCCGTTGAAAACCAAAAGATCAAATTTCAATTCATTGCCGTCAAAAATCAAAGAATTAAATTGCAGTTAAAAATCAAAGGATCAAACTGCAGTTCATTGCAGTTAAAAATCAAAAGATCAAATTGCAGTTCATTGCATGCAGAAAACAAAGAATCAAAATGCATCTCATTGCAGTTAAAAATCATAGGTTCAAATTGCCGTTCACTGCATGTAGAAACAAAAAAAGAATCAAAATACAGCTCATTGCAGTTTAAAATCATAGGATCGAATTGCAGTTCATTGCAGTTAAAAATCGAAGGATCTAATCGCAGTTCATTGCGGTTAAAAATCAAAGGCTCAAATTGCCGTTTACTGTAGTGAAAAATCATAGGACCAAATTGCAGTTCATTGCAGTTAAAAATCAAAAGATCGAACTGTAGTTCATTGCAGTAAAAAATCATAGGATGGAATTGCAGTTCACTGCATGAAGAAAACAGAGAATCAAAATGTAGTTCGTTGTAGTTAAAAATCATAGGACCAAATTGCAGTTCATTGCAGTTAAAAATCAAAAGACCAAACTGCAGTTCATTGCAGTTAAAAATTGAAGGATCAAATTGCAGTTCACTGCATGTAGAAAACAAATAATCAAAATGCAGTTCGTTGCAGTTAAAAATCATAAGATCAAATTGCAGTTTACTGCATGTAAAAATCAAAGAATCAATATGCAATTCTTTGCAGTTAAAAATCTTAGGATCAAATTGCAGTTAAACATCAAAAGATCACGCCGTGTTGCACAGCAGTTAAAAAACAAAGGACCTAATTGCAGTTCATTGCGGTTAAAAATCAAAGGCTTTAATTGCAGTTCACTGCAGTGAAAAATTAAATAATCAAATCGTGGTTTAGTAGCTCCGCAGATAAATAAGCTCTAAATTTGTTTGGTTGACTCACAACGAAGTGAGACCCTGTCGGTTGATCCGAAACAAAGATTGAAAATGATTCCGAAAAGTGTTGCACGCTTGTCGGCTACGAATACCTTTCGAGATTTATTCTCGGTGTCGATGTAGCGGGATTTTTTTCTTTTTTGCACGACAGGTGAAGCTCACTTGTCGAGCAAAGGGCGTACCACCCCCGCACGTTATTTGGAAGAGAGAAGACGGCAGGAACATCGTGATCCGCGAGCCAATATCCGCGGGCTCGCCGAACCATCAAACGCGCAGTAAGTTATCGAATAAATTACGTGTCATCGTTCTCCGAAAAAAAAAAGAAATCATGATCCACTCACCGTTTATACATTCTTTCCCACTAGTTTCCCACAAAATGAGAAACAATTTTTCATCACAGGATATAAAAATAATTGATCTCCGTTCTCCAACACGAAGTCCAACGTTCGAAAAAATATTTCTCCCCCTTGTATTTATTTTCCTTTCGTTGTCCCGCTGTTGTTTTGTTCGATTCTCAGACAACGAGAAATCCGCAAAGAGGGCAAGGGATCGAGCCCAGTTCTTTTTTTTTTGTTCGCAGTCATCTCGGTGAAGGAATTTCGCGGTGAGGAATTACATCTGACGAAAGTGTCGAGAAACGACATGGGGGCGTATCTCTGCATAGCGCGTAATGACGTGCCGCCCTCTATTAGCAAACGCATAACGATCAACGTTCACTGTAAGTTAATTGTTGATTGGTGCCTGAACGAAGCGGTGTGATTGATAATGTGGACGCAGTGATGGACAGATATGTATATGAGTGTGCGTGTGTGTGTGTGTGTGTGTGTGTGTGTGTGTGTGTGTGTGTGTGCGTGTATCTGCGCGCGCGTGTGTGTGTGCAAGTGAGAGTGTGTGAGCGAGTGTGAGCAAGTGTGAGCGAGGGTGTATCTGAGTGTGCGTATGAGTGAGTGAGTGAGTGTGTGTGAGCAAGTATGAGTGAGTGAGTCAGTGTGAGTGAGTGTGAGTGAATGTGAGTAAGTGAGTGTGTGTCTGTGTGGGCGCGTGTGTGTGTGTGTGTCAGTAAGTGTGTGAGTATTGTGGGTGGGTGTGCGTGTGTGTGTGTGTATAAGCAAGTGAGAGTGTGTGAGCGAGTGTGAGCGAGTGTGAGCAAGTGTGAGCCAGGGTGTGTCTGGGTAGGCGTGCGTGTGGGTGAGTGAGTGAGTGTGTGTGAGTGAGTGAGTGAGTATGAGTGAATGTGAGTGAATGTGAGTAAGTGAGTGTGAGCGCGTGTGTGTCTGTGTGGGTGCGTGTGCGTGTGTGTGTGTGCGTGAGTGAGTGTGAGTGAATGTGAGTAAGTGCGTGTGAGCGAGTGTGTGTGTGTGTGTGTGTGTGTGTGTGTGTGTGTGTGTGTGTGTGTGTGTGTGTGTGTGTGTGTGTGTGTGTGTGTGTGTGAGAGAGAGAGAGAGATAAAAGGAAAAACGAGAGGGATATAGAAAGGAAGATGAACAATGAAGGGGCAAAGCTGAAAAGACGAAAGAACAGAAAGAGAGGGAGCAAAAGGAGATAGAGATATAAAGAAGGAAACAGACTGATGGACACGCTGATTTGAGCTCAGGAGACAGGGAGAACGAGAAAGATATATCTATCTTTCTCGTTATCCCTGTCTCTCATCCTCTGCCTGAGCGTCTGTCTCGATTGATAAATTTATTATCCCCAGGCAAACTTTGGGGCAAAGTTGGACAACGAATACCTAATTTCAGTTCTCTTCCTCTCTCTTTCGCAATGTGAAATTTAAATTAAAATTAATACCTCAATTATATCAGAGAGTGAAAGAGAGAAAGAAAAAGGGGCTTTCGGGAGGGAGAGAAAGAATGAAACAATGATTGATTTACCGATATTTTCACCTGAAAATTGGGGGCAAATTATTGAGTATTCAGAATCATGGAGGCGTGTGCGAAAAATTATGCGAAATGAACAAATAAACGAAAAGCCGAGTAATTAATCGAGAAAACAATCGAGGGGAGGAACAAATCGTTATTGAACAATGAGGAACAAAGAAATCGCGGATAAATAGGACAGAAGCGATACGAGAGAGAGGGAGGGAGGGAGAGGGAGAGGCCTAAAACCGTTTTCCAACAATACAATTCATCATACATCAAACCAATCGTATCTTCCGTCGTTTCGAACGTAAAACGATGGGTAATACGCCGTTTTACGACTCGGGCCCGCCTCGATACACAGACGCACATACCGCGAATGGACCAGCGGGTACGGGAGAGTCGAAGGGGTCGGTTAAACTCTCGTTAAGCCTCCCGGGCATTGCCGGAATTTCCTCAATACCTGTCTCTCCCTATACATGATCCGAGATCAATCCGACGAGAGGACAGCAGCAGAGAGAGAGACAGAGAGAAAGGGAGAGAGGCACTTCGCACTCGTATGCCTATATACGCTTTATGGGTTTGCAGTTTCACCGGTAATTCACGTACCTAATCAACTGGTCGGCGCGCCGCTGGGCACCGACGTCGACCTGGAATGCTTCGTCGAGGCATCGCCCATGTCCATCAATTATTGGGTCAAGGACAACGGTGAGGTTATATTCAAACTGTCGGGAACTAAGTTCTTTCCTTTTTGTTTTTGATAATTCATTTCAAGTGCTTTACTTTCTTCTAAATATATCAATTTTAACAATTCGTTCAATGTTTGTTCGTCTAACACTTTGATCCATTCACTATTTCCCAATGGACTAACGTATTCGCACGAGGGCAGAGCGCAACTGGGGAAAACCCGCGATGATAAGGGTTGCTATAGTTTCACTGACAAGCAACATCACCTAAGTGTCCGCCTGTGATTTTGTTACAACTCATGTATGTGATAAAGCAGTGAAAACAATTAGACACGACTTTTCTATCGGCGGAAAAACGGGTTCAAGGAGGTACGGTGATTGGAGCGAGTTCAAGATAAAAGCCCGATTTTTTTTGATAGCATTGTCGAGACCTTCGTCCATGCGTATGCGGAGTTTCCACGAGATTTACCGTACACTTTCCGAGTTATTAGTTGTTAAAGTTGGTGAATTAGTCACACGTAGACGACGAAATGTGCCTGTCCTCTCATATATCGATTTTTTTGCGCTACTTGGAGCCAAGAAACACGTAGAAAAAACTGATGGTTGCGTTCGTTGAATCTTTGTGATCGATAAGGCACCTTGAATTGGAAAGCTCACCGCACAAATAAGCAATAAATTTAGAAATAAAGTCGCAAAAACCGAAGTTTTCGGAGAGCGAGACATCTCGTGACGTAACAGCAGCCATCTTGCTCGACGTGTGGCAACGCCGGATTCCCGCGCAAATTTGATTCGTCTATCGGATATTTTCAACGCGAATTAAAAATATGATTGTGCGAAGCCGTACATTTTTTAATGGATTATAAAGGGCCTTTCGTCGATATTTGCTTGAAGTTCTTTTGCGTACAGCAAAGGCATCTCAATTTTTCTGGCGACATCTACCTATACAACGCATCTATATATAAATTCAGCATGGGAGAACCGTCATATAAAATAAAGCTTCCTTTTTATACCTGCAAATATTGTGAAAATTGGGAAAGGGAAAAATAACATAACAATCGATGAAACATGTTTTGACTGTGGACAGATTGGACATTGGACATTGAGGTTGACTTCAACGCGACGTTTAGTATTTGCAATCGCAATATTATCTTTTCATTTTCTAATTCTTGTCCGTCAGAATCTACATTTGTCTCTAAACTGGACTTCAGGTACAATCCCGTTACTCTTTTGATAAACTTCCACAGTATTTTCATTCTCCATGTTAACCGGCTACAAAAAATAATAAGCCGGGCGCGTGGAACCGATGACAGCCACCGAAAATGCGACGATGCTAAACGTCAACGATATGGCGTAGTACTGAAGTCGAGTAGTAGATTATTAAGGTTGTTTCCATTTTATAAAAATAATAGGAAACTCGAAATTCAATACTTAAAAAATATTTCTCGAAAAATAGGCCATATACATATATCTAAAACGTGGCGGTATTGCGGCGTGAAATATACTCCAAGCTTACTAGCATGGTCATCGCCGTACCTCCTTAGGGCGGGATATACATTTACAACGATCGAAAAATCGATTTCTTTTTTTTCTCCTTTGAACGATAGAAGTATATATGTAGAATATTTTTCCAAAGTTTCAAAGCGAAATTCGAAAAACTTCGAACGTTACAGCCCGTCAACGCTGTGCCTCACCGCTCGGATTCGGAGCGGGCGTGAACTTCGAACGCGTTTTTCGCAAAACTGCATTATCGAAATTGGCGTGCAGGATTACTCAAAAACTATTAAGCCGATTGAGTTGAAACTTGGTAGAAATATTGATAATATTGGTACTTTCTACTTGACGAGAATTGATTTTGAAAAATTGGAAAGAAAACTACTTATTTAATCCACATTTTACGGAAATGTTGCGTGATATGTTGATTTTTTTTTGTCAATGCGCGCCGTCTTTTTTAATTTGCATTTTCTTCATTTTACTTACCGTCACATAGAAACTATACATGTTCTAACTGAAAAAATGTTTGAACTTTTTTGCAAATCAAAGCCTACGGGAAGCTAGACTGCACGCCGATTCGCAACTCCCACGGCGACCTTGCTGTAACACTCTGCCACAGTTCCCACATTTTGATGATAAATCAATTTAAAAAAATGTTTTGTATACTTAAATATACTATTGAAGTATGCCTAAAGTTTGACAATTGTAGAATAATTATTTCTTAGTTTAAAAAATCCCTAAACATTGCTGATTTTTTTCCTGTCTTAATGTATATCCCGCCCTAAGAGGGGAACCACCTATTAAAGGAAAGCGTGTCGAGAGGAGATTTTTCAGTTTTACCCACAAGCAGTTCAATGATCTAAATAAAACAAAAACCCAAATTCTTCTAATATAATTGACGAATAAACCACTGTAAAAATATTGAAAAAATGAAATTAACCCTACGTTAACACACCGGGTCATCTTGACGTGAATTTGAAATAAAATGCTCACTTTCCCAAAAGTGAAAGACTTCAATAATTGTTTATAACCATTTAATACTATACTTACTGAATTTGAATTATGCAGGTATATCAAGGGGTCTTCTCACTTTAGAGGCTAAAAAAAGCTATTTCCATGATAGGTTTATATTACAGATATTCATATAAGAGTTGTTACACCTAATAAATACACTTTCGAAATACATAAAAAATTGTTTTCTTATGTATTTATGTAATCTAAACAAACATTAACCGCGTTTTTATCGAAACAACTTTTTTCGACGGCTTGTTGATAAAATCTTCGAAACTACTGAACCGATCCTTATAAAATTTTCCTTACAACTATAGCGATAGCGCCTATTACGAATTTATTTAAATTTTCATAGTCACTATTTTTGTTGTTGCCAAAAACGGTGATAAAACACGTTTTTTTTTGTTTTTTCGTAAAATGTCCGCCATTTTGTTATTTTTGCATATATCAAAAATCGTATGACATGCGCTATAGCCATTAACATACTGAATCTAAAACCGTTTGATTTTTTTGTTTCGGATGATCCATCTCCGAGATTTCATCAACAGCGCAAACGTACAATTTTTTTAACTACCATTTTCGTCTAAAAATAGTGACTTAAATAAATAAAAATTGTTTTTTAATGTATTTAGAAATTGTATTTATTAAGTGTAACAACTTTTATATCAATATCTATAATATAAACCGAAAAAAAATCATGAATATAGCCTTTTTTCAGCGTCCGAAGTGAGAAGATCCATCAAGAAATCTTTAAAGTGTATCGCCGATTTTTTTCAATAAAAATCAACCGAAGGGTTTTTAATGGCAGATGGATGAAGCACTATCCGGGTCAAATTGACCCAGTGTGTCAAAATCGTGGCCAAATATAAGTGTGTCAACGAAGGGTTGAAGAATGACACGCCTTACTTTGAGAGGTGGTTTTCCCCCTTAATACCGTTTTTCTGCCGATGAAAAAATACGTGTTTAATCGTTTTCAATGCTTTATCACATATATGAATTTCAACAAGATCGAAGACGGACACTTAAGTCATGTTCCTTGTGAGTTACAGTTGCGTTCAAGATCGGAAACTCGTTTGCCTCAGGCGAAAATTCTTTGGGAAGTTTCCAGATCCCTATATTCCTACCACATCCCTGTAGAGATTCGATAGAGATGACGCACGTAGGGAGTCCACATTGGAGGTGGATTACGTGCTATTTCCCAATTGACGTCGTTTGCGATTTTTTTTGGACATTCCAAAACGGAATTTGTTGAATGTCTAAAAAAAATCCTTTCGTGATCCCGTGCAGAAATTTGGGGAGCCCCAAAATGCACCCACATCTCTATAGCGATTTGTTAGGGATGACACACAGAGAGTCCTCATTGGGATCTAATTGGATTCTACACTGGTCTCCGATGAACGACATTTGATAATTCTCATCACGTTCGAGTCGAAAATATGTGTAATGTCACGAGAAAAAATTCGATCTGTTGAAACGTAGCCCGCCCGCTCCGTAAACGTGGACGTATGTGGTGAAATTATGTCAAAGTGCAGTAGAATAAATATCAAACGATAATTACAGTGGATTTTCAGTGATGTGATTCAAAACAATTTTTAAGATATCCTTTTTTGAGATAAGATTAATACTTCCTGAAGATCCACTCATTTTGTAGATCTATATATTTTGTTTAGAAAATTCAACGTAGAGAATCCGATGGGATCCATCAAGATTCGTATC
The DNA here is from genome assembly GCA_963210295.1 of Ophion ellenae. Classification (NCBI taxonomy): domain Eukaryota; kingdom Metazoa; phylum Arthropoda; class Insecta; order Hymenoptera; family Ichneumonidae; genus Ophion; species Ophion ellenae. The sequence goes on along the minus strand of OY723388.1, from coordinate 48,493,641 downwards.
GGATTCTGTTCATTAATGTGAGAATCCTTTAGGATTCAAATTGCACTGAGAAAAAAAAACCAATTGAATCCAAAAAATACATTGGTTGATCAAAATAAATGTGCTGCTGCGGAGTGCCACCGATATATGAGATTGTTGCAATACTATAAAATATTGGAAAATGTGATTGATTTAAATAACATATTATTTTATTTGAAAAATCTCTTCTGTTCTCCGAATATCTACATTATCCTACAAATGAAATTATACTCCATTGAAATCATTCTATATACAATCCGTAGATGTATTGGATGCAATAATTAAGCTGTTGCTACAAACATTTTTTATTTCGTACAAAAATATAATCAATCGAATTAATTATTTCTTTACTACATCGAAACGAATATACCATGGGACGTAAGTTTTTCAATTTGTTTTAAATCTTAAATAAAAAGTGAGCATTAGAATGATCATTCACGATAATAGTGGAGAGGATATCAGATATCCAATGGAATATCCATGGAGAGAATACCAGATATTCAACTGATTAGAACAGATATTACACTTTGATCTTAACCACAGGCCAAGAACCGATACTCTTTAGAGTTTCTCCAGCGTTTAAGGCAGTAGTCTGCTTTAGAAGCCGAAAAAAAAGCATTTTTTCAGCAATTTTTTTGAAAGGGAAGGAAATGATTGCGGTAAACGAAATTTTGAGACGATAGTGTATTATATTCAAGCTTTAAAAAACAATTTTTATTATTAAAAAATATTGAAATTTTTCAAAGTTGTAACGATTTTTCTGGGGCGCCTGGAGTCTGCACTTGTAAATCGGTGCCGGTGATGGAGGTCGCGCAATGCATCTGAAACAGACGAACCAAATTTTTGTTATAGTTTTTATAAGTTCCTTTTCTATATGAACCAAAAAAATACCGAAGAAATGATGAAATTCCAAATTTTTTCGAAGTTTGAAAAAAAAAATCACTTTTTCGAAAAAAAAAACAAAAAAATTCACTACAAGTTGCAAAACAAGTAATTTAAATAGTACTTTTGTCCAACTTTTTTAGTTCAAATAGAAGATAATTTAATACTGAAGCTAGATCACTTTGATTTTTTTCGATCGGACATATATTGTTTTTGCTCTCGCCGGCACCGTTTTCTAAAACTTGTGAAAATGAAAACTCGAGAAAACGGGCTTTAAAGTTTTCGGTCCAAAAAAATATAAGTTTTTGGATACTTACACTAATTAGATGTTAATCAGCTATCCCCGGGCCAAACAATAATCCTTCCTCTTCTTCAAATCGATTTTTTGAAGCCTGTAAAGCAGACTATTGCCTTAAGTAGATTTTCGGTTCGCGCTACGCTTACGAGAAACGAGCGCGCGTGCGGCTTCTAGCGGTTACTCCGAGAACCACGGGTTTCCTCACACCTATAATTTCGGTGGTGCTCGGCCATGATTTGGTTGAATTTCTTCACCCAAATGTGCACTAAACAAATTTTACTTTCGCATAATTTTTAAACCAATTCAAACGTTTGCTTAATATTTTTCAGTCAAAATAAAATATTATTTTTTTAACGAATAATGTACTTAAAAATCAATATCGGATATGGCGAAAAAAATAAAATACCATATTAACTCAATAGAAACTTTCTTTGAATCAAACGAGCGAAATTCAATTTTATTATGTACTTGAATCAACAATATTCATCTTATGAGTTGAAACGCTTTTTTTGTTCGTTGCAGAAATTGCATTCAAAACTATACAATTTATTCGCGATAATTTTTTATATAGTTTCAATAATATATTGTTCTCGGCCAACAATATATATTTGGAATTTAAAAAAATCTTTTAATTTCATCATGTTATTGAAGTCAATAGTGTTTTGTTTGGCCTTATAAATCCGATTATTTACACCAACAATTTTACAATTGAATCAACGAAATTTCATTCAATAACACCAATGATATTAGATCAATGATTTTTTTTTCTCAGTGTGGATTTGTACATGGGATTCCAATGGGGAATCCTGATTAGAATCCAATATATGAGCGTGCGTTTTAGTATGGGGATCCAATGCGATGACTCATTGGATCCGGGAAGTAGGCGCAAGTATGGGAATCCAATTGGATCCCAACAACAATTTCTGCACTGAATCATTCGGCTCGGTACATTCCTTTTTAATTATTCTTCTTCCTCTCGCCTTTTTTCAGGCTGACAATATTGACGACGCTTTAAATTAAACGCGTGAAAAATTCTTCTCATATTTTCAACTAAAGAGGAAATAGGGCAAGGTTTCATTCAATATTTAATTTTCTTAATCTTTTATTTTCGTGATCAAATTGAGCGGAGAGTGTTCCACGAAAAGTTAATCGTGATGAAAATTTTATCGTGTGCCACGGGGGATTTTTTCGCCCTCGTTTTATTGCCCCCCTGTCGAAACTTGATGAGATCTTAGCGCGTCAAAAAATTTGCAAACTCTTCGTCTCGTTGCGAGGCAGGGAATCGCCGCGAAAGAATTTTCGAAAAGCGAAACTTTGGATGCGAAAGTTTCGATAATGCTTCGAATGCGAAACCTTGTTTTTCTCTTAAGGAGGCTCACAATGAAAAAAAATTCATCCCGCGAGGGTCGCAAGGCCTACGCTCTTTAGGTAAAAAAAATAATCAAAATAAAAAGAAAAAAGTAAAAAAAAATCCTGCCCTCTCGAGCCCTCGGGCGCGGTAAAGTACTATGGGCGTCGCGAGATTTCGACGTTAGTCTCTTTTTCAAGCTCCTCGTTCATTTCTGCGGGGGCGTCGTAGAATTTGAAAAAAATGGATAAATTTCTTTCGATTTACATTCGTGAGTTCGTGCTTGTGCTTAATTTTCCCCAAATTCATTAATTATTCAATCTAATCTATATAATTTATTTCGGGATTAATTAATTTATTTCTTCGGGATGCTGATTTCCGGAATGAATTTATATTTTAAATTATTCCAAATAATTCGTTTCCGAGTGAATGAATTACTCAATTTATCTTGGAATATTAATGCCGAAATGGATTCCAGATTTGGTACCTTTCTCATAATCCATTTCAATGAGAATTAATTACTCGATTCGATTGTGTAATTAACTTCGGCATGAATTAATAATTCAATGTATTCTGGAGTATCTCCTTCGAACTGAAGTGACGGCAATTTATTTTCAGCAACTAGTTTGAAAAACTAGTCAATCTCGCGATTTATATTGGATACGGAATTCCTGATTAGGTTCAAGAATTAAATATTTAAATCGGAAGCGAACGATCAATCGCTTTCGACGAGATGCAACGAGGAGCAACGTTAAGATTTTATTAAGGGGTAACTTCAATGTAGAATTTTCAATGAATTGGCGTTTTAAAAATTGGTTTAAGGGATGCTTTGAACGATCTAGAATAAGGGGAGAAAAATGTGGTACCTGTAAAACAAAGGTTCGCAGGCCGTGTGAGTCTGCGCTGACAGTGGCTGTTCCGTGTGCGAGACGTCGATCGTTTTTCTCGGAACACAATTTTTCAAAACGCCACGCAGCATAACTCCAACAATTTTCATTCTTTTCACTCCAAATTTTGAGCACATCTTTAAAATAACATTCCGAAGAGAAAAACGTACGGGATTTTCCATGAGTTAATTATAACATTAGTTATTAACAAATGATTGTCCTTTTTTTCTGTCGAAAATTGAGTTTTTACTTTGAACGCTTGCCAATTACGCAAAAATCCATATTTTCAAAATCCCCTTCGTATTTCTCGAGCTATACTCATAAAAATTAATAGCATTGAAAAAAAAATCGAAATTCAAATCTGCGTGAATTATACTGCGTGCCGCAGAGCGTCTAAAATTCAACGTGCCTCGCGAGAAGGGCTTCAACGTCACCATTTTTTAATAATTTTCAATGTCAATTTGTTTTGGTTCACTCGAATATATGACTAATAACATCCTCGAATATTATTATCCTCTTACTTATCCTTCCACCCGAAAAAAAATCGCGAAGAATCATTTAATTTTAGACGTTTACAGTGTAAGCCTTATGTACGAAGGTACAAGGCCGGGGTGTTTCGATTCCTGGCAAAATAGTCCAGCAAGAGAGACGAAAACGCAGAACTTTTTAGCGCAAAATATGAATTTTCGACTGAAGGTAGATGGTTGCATAATGAAAGTAACCCCAATCAAATGTTGCCCCTCAACTCGCCCCAACCCTAAGAAATAGGGGTTGAAACATTAAAAATCGCCGTATCTCAATAATTAATAGCCCGATCAAAAAATGTTTCAAACAAAAGTTGTTTGGAATAATAAAATACGTATACAGTTATCTAACGTCCAATCCCCTATCTTTGAAAATAGCGGCACAAAAACGATTCTCTCGTGTTTTTGTGCCGCTATTTTCAAAGATAGGGGATTGGACGTCAGATAACTTTATACGTATTTTATTATTCCAAACAACTTTTGTTTGAAACCTTTTTCGATCGGGCTATTAGTTATCGAGATACGGCGATTTTTAAGTTTTCAACCCCTATTTCTTAGGGTTGGGGCTATTTGAGGGGCAACATTTTATTGGGGTTACTTTCATTATGCAACCATCTACCTTCAGTCGAAAATTCATATTCTACGCTAAAAAGTGATGGGTTTTCGTCCCTTTTACTGGACTAAAAAGGACTCGCTCTCCCGCAGGATACTATGATTTTTTTTATTCTCGGCTTACCTTTCGATACAAAAAAAAAACATGAATAACCGTTTCGTGACATGTTACGATGTCGGATACACTCGTTATATATGTACATCTGTGTGAATGTCCACGTGTAACATTATCAGGACGCGTAATCGAATATATATCACATCGAAAAGCTGGCCAGTCATGAATTCCCTCGTCTGCCACGTCACCATTTTTTTTTTGGCACGCCGTCCCATTTTCATCGCTCTGTATAATACCACTTCTCTTCTTTTTTTTACGCTAACCCGGAAATAACTGACATCCTATATAATATTCACACACGGGTCTCGTAGGCTACGAGCAAAGGGAAAACTTTTTATATGAGCGTTTCTCTTCTTTTTTTTTCAATGAGATCGATTCGATCTTATCAGCGCGGCGCGCCTCATGGTCGAGGAAAACCTGCCACCATTTTCGTGCATTTGTCATTCCATTATCGAACGGCTGGATTTATTTTTGACGCAGTGCCGGGCCGTGAACGAACAGCCCGCGACTATTTTTGTCGCGTCGCTGGAGCACCTTTCAAGAGCATGGACATAATTACTTTTATTTGATATTGTTCACGTTCTGTTCAATTTGATTGCAAGTCGTTTAGTAACGGTATACCTAAAAATAAAACATTAAAGAATATTGTAATAAGAATATATTTGTTTAAAATGTATTTTGAATGTTTTTAATACGTTGATGTATACGGGCATTGATTTTGATTGAGAAATTATCTCAAGCATATTTATATTTCATTCAGTTTCATTCGAATTTATTTAATTTTTTTTCACGTAAATATATTTGGGGATTTTTACTTTTTGGATGTTCTCGATGTAATTTTTTTTGGAAAAGCCAATATTCAGTTTGAAGTCACTTCAAAAAGTAACCATATGGATAATTGAAGAGTAAAACATCAATTGTAACATTTGATAATGAATAATTAAAGAAGAGTCAAGGAATCGCATTCTTTCTCCTGAAAATTCAGCATTTATTTTCTCACGACGGAAAAAAATAGACGAGAATTTGTCCGTTTAGTAACGGTGTACCCAATAATAAAATATTGAATGATATTGTAATACGTTAAAAAAAATTATATATAAATATATATGGGCATTTATTTTAATTCTAAACTTATCTCACGTATATTTATATTTTATTTTATTTCATTTAAATACGTGTAATTTTTTTTCTCGTACGTATATGCGAATATATTTACTTTTTAGATTTTCACGATGAAACATTATTTAAAAAAAGCCAATATTCAGTTTAAAGCCGTCGCGAATTGTAGCGGTATGGATAATCGAACAAAAAAGATGAATCGAGACATTCGATAATTAATAATTAAAGAAGAGTTGAGGAATCGCATTCTTTTTGCTGGGAATGAATGGAGCATTTATTTTCTCACGACAGGGAACAAAGATAAACGAAAATGTCTTTCGTTTAGTAATGGTATACCCAACAATAAAATATTTAATAATATGGTAAATAAGTAAATAATAAAATTCAAAATATATTCGTATTACCATATTATTAAATATTTTAATCATATTACATCTATATTATTATTGAAGCATATTAAATGTCTATTCTATTATTAAATCATATATATTAAATATATATATATATATATATATATATATGCACCTTTATTTTAATAGTTCAATTATCTCACACACATTTTCAGAGTTTTAAGCGTTCTGATTTTTGAAAGTTCTGACCAAACATTGAATGCAAAGTTCGGAATTTCGACCCAGCTCCACATTTACATTTCATTTAGTTTCGTTTAAATTTATTTGTCTTTTTCTTAACGTATGCACATATACAGGGTGTTAGAAAGAAATTTTTGGAAAATTTCCCAAAATTAGGTACTAACTCGTTAATCATGTTCAAACAGACAATAATTGGTAACTAAAAACTTATTTGCATCGTAGCTTAATGTGTATTCACTCGACAAACACCAATACAATCATCTGCATCCACACAACTAACTAAATGGGACGTGTTGAATAATTAAAAACATGTCAAAAAATTGAAATACCTCTTATGTTAATAGTATTAAAAATAAATAGCATTAACATAAGAGGTAAACGAGTTAGTACCTAATTTTGGGAAATTTTCCAAAAATCATAATTACCATGATAACTCGAAATCCGTAGACTTTGGACTAAGGTAACCTAGGTTAGATATGTTCCTAACGAGGTGACCTATCACCCCCTTAAGGCTTTGCATCGACCTTCCTAATACCCGGTATATTCGGAGATTTTTTGGTTTTTCCATTTCTTCGATGCAAATTAACAAACAATTCATCGGAACATTCGATAATTACTAATTCAAGAGTCAATGAATCGCATTACTTTTTCCTGTTAATTCGACACTTATTTTCTCACGACAACGAAAGAAAAAAATAAACAAGAAGTCGTCTACGTAAAGTCGAAGTCCAAGAAAAAAAACTTCACTCCCAGAATTAATTTGCGACTGTTAAATGGACGTTGAAAAAAAAACAATAACGAATGGGTTTCTTTTACCCTCGAAGCGTTGTTCCCCGTGAGCTCTGTTTTCCAGTGACGAGCACCGGAGCTCAGTTTTGCTTGTTCATACGTATTATCGAAAAAAAGGCACGCTGATTTGTTCCAGAAGAGATGATAATAACGAGTGCCCGTCACGACGTTCAGGTGATTCCGAGATCGGCGTTTCAGGTACGCATGGTCTTGACCATACGGAACCTCCAGCTCCCGGATATGGGAAAGTATCGATGCGCCGCGAAGAATTCGCTGGGCGAAATGGACAGCAGTATCCGGTTGTACGGTAAGCTCGCGTTTTTTTTTTTCGTCGATCCGATATTCCTCGCCCGTGACACTTTCGATCGTTTGAATTCTCGGCACAATATATTTTTAAGGTATTCCGTTCGCGAACCCGAATATTGAACAATTAACTGATTTTCGTCTCCAATCAAGTGAAAACACATTCCAGCATGCTGATAAAATTTCAAGCCAAGTTATCGAAATTTTAACGAAAAAAAGACAACTCGAAAAATAACTGTACATGCCTGATATAAAGTCTTCACGCGTGTAAAAACTTCCAAATTTTCGTCAAATATAATAAAAACAGGAGGTCGCCGAATGCTCAATCAAAAATAAAATTCGACTAGCAGAAGAATTTTCGTAGCCGGGACTTTTCAGAGAAAATGTAAAAATGTCTAAATTTACACTGAGAAAAAAAACCATTTATCCAATATCATTGGTGTTATTGAATGAAATTTCGTTGATTCAATTGTAAAATTGTTGGTATAAATAATCGCATTTATTAGTCCAAACAAAACGCTATTGCCTTCAATAACATGATGAAATTGAATTTTTTTTTTCATTCAAAAGATATATTGTTAGCCCAGAACAAAATATTATAGAAACTATCTAAAAAATTATCGCGAACAAATTATATAGTTTTGAATGCAATTTCTGCAACGAACGGAAAGAGCGTTTCAATTCATAACATGAATATTGTTGATTCGAGTACACAAGAAAAATTGAATTTCGCTTGTTTGATTCAACTAAAATTTCTATGGAGTAAATATGTTATTTTATTGTTTTCACCACATCTGATATTGATTTTTAAGGACATTATTCGTTAAAATATTAATATTTTATTTTGATTGAAAAATACGAAGCAAATGTTTGAATTGGTTAAAAAATTATGCGAAAGTAAAATTTGTTTCTTGCACATTTAATTGAAAAAATGCAACTAAATCATGGCCGAGCCCCACCGAAATTATAGGCGCAGGAAACCGGTAGTTCTCGGAGTAACCGCTAGAGGCCGCACGCGCGCTCGTTTCTCGTAAGCGTAGCGCGAACCGAAAATCTACTTAAGGGGGGATTGTCTTTTTTTTTCGCAAAATGTACCGCTTTTTGGAAATTTTTTTGTGAAGAAAGTATACAACGGAAAACTTGTGAACCTTGGCATATAGTTTTATTGATCTGTTTACTACATACAAACAAATTTTTAAACAATTTCATCAAAAAATCCGCCTCTCACCCCCCTCGACGCGCGATGGTCCTTTTTTGATGGTGTACACGATTACAGCCTTCACGTTCATCCTGCAACAAAAACCCAAAAAGCATTTCACTTTAGACACATATAGCTATCGTTCGATGAAGGGAAAAAAAAATTGACGATTTGGTGACGTTTTGAACTTGAAGTATCGATTTTTCGAAAAAAATTGATCGATTTTTTGTTATAAATAAAAAACTATTAAACGTATTGCTTTTTTGCTTCATCAAACGATAAAAGGATGTCAGCTGAGCATTCTGTCCAAATTTAAAGGCAATCGGTTTATAGTTTTTGAGAAATCGTGCACACCATCAAAAAAGGACCAACGCGCGTGGGAGGCCGATTTTTTGATGAAATTGTTTAAAAAATTTTTTGTATGTAGTAAACAGATCAATAAAACTATATGCCAAGTTTCACAAGTTTTCCGTTGTATACTTTCTTCACAAAAAAATTCCCAAAAAGCGGTAAATTTTGCGAAAAAAAGACAATCCCCCCTTAAGCGCTGGAGAAACTCTATAGAGTATCGCTTCTTGGCCTGTGGCTAAGATCAAACTGTAGTATGTTTTAATCAGTTGAATATCTGATATTCTCTCCATGGATATTCCATTGGATATCTGATATTCTTTCCACTATTATCGTCGATGATCATTCTAATGCTCACTTTTTATTGAAGTATTAAAGCAATTTGAAAAACTTACGTCCCATGGCATATTCGTTTCGATGTAGTAAAGAAATAATTAATTCTATTGAATATATTTTTGTACGTAATAAAAAATGTTTGTAGCAACCGCTCATTTATTTCATCCAATACATCTACGGATTGTATATAGAATGATTTCAATAGAATATAATTTTATTTGAAGGATACTGTAGATATTCAGAGAACAGAAGAGCTTTTCCAAATAAAATAATATGTTATTTAAATCAATCACATTTTTCAATATTTTATAGTATTGAAACAATCTCATATATCGGTGGCACTCCGCAGCAACACATTTATTTTGATCAAACAATATATTTTTTTGATTCAATTGGTTTTTTTTTCTCAGTGTACTAAACATTTTTTTATTCCAGTTTATCGTTGGATATAATAATTGATTGTGACTTATTTTTTTACTAAGCGCCACTGTAAATTACCAATGATTCAGAAGGGCCCTCCTATCCCACAAAACACGGTCCTCCGCGAAAGGAACACCTCAATCAGAACGAAAGTAATAGGAAAAATGAAAACCCTCGTCCATTTCAAACATACCGCGGTCAAGTATTGGAAGAAAAAATCGTTTTCACACTCCCACTATGGATTACGAAAAAGAGATGAAAAAAATCCAGCTCTACAAAACGCTCTACATTGATATTCGCGTTTGCATCGGTTCGCCGATTTGTTAAATTCTTCCCTCCGCAGCCTCCCTCTCCGACCCTCGTTTATTTTCTCGCTCAAATTCGTCTTGATCTTAGCGCGCGAAATGAAAAAAAGACGGGCTTGAAGGTTTCGGAAACAAGTGGAAAATAATAAAGGAGGGAGAAAAAGATCGCGACGTATTCGGAGGAAAAGTGCGATCTCTCACGCGCCAGAGGGACGAACAGGGGGCCTCGAACGAAAGAGTTCTTTTTTTCTTTTCTTTTCTTTTATCCCCTGTCGCACAGTCCGATCGAGCGGTTCTCCCTGATACGAATTTGAGTAACTTTTCTAACCGGAATTTCTCGTTCTTTTCATATATATATATATATATATATATATATATATATATATATATATATATATATATATACTTTCCTTCTCCTTTTTCTTCATCTTCGGGCATCACTTACCGTATACACGTCGGTGAGAGCTCGCGAGTGTTTCGCCGCCATTGTTTTTCGCCTTGGGGACTTCTCTCCTATGCCCTCGCCCCGCATTCCTCATTCCCCGCAGCATTCCATTCCCCTCTATATATATTTTTCCCTTTACCTTCGCATAAATGCCACTTCTATGCTCTCTTTCCATCTTCTTCGCGCTCCTTTCCTTCTTACTTCTACTACTACTACTACTACTATGACTACTACTACTATGCTCCTTTATATAGGAGTATCGATGGAGATAGCCCGGCGGTAATAGTAAGGGAAGTTGCCGGGGAATGCTCTTTACCTTGTCCTTACAACCCGAGGCCTTTCAACGACCCCGCAGGACACAGACCTTTCTACTCGTGATTTTTTTTACTCAATCGGTTGGATTCGCTGCACGCATATATGTATATATATATTTTATATATATATATATATATATATATATATATATATATATATATATATATATATTAGGGTGGTCCTTAATGGGGGTGTTGACGAATTTCGACGAGTTCGCCCCCCAGATAGATTCGAAATAAATAAATAAAAATGTGTGCGAAACCCCAGCGCTGTAGTCCAATGAGAAGACGTGCCTGTAAGCTCGTTTTGTTTCCCATTTGAATAACGTGGGATTTTCAGACTAATTCAGTCATTATTTTTTGGAAGTGCTCCTAAGCATTGAAAAAAAATATGATTCTTATAAATCTATTCTTAATTGGTATATCTACGCGTAAATTTTTTTACAAGGCGTTATCACAACAAGAGTTGTGATAACGCCTTGTAAAAAATTTATATATATATATATGTATATATTATTTTGAGTAAGAGTTGTGATAACGCCTTCTAAAAAATTTTACGCGTAGATATACCAATTAAGAATAGATTTATAAGAATAATATTTTATATATATATATATATATATATATATATATATATATATATATATATATATATATATATATATATATATATATATACAGGGTGTCCCTTTTACCTCTGCCACCCGAAATAGCTTGGTAATTATCGACATCACAAAAAAATGTTTCAGACAAAAGTTGTACGGTGTGAAGGGGACCATAAAATGCGACCATTTTTTTTATTTCACTTTTCATTTCATTCCACTTTTATTTCACTTTTCATTATTTCACTTCGACTTTTTAAATGGAATGGTACATTTTTTTCAACCATCTTGTGGGGCACCTCAAGCCGCATGAAAAACATTCGCAGGTCAAAGTCATTCAAGGTCATTCAAGGTCAGTATCGATGATACAAGTCTAAATATCTCGGGTCACTAACAAATATTTGGTAGTGATCCGAGATATTTAGATTTAAATATCTCGGATCTAAATATCTAAATATCTCGGATCACTACCAAATATTTGGTAGTGATCCGAGATATTCAGATTTGTATTTCATTTTAATAGGTGACCTTGAATGAGCTTGAACGACTTTGAGCCCCTAATGTCTTTTATGCGGCTTGAGGTGCTCTACAAGATGGTTGACAAAAAAATGTACCATTCCATTTAAAAAAGTGGAGGTGACCTCCATTGTGCGTCAGCGCCTCCACCGAAATAAAAAAAAAACTGGTCGCATTTGATGGCCCCCTTCACACCGTACAACTTTTCTCTGGAAACTTTTTTTGTGACGTTGATAATTACCAAGTTATTTCGGGTGACAGAGGTAAGAGGGACACCCTATATATATATATATATATATATATATATATATATATATATATATATATATATATATATATATATATATTGGCGTTTGCCCGCGGCTTCGCTCGCGAGTATGTCGGGAATTTGGTCCAGGTGTATCGCGAAAATGGATTTTAGGGTCATATCATATTAACGGGTAAAAAGAGGAATTTTCGTGATTTTTTTCTCAGAAAACAAGCGCAGGTATTCGATTTTTTAAATTTTTTATATTAAAGAGTATAGTTTTTGGTATCTTTTACAATTTTTGTACTGAAAAATATTTATAAATATGATAGATACAATGGTTCGTTTCGCGGTGACCACTGCTGCTTGGAAGCAAACCATTCGAAATAAAAAAATCAAACGCATTTGGATTTTGCATGAAATTACCTAGTGCCTGGATGAAGCATTTAATAAAATATTGATTTTTGGAATAAAGGCCGCAGTTCAAAGTGACTGTATCGATTTTTGGAGAAAAAACGCTCTATTTTCGTTGATGAAATAAAAACTATGAATTGAAAATAAAAAATTGCTTCGATTAAACACTCCTATTTGATATGCAAAAGAAGGTCGTAAAATTCGAAGTTGAACGGTGCATCGTTTTTGAATGTACTGACTTGAAATTTTCAGAGGATATTTTTGAAATGTTATTCTTTGAGAATCCGTCAAAACCAAAAATCGATGTGTCCAAAAAATTCACCTGGATCCTAGTCCCTTAAGGACCATACAACAAGGATATTGGAAAAATGCATGTTTTCCGTATGTTATTTAAAAACAAACACATATTTTCTATACAGTTAAAAAAAACTTGTTTCCTATAAAGCTTAACTGCATAAACTTGGGTTATGCAGACCCGACAAAAAACAGGTCAATTTGCAATATTTTTTTCTGATGACAGCATCATACTCCCGGCGTCGCAATTTTACATACAATCAATCCATAGTCTTGCCAAGCTTGAGTTCTGTTTTTATTAAAAAATATTGATAAACAATGAAGTTTTTATTTAAACGAAGTGCCGACGCTACTGCATGGCCTATCGGTGTAGGTGGTTCTGGCACCTGAGGTAATCTAGAATGAAAAATAAAAAAAGGACTCTCAGTATAATAATAAAACTTCTCCACGACCTGTCATCTTTTCGAATTTTGAAACCTACAAGAATGCCAAGCTGTCGAAAAAAAATCGATTTTCGATAAAAAAAAACAACTTCAATCATTTGTCATTCACAAATGGATAAACATCTAAAAAATCATCCGGTCATACCATAGAAAAAGGTAAAAAAAATTCTCTGTCCGAATTTGCAGCGAATCGGACGAATACACGGAGAGAATTAAATGTTAAAAATTACCGTGCAGTAACGGTAACCAGATGACAACCCCGATACTTCGCTTATTATTGCTGAGTAAAACACATATTTTCACGAAAATAAAATAAAATTTTTTTCTTCAGATAGAGATTTTTTCCAGCCGATTGAATGGCTGAATCCGAAGAAGGAAAAAATGTCGTTAAGGCGTTACCCCCACTTGTAGCGCAAAAAAGGCCTTTTTCACGATTTTTTTAAAAGAAAACTACAAAACTTTTTTAATCGATCAATATACCATCTTAAAGAACACATCTTGAAGAACTTTCAGTAATTTTTTTATTGAAAAATATTACATTGTTTAGTGGCAAATGGCCGTCAATGAAATAATGTTTTTATATACACGGTTTGCGGTGACCAACATTGCGGCGAAGTGGATCATCTGAAAAAAAAATGCGGATGGATTTAGTCAAATATAAGTATAAACTAGTCTTTAATCGAAGGATTTTAAAAAATATTCATTTTTCACAAAATGGCGGACAGTCAAAGTTAATGGTTCGATTTTAACGAAAAAAACGGCCGTTTTTTGGCTATAAAACGGCCATTTTTTTCGAAAAAAAAATCGTACGATTAAAGACTACATTCTTATGTATTGAATAAGCCTGCAAAATTTCAAGAAGATCGGTTCATTAGTGTTCGAGTAATCTTGGTCACCGACTTCAGAAATGCCATTTTGAGAAAAACGCGTTTAAAGTTTCTCTTTCAAAGCGGATTCTTGTCTTTCAACGCTCATATCTCACTCAATTTTGTTCGGATCGACTTGAAATTTTCAGGACATATTCTCAGATACTTATAGTTCAAAAAAATCGCTTTTTTCAAAATCGCAAATGGGGGTAACCCCTTAAAAATATCAAAATCTAACAAAATGGCGTAGTTATGAAAAAAGTCTGTTTTCTTGCCTATAAAATGGTCGTTTTTTTCAATGCCAAATCGTCAATGTTCATCCAATCAAAAATATCCTACGTCATTGTAGAGTAAATATATTCAAGAGTACTCAGTTCAAATTTCAAGTCAATCGGATAATTGCTCTTTGAGTTACAATGTCAGCAAATTTGAAAAATCTCTTTTCTCGAAAAACGCGTTTATAGATTTAACTATTGATTTTTGCAAGATAAATTGATATTTATATAAATTATATAAATGATAATGATATTCTTGAAAGTATAAACCGTCGAAAAAGGCAAAAAAATTGATTTTTTGAAAATGTCACACTGGTATCAAATTGAATAAAAAATCGTCATACCTCGGTCAATTTTTCGAACTTTCCGAAAATCCCATAAGCCCCCTCCACATTCCCAACTTCAAGGATTGCATTAGCGTGTACGTGTCGGCGCGTCTGTCCACAGGTATTTCGGGCCCAGCGAGAACGCAGACGATAGGACCTCCGCCTTTCTACGACGACGAGGACGAGATGGCGTTTCGTTCCTTCGACCCCGACAAGCTCGCCGTTAACAGCAACAACCACAACAACAAGCCCAATCCCAATTACGGCCCCAACAATAAGCTCTATCCGTTTGACAATACCGTTAACGGACACGTGAGTTATCCCTCCGGCTCCGATCCAACCCCGACCGTTAAAATGAATAAAAAAATACGCTCGGGACTCGATCGTATGTCATCCGTTGGAACTCGAGATTTCGGCTGTCGCATTAGCTTAATGCTACTCGCATTCGTCACGATCGTTGGATTCAGGCGACTCCAGTGAAGATTGAGACCCGCGACACCGTGAAATCCCCGCGAAAAATATATACACCCATATGTATATACACACCCATATACAGGGTGTCCTGATATGAATAATCCTGTGACTGTCGATAGGTCAGATCGTGTCCTACTGTATGCTGGAATTTCAATTTAGTCAAAGTCCCACGGTTTCCGAAATAAAAATAATCTACTTTTGGTTTTTTGCATGCCGTTTCTACAAATGATAAATTTTTTTACCCCTTTTTTCAAAAATACTCTTGGTTATTTGTTTTATATAGAAAAGTCTTCTTTTTAAACTCAAGGGGGAATATACCTTCGTGAGGGCAAAATCAAGGGTCATTTTTGACAATTTATTTAAGAAAAACAAAAAAATATTTTTTAATTCGGTTTTTTATACATGTTAGTACAAGTCTTAAAGTAAAAGAAACATTTTTTTAAAATTATTTTGGAACAAAATGGCGGCGCAATAGTCGATGAAAGAAAACTCCTTTTTCATAGTCCTCTACGGGCGTATTCGCACAGGTCATAATTTTCAAGCTAGAACAAAAAACGAAAAATATTTTCAAAGTAGACATAAAAAACTAGTCCAGTACGTAGGGATTTTTCGAAATATTTATTAAAAAATGGCGTTATTATGAAAAAAAAATCGTAAAAAAATGGCTCGAATATCGATCACAGCATTTTTAAATTTCAACTTATCGAAAAAATCCTACGTACTGGACTAGAAAATACTGTCAAGAAGCCACAGTCAAAATTTCGAGTCAATCGGTCGAAAACTCGTGTCTAAAAACATAATTTCGAGAAAAACGCGTTTAAAGTTTTAAGTGCTGTGAAATCATGGAAATTTCGTGTTTACCTTGAATCGGCGATGGCTGGACCTTCTAATTCAACATTCTCTTGGTCTTCTTCTTTTCTGGAACATGTATGAAAAAAATGCAAAAAAAAAAATGTCCAAAGGTACATTCCCCCTTGAATGTTAAGGAAACTTTATGAAAAAAGATATCGTGCCAACTGCTTCAAAAAGTTGCTTAGTTATTGTCGATTGATATCATTTGTAGAAGTGGCATGCGAAAAACCAAAAGCAGATGATTTTTTTACAAAAAACAACCTAAAGCCCAGAATCTCTAAAACCGTGCAACTTTTTCTAAACTTAAATTCCAGCACATCGTAGGACACGATCTGACCAATCGACAGTTGCAGGGGTATCCATTCATAACAGGACACCCTGTATATATATATATATATAAGAGACAGAGAGTAAGCAAAGGCGAATTTGAGTAAAATCGTGAGCCTAACACTTTTCAAATGGATGGCGCGGGTGGCCTCTTCGGGCAAAAGGGTGATACACATACATACGTATATGCATTCATATATACAGGGTGATCCATCACAAGTTGCTCACTCGAAAACACCCATCAATATTGATTCTAGACAATAAAGTCAGGGACAACATTTCAATGGTTTGTCAATGTCTACATTTTGGTAGCCTTACATTTCGCTTCAGTTGGAGCTATCTACCTGATTTCAAGGTCACCTCTACTTTTTGCATAGGGGAACCCTTTTTTCACCCATAGATGTAAGATAATAATAATAATGATAACTACAATAATAATGTCGACAATGAAACAAAACCAATGACCTACAATGACCGTGGGATGACCTTGGAATACTAGCAAAGTACCAAATCGGTAATTAAAGCGAGGCAACCAAAAAGGCGATGGTTTCGGACGCAAATGATGTTTTCATTGCACATATTCAGAAATATCGCCATACATCTTACGATGCGATTTCGAACGAATGATTCTCCAGCGTTCCTCTGTTTTCAAAGCGAACTTTCGTGTATTTCTCTATTTTCGCGCATGTCTTGTTTCATGGTGATCCCTTAGCTTCACGTTTGACCACAACACTTGTTTATATTAGTTCGCAAAATGATGTCTCAGCGGATTACCGTTGTGCAAATATTTTCGTATGTCAAGGTCATCCCAAGGTCATCCCAAGGTCATCCCAAGGTCATCCCAAGGTCATCCCAAGGACATTGTAGGTCATTGGTATTGTTTTGTTTTGTGCTCTGCATCGGTGGCCAATCGAGATACGGGTTTCCCTTTGAAAGTGACGGTGACCTTGAAGTCAGGTTGATACCTCAATGAGAAAAAAATCGGAGGCTATCGAAATGGATACATTGACATTTAAATGTTGTCACGGACTTTTTCGTCTAAATTCAATGTTTCACGGAGTTTTCGAGTGACTAACTACCATTGGATCACCCTGTACATATATACGTATGTATACGCATAGCGAGAGAAAGAACGAGAGATTGGTACGAGCAGATAGTGAATCGAGCTTATCTTGCCAGTTGGCGCCGAGCTCGAGGGGGGCAGAGTACAAAAAAAAGGCGAAAAAGAAGGCGGGAAAAAGGGCTATTCGCGCGGAGAATCTCCGTCAATTTTACCGAGCGAAGTAGGCACCCTCGGCGCTCCAGTTTAGGCGACGCGTTTCATACTCGTTCGGGATATTATCGTGAATTACACGTGTATATAATAGCGGGCGGTGGACAGGAGAAAATTAAAAAGTGGTCTCTCTGTGTGTGTGTAGGCTGGGGGGAGGCATTCACGACAATGTGATATTATTAGAGGTTTTTTCGTATTTTTTTATTTATTTTCCACGTCGATAAATTTGTGAGGGCTGCAAGTGGGCAATTCGGGGGCTCTCCTTTTTCTCGTTTTCCTCCCGAGTATGCATTTATCGCTCGTTTTTATCGCTGCTTGGCTTCGTTTCGGTAAAGTATATTTGAAAGCTATTTTTTTTATTCTCGCGATGGAGAAACGTGTCTTCCGTTTTTTTTTTCGGACAAAAAAGAATCCGCCAAAAAAGCGTCTCTGGCGTGAAGCGAGCGGGGCCGGAAAATTTACTCGCCGGTGTTTCGTACAACGATAAGTGTTTTTTTCCCTCCTCTCTCTCTCTCTCTCTCTCTCTTTCTCCCTCTTTTTCATCTTCCTCTCGTTTCTCTTTTTCGCCGTAACGTTCCACGATTTTCTCTCATTTTGTCGCCCTCGTGCCGCATTGCGAGAGCGAAACGGACTCTCGTTTCCGGGCTCGGTGCGCGCGGCTTACATTTACGACCCGACGATCTTTCGCCCCGTCGTCCGCGGCCCGCCTGACCCGCGCAACCCGCCCTTCTTCTCTCGTCTCGTGCCCTGCCGAAACACCCTTAACCAGCCGGCACCGGAGCCAGGCCAGACGTGCGGCTCTGACCGATTGTCAATAAAACCGTTGACACGGTCTTTCGCAACCCCACCACCAATACTGCCTACTGCCGGATTTTTTAGTTTTTTTTTTCTGTCTCTAAGAATGTGTACGTACGCTTTTTTCCTTTTAGTTTTCATCCTGAAGAATGTTATTAAGTGGCATTGTTATAACGATAAAAAAAACTATGATTCGTTTTTTTTGCAGGAATTTGGGAATTTATTTCACTCACTGATCACCCCCGAAGTTATATATACATATATATACATATATATACGTACTTATGTCTCACACACATGCACACACACACACACACACACACACACACACACACACACACACACACACACACATATATATATATATATATATATATATAGTAATACCCCCGAAAATTCCACGAGAACTATCGGAGAAAAAATGCGGTGCGCTTCTGAGCCGAGATTCGAACCCGGGACCTTTCGATTGCTGGTCGACTGCTCTGACCACTGAGCAACGCCAGCCCGCTCGACTCACCTTTCTCGGATAGTTTCGTATGCGTAACGCAACGTTACAATATATATATATATATATATATATATATATATATATATATATATATATATACACTGGGTGTTAGGGAGGTTGATGCAAAGCCTTAAGGGGGTGATTGGTCACCTCGTTAGGAACATATCTAACCTAGGTTGGGTTAGTCCAAAGTCGAGCATTTCGAGTTATCATGGTAGGTATGATTTAAAAAAAAAATCAAAAAATTAGGTACTAATTCGTTTACCTTTTGTGTTAATGCTAGTTTTCAAAAATAGCATTAACATAAAAGGTATTTTTATTTTTTGACACGTTTTGACTTATTTAACACGTCTCATTTAGTTAGTTGTATGGATACAGATGATTGTATTGGTGTTTGTCGATTGAATACACATTACGCTAAGACGCAAATAAGTTTTTAGTTACGAATTATTGTCTGTTTGAACATTATGAACGAGTCAGTACCTAAATTGCGGAAATTTTCCAAAAACCATACTTACGATGATAACTCGAAATCCTTCGACGTTGGACTAAGGTAACGTAGGTTAGATATGTTCCTGATGAGGAGACCTATCACCCCCTTAAGGCTTTGTATTGACGTTCCTAACACCGTCTATATATATATGTATATGAGGTATTTCAGCTCAACTCAGACAACTGTTTTCCTCGACAACGTTGATTATAGATTTGCATGGTGGAAAACTTCACCCATGGTATTAAAAAAACACGAAAGTTTTTCGAATCGAAAGTCCACTCGGGCCTTTTTTAAATTCTGCTAAAATTTAACACGTTTTGGATCTATTTTTTCACCAACGCTCAACTTGTACTTCCGATATTTACTGTTATTTTTTGGTGAAATTTCGATTTTGGGGATGATTCGAGAGTTTGGAAGTCAGAAGAGTACCTATTCGGTATACATATGGAGCATTCCATACCAATTCGACCTGGGTCTGGGTCGATTTTTCCTATCATTACTCCCACTCTATCAAGCAATCACAATTTTTTTCAGATTTTTCAAAATAAATTTGAGCGCGTCATGAATTTTTGAATTTTTTTTTTTGAACACCTCGACGGCCGTAACCGAAAAATCTGAAAAAATTCCCAAACTTACAGTGTCAGATATAAAAATGTTGCTGTAAAATTCATAATGTCTGGGCTTTTGCGTCAACCCGTTTTTTAGCTTTTTGAGCAAAAAAAATGAAAAAAAGAAGCAGAGGTCAATTTACTGTAGACTGTTTCTCGAAACTTTGTATGCATAATACCAGATTAAGAAAAAAAAATTCTCCGATTTTTCTAAAGTGTATTTTGTAATTTTCGATGTTTTTTTACGATGGTTGACAAAAACCCTAATTAGGGGTTGAAGCAAAAGCCCAGAAAATATGAATTTTACACCAACATTTTTTATATCTGACACTGTATTTTTGGGAATTTCTTCAGCTTTTTAGATTACGGCCATCGAGGTGTTCAAAAAAAAATTGACAAATTCATGACGCGCTCAAATTTATTTTAAAAAATCTGAAAAAAATTGTAATTGCTTGATAGAGTCAGAATAATGATAGGAAAAATCGGGAACCAGATTTGAGGGGTCGAGGGTCAGACCCAGGTCGAATTGGTATGGAATGCCCCATATACATCCCATCCGAATTGAATTTCATGCGAAATTATACTTTCGAAGTTTATTTTTACTTGCAAGACCGAACAAGTACTCTTCTGACTTCCAAACTGTCGAACAATCATCCCCAAAATCGCAATGTCACAACAAAATAATAGTAAACATCGGAAGCACAAGTTGAGCTTTGGTGAAAAATACACTAAACGGGTCTAAAACGTGTCGATTTTTTTCAGAATTTTGACAACAGCCCGAGTGGACTTTTCGACGTTTGCAGTCGCAAAAAGGCAATGTGCGAGGGCAAGAAATAGAAGAAAAAAAATTTGGTGTGTTTTTTGACACCATGAGTGAGGCTTTTCACTATGGATATCTGTAATGAACGATGGTGAAAGAAATAGTTGTCTGAGTTGAGCTGGAATACCCCATATATATACGGGATATTCCATGCCATTTCACCTAGCCCGTGACTCCAACCATTTGCTGAATTTAACGAAGAAAAAAAATGATTTTTCATGCAAACATTTTTTTTTTCTCTAAATTCAGCACATATTGAAAATGAACTGTTTCAGGCCTGAGAAAGTCGAATTGGAAATCACAAAATCATTAATAGCATTTTTGGAGTTAAAAATGATAAAAACCTTCACAAAAAATATGATTAATTCGAAAAAAAATAGAAGGAAAAATGGGCCCACGATGCGACTAGTCTTAAAAATCATAAAATGGGTCACTCTATTTTAGAGAATTAAAAAAAAAACAAAAGAAGCCAATCATCTTTTTAAAAAATTGTTTTCACTTTAGAAGCAAAAAAACGTTGACATTGATCACTGATAATTTTTTCATCTTCTTTAACGAGAGTATGCTTCAAAATGAAATAAAAAATATAGTGACATTGGTCGATATCTCAATTAGTTTAGGAGTTATCAGCGTTTAAACTTTTCCAAAACTTTCGAAATCGACATTTTTCGGAAAATTATAACTCCTAAAAGAGAAGAGATAAAAATCTGAAAATTGGTGTGGATATTTCTTTTATGGGGTACAACTTTACGAAAAAAAAAAATCCAGGAAAACAAAAAATGGTGGGGTCACGGGATATATATATATATATATATATATATATATATATATATATATATATATATATATATATATATGTACACCATATTATTTATAATATTTACAAATATCACAATACATTCACGCAGCCGATACATATCCCGAAATTGTCTCGCCCTTACCCTCGAAACAAATGCAAAATAATTCTCGCCTATGTCATCGGAATATATAAACGACGATAAATGTAATTAAACAATGATACGTTGAAAAATCCAAGATTACACGCGGCGTTTTCTCGTCACTCAAGGACGTCTGAGGGAGATTATTAATTGAATAATGATGCTGTTAATCGAAAACGGATGCGATAGGCCTGCACTTCCTGTACCACCTCCCACGACGAACGTCGCGACTATGGGTGACGATTATTTATCAATTCAGGCCGAATCGTTGGGTGGTCACTGTTACAACATTTTGAAAAATTATCATCGAGGGAAAAATATACATGTAAGAATAAATTTCGGCGAATTGTACGCCGTTGATTAGAAATCGAGTGGCCGGAATATTTTATATCGTCGTGTATCAGGACCTCGTATCATGATATGTCGATGTACGTATACAAAGATCTTAGACCTCGAGTCACTTTTGTTGGAGGAAAAAAAGAGAGAAAACAAATCAAATGTATTGTAGGTGTGTGCGAAAAGAACATTTGCAAAATCGAGACAAGATATATATGTGTATTCTATATTAATCACATCGCGATTCCGTTTCCAACGGTCTCGCGTTCGTCTTCCTCGAGCATGTGTGACGAAAATTTTCCAAATTCTGCGAGCGAGTACCGTTTTTATTAATTAATCGATGTGTAATGTTACACATCGAGTGTAACATGTCTCGATGATTCTCGATGATGTTTTAGCTATATTCGAGCTTGTGCATAATGTAAATTCTTAAGGTGTATAAATGACGAGGAGATCGACGTGACTTGCCAAACGAACGTTTCTTCAATTATAACGATATATATATTTTTTCTTTATTGATCGAATCGCAAAATGGTTTGTGTTGTAACTGGATTCTTCGGCAGAGAGCAAAAAAGAAACGCTAGCAGCATTGACGTTTCAAATCGTCGGAGAGGAACGTTTTTTTATTCGCCATGTTCTTAATTTTTCATCAGGAAATTCAATTATTTTTACAGTAAACATTTTCTTTTTTTTTTTAATATTCTGAAACGGTAATTTTCTTGTAATTAATTGAAGGCCAAAGTCTTAAAGTTGATTAAAGTTTTAAAGCCTATACATTCTTTAGATTTTCCTTTCTTTCTCAATTTTTTCGTGAAGGTTTTGAGAATTCGTTGTGGTTCATTTTTGAGTTTTACGTTTTTTTGTACTTTTGACGAAAAAAAGCCTCATGGAAATGCCGTACAATCGTGCAATAGAAAAAAAGACTTTTTTGCGGTGTGAGATAAATATAAAAAAATAGATCGTTCTCAGTTTTCCGAAACGATCAAGGCGTGCTTGACGTTTTTTTTTCAACTGCGTGTTGAAGATTAATATTTTTCGACAACAAACAATGCAAGCTTTTTTTCTATCCTTTATTTTGTGAATATTTTTTTGCAGTAATATTCGTGATTAATTTATCGGAAAAAGTTTGTATGGCATATTTGAACGAATTGTGCCGATCTCAATTTACAAGGTGAACTAAAAATCAATCAGTTACTCTTGCGGGACGATCATATCAATGTAGGAGGCCGAAAGATGGCGACGTTACGGTTTATAATAATATATTCATCTACAGGGCTACTTGTTCACGATTCCGTGAAAGGGTTGTAGGACATGTTTTCTGCTATCAAATAGCCCAGTAATGCTTTCTGCAAAAGTGAACCATTTTTGAGATATTATTTTTTTTTAATGAGGAGTAGGCAAATAAAAAAATTAATTTAAAATCAACTGTTGTATGGAATCAAACTTTTGTATTTTTTGTAGTTTGAGGAAATCAGCAAGGAATTATCAACAATAAAACAAGAATAATTATAAAACTTGCAGTTTTTGATCCCTAATTCAAAAATGTTTACAGAGTATTCTTATTTTATTTTTGATAATTCCTTCTTTACTGTGTCTTCAAACTAGAATTAACAAAAAAGTTTGATTCCGTACAACAGTTTTCTTTTTATTCATTCTTAAAGTTGCTTACCTTCTACTTTAAAAACATAATAAAAATAATGTCTCGAAAATTGTTTACTTTTGCATAAAGCATTACGGGGCCGGGTTGAAATTCCGAACTTTGAATGATCAGAACGCTCAAAAGTCCGAAAGAATTTTACACGAAAGACCAAAGCTCCGAAAATCTGAACACCGTCAAAATAATTCGGCTACGGAAGTTTTAAAAGTTGCAAAATTTTCAATAAATCAATAAAAATTCAATAAATCAAAAAAAAAAAATTTCAATAAATCAATAAAAATAAAAAAAATAAAAATTCAATAAAAATAACAGATTAAAAAAAAAATAAGAACTGATTTTACGTCAATTTTGAAATTTGCCTAGACAATCTTATACGTTCCACATCATTTATAGTCAACTGTGTAGACTTTCGCTGGCATGATCTTGACGAAACTTCCAATTTCGGAACATTAAAATTAGGAATTTTAAACCGGCGGAGCATTCAAAATTTGAAATTTCAACCCGGCACCCATGTCAAGATTATGCCAGCGAAACTCTACACAGTTGACTGTAAATGATGTAGAACGTATAACATTGTCTAGACTAATTTCAAAATTCACGTAAATTCTCTTTTTAAAAAATAAAAATTCTTGAAATAATTCGTCGATATATTGAAAATTTTGAAACTTTCGAATCTTCCATAGCCGAATTATTTTGACGGTGTACACATTTTCGGGGTTTTGGTCTTTCGTGTAAAATTCTTTTGAAGTTTTGGGCGTTCTGATCATTCAAAGTTCGAAATTTCAACCCAGCCCCATTTTTAATTTCGGAACATTAAAATTAGGAATTTTAAACCGTCGAAGCATTCGGGAATTTCAACCCGGCCCCAGCATTACTAGGTCATTTGATAGCGGAAAACATGTCATCCAACCCTTTTACGAGCTCGTGACCAATAACCAGTAGCCCTGTATATGTGTATATCCATATGCATATATATGTAAAAATATCGATACGTATATATATATATATTTAGTACGAAATTAAATGTAGCAGCTTCGACGTCAAAAAACGCCGTCGTTACGACGACACGAGCGGGCAAGAGTCATGTAAATCATTGTATATGAATATAATACTGTTCCGTGTAAAGCATATTTTATCAAACTAGAAGTTTGCTAGTGTTTTAGTTTTTTTTTTATCGGCTAATAAGGTAAATGTCCCCATAGGCGTCCATGCTAGAACTGTCTCTTGATTGGAGTTTTATTTCCACGCACGTGGTGCATTTCATCTCTATTATTTCAGTACACGATTGTTTAAAATATTTCCTTATTTAGTATACACACACACACACACATATATATATATATATCTATATATTGTAAATAAATATAGAACATTCATTTTCTTCGTTTTTTTTTTATTGGTGTTATTGATTATGAATACATGTAAAATATACACTACTGAAATAATTTATTCTCGTATGCCACACATATATATCTGGTTACGAGTGGAGGAGAAAAAAATTCTCTTGTTTGTATATATTTTATTTTCATGGATATACCGCAAGTGGGGATATTTTCCTTGCACAAATCGTACGAATGTTCCTGGTGCTTTAGTCAAGTATGAGGCAAAGTACATCGCATTGAAGATCCTGAATTATCTTGAAGCTTCCACATATATTTCGTGCGCTATGAAAAGAGAAAAAAAAAAGAACAGAGATGACGCATGGAAGACGAGCATTGAAATAATAGACGTTAGTAGCAGGAGAATTTGAAAAAAAAGAGAAATTGAAACAGTACGACGAACGTCAGGGTAATTACATCAGGTTTCGTCGTTGACGTGGAGAAATAAACAATATTAGGAAAAGCTTTATCGTAAGTAAACTATATATACTAAAAAAAGTATATATATATATATATATATATAAATATATATACATGTATATGAAAGCGATAGGGAAAATCTATTTTTTAACATACACTAGATTTTCTCTCGTACTTTCCTTGCGAGTTTATTTCGAAGCGTTCGTTCCGAAAACTTGAAGATTCTCAAATTTGTCTAATTACTGTTTTTTTTTGCGTCTTACCAGGTATTTAAAAAAATACGATTTTTCATGTCTGCATCTCAATGACGAACGAAGAAAATCACTAATGGAAACGCTTGTATGATAATAAATAATGAAAGAAAGAAAGAAAAAAATAGCGAAGCGTAGTTAATGTAATAAGCTTGAATGTTGGAACGACTGAAATGTGACGTGCCGCGAACAATATTTAAGAACGTTCCTGCTCCGTTCATCGATGACAATAGGTGGAGAAAAAAAAATCATTTTGGGAGAAAATAAATGTTGATGATGATCTTTTTTGTTTTTAGGCGAATGGTGATGTTGATGGCGTTATAAATATTGTAGACGAGTTTGCGTGAGAGAGAGAGAGAGAGAGAGAGAGAGAGAGAGAGAGAGAGAGAGAGAGAGAGAGAGAGAGGAAAAAATTTATATCCTCGAAAAACGGAGGGCTATATGTATAGTGACGTTTGTCTTGTTTTGTTAATTGCATTGTGCATTTTAGCAGCCTAATTTGTGAAAACCTCGACTAAAAACAAGGTGCGAAAAAATCGGAATATATATATATATATATATATATATATATATATATATATATATATATATATATATATATATATATATTTGTTTTTCGATTGACTGTACGCGTACACAAGCACGCATTATTGTTGAGAAATTGCAAAAATGACGAGAATGAACAAAAAGTGGATGATAATTAAAAAGAAAAAAAACAACAAAGACAAAACGTGGGACAGATGCGACAATGGTGTATCATATATCGTTGAATAAACATGAATATCCCGGTGGAAAAACTGTTTACGAATTAATTATTCGGAAGCTCAGTCCCGGAACAATTCTTCCCGAATTCCCGAGTGTCAATTCCATCTCGACAAGCCATGATCCTCATTCTGTTCCACTTAATTTTTTTTTTTTTATAATTCCTAAACCTTTCGTTACGAACAGTAATTTTTTTAAGGCCGGTCACCACCGTGACAGGCCAAAAAAATCGTTTTTTTTCTGTTTTTTTGTCTACTAGTTTATTCATTTTGGATTTGGCAAAAATGTATGTTATTCAGTATATATTGAAGTAATTGATCGTAAATTTTTTATTAAAAAAAAATCAAAATTAACAATGTTATTGAGGAAGTAAAGAAATTGAAAATTAACAATGTTATTGAGGTAGCTTATTGAGAGTCTCTGTATAAAAAAATGTGGTCCAACCTCCGGATCGATACCTTCACAATGATTGGTCTGAAAAATAAAAATAAAAAAGTTCTCGTTGTACGTAGTCGTTTTTCGAAAAAAATAGTGGGTGCTCATAAAAGGGTAATTTTGACGAAATTTTTACTTACATTCGGGGGCTCAAAGAATACTAAATTAAAAAAAATACGACTACGTACGACGACAGCTTTTACGATTTTTTTTTTTAAATTGAAAATCAGATAATTATAGCTACAGTTATGATTTCGGCCAAGTTGAGAAAAGTCATTTTAAGAAAAACGCGTTTGAAAGTTTCAATATACGTAAATCGTTGCGCTACCTGCTCTCACTAAATTGTCTGTAACTTGGTCAATTTTCAATTTATCAACTTCAATTTTTTTTCACCAATTCTCGAATATGTAGATTTTGAAAAAATTTAAAAAAAATCCTTTTTTTACCCGAGAGGTGTCGCGCTTTGATGTACTTTTTATGCAATGTTAAAATTTGAAACTACCTTCATTTCCAACCCTTTTCGAATTATTTCCCATTTCTTATTATACTTCGCGGTTATTTGCAATTCTCGTCAAGCGCCAGCAACGAATCAATCAATTTTTCTCCTCTATTGTATCTCTCGATTTTGTTTTTTCACGGTTAAAAAAAATATATAGATGATCGCCAGCTGGCAGAGAAAAAATCTATCCTCCCATCGAACGAACGAGCCGAGCAGCAAAAATAGGGAAACGAACAAGGATAATTCGAGGAGTTCGAGGAGGCAGCCGGAAAAGGTGAGTGAAATGAGGAGGAGATCTTGGACTTTTGATGGATCGGTCCTGCACAACCCCCCCCCCCCCCCCCCCCCAGAATGTAAACGTATGCATGCTGCGGAAGGTTTGCAAATCTTACGCCAAGTATACGAAGACGATCCGCGAGAGCTTCCTTCATAAATAAACACAACTGCCCGAACATCTGGCGCGGACGTAATTCATCGCGAATTAATTTAAGGGCTCACGGTGCGCTTTCCTTTGCCGCACTGGTACTTTCATTAAGGTCTGCCTGCGCCATTTGGTCCCTCGCTTTCTCTCTCTCTCTCTCTCTCTCTCTCTCTCTCTCTCGCTCTCTCCGTCTTATCCTCTCCCTCTCTCGCCTTTTCTGCCTGCTTGCCCCCTCACTCCGCGCTTTATGCTGATTTTATTTCCCTTCTTTCGCGAACTTTGAGATCTCTCAGTAATTGTGCGGTATTATATTTTATTACCCTGAGCATAATGGCCGCGTAAAATATGGCTCATCGAACTGGCATATCCAGCCAGTGAAGAGAATTTCTCGGCTCGCTTGAGACTCCACTTTACCGCTTTTGACGCCCCTTCCTCCTGCCAACAGCTTCCAGTTTTCGCAAATCTGACTTCTTTCTTATGTGCACACACGCACACGTATATATATATATATATATATATGTAATTACGAAGAGGCAGAGCATGATATATATATATATATTAGGTGTACAAATGAATAATCCAAAATACTTTAAGCAGTAAATATTTTTAAAAATTGATATTTCCGCTCTTTTCGGTTATATAGTGTTGACATACAGTTATTAAAAATGACAGTTGGTGTGCCGAACAGCCTAACATAACCGTCAAAACTATATATACAGTTCAGTACAGTCGAAAATGGCAACACATAAGGTGCATATCCGACACTGCAATCTTTACAAATTCCAACAAGGAAAAAATGCCGGAAGAGCATGTGAATCGATTTGTTCCTTTCTCGGCGAAGGTGCTGTATCTTACGATGTGTGCGCATTTTTGTTTGGGGGGCTACACCAGTGTGAACGCTCAAAACTTGGGTAATTTTCGGGATTTTTTTGGAAGAAAAGTACTCAATTAAATGTTTCGGAAAATAAAGAATATATTTGGCTATATTTGACCTATATTACATAATTTTTTCATAGAAAAATATTGAGATCCAAGCGACTTATGCGCTGCCTTCGGAGGCGCCAAAAAAAAGTTCCTCCACTGCTGACATGATACCGGCCGATTGAGTAGCTGAAACCGAAAAAGGAAAAAAATGTCGTTAAACTGGAAGGTATTTCCTGTACAATGACGTAGGATTTTCGAAAAATATCAAAATTTAATAAAATGGCGTGGCTATTAAAAAAAGTCTGTTTTCTTGCATATAAAATGGTCGTTTTTTTCAATGCGAAATCGTCAATTTTCATCTAATCAAAAATATCCTACATCATTGTAAAGTAAATATATTCAAGAGTACTCAGTTTGAATTTCAAGTCAATCGGATAATTGCTCTTTGAGTTACAATGTCAGCAAATTTGAAAGATCTCATTTCGAGAAAAACGCGTTTAAAGATTTAACTATCGATTTTTGCAAGATAAAATGATTAGAGATAGGGCCTTGCAATTTTTACAGGATATTCTTGAAAGTATAAACTGTCGAAAAAGGCAAAAAAAATCGATTTTTTAAAAGTGTCACAGTGGTATAGCCGCTTAAGCGCTATAAAAGCGGTAATTTCTATCTGAATGACAAACAACGTCTTGGAGGCCCTCGATAGTGCAACAACGATGATTTGGAATCATGGATGGTAAAACAGTTACTGCGGACTGCTACCAACGTTCATTAATCTGCTTGAGTCAAGAATTGGAACGAAAACGCCCGTATACCGGCAAAGGAGAACGTCCAGTGAAATTGTTGTATGACAACGCCAGGCCACACATTGCTTCCAATACAAAAGACATCATGATGAGTCGTGCAGCACCCGGCATAATCACCAGACATTGCTCCATCCGATTACCACTTGTTCAGGTCTATGCAACACGCCTTGTCCGATATGCATTTCCAATCAGTGGATGAGATCCGAAAATGGCTTGACGACTTTATCGTGTCCAAAGATGTAACATTTTTTCGAGATAGAACTCATCAGCGGCCTGACAGATGGCTTAAGGCGTTACCCCCACTTGTAGCGCAAAAAAGGCCTTTTTCATGAATTTTTTTAAAGAAAACTACAAAACTTTTTTAATCGATCAATATACCATCTTAAAGAACACATCTTGAAGAACTTTCAGTAATTTTTTTATTGAAAAATATTACATTGTTTAGTGGCAAATGGCCGTCAATGAAATAATGTTTTTATATACACGGTTTGCGGTGACCAACATTGCGGCGAAGTGGATCATCTGAAAAAAAAATGCGGATAGATTTAGTCAAATATAAGTATAAACTAGTCTTCAATCGAAGGATTTTAAAAAATATTCATTTTTCACAAAATGGCGGACAGTCAAAGTTAATGGTTCGATTTTAACGAAAAAAAACGGCCGTTTTTTGGCTATAAAACGGCCATTTTTTTTCGAAAAAAAAATCGAACGATTAAAGACTACATTTTTATGTATTAAATAAGCCTGCAAAATTTCAAGAAGATCGGTTCATTAGTGTTCGAGTAATCTTGGTCACCGACTTCAGAAATGCCATTTTGAGAAAAACGCGTTTAAAGTTTCTCTTTCAACGCTCATATCTCAGTCAATTTTGTTCGGATCGACTTGAAATTTTCAGGACACATTCTCAGATACTTATACTTCAAAAAAATGCAATAAAAAAAATCGATTTTTTCAAAATCGCAAGTGGGGGTAACCCCTTAAAGTTATAGGAAGCAATGGCGAATACTTTGATTGACTAATTTAATTTACTTTCATTCAAAGTAAATCTTGAATGTAGATGAAAAAATTGGATTATTCATTTGTACACCTAATATACGTATCCTGTTATGAATGGATAATCCTGCAACTCCGGATAGGTCAGATCATGTCCTACTATATGCTGGAATTTCAGTTTACTAAAAGTCCCACGGGTTTCGAGATAAAAATAATCTGCTTTTGGTTTTGCGCATGCCATTTCTACAAATGATGACTTTTTTCGACCCGGGTTAAAAAAATAGGCTTGGTTATTTGTTTTATCTAGAAAAGTCTTTTTTTCAATCTTAAATGTTGACCCTTCGTGGTCACCGTGGGTAAAATCGACCCATCGATCAACTTTGGGCCCAAATACACTATAGTTCCCAGCGTTGAATGGGACTTGTGTCGCCATCTATCCGAATATTGGAGTATCCTCCATACGTAGGAACCGTTTGACATTCGAATAAAGCGTTAGTACCTTTTTTAGAACGCGTACTAGGCTGCTATTTTTTTCCCAAAAGGACTATATGTAAGGAGTGTCAGATTCAAATTTTTGGTAATAATATTGAAAATTCGCGGAGTTATGATTTATTGAGTGAAAAAGTGCTTTTTTTCGTTTCGTTCGCTTTACGAATTTTTAAAAATATTCGCCCATTTCATTTCTTATAAGTAAATTTTTCGTGCGTCATCTACAATGTTCAAAGCATATACAATAATTTTTTTAACCTTTTTGGATAGATAGCTGGATCACAATACTGGTTTGAAAATTGACTGGGTAGAATCAACCCAGTGTGGCTACGAAGGGTTAAGGAAACTTTATGAAAAAAGATCTTATGCAGAATTTTCATACAAACCAATTCGAATATCAGACTTTGACAGCCTGCGGTGTAAAAAAAAACTTACTACGCATATCGTGCCAATTACTTAAAAAAAGTTATTTGGTTATTGTCGATTTATATAATTTGCAGGAATGGCATGCGAAAAACCAAAAGCAAATGATTTTTTTTTTTCAAAAAATAACATGAGGCCCAAAATCTTGAAAACCCTGGGACTTTTGCTGAATTGAAATTCCAGCATATAGTCGGACCTAATCTGACTTATCTACAGTTGCAGGATTATCCATTCATAACAGAACACCCTGCGTATATATATATATATATATACACTAATTCAGGCGCTATTCTAGTCTAGAGGCCAACATTTCGAAAGATAAAAAATAATACAAAAAAAATGGTTGTAAACGAAAAAAAAACCTTCGTTCCATCACTAGTCAATGCTATTTTGGGAAAGAGTGAAAAATTTCGATGAGTTTGGTGCATCAGTTTTTGAGAAATCGTGTTCACCGATTTCAAAAATAGTGTTTTGAGAAAAATGCAATTACTTGCCTGGCTCCCGGCCGGACTTTCCCAACAGGGGGAATTCCCAATGGCTCTCTCTCTCTCTCTCTCTCTCTCTCTCTCCTAGACTTTTACTCCGATTGACTTAAAACTTTGGGAGAATATTCTAGACATATTGTACAACTAGATAATAAAATAAAAAAAGGATTTTTTGAAACTTTTAAACCCACGTAACGCCTTAAATATGCTGATTTCTGTTTGCTCATTTCTTCGAAAAGGTGCTGCGGACCACAGGACTAAAAAATACAAAAGAATTTTAAAAATCCCTATTTTATTGCTGCGAGAGCGAAGAGTTTACGAATTTTTCGCTCGATCGCGAAAAATTGTCGAAATATGTTATTCGCAATATCTATTATAAAATACGTGGATATTTGAATTCCATTGCACGTTTTTGCGTAATATAGGAGTGTCGAAGGTTCACCGTCCTTGTTTCTCTTTTCTATCGGGCCCTCTTGCTCTCCTGTACTTTTTTTTTAACAGCGGAGGAAGCAGTGAAATTTATCTGATATTATGTTAAACTTGTACGGGGCAGGGAGCCTTGTGTCTCGCAGCCCCCAGTATTGGGTAAAAGCGCGGATTTACCGCGTCTCTTTCTCGACCCGGCAAAAAGGTACGCGCGATGCTCGGAGACGGTCCCAACTCCGTTGTCAGTGATGTATATGTGTGCAAGAATTGATCGTCTGGAATTCGGAGGGGCCTTAAGGGGTCTTCTCACTTTGGACGCTAAGAAAGCTATTTTCCTGAATTTTTTTGATAGATTTATATTATAGATATTGATATAAAAGTTGTTACACTTGATAAATACTCTTTTGAAATACATAAAAAATTTTTTTACGTATTTATGTAACCCAAAGAAACTTTAAACGCGTTTTTCTCGAAACAACATTTTTCGACGGTTTGTGGATAAAATCTTCGAAACTACTGAACCGATCCTTATGAAATTCTGAACACATATTCTTTACAACTATAGCTATAGCGCATATCAAGGATTTTTTAAAGTTTGATAATTACTATTTTTTTTGCCAAAAACGGTGAAAAACGTTTTTTCGAAAAATGTTCGTCATTTTGTTATTTTTGCATATGTCAAAAATCGTATGATAAGCGCTATAGCCATTAACATAGTGAATCTAGAACCGTTTCATTTTTTTGTTTCGGATGATTCATCTTCGAGGTTTCATCACCAATGCAGACCGACAATTTTTTCAGGACATTTTTTTAACTACCATTTTCGTCTATAAATAGTGACTTAAATAAATAAAAACATTTTTTAAATATATTTCGAAAGTGTATTTATTAAGTGTAACAACTTTTAAATCAATATCGATAATATAAACCTGTCAAAAAAAAACATGAAAATAGCCTTCTTTTAGCGTCGAAAGTGAGAAGACCCCTCAAGGGGCGAGATACCTTTAGACGAGGAAAAACTTGCTGATTTGCATGATTTTTTTTAAGGACAGATTTACTCACCATTTTTGAGACTTAGGGTATATGTTGTTACTACTTTTGGCTGTGACATGATATTTTTCTATTAATCTTTTAAAATGACGGAGGTATGGCACGGTTTTCTAGAGGCGTTGCGGCGGATGTCGTCAGACGTCGTGACACGTTGCGTCGGCGGGATGAATCTGAAAAAAATCAACGAAGATGTTTTTTTCATTAACACTCATACGCAGAATATGAACCAAGAAAAAGTGTGAATTGTTGAAAATTGATGAAATGGTACGCTTTGAAAAAAACTTATTGAATTTTTCAAAAAAAATCGCTACATGTTGCAATGAAAAATACTTTTTTATATTTTCAAAAAACATTAGAGGTTATATTTTGGACAATAAGGTTAGAAAGACTTATACCAAATTTCAAAATGCAGTTTCTAGACTATGCCATTCCTCCGCCATTTTTAAACATTTATAAAAATAATAAATACTATGCGATAGCCAAAATTAGTAACACAACATACCCTAATTTTAAAAAGTGGTGAAGAAATCTTCCCGTAAGGGGTTAAGCCACTCTAGAGGCCGAAAAAATAGGCTTTTTGGGGATTTTTTTTCAGAAAAACTACAAAATAAATCGAGATTACAAAAAGGGTGTTTATCATACATATCAGTGACTGTATACAATAATTTTTTTCAAGCGATTAATTTCAATGTGGCGGCTGTGCAGCGTTTATCTTAAAACTGCATTTTTTAAGTTGGCCGGAAACATAACTCAGACCATTTTCAACCGATTCACTTGAAATGTTGAATATATCTTGGAAAATACACTGTCTATGAAATTACGTAGGATTTTTTTTTATATCGATAGTCCATTTGTTATTAACAATTACCTGACGATTTTTAGGCAAATATTTTCACTTTCCAAAAATTTGCCTGAAAAATCGTTAATAACAAATGAACTATGCAATATAAAAAAAATCCGACGTACTTCCATAGACAATGTATTTTTCAAGATGTGTTCAGCATTTCAAGTGAATCGGTTGAAAATTGTCTGAGTTGTGTTACCGGCCAACTTAAAAAAATGCAGTTTTGAGATAAACGCTGCACAGCCGCCATTTTGAAATTAATCGCTTCAAAAAAAATATCGTATACAATCACTGATATGTATGATAAACACCCTTTTTTGTAATCTTGATTTATGTGTTACCCAGGTAGGGAATCAAAAGGCTGACGATGGAAACAAACTTGTGCGAGCCTTGTTTCACCGAGCCTGAGTGAGACAGACCTGGGCCAGGTTTCATTGCATCGTTTGGAGCAGCTTGGAACCAAGAGTGGCTGCTTAGCCTAAACTCAGGGTTATTTCAAGCTTTATTCAGCCAGTGAATTTTAAGGCTGAAAAATCAAGGCTGGATGCAGGCTTATTTCAGGTTGTGATAAAATAAAATAAATTTTAAATAATATTTTTTCTGTACTTTTATGAAAAAAAAAATTAGCAATAAATTTGTCGGGTGCGAAGGCACGAAAAACGAAAGCGAAGGAGGCAGCTCAGAACATTTAAACATATTCTCTTATCGATATTTATGAGGCACACAAAAAAGTTTTTTTCTCGTCACATACACATTTCGTATATACTCACTCTGTGGGGTTTGCGTACACTCTGTGTATTACGTGTCCCATAAACAATGAATAAAATAAAGTATTGTGTTTAAAATATTTTATATATATTTTATAACAAATAATATAATGAATAATAAATATATATAATAAATAAAATGAATTATTTACAAATTTATTAAATTTACCCCAATGTAGAATATAGAAAACTAAAAACAGGCCTCATATAGCCTCGAGAAGAGTTTGGGATAAGCTTGGTCATAAATGCTCGTAAAGGCTTCATTAAGGCTCGTTTTGAACCTTGTTGTTTCGTCGTTTCAGGCTTAGTACAGGCTTTTCTACCAGCCTTTGGTCAAGCCTGTGTGCAACAGCCTGAAACCGCGTTATCATTCAGGGGTTCAGCTAGGCCTGAAATCAGGCTGGTGCTCAGCCTGAATTAAAAAACGTGAGCCTTGTTTCAGAGCTTGGCGAGCCCTTTTTTCATCGTCAATTCCTACCGGGGTAGTTTGTCTGAAAAAAAATCCCCAAAAAGCCTATTGTTTCGGCCTCTAGAGTGGCCTAAGGCCTTAAAGAAAACATCATGAAAATCGGTAAATTCTTTCCTCGCCACCCCCTTAATCCAGGAGCGGAACATCCGGTGCGAGCCTTTTTCACTTTGAGCCACATTCGAAGGCTCTGCTTCGCTCTCTCTCTCCCTCTCTCTCTCTCTCTCTCTCTCTCTCTCTCTGTCTCTCTTTCTCTCTACCTCTGGCCACGCACGTGCACTGTAGGGTAACATTCAAACACTTGGCACCAGCCGGCACCGGGTATGTGACATGAATATTTGTTTCTAATAAGATATGCTGCATCGCGAACGCCATTTGACATACCTATGGGAAACACCAGCGGATTTACATTAAGACCATTAACTTCGGGCCAACCCAAAGGAGAGCGAAAAACGTCCCCAGCCCATACGTGTCAGCAGCATTGGGCGAGTGGCCATTCCGAACCGAGCATTGACACCAATGGAAATCGTACAATATTGCAATTAAGAAAATATTCCTATTCGGGGCAGTGTTATTATTTCGATTGCAATTAACGGGTCATACGCGGTTAGAAATTTCAAAAAATCGATTTTTTTACATTGCATTTAATTGCAAAATAGACAGAACGTTTATAACCGTGTATACTATCGGATAATGCAAAAAATCGATTTTTTGAAAATTTTACACTGTGATGGTCCCTTAACATGAGCTATGACGTCAGTGAAGTAGCAAAATTAGATGTGAGCTCGAATGATTTTCAACTCTGTCGCGGAACGAGCAATAATTTATTGCTACTTCTTAGTTACGGAGAGCGGTGCTATAATTATTATGACCTAACCACGTCAGTGGACAAATAAAATGAGATATGTATGGGAAGGGGGGACATCCTCCATAAAACGAATTTTTTTAAACTTACTGCGCTTTCGCGACGCGGGGACGTTGCCCCCGTCCCGCCCGACCTTTTTTCACCTTTTTTTGTAGAAAATCGAGCACGTGCCCGCAATGTTCTAATGACAGTTGACTATGTGAAATTAAAATGATTATGGAAGATACAACATGACTATGTGATTTTATTTTAATCATTTGCCCATTTATTTATCTATATAGAAACCGACCAAAACGCTATTATTTATTGCAACAATGTTTTTTTTTAACACATTTGAAAGTGGTATTGTTACCTTCTTATAACGATATCCACTATTATTTTCAGATGGTAAATAAATATAAAAGAAATACACAAGCTTCTTGGGATGAGAGCCTGAAGAAGGATTTGAAAACTAAGGACAAGCCAAAAAAGTCAAAATAGAAACAAACTACAGACAAGGAAAACCACGTCTGCATTATATGCAACGAACCATATGTAGATCCTCCCACCGATGACTGGACTCAATGCAATGACTGTCAAATGTGGCCTCATGATGCATGCACTGCTTACTTTGGTATTGGATCATTTTACTGTGATCATTGCCAAAAAAATAAAGTTTACTGACTGTTAAGAAGACACGTTAAGTTTTTGTTCTTTTATGATAATAATAATGATTTGTTTGCAATAAAAATATGTGAGTACATTCATAGTTTTTTCTCCCTATGATTCCCTATTTTTTTCTTATTTATGCCTAATCTCAGGAAAAAATACAGGGTGCTCGCTTTGCCCTCTACGTGCTCGCTTTGCCCAGAAGCCGTGTCCGCTTTAGGCTACCCCTCAGAGCAAAGCGGGCATTTCTTTATGTTTATTGGTTTCATTATTTGTATTTTGAAGATTTACTGGAAACGTGTGAATGTAATATTGAACTACGATAAATTTAGCACCCGACAGCAAAAAAATTGTTTGTATATGACATTTTATAACAGCTTTTTTGTTTAATTTCCCTTGGAGTGCCCACTCTGGGCCCCCGTACGAGCATTTTCGAAATGAGTTGGCATTTTATTTTGCTACCTTAAAAGGAAAGTCATTTGACCCTACGTTCACTGGGTCATGTTGACTCGGGTCCATTTTTAGTAAAAGGCTCACTTTGCCAAAATTGAAAATTTTCAATAATTTTCTTAAATAATTTAATATATTTTGCGAATTTTAATCATATAGATATATTCAGAAATGTTTAACCCTTTCTTCACACACTTATATTTGTCGACGATTTTGACACACTGGGTCAATTTGACCCGGATAGTACCTACTTCATCCACCTGCCCTAAACAACCCTTCGGTCGGTTTTTATTGGAATACATCTGGGATGCACTCTAAATATTTCTTAATCTATGTGCATGATTAAAATTCAGAAAACATAAGATTTCTGGTTGTAAAAAACGATTGAAAACTTTCAATTTTGGGAAAGTGAACATTTTATTTCAAATTCGTCCGGGTCAAAATGACCCAGTGTGGCAAGGAAGGGTTAAAGTGTATGCTTGATTTTTTTCAATAAAAACGCACCGAAGGGTTGTTAATGGCAGGTGAATGAAGTACTGTCCGGGTTAAATTGATCCAGTGTGTCAAAATCGTAGCTAAATATGAGTGTGTCAACGAAGAGTTAAGTGTCCGCCTTTGATTTTGATGAAACTCACACGAGTGATAAAGTATTGAAAGCCATTGGACACGTATTTTTTTTATCGGCAGAAAACAGTTTTCAAGGCGGGAAACCACCTGTCAAAGAAAGGCGTGACTTATCAAACCTCAAAGAATGGCGTAACCCACGGAAACAACCCACTTTATGCAAAAGTGAACAATTTTCGAGATATTATTATTTTTATAATTTTTCTTAAAGTGAGGGGCAACTTAAAAAATTAACTTAGAAACCTGATGTATAAAATCAAACTTTTTAATTATTTGTCATTTGAGGAAACAGTAACGAAGAATTGTCAACAATAAAATAATAATTATTATTAGACTTGCAGAGTTTCGGACCTCTCATTAAAAAATGTTTGCAGGTTATTCTTATTTTATTGTTGATAATTCTTTGTTACTGTGTTCTAAAACTACAAATAATAAAAAAGTGCGATTCCATATAACAGTTTTTTTAATCAATGTTTAAGTTTCCTACCCCTCGCTTAAGAAAATAAATACAACAGTATCTCGAAAATGATTCATTGTTGCATGAAGCATTACTGGGTTTATTGATAGCGGAAAACATAGCCTAGAACCCTTTCACGAGATCGTGACCAATGACCAGCAGCCCTTTATAATATCACACTTTTTGATAAGCGAAAGTTCGTTTCTATCAATTAAAAAAATGCCTACTCGAAGTGATCATTTTTAAACGTAGTATTTGAAAGTTAAAAAAATGCTCAGTGTTGCGCAGAACAAAAGTACAAAGAAAGCAGTTTTTTCTTTCGGCACTCGTTTGAGCGAGTTGCGTTTAAGTGCAGCAAAAATCTTCTTAAATACTTGAAGCTCTCGAACTCTTAATTACTAGGTCGCTTCGTGGCTTTCCGTCTGATCGATCGGAGCTTCCGCGGTTCAACAATGCACGAGGAGCACAGCGGCGAGGACGATTTCATTCGAGCATCGCTCTCCCTCGCTTCCACTGTACGTCTCTTCCGCTCTACATCGCTCTTGGTTCGGTCACGCGTCAATTAAATAAGAGTCAAACGCGGTATGGGATAATAAATGAGATTTTTTTTTTCACGCAACGATGAGGGGCCATTAATTTCTCGAGGAACGACCTATCAGAATGAATCTATTACGGGAGCTTTTTTTGGAGCTCTTGACCACCGACACTTGAAACGACTGCGGAACTTCGTCGCCAAAGTTATTGCATTCTGACGAAGTATCTTAAGGCCTTAGGCCACGGGTATAAAATCATGTGCGAATTTGTCAATTTTTTTTCGTATGAAAAAGTGATTCACTCATAAAATTAATTACACATCTATTTAATAGGAATATCAGGCCGTTAGCCATTTTTTTTCGATGTACAAAATGGCCGACTGCTAATATTTTCTTTTGTTATCTTTTTTTTAGGCGCTCCGCGGCGTGACATTTAGCATCCACAATTTTTTACCTAGAACCAAAAACAAAAATTCTCGTCAATCTGCATTATAATACCTGGAGAAGTACGTACGGAATTAAAAAAAAAATGTTTTATTCAAAAGTTGTAGGAATTTGAACTTAGGAAATGAATTTTCGGTGAAAAAATTCGTTATAACTGCTCATAAACTGCTCATAAAATGAAAAGTTTTCGATTAATCAGAAATTCCCTACGTACTTCTCTGCGAAATGTAATTAGGAACATAACTTTTAATTGAAAGTCGATCCAGTGAAAATTGTTGAAGTTATTTGTCACGCCAATTGGAAAAAAGCTGTTTCGAAAAGTTTCGAGAAGTTTCGAGTAGTCGGCCATTTTGTACATCGAAAAAAAATATATGTTTTCTAACAGCTTGATATTCATACTAAATAGATGTGTAATTCATTTGATGAGTGAATCTTTACACTATTCCACTAAAATAGGTGTAACTTCGTCAATTTTTAGAATTTCAGGGCCTGGTTGGTCTTAAAATATTCTTGAAAGTTCACACTATAACAATGTGCAAAAAAGGGGAGAGACCCTTAAGCGGAGAGACCCGAAAAAATAGCCAAATATCGTTTTTTTTTCTAAGAAACGGTTGGGGAAAAAGAAACGCATTTTTTTTTAAAACAAAGGTACATATATTATTGGGTACATATATTATAATATCTATAAGGTACATATATTATAATATATATATATAAGGTATATATATATATTGAGAGCTTGAGAAAATATGGAAACAACGAAAACATTGCCGCCGGCAGATGGTGAAATTTTTTTCGCGACGTTCGGCGGTGGACAATCTCCAGCTTAAACGGTCCATCCGAAATTTAAAAACCAAACGGGTTATTCAAGTTATCAATAAATACGAGTCATTGACGATCGTCGATTTTTACAATCATTTTTTTTTAACAACGTGGCGACGAGTTAAACCTCGAGCATACAAAACCTATGAAAAAAGTCGTCATTTATACGTAGCTATAAAAAAATGAAGATCGATTTGAAAAAAGTCCGATCGTTAACGACCTTCAAATGTTTCTCGTCGTGTCTCCTGTAAATTTGGAAACAATCCATCAATTGGTTCTCGTGATATCATGTCCACCGACTTTGAAAACAGCGTTTCGAGAAAAAAACTTTTAAAGTTTGAAGCATCGTGCTGTT
The DNA here is from genome assembly GCA_963210295.1 of Ophion ellenae. Classification (NCBI taxonomy): domain Eukaryota; kingdom Metazoa; phylum Arthropoda; class Insecta; order Hymenoptera; family Ichneumonidae; genus Ophion; species Ophion ellenae. The sequence continues at coordinate 48,452,688 of OY723388.1, read as the reverse complement.
ACCGCTCGCCCGGCCGACTGTTAAAACTGTAGCTCCCTCAATTTTGGAAATATTTCAATGAAATTTTCAGGGAATACAGCTTAAAGCTGATACTATGGAATAAAAATATTTTTCGAATATGCAATTTTTTTATCCACCTAGGTAGGTGTAGCCCGTTAATAATTCAATACGCTGGTCTCGAACGGAATAATTTTTCTCCTCGCCTGACCTTTGCCTCAACTTTATCGTACGGCAATTTTTCCGGAATACACTTTTCCCCCGAACTTCTCTGAGCTGCTATTTTTTTATTCAGAGGGAAGAGAAAAGCTTGCAAGTTCTAGTGACTTCGAGGATCGAAGTCCTTCAATGATTCATTGGAATAATCAATGTTGCCAATTGTTCGAAGCTGCGAGATCAAATTCGCTGTCGACACGAGATCGAGTACCGATGAAAATAAACTTGAAATTTTCAACCCGAATAACCGAGATAACCCGAATAACCGAAAATAAACTTGAAATTTTCAACCCGAATAACCCGAAAAAAGTAACTAGGTCAATTCAAACGGTCGTCGACAAATTTCAAACAGTGTGATTGAAATAGAAAAAAAAAAATAATCATAACCCGATCCACCAAGTGCGGTGGAATTCATTTTTCGGTCGGCGAAAAATCTGTTTTTATTTTAACGGACGTAAATTTTGACAGAGAGAAGAACTGATCGATGAGCGAGATATAGTTGTACGTATAGATTGTTGAAAAAACGATGGAAAGAGTGTCCGGAGGGAGGAGAGGGTGGGTTAAAAATCGACAAGTCGTTCGGACCCTCGGGACGCACGAGTGAATCGAAACGCATCGTCGTTTGTCCCTTTTCATGCTCCACTTCATCAATCCTCGTGAAAACCCTCCAAAACTTTTCGATAAATACGTATGTGAAACACTCGGTAAGGACTTTCGTGCCAAATACGTGGAATACACACACATACACATATTTGGTGAAAAGAACTTTTGAAGAAATGCGACTTCTACGACCGTCTTTATAGTAGCCCTTTGTCACCATAATCAACCTTATGGAAACCCCCACGTCTGCGAAATCACTTTGAGACAAATCTAAGCATTTTTACACAAAAGTTACTTCAAGGACCGCTCCGATTTTGGAATATTTTGAAATTCGTTTGAACAAAATTTAAGGGCGACGCTACTGTGACGGATGAAAAATAGATTTTTTTGCAATTTTTTCGAGAATACATATTCAAGAATCTGTGAAAAAATGATCAAGTCAAAGTATTGAAAATTGGTTACATACGATTCAATGAGAGCAGGTACCGCAACGATTTACGTATCTAAAACTTTTCATTACGATTTTTTACCGACTTTTCTCGATCTGGCCGGAATCGTCACTCTGGCTGTAAGGTAGCGGTACCAATGTCGGACGGGTCCCACTGTTCGTACAGTATATTACATATTTCACTGTATTAGTAACAAAATCTACACACTGCACATCCAAGTGTGTTACTTGTTACACGTAAGGTGGATAATTTTAGGAATTTACACGTGTATATGCCATAGACAACTTAAGGGGTTAGGCCTTAACGGGTAGAAAATCATGTGCGAATTAAACAATTTTTTTCGTACAAAAAAGTGAGTCACTCATAAAATGAATTACACATTTATTTAGTATGAATATCAAGCTGTTAGAAAATGTATTTTTTTTTCGATGTACAAAATTGCCGACTACTCGAAACTTCTCGAAACAGCTTTCCAATTGGCGTGACAAATAACTTCACCAATTTTCACTCGATTTACTTCAAATATAAATGTTATGTTCCTGAGTGCATTTCGCAGAGAAGTACGTACGGAATTTCTGATTAATCGAAAACTTTTCATCTCGTGAGCAGTTTATGAGCAGTTATAACGAAATTTTTCATTGAAAATTCATTTCTTAAGGCGAAAAATCCCTTTAGGAGCGTGAAAAATAGGTATTTTTCGGGAATTTTTCTAGAGGGGATAAAATAATCTGATCGTTTTCAAATGTGGACATGAGTTTACAACTGTCAAGTTAAAAAAAAAAAATTTTTTAGGTTGACCAACAAAATGGCAGCGTTATTAAGGGTCTTCGGACGCCTGTTTTCCGCGACATCGAAAAGTGCTCCAGTTGTCACTCTTTTTCTGTTGATCTGAAAAAGATTTAATAAGTGTCATTCGTTTACTGACATATTAAGGAGAAGGATATACCTAAAAAATGATGAAAACGTGCAAAATTCAAAATTTGAGCCTTTTTACTCCATAGTTCGAATTTTCGACCATTTTTTCGACATATTTGACCCTAAACAAAATATTTATTTACACGCTACCTTTCAAACTTTAGGTATATCCTTCTGATAATGTTACTGAGAGTAACCTTCCAAAATTTCATCCAAATTGGTCGATAACTTTTTAAGCTACAACACGAGCAGTTTTTGAAAAAGTAGTTTCGAGATAATCGCGTTTAAAGTTTCAACATGTGAAAACTATTAATTGTAGTGACTTACCGATTCATCAGCGATTCAAGGCGCAAATATTCAATATTTCGAGTTTTCCTTTGTTCAGTATATTTTTTGGGTATCATACTTTCGAAATATGTAAAAAAAATCGTTTTTTAGGAAATTCTAAAGGGATTACCTACAACTTTTGAATAAAACAATATTTTTTTTTGTTCTAGGTAAAAAATTGTCGATGCTAAATGTCACGCCGCGGAGCGCCTAAAAAAAGATAACAAAAGAAAATATTAGAAGTTGGCCATTTTGTACATCGAAAAAATATATATATATATATTTTCTAATCGCTTGATATTTATACTGAATAGCTGTGTAATTAATTTTATGAGTCAATCACTTATTCATACGAAAAAAATTGTTAAATTCGCACATGATTTTATACCCGTTCCACTGCCTTAAGTATTTATTACTTACTTAGTTCGCGATTTTTGTGAAAAGAAGAAGAGAAGTTCGATTGGTGTACATGTGTCTTACATTTGGATTATATAATAGATAAATTATTTAATACAACGTAACCAGTCGTGATGCAAACAAAGTTTGAGATTACGTGGCCAGCTTTCCGCGAGGTTATACGGCGTCGATTCCTTCTTTTTTCTTACTTATATATTCGAAATGTGCCCGGAGGATTACTTTCTTAATTAACATATCAAATTATTGCTCAACGGGGTCGCGTCATCAAAAAAATAATGAAAATAACACTATGATGCAATGGCACAAATAATTTTTTCAAGCTTTGCAAAAACTATTACTCAAAGAACACAAAAATAATAAAATATTCTCGTGCTTGAAATAAAATGTTTGTTGTCCAATTGATTACTGCAAATATAGCTCTATCTTCAACTCCTTGTAACGTCCAGGTCGCATCGATGAAGCAAATTGTATGTTCAATGTATACTAGACTGGCCAAAAGAAATTGAAATTTTATTTTTTTTGAAGTTTTTGTTGAAAATGTTGTTGAAAATGACAAAAAATGAGTGCTGACCAAATTTTAACCCTTTGTATTAATATTTAGAGGTCCCTCATAGCGATTTTCTATTATCCATTCATTCAATATGGTAAATGAATAGATTCACTCCTCCAAATTTTAGTCAACATTATAGTTGAATTGATGATAAATTTCATGATTTTGTCAGGGTTTGAGACATTTTCGACAAAATTATTGATTTTATGTTGTTGTTATTTTCTGATTCATCTTGACAAGTATTGTATCCTTTTTAAATTATTCCCTAGATATTTATTCATCATGCTGTGGGAATTGAATTCGGTTTAAGAATAGATTATTGTACTAATGTACTTTTAAATAACAATACATTGAAATCTATTAGGCATTTTAGAAACTATTTAGGGAATAATTCAAAAGTGATAAAATACTTTTTAAGGGGGGATTGTCTTTTTTTCGCAAAATTTACCGCTTTTTGGGAATTTTTTTGTGAAGAAAGTATACAACGGAAAACTTGTGAAACTTGGCATATAGTTTTATTGATCTGTTTACTACATACAAAAAAATTTTTAAACAATTTCATCAAAAAATCCGCCTTCCACCCCCCTCGACGCGCGATGGTCCTTTTTCGATGGTGTGCACGATTACAGCCTTCACGTTCATCCTGCAACAAAAACCCAAAAAGCATTTTACTTTAGACACATATAGCTATCGTTCGATGAAGGGAAAAAAAAATTGACGATTTGGTGACGTTTTGAACTTGAAGTATCGATTTTTCGAAAAAAATTGATCGATTTTTTGTTATAAATAAAAAACTATTAAACGTATTGCTTTTTTGCTTCATCAAACGATAAAAGGATGTCAGCTGAGCATTCTGTCCAAATGTGAAGGCAATCGGTTGAATAGTTTTTGAGAAATCGTGCACACCATCAAAAAAGGACCATCGCGCGTCGAGGGGGGTGGGAGGCGGATTTTTTGATGAAATTGTTTAAAATTTTTTTTGTATGTAGTAAACAGATCAATAAAACTATATGCCAAGTTTCACAAGTTTTCCGTTGTATACTTTCTTCACAAAAAAATTCCCAAAAAGCGGTAAATTTTGCGAAAAAAAGACAATCCTCCCTTAAAATGAATCAGCAAAAAGCAAAAAAAAAAAATTCATTGTAAAAGTCCAAAAATCTCACAAAATCATGAAATTTTGATTCATTAAATAGATTCAACTTTGACGTTGAATAAAATTCGAACGAGTGAATTTATCGTATGAACGCTAAGGACTTTTTTTGCAGAACGTTAAATTTCCTATAAAACAATGTTTTGGGTATTTCCATGTGTTTGCCCGTAGGCGAGTCATTAAGGTGAGAAGCGGCAAACAAAACTTTTACCATGTTAAATGAATGGGAAATAGTAAATCGCGATGAGGGACCTCTAGATATTGATATAAAGGGCTAAAATTTGGTTAGCACTCATGTTTTGTCATTCTCAACAACATTTTCAACAAAAATTTCAATTGAATTTTTTTGGGCCAGTCTAGTGTATACTCACATATACTTATTCAGTCCATTTTGTTGCTCAAATATATTCCGTATTACTTATTGTCCGTATACGGATGAATAGAAGATATCTTGAGTACCTGTTCAATTTAACCCATGTAATTATAATTAATTTCTGGATGTCCGAAAACTAAGACCTCATCATAGTCGGTTATAGGGACATGTCTGAAAATTGAGACATGAACTGAGACATTGAGTCCGAACACAGGGACTTAATAAACCTAACAGCTATCCAAAAATCGAAACATTTGCTATTATTCAATATTTAAATGCAATACAAATTAACATATTCAACTTTCCAACAGTTATTGGATGTATTTTGAAAACTAGAACTTATGAACCTGACGTTAGTTCTAGTCATTTTCTACGAAACAACGGTCCTCAAATGAGTAATAAATTCTATAATCCAGGGACGCCCTTAAGCGTCCGAGCATTGGTACCGTTACCTTAAATGACCGATTTTCAATTTAAAAAAACGTTCCGTAATTGGAGTAGCTATTATTGAACGTAGCCATTTTTTATTTGTTTGAATTTTAGTCTTTTTTTAGCCGGATATGAGTTAAAAAATGTCGTTTTTTATAGGACTTTGAAAAATTCGTTTTTTCAGAAGTAAACCATTTTTTTGGTTATTCTTAAACATACTTTTTTATTTTTATTTTTCAGACCAACCTGTGTCAGGTTATCGACGCGGCCGTTGGACTACATTGTTTTCTATTATACCTCAACAACGTTGTTGATTTTTTATTTTTTTAAATCATAGTTTACCCGAAATAAGGTCAATGTATGCTCAATAAAATACCTTTTTTCCAAATCCCAAATAAATAATCCAATACGCAAAAAAAAAATCGGAAAAAGTTACCTTTCTTCGGCACGTCCCAGTAGCGTCCTCCCTTAAGGCAGTAGTCGGGTCTAGAGCGAGTTTTTTTACGTCATTTTTGGGTTGGAATAACTTTTAAACCGGTGAAGTTGTCTCGATGAAATTTTACATATGTATTTATTGTTCCTTTGCGAATGTATCTACATTTAAAAAGATATATATATTTTAAATATTTTCATGTAGTTTATTCATTTTTTACAACATGGTCCTTTCAAACCGCCTCAATCGGCGCCCAATCTGGGTGATGTTGTATGCATCTGAAAAAAAAAGTATATATTCTCAATCTGTATGAGTATTCTGAGCACTGGTAGCAGAATTAGTACTTAAACAAATTTTGTTACAAAATGGCGGCCTGTTAAACTTTGATTTACGATATTTCATACATTTTCGGGTATTCGACGAGTTATAAAATGTGGGCAAACTTATTGTTCGACTCAATTCTGCTACGAGTCCTCAGAAAGAGGCTACCGAAGGTATGTGCAAAATTTGGGCTCGATCGGTCAATCGGTTATCGAGATATCGTGGGCGCCGATTCGAAAAACCTAGTTCTGAGATAAACGCGTTCCAAGTTTTGATACTGTTAGATGAGGTTTGCGCGCGGATTGCTTATAATTTCTATTACTCTGCTAATTTTTGAAATATCAATAAACGGTTTTCACGAGCGTGAAATGAAAAAAAATCGCTTCGGTCAAATTTCTAGACCAGACTACTGCCTTAAAGGGTGTCCTGAAGGAAAGCCAGACGTTCCGATAGCCAACATTACGTAGGAATGACGAGTTAAAAATATACTTTCCATGTATATTTACACATGTATAAATTCAGATGAAACGGAGTTGCGAATATATAGAAACTTTCGAAAAGTGTTGCCTTTTACATATAACTATATATAATTCAGCAAAAAAATCCTTTCCCATCAGGCTGCCGCGGCGACCTACTGACAGAGGTATCCGTATATTTTTCACTTCCGTGAAAAAGAAAACCCGGAAGGAAATTATAAAAACGAGCGAGAAATTTGTGAAAAAAATATAAGCAACAGACGTAAACTGGTCGATTGGATATTCGCATTTTTCGCGTATATACTTGGGTGAAATTAGTTATGTTTCTGCGGCGAGAAAAATTCATTCGGCAAGTCTGCACTCGAGGGAGTTTCGAGCTGTTATCCTGCCCTCCCCTTCCCTTCCCCCCTTCCCTTGGCCTCATTTCTAGTGGCCCTACTAGAGAAAAAACGAGAATCCGCGGGATCGCCTCCTATCGCGGCTACAAAAACTTTTCACCCGACGTCGCAGTCGTTGCTGGCTTCTTTCTCTCTCTCGAGCTCAATCTTTCGCTATCTCATTTTCTCTCTCCCTCCCTCTCTTTCTCTCTCTCTCTGTCTCTCTCTCTGGACCGCACTCTTTCGGATCCTCTGGCTTCCCCCATTTCCGCGCAACATCGGTGATTTATATAACAAACGAAGTGAATTCGCTCGCGAAGGGTGGAAAAAAAGAAAAAAAAACCACGCACCACATACATCCGGAGCACTCAGGCCAAGGGTTGGGGCAAAGATTTTTTTTTCCTAATCGCCGAGCCGCACAGTATCTCGCGCCTAACCTAATAACGCGGATTTTGTTTTTCGCGCGAAGTCCTGCAGTAACGCAAGAATAGAAATTGCAGGGGAGGGGGGATATTTGGCAGGGCGATTTCCATTGAGGGAAATGAAGAGCGCGGCATAATCGAAGCCTCGAAAATCGTTTCGCGCTCGGTGGAACGTAAAGTCGGAGATTCAGGACTATATAGGAAATAGAGGAGAAAAATCTGTGGCAGGAAGGCGCAGAGCAGGGAGCGGAAGTTCCTTGGAGTTTGACAACTCCACGGGGGAAGTTTGCGAATGCGCCGCCGACTTGGCAAGGATAAAAGGTAATTTAGTGTGAATGAAAAATAAAAATGGATAAAGAAGGAAAGCAAAACGCTTCAATCGGATATTTAATGAGGAAAAAGAGGAAACGCCTGTTGGGCAAATCCATGATGGGCTCATCGAGGATCTCCCTTGTCCTTGCTAAGAGAACGCAAACGAACCCAAACAAACATCACTAAGCATCGCTCTTATTCTCACTCGAGCAATGCATACAAGTCCGATAAACCCAAGTGAACTCCTCAAGCATCGCTCTTGTTCTCACTCAAGAAGTCTCATGCAAGCCCGAGCAAACCCAGGTCAGCTGTCCAAATTTCGTTCTCATTCGCGCCGAGGAAACTCAACGAATCCCAAACAAAATCGATCGAGTGAAAAACCGATTTTTTTGTCTTTTCTTATAGTTAAACATTTCCAGAATATAATCCCAAAATTTCAAGTCAATCAGAGCAAAACTCTCGAAGTTATTGACTATTTAGTCCCACTCCTCTAACACTGTAGCTCCGACTTCTCTAAACTTCAAACGCGTTTTTTTCGAAACCACTTGGTCAAAGTCCGTGTTCGCTGCCATTTGAAAGTACATGACCGATTTATTTGAAACTTGATACACACTTTGTACATATAAAATACCTCCCCCCAACGGTTAGTTTGAGATTTTTTTACATTGAGGGGGTTTTCCACCCCCAAAATGGCGGAATTTTTCGTGAAAAATAGCACTTTTCACTTTACATGACCACCAAAAATTTAGAAATGAAAAAGAAAATTATCAAAGACCGTTGGGGGGAGGATTTGATGATACTTTGACTACATTTCAATGGTACTTGATTCCAGATAATTTCCAGCTGAGATACAGTGAACACTGCAAATCGTGTTTTTCCAAAGGCGTTCTTGGAAAAGCTTTGTCACCGGCTTGTTTGTGGATATTTTCGCGTACAAATTTCACGGAATGTTCTTGAAATGACACTTAACAATGCACAAAAGGTTTCAATAAATTTACTCTATCCATATAGCTGAAAAAATCGCAAAAATGTGTTTTTTTTTTCACGCTGAAACCCCTACCCTCCCCATGAGCAACCTCCTGAAGCATTGCTCTCATTCTCACTCAAGAAGTTTCACGCAAGCCCAAATAAACCGAGGTCAGCTGTCCAAATATTGTTCTTATCCTCACCTAAGAAACCCAACGAAAACAAGCTGTCGGAACATAGTTGTCGTTCACGCTCAGCAACCCTAAATAAACCCAAGCAAACTCAAGCAAGCTCCTAAAGCATCGCTCTATTTCTTACCCAAGCCGTTCCATGCAAGCCCAAATGAATCCAGACAAGATGTCCAATTATCGTTCTCATTCGCGCCCAAAAAGACGAACGAAACCCAAACAAGCTCTTCGAGCATCACTCCCGTTCGCGCCCAGGAAACTCCGATAGACCCGAACAACACCAAGCAAGCTTTTCAAGCGTGCCTCACATTCCCACCCAAGAAATCCCATGCGAACCCAACCAACCCCAAATAAGCTGCCCAAGCAAGTTTTCCTTTCGCGTTCACGGGACCGAAACAAGTCTTAACAAACCCAAACAAGTTATTCAAGGCTGTCGTTTTCGTCCGCGAGGAATTTCGAATCGGAAGTGAGTCATCATCACGACGCGTAGGCTCGCTCCGGAAGGGTCTTTATCCATACACGCATATATACATACATACCTGCACAACACGCCTTGTTACAGTACGAAGGTAATCCCCACGGGGGAGGCGTTTTCGCCCGTATCCCGACGGGAACGTGTCCGGGCGGAATCGGGTATAGCATTTCTATAGGAGGGCAAAAAGCCGTTGTATGCGTAATGTGGACGTAGGAAAAGTGCGGATTGCGCTACGGCAAGGGGGCAGGAGGGTGAGGAGACCTAGGGGGTGGTTTGGGGGCGTCGTTGTGCCGTGAGGCGAAGAGAGAAAGGTCGAATTGCAATCTACCACGTCAGCTCGTGATGCTGGCGGGTCCATGGCCAAACGACGGTAGAGAATACCGAAAGATAGAGACAGAGAACAAGTAAGAGATCGAGGGAGCAGCAAAGAGGGAAAGAAAGTGAGCGAGAGAGACGACAGCGAGGTATCAAAGCTCTCTGTTTCCTGACCCAGGATAGACGGACGCCCATCCACGAGGTCGTCCTTCCCATAAAAGAGCAAAGTATAGACAGCCCCCTCCCCTTCTGATGGGACGTTCTCCTCCCTCCTCTATTCTTCTTGAACATATACAGAGATCGAGAAATACCTGCGTGTATGCTCATATACGAAAAAAGATGGTCGATTCCTCGTCATCGGTCCTCTTTTTCTCTCTCTCTCTCCAGCTTCCACATTGCCCATGACACCATAGTTCACCTATGCGCGAACGAGGATCAATCCCGAAACGGCTTACGTGCACTTACCCCTCCCAAACCCCGTCGCCGGAGGCCCCGCCAGCTAAACAAAGTCCGGCGTTGCCGGGCGCGTATTACTTTACGAGCTGGGATGCGCACGTGATCCATTTCGTCGTTAATGTGACGTGCTGCGAAGCATCCCTATAAAAGCATCGGGTGTATAGACGCTGATGGTCCTGAACTCGCAGAGCCCACACGCTCCATTCTGTACTAGGTGGCTTGAAGAACCCCAGCGCCCCTTCCCCTTGCACCCATAAGTCTGCGTTAGTCCATAACAACCGGTGACACCAGCCCTCGAGTGATAATACCCAAGTCAATCCCGAGATGGTCATATCTACGTTCGACATCCCTACTACGAACCCTCGATCCCTTGATGCTTGGATGTACGTGATACAGGTTGCTAACCTCACACATGTGCTTCCTTCTTGCTCACGTATCAATTCCAACAAACACTACCCGCGTGCCCAAATCGCCCCTTTCCGCCGTATTCCAACCCTTCGGCTTTGCAGCCGCGTGGGTCATGGGTGGAAGTCTGGGAATGTCCTGGTTTTGCTTTAGTTTAGGGGAAATCAAATTGTTGTGATGTAGTTTGCTGCAAAAATGGAACCTGCGCCTAAATTTCATTATTGGCGCCATTTTTTCTGGTGACAAAAAAGTGTAGGTATGAAAGTATTTACAGGGGGATTTACAACTATCGGGGTTCTCGATGTGAGGGTTTTGGATGGGTCATTGCGAGAGAATGGTTTTTTTTCGGTGTACCTGAATTGATTTTCGTTTGAGTTTGATTGATTTGTTTGAAACGAAAGTCAAATCGTTGATTTAAGTTTCGTTTCAGTTTGAGTTTTAGTTTCGTTTCGCTTGAGTTTGAAACGAAACTCAAATCAACGATTTGAGTTGACGATTTGAGTTCACGAAACTCAAATCAACGATTGAGTTACAGTTGGAACACCCTGAAATGAAATTACGAAACTCAAATGGTTGATTTAAACTTCCTCATTGCATTTCAGGGTATTCCAACTACACATGAGTTTCAACAAAATTGCAGGCGGACACTCAAATGATGTTCTTATAGGAATAAGGAACATGATTTGTGTTTGATCATTTCATTTCAGGGTATTCCAACTATACATGAGTTTCAACAAAACCGAAGGCGGACACTCAAATGATGGGTATAAGGAAGATCATTTGAGTGTCCGCCTTCGATTTTGTTGAAACTCATGTATAGTTGGAATACCTTGAACTGAAATGATGAAACTTAAATGATATTCCTCATTCCTATAAGGAACATCATTTTAGCGTCCGCCTTCGATTTTGTTGAAACTCGTGTATAGTTGGAATACCCTGAAATGAAATGACGAAACTCAAATCAACGATTTGAGTTTCGTCATTTCATTTCAGGGCATTCCAACTATAACTCAATTGTTGATTTGAGTTTCGTCAACTCAAATCGTTGATTTGAGTGTTCGCCTTCGATTTTGTTAAAACTCGTATATTTGATGAAGCATTGAAGAATATTAAACACGTATTTTTTTATCGGCGGAAAAACGGTTCTGACGGGGAAACCACCCCTCAAAGAAAGACTGTCACACCTCGATTACATTTTTTTCAATACTTCTGTGGTACATTTTTAACCGCTTTACATTAGAAGAATTTTGGTTTTTGTTCCATTCAGATTAGAAGACTGCTTGTGGGTGAAACAGGAAAATCATCCCTTCACACCCCTCTTTGAGGGGTGGTTTCTCCCCTAAAACCGCCCCCCCCCGATAAAAACAATACGTGTCTAATAGTTTTTAATACTTTTTCACATGTATGAGTCTTAACAATCTACAATCGAAGGGGGACACTCAAGTGATGTTCCTTGCTGGTAGACAGTTTTGAAAATATCGATTCTTGGTTTTCGACGGATTCTCAAATTATAACGTTTCAATAATATTCTTTAAAAATTTCTAGTGGATTAGTTTAAAATTGAGGGAGTTATGGGCGTTTATAGGTAGGTTCTGCACGATATCTAAAAAATTACTGCTTCGATCAACTTTAAATTTTACAAGCTTCTTTTACATAACAAAAAGCAGTGCTTGGAGGAAGGAATTTTTTTTCAATGGGTAGTTTTTTTTATCAATGAAAATGGACCGTTTTTTTTTCAAATAGAAAACTGATACTTTAACTTTAGACTACGGCCATTTTTAAAAAAATCTATATTTTATTGAATCGTTTGTCCAAGCACCACATCATTTCATACAAAAACTAAATACATCTGATTTCTTTTTTATTTAGGTAGATCTACGCAACCATCGTATCTACCACATTTATCAATATTTTTAAATTAAAACATTGCAAACGATACAGAAAACGATACTATTTAATGTAAAAAAATGAATTTCTGCAATCGTTCCTAACGTTTCCGTAAATATTCTAGGATTTAAGTAAAATTAGCCCGTGGGTCAAATTTGCTACCCAGCATCGGGGAAACGTCTCATCCTCGCGGTACTTGTGCGGCTAAAAATATCCATCGAGACATCAAGATTCGTCTCGATTTCAGCGTCTGCCTGGTCCTTTAAATATTCACCATAAAGCTACATTCGCCATATGCGCAGAAAATTGTACGCTCATCAAACTCATTGAGTGTTTTAAAAATAATTATTTTTCGATTCAATTTATCGCTCCGCGGCGAGATTGCTTCTTTTTTCATACGAAATTACTGGTCAGCCAAAATAACGATGTGCGTATACAATTTTTCGAATATATTTATAAATAAAAAGAAAGCATATATCTTCGTGGCTTTTTCGTTGAGGCAAGATGAACGATTAACTAATGTGTTCATTTTTCATTTTCCGTCTTGGCTCGACTGAAAATGTTTATAGAACTCGGTAGAATGGCATCTGATCGTAATTTCCAGGAATTCATTGAAACTACAATGCCGCTATCACAAAAGCGTAGTTGATCGAGCATCTACGGACAGGTTGTAACGTTCGAGCGCATTGCACGAGCGAATATATTGAATAGTTTTCTCAAATGTCAGAAGCATTGCGACTATACATAGGTACTCGTGTATGCATATATATGTGGGTGAATTGAATTATAATATATGAAAGGAAACTCCGGTGTGCTTGATGAGGTTTGTTCAATATCCGTTGACTGGCGTTGAACGTTGAAAATTATGCATGATTGCCCAGCTTTTTATTTGAAAAGAATGCGATTTTTATATAAACTCTTCATTATTAACGGGCTATGCCTAGTAAGGGAATTAGGGGCAAGATAATGACGCCAAGGTAATGTTCAAATAAAACAATACATATACGAGTCAATCAACTTTCAATTATTATTTCAATTATTTCAATTATATTTCAACTAATTCAATTTCAATTTCAATTGTATTTCAATTAATCAACATTTATTGATCTTTTCATTTTGGGAGAAAAAAAATCACCAAAAAATTCTGCATGTTACAATACAATATATATTTTTCATGAAACTTTTATTTTTTCGAACTTACCCCGTATGCGGGGCAACATTCTGAACAACCGTTCTTATTATATTATTAATTAGTACTTTCATTGTGTTTACCTAGCGATCTCTAATCAATGCCAGCAACCCAAATAAACTGAAACGATGGTAAACTTTACCAAAAATTGGATCGTTTTCTCAAAAAATCGATATTGTTTTCTCACTCGAGACGCGTGCTTTCGCCACAATTGATTCTTTCATACTCATTCACCTCCCCGCCGCTCCGCCAAACTTCAACGGGGACACTGTGCTCGGACACGCTGTTTAGTACCTCGGCTTATGATTCATCTTACCCCGCGTATTCGTTTTGCCCCGAGTTCCCTTAGTAACGCTAAAAAAGCTCATTTATGGTTTTTTTTTGTTTTTTTCAAATTGTGATGTTAAATTTCTACATAAACTGGGTGTTTGAAAGAGTATGATCTGAAGAACACACCGTCATTTTTTTGTATAGAAATATTTAATAATCATCGATTTACAGGCGATGTCCACGAAGCACTTTTGAAAACGTTTTTTGCAGTGAGGAATTCCCTTCTGAACCAGATTATCTAATATAAAAAAATCAAACAGATTTCGATAGCATATTAGTTTATCCTATAATTAATCGAATGAATTTCCGAAATATCAATAACAAAAATCGCGCGGGCTCAAAATGAGTCTTGATTTTTGCGAAAAAATGAGCATTTTTCGTTCATCAAATCGAAAGTATACATCGAGAAAAAAAACCTTCGATCGAATACTATATTTTTACATCAAGAAAAAGCCCTGAAAATTTCAGAAAGATGGTTGAAGTTTTTAGATATTTTGCCCACTGCCTTTGAATCCTCGCTTTTGATGAAAAAAGGGTTTAAAGTTTCGAACGACGCTCCGAGCGTTCCGGAGGGCGTCAACATAACAGCCTATAAATCTGTCAATTTTGATCCGATCACCTTGAAATTTTCAGGAACACCTTTAAGATGATATACTCCCGAGTCAAAATTTTCAACGCGAAAAATGAAGGTTCCCTTTCCCGAGCAAAAATAGGAGATAGCGGATTATCGGGTATCTGAAGGAGGGTACAGTGTTTGGAAATACCATGCGTTAGGGCCTCCAATGAACCTCCGGCATGGCAGAAATTGGACATTTTGACTGACAGGAGGCCAGTGAGGACCACAACTGAACCTACTGAATTTCGGGTGTCCCTACTTCGAGCGCTCCCGCAGAACCTACTGCACCCTGCTTTCGGCCTACTGTACACTGCTAAACAAAAAATTAATTTATATAGGATATATTTAAATAATATAGTTCTCTTCCTTGTCTCACAGCCTACTACGATAATATTTGTTTCAAAGATATTTATATATGTTAATAAAGATGAGATTCAAATGAATCTTTCTTAGCTTACAATGTACACTGTAAAGCTAAGTATACTATATGCATAAAATATTTCATAAATCAAAAATAAAACAAATTACTTCATTGAGAGCTTTACCACAACGATTTTTCACCGTAATTCGTCATTCCTTGGCCTTTAGAAACGATTTTTTTCGAAGAAAATTAGAGAGTTTTATCGAATCACATACTATAGATTACTTAAACATAATCTATATATATATATATATATATATATATATATATATATATATATATATATATATATATAATTGTATAATATACACCATCGTTTAAAATTTTGGATTCACCAGTCCATATTTCTTGCTGCACTAAAAGTTACATAGCTTCATAAAAAAAAGACAACCAAATTTACCGAAGGGCGTTTTGGAGGGAACGAATTCAGCTTTATTTTGCTTTTTTGAAATATTTTTTTATGATTTTTTTCTCGACCCGGTACTTACTTTTGTATGTGACTGTTTTTCGGCTTTTCTTCGACCTTCGAGAATTGGGCATGAATTATGCAAAAAAATTGTCACGTTTAGCCATGATAAACTTGAACGGGGTAGCAGGAGCTTCATTTTCGTTTTTTTTAAGTTTCGTACAATTTTTTTCGCAAAGTTATTTCGTTTCATTGCTAAAAAAGACTAATTTTAGATAATGCAATGTAACTCAAGAACTAGAGGGTTTAAGAAGAAATGTCGAGGATGTAAAAAGTCGCGTAAGTTTATACTGGATACCCTAGCATTTGAAAAGAATTTTCCTGTGAGATTTTTTCTCACAGGAAAATTCGCGACGCCCATTAATCCGATAGAATTGGAGTAAGACTGTATATTCGACCATTCTCCTATGAATAGCCTATGAAATAATAATAAATCGATATTGAGCGAATTTGATTGTTTTCGCATATTAATATTGCACTAATAATTTAATAAGGTGACGATGTATTTTTATAAATTGTGTAGTATTTATTCATCATCTGATAATGCATTTTTACCTGTACCGTTCATCGAGCGTTAATCAGGGAAAACGTATTATTTTCGTCGTCGAAGGGGTTACCCATCAGGGCCGATGGAGTGATGATGGAGGAGATATCGAATTTGGGCCGAAAGCAGGTTAGGTGGGGTCGAGGCAACGGTTTGAGATCGAAAGCAGGTTAAGGCGTTACCCCCACTTGTAGCGCAAAAAAGGCCTTTTTCATGAATTTTTTTAAAGAAAACTACAAAACTTTTTTAATCGATCAATATACCATCTTAAATAACACATCTTGAAGAACTTTCAGTAATTTTTTTATTGAAAAATATTACATTGTTTAGTGGCAAATGGCCGTCAATGAAATAATGTTTTTATATACACGATTTGCGGTGACCAACATTGCGGCGAAGTGGATCATCTGAAAAAAAAAATGCGGATGGATTTAGTCAAATATAAGTATAAACTAGTCTTTAATCGAAGGATTTTAAAAAATATTCATTTTTCACAAAATGGCGGACAGTCAAAGTTAATGGTTCGATTTTAACGAAAAAAACGGCCGTTTTTTGGCTATAAAACGGCCATTTTTTTCGAAAAAAAAATCGAACGATTAAAGACTACAATTTTATGTATTAAATAAGCCTGCAAAATTTCAAGAAGATCGGTTCATTAGTGTTCGAGTAATCTTGGTCACCGACTTCAGAAATGCCATTTTGAGAAAAACGCGTTTAAAGTTTCTCTTTCAACGCTCTTTCAACGCGGATTCTTCTCTTTCAACGCTCATATCTCAGTCAATTTTGTTCGGATCGACTTGAAATTTTCAGGACATATTCTCAGATACTTATACTTAAAAAAAATGCAATAAAAAAAATCGATTTTTTCAGAATCACAAGTGGGGGTAACCCCTTAAGGAGGCCTGTGTTCTGCACGTTTCACTGAAACTGCGGGTCGAAAGAAGGTTTGGGAGGTCTAACAGAGGCTGCACTGGGCCAAGTGGAGGCTTATGTATTACAAAAGAAAAGGGTCCTGCGAGGGTTCAGAGAAGACTAAAAATTTTGACTCGGGCTGTCAAAATGTATTGGTTTTGGGAAAAATGATTTTTCGACTTTTACAACTAGGCATAACCTCTTAATATCTCTATATTACGCCCATCAATAGATCAATCAATTGGAAATTATCGTTGAGATATTTTGTATTTTCGAATCATATTGCACGAAATTTGTGCAGTGAGAATTGCCGCGATCATTATTGTAATTATATCGAGTAAATGCTATTGTTCTCGGTGGTGAGCGACGAATATTCGTTATACGGTTGTGCAACGACGAGCGTGCAAAAGGGCAATGTGTTCTCCCTGGGTGACAACCGATATGCGAGAAAACCGTCGGTAATGACAAATGAATGAAAGCTCCGTTACAAATTCCGTTACGCGAATCGTTCATCGTTTCACAAATAAATTGATACCCTTCCGTAACGAAAATGCATTTTAATTACGAAGAATTGCACAATGATCCGAGCATTGTAACGTCCCAGGATTATAAGGATTGTTAAAAAATAATGAATGTTTGACGCGAAAAAAATCCGTAACGGGGAGTTTTAAGGCTCTTAGGCCCAATTAAGATTTTTCGATGAGGGAATTATTTTTTTTATATAGCACATTCCCTAAATACAATACAATAAATAATATAGAAATTATGGTATATCGAATTGCCTTTTATATTCATAATCACAATAAATATCGACTGAAACGCCTGACAAGAATTTTCGAATACAGAAATTACACGCGATGTCTTCACGTGCCCTGAATGTTTTTTTTCTAATCTTTTTGGGTCTTGAGGGCAAATAATTCATATATACAACTTTTTGGTACTCAAAAACTTTCCGCAGCGGACAAAATGGTGGATAAATCTTTGACGTTTCGATCGTGCAAAAAGAGGGGGGAAATATAATCGAACATTTCTTCACGTGTCCTAAATGGTGTTTTTAAATTTTTTATTGGGGCTCGAGGACAGATAATTAGCATACATTTTTTTGGCACTCAAAAACTTTCTGCAAAAAAAGAGGAAAAAATTATCAAAAATTTCTTCACGTGCCCTAAATGTTTTTTTTTTAATTTTTTTTTGCTGCTGGAGGTCAGATAATTAGCATCCATTTTTTTGGCACTCATAAACTTTCTGCAGCGGACAGAATGATCAAGCAATCTCTGCCATTTCGATCGTGTAAAAAAAGGGGAAAAAATGATCATAAATTTCTCCACATGCCTAAATGTTTTTATTTTCAAATTTGTATTGGGGCTTGAGGGCAGATAATTAGCATACATTTTTTTGGTACTCAAAAACTTTCTGCAGCAGACAAAATGATCGACAAAACTCCGCCATTTCGATCGTGTAAAAAGAGGGAAAAAATTATCATTAATTTCTTCGCGTGCTCTAAATGTTTCTTTTTTTTTCTTTAAATTTTTATTGGGGCTCGAGGGTAGATAATTACCATACTTTTTTGGCACTCAAAAACTTTCTGCAGCGGACAAAATGATCGATAAATCGGCGTTTCGATCGTGTAAAAAAACGAGGGAAAAAATTATCGAAAAAGCATCTCTAGGGATGATTTTGGTGGCTCGCAGTGTCTCGGAAGAGGGATGATTGTTGTACGCGCGTTTGCGGAGAGGGTCGCAGTACGTTGTTGTTTTCTGCCGCTACAGGGTGCGTCTAGCGTATACGTTGTACGTCGAGTGCAGCGAGGATCTATGTTGGGTGTTCCGCGTTGTTCGTTCCAGCAACTGCTCAGCCCTGATACCAACAACCAAGGGAGCGAGAGAGAGAGAGAGAGGGAGAGAGAGAGAGAGAGAGAGAGAGAGGGGGTGAGAGAGGAAAGAGCAGAGAGCGGCACCATCAAACACGATGCCAGTCCCGCTTTGCCTTTGCTTACCAGCTGCATTACGTAGGCAAGTTTCGTGATTTATATCTTTGAAAATGAGCGTGGGAGCGAGGGAGAGAGGGAGAGAAAGCGCGAGAGTTGGTGAAATGGTGAACGGGAAACTCCACGGACGGACCTGCCCGACTTGCACCCACAATTTCCATGCTCCCCGTTAGTTAGCGTCAAAAATATTTGAAAAATAACGGTACACGTGCTCGTTACTTGAATTTCGTTAACAAAACCAAAGCGCAAGGGTGCACGCGGACCTCGTTACGTACTCGCATAATTCTGTATTGTTGAATTAAAAATCGACTTCTTTCGAAAACTTGGCGAAAAAATTCGTCGTTGATCGACAACGATATTTCACGAAAAAATAAAACAATTAATGGATTTGACGTGTGGGTTTATGGGACGTGTACCATTTATTTGGTATTCGGAAAAGGGGTATGTTATTAAGGGGGAGGGATACCTTTAGGCAAGGAAAACATTTGCTGATTTTCGTGATTTATTTTTTATAGCCAGGATTCATTCGCTACTTTTGAGACTTAGAGGATATTTTATCACTAATTTTAGGTGTTGCGTGGTATATAAAAGAAAAATGATCAATCTTTTAAAATGGTGACGGTATGGCACGGTCTTCTAAACAGACTTTTTAAAATTGGCGTGACGTATAGCGAAACAGTAATCAACCGATTCTGATGAAATTTGGTATCAATTTTTCTAACCTCATTGTCTAAAATACGACACTAAATGTTTTTGAAAATTGGGAAAAAGTATTGATTATTGCAAAATGTCCCCATTTTTTCCGGAAACTACAATCTTTTTGTTTCAAAGCGTACCATTTTATCGATTTTCATCATTTCTCACTTTTCCTTGGTTCATATTCTGCGTATGAGTGTTAATGGAAGAAAAATCTTCGTTGGTTTTTTTTCAGATTTATCCCGCGGACGCTGCGTGTCACGCCGTCTGACAACATCCGCCGCAATCCGTTTAGAAGACCGCGCCATACCTACGCCATTTTTAAAGATGACATTTTTAAAAAAATACTATGTAATGATCAAATAAAACATACCCTAAGTCTCAAAAATGGTAAAGAAATCTTTACTTTAAAAAAGCACAATTATGAAATTCAGCAATGTCACATCCGGAAGGGATGAGAGCATAATATTTTCGTTTCCCTCTTTGTTGCCTACGCCTAGCGCAATAGCACGGGATGAGAGTAAAAAGGAGTAGTGCGTGGGAAAGAGTAGCATTAAGGAATTGACACGATATTTCGAAATTGAGAGATAATTCGACAGACTTGGTGTACGATTGACACTATGTTATTTATTATAAGATTACTAGACGGTTTGAAGCGATCAGGCCTACGATGAATGATACAAAAAGAAAAGGTAAAGTTAGCTTACATTCGTTGTGTTTGACGCTCGGTCGCTCGCTCGCTGGGTCGCGTAGATGTTTGTTGACGCTCGCGTTACAAGGGCCGACGCTCTTGGCCTGGTGCGCTCGCTGGTACAATCGCTGGTAAGGCGCTCGCAGGTTTTTACGCTGATCGTGTGTATAATCGACGTGTTTACTACGACGGGCACTACGCGTGGATATAAATATGAACGGCGCACAAGGTCGATGAATTGAGACTGATATTCACGGAAAAATGAAGACCGTTCGTATGGAGGTCAATTGGGGATACTCGTTTGGTTTCTGAATTAAGACTTGATAGAAGAAGTTGATTCGATGTTGGTTGACGGAAGACTGAGCTCTGAATTTGATGAAGATTGTCGGACGACTGGGATTGAGACTTGATAGAAGAACTTGAGCCGATGGTAGTTGACGGGAGATTGGGATTGAGACTCGATAGAAGAACTTCATGTGATGGTGGTTGACGGGAGACTGGGATTGAGACTTGATAGAAGAACTTGAGTCGATGGTAGTTGACGGGAAGTTCAGGAAGTTCAGGGTAGTTCAGGAAGGAAGTCTTTCTTGATATTAAAATTAGGAAGGGTTCAATAGTGGGAGAAGGAACCTTAGGAAGAGTGTGGTCTTGGTCATCTAGTTCTTCGGCGATTGGACCATTGGTCGTGAATATATCGTTTAATTAGCGTGATTGGTCGCGGTATGGTGTGCGAGTAGGTTACAGATTCGCTAAGCACGTGCGTGGCCTTATTCCAGGGCATCGGTTCTGACTAATATGCGTATGAAGAAAAGGAGACCTTTGTCCCGTGTTTCGGCGAAAAAGCGCATGGGATATAGAGTTCGATATCTGAGACCTAAGCATTCGCATGAGACCGGATGTCTTTTTTTTTAATCAGAGTTATAAATTCGCCGGAGCCGTCTAGGCTATATTATGACGGAATAATCTAGGGTCGAGGCTTCTCTTGGTCCCCATGCGGATGGGTCGACGTAGAGTTTTTGGAGTCTGTTGATGAAGTTGATGGTTTTTCGTTCGACACCTCTTCTTGGAATATGCGCCTGAGATCGTGTTCTTGTTGACAGCCAATGGGAAAGGAAAAGTTGATGACTGACGGTGCTGCTATCATGCACATATCGCTGTGGGTTGAATATGCGTGCGAAACGTACGCACATTCCTTTTTACGCTGTTACGCGTCTTATTCTTAGATTTATACATGTACATTAATAAGCTTATAAAGGCAAATGAGGATATTGGGAATAACGGAGAGAAGGCACATTCGCTAGGATGTAACAGCAATTTTTTTCCTCGCCTAAAGGTATCTCCTCTCTTAAGCATACATTGATCTTATTTTGTGTAAATGTGCATCTGAAAAAAAATTAACAACGTTATTGAGGTATAATAGACCCTCTGGCTAAAAAATCTGGTCCAACGGCCGGATGGATAACATGATAATGGTTGATCTGAAAAATAAAAATAAGAAAAATGTGATAAAATGGCGGGTGTTAAAAAGGGTGTAATTTTGGCGAGATTTTTACTTATATTTGAGAGCTCAAAAAATACTGAATTGCAAAAACACAACGGCTCCGTACAACGATAGATACTGCAATGACCTTTTTTTTTTAAATTGCAAATCCGACATTTATAGCTAGTTATCATTCCGGCCAGGTCGAGAAAAGTCGTTTAGAGAAGATCGCGATTGAAAGTTTTGTTTACTTAAATCGTTACCTGCTTTCACTAAATCGCCTGTAACTTGTTCAATTTTCAATATTTCAACATGAAATTTCACATATTCTTGAATGGGTATTCTTTGAGAAAATGCTAAGAAAATTCGATTTTTTCACCTGTCACAGTAGGGTCCCGCCTCAAAATCTCTGCAATAATACTATTCGCAATCACTTAAGGTAATCTTTGTGAATGATTGCATTATCCCAACACTAGAATAGCGAAGAGCAGCAGGGCGCAGGGTTACGACAGCCGGACGGACAAAGTTACTAGGGTTCCTGGTAGTTACTGAACTCTAGAAAATATGAGGCGACTTCTCGCTACGTTTTTTTTTTCCGTTAGAGTACAGTGTTTGCGGCACTCTGATCAGCATCGAACTCGGAATCTTATTCGACGCGAATGTGTTTGCGGTAGAAGATCGAGAACGACCCGTCGAGGATCCACCGAAAGTTTAGCGAGTCGAATGGATCGAAGCTGGACGCCGAATGGAGTTGGAAGAACAGCCAAAGGGAGAGAGAGCGAGAGAGAGAGAGAGAGAGAGAGAGAGAGAGAGAGAGAGGAGTATACAGATGCACGGACAAAGTACACGACGACGTTTCACCAACGCATATTCACAATGGTACCCGAAACAGATCAAGTAATAATTTAGTAGGTCTACGTAGGACAGCAATGCTGTTGTCGACGATTTCTCGCCGCGCCGAATCCCCAAAGATTCCAAACTGTCGAAATGGCGCGACGAATGAATGACTAATAAATCCCACACTATATGTATGGGAAAAGCTGACTTTAAAGACATTCAACGTCGAGGCCTAGCACTGAACATGATCGAAGACGTACAGTTTCCAAAATCACCTCGACATAAACATTACATCTACATAACAATCGTTAAATGCATCACACTCGATATCTCTCTGCATATGCAAACATGCTTAGGAACAGTGATCCTTAAATGATGCCAAAAGACATAAAAAAAAACAAATGCCATCGTCAGATTTCGGAAATATTTTCCAAAAGGCTCCACCAATCCTCCGCTCCAGCTTTGCAAAAAACTCGTACTGAGAATGCGATCTAAGCAACTTTTAATCTGCATGCGACGAAGTAATCAAATTCCAACAAATCCAATCTTGCGACCTATCATCGAAGACAGTTGTTTTAATTCCCGGCCGCTTCTACCCTGGGGTTGGTACACGTTGGTGACGATGTGGGTCCAGATTTCCCGATGGTACACCGGAAGTTAGGCGAGAAGAATCGAAAAAAGATCATGCATATCATGGTATACCGTGAGAGGCAAAAGGACAGCGCCAGGTGATAAGTCGTATACGGAGGAGTCTGGCGTGTACGAGGAGAAAAGAAAGATGATCGAGAAGGGAGTGATCATCGTTGGCGTACCAGACAATGGGGTAGCGAGCGTTACGCGCCAGTCGAATGGCCATCGTTAATCAGAGGGTCCTTCTCTCTTGTACGTTTTACTCCGTTGGCTGCCCGGCACATGCACACACCCTCGCACATACGTGTGTATGTACGATTGAGCTTCGTAGACGTAGCGGTGGATATGGGTCCTAACTCGCGATGGTGTGTGATAGCGGAGCAAGGGCTATATCGCCAGCTTGAATACATTCCGGTTACATCGTGTTATAGCTCACTTTGGTTGATCGTGACGTTTCACGGTTTCTGGCTTCGTGATGGGAGCTCTACCTTCCTGCATTTACGGCACCGTACACGCGGACAAACAACATCTCTACAAAATGAACGTAAAATTCGATAACTAAGATATCGTTGAACAGCCTTCAGACTTTGCAAATCGAGCACTCATTTATTCCACAAGAGTGAAAGAGCAAAAAACATCAAGCCTTTCGTAAGCAACGGAACCTGCCAGTCCCTAATGCTTATCGCCACGAGGAACTATTTTGGGTATTGATGGTTTGTTCAGAAGTGCTGAGCCATAAGGTACTATTTTGGATTCCGGAAACCAGAGATTCGCAAGCTCATAGGCCCTCAACCGTTTGCGGAAGTTCAACATTGTCTTTCTGCTTCCAACATCTCTCAGGAATTGAGGCGTCAAGGCATCAGGCATCAAGACTCTTAGGCATTGATGTAGTTACAGATATTACAGTGCAGGTTTTGTGACAAAAGTTTCTTTGACATCATCACGGATGTGACCTCCGATACTGAAGCAAGCGATCATCGTTCCGGATCGTTGCACATCCGATTGGATGCTCGAAATTGACCAACTCGCCGATTGTAATTGTCTTTCGGATTATCGCGTTGTCGGCAAGTCGCGAATCAAAGATTTTTCGGCATTGTGTCTTCTAGATGCCTCCATCTATATGCCAGTCTATCCGTACGAGAAACGATTCTGGGGTATTGATTATTGGTGCAGAAGTGCTGAGCCATAAGATACTACTTCGGATTCCGAAACCAAATATTCGCAAGATCCTAGGCCTTCAGCCGTTTGCGGATGTTCATCATTGTCTTTTTGCTTTCAGCATCTGTCAGGCATTGAGGCATCAAGGCATCAGGCATCAATATTGTTAGGCATTGATGTAGTTACAGGAATTACAGTGCAGGTTTTGTGACAAAAGTTTCGTTGACATCATCACGGATGTGACCTCCGATACTGAAGCAAGCGATCGCCGTTCCGGATCATTGCACATCCGATTTGATGCTTGAAATTGACCAACTTGCCGATTGTAATTGCCTTTTGGATTATTGCGTTGTCGGCAAGTCGCGAATCAAAGATTTTCTGGCATTGCGTCTTCTAGATGCCCCCATCTATATGCCAGCCTATCCGTACGAGAAACTATTCTGGGGTATCGATTATAGGTCTAGAAGTGCTGAGCCATCCATTTCGGATTCCGGAAACCAGATATTCGCAAGATCATATAGGCCTTCACCCGTTTGCGGAAGATCAACATTGTGTTTCTTCTTCCAGCATCGGTGCGGCCAGGCATTGATGTAGTCACAAACATTATTAGTGCAGGTTTGTGAAAAAAGTTTTTTTGCCATCATCAGGACTGTGAGCTCTGATGCTGAAGCAACTGAACATCGTTCCGGATCGTTGCACCAGCGAATTGGATGCTTGAAATTGACCAGCTGCCCGATTTTAATTACCTCTTGGGTTATTGCGTAGCCTGCGAGTCGCGAATCAAAGAATTTTCGACATTGCGGCTTCCAGAGAGATCTTCCAGACAAGCGGATGCTGGGGGACTAACGCATCTTCGTTTTTCGTGCTCAGGTGCGGATCATGGCGCGGCGCTGTCAAGGGACGTTCTCCTATTAATTTCAACCCGACTAATCTCCAATTTGCGTCTCCTTACATTGTAAAGTATCGTCGGGGCGTCCGTGACTATCCTCGTTGGTGTTCAAGCACGGGGAAAGTGACAGATTCCGAGCTGGAAAGAGAGATGTTTCAGCGTATATATGTATATATGGAGACCCAATATTTCGAAACCGTTATACCCATGTAACGTTGGCTATCCGGCTGTTTTGAGGACGGTCCTTGCAGTTTTTCTTCGTGGAATCGTTGATTTTGTAGAGCGGGACGGTCCTTGCAATGACCAAATGACCTGGCTACTATGAGAATGGTCCTCAAACTCTGGTGTCTTTAAAATTGGTATATATAGATACACAAAGGGAGGATTAGTGGAAGATTGGGTAGTTGCAAAGTAATAAATCGTTTCGGATTTCGACGGGAAGGAAGCCCCATCGTCGCTTGTGCACATACGATACATCTGTCCACATTTTAATGCTCGAAATTTTCAATCTTCTTTTACCTTTCATTCGCATGGAAAAAAAAAGAACTCGAAACGATTCCGCTATGGAATAATTAGTCGCAATTATATCGCCAGAAAAAATTCAATTATAGAAGTGCAATTAAAATAAATTTGTGGGATTGAAGAAGAAGGAAAAAAAAGTGCCGTCTACGAGTTTGATTGCTTTTTTCACCCCTGCCCACGAGCCCTCTTTGCCGAATGGGAGAGGAAGCGGCGAGGGCGGAGAGGGCAGAGCGGGATGGAAAATGAATGAATAGAAGGAAGCGGAAAGCGGAGGTTATTCGACCTAGTCAGCAGTAACGATATGATGAATGTCAACGATTCAAAGACGCGCTGGGTGTAACACGCACACTAGACTTCCATACAGTCAGCTACTCTTTTCTTCTACCTTCTCCGTCAACCTCCACCCTCCACTACCTTCAATCGTGTGAAGATTTCGCCCCCTTTTGTTTGCCTTCTTTTTTCCGGAATGTGAGCATTTTTCCGTCATCTCTCTCAGCCGAGGCGCGATATCCGTGACGAAGGAAACCGGAAGTTGGATCGGTAGGCGGCTCTCGACCATCATACCTTCCTCCGTTCTCCCGGACAAATGACAACGGTCCATTTTTCCTCTCTGATTTTCTTTCACCCGGCTGATCAATCCGAGTAGAAATATTGTCAGGCTGGCCTGATATTTGATACGGGTCTGATCACGTTGTATTACGGAGGCCTTACTTAAGGTATGCCTCAATTTGCCTGATCCGGTTGGTGCCAGGTGATGGTCAGGCAACTGGACTTACGGCTTGATTCAATTCGCCTGATCTGGCTAGCTTCAAGCAATCATCGAGTAACTAGACCTGTATAAAGTTTGGCGCCTTTCACACGCCTAACCTCTTATCGTACATTTTTTATTATTCCTAATATTTTATGTATTCCTAATAAATCTGTGATTCGGTTTCCTCTGTTCAAAAAAAAATTTCGTTGAATCCACTAAATTTATCTATTTAATTTTTTAAATTTAAATTGAACGGCATTTTCGTAGATACAAACATTATTCTGTTTCATTGAATTAATGGTTCGTCTTGATTGCAGTATACACATCGAAGGGGAGGGGGGTAGAGAGGGGTGGAGAGAGAGGAGTTATATGTGTGTGTGTGTGTGTCAAAAGGACTTTATCAGGACTTTTTTAAATGCCTATATATGACTATTGTAAATCACACTAACAATGCTACTGTAGCGTAATCTTCAAGGAAATGTTATGCAATTCCATTTTTGCAAATAATAAAGAGAAAATCGCACGTAGTGGTAGATATTAGGACATTTGGAGAAGGGTTAAAAAAACGGTTGTTGCGAGGACCCTTTTTCGACGAATTGATCGGATTTTGTCAGGACAGCGTTAGGAACTGTGACTATATAAGCATTATCATATTTTTTTAAGATGCAGGTGCAGTTCGAAGATGTACCCGATATCTTTATAGAATTTTGTCTGGATTTTGGTAGGAAAAATATTTTTATTCATAAATGCAGATGTAGTAATGTTATTTCGATACACACACACACACACACACACACACACACACACACACACACACACACACACACACACACACACACACACACACACACACACACACACACATACATATGTGTGTGTGTGTGTGTATAGAGGTTATGTTTAAAAAATCTTAGCATAATATTCGATCAAACTCGTTAATTATCATAATGACATTAACTACTTGATATAGTTTATGTGATACAACAAATAATTATAGGAATTGATATGGTCTCTTTTGCTACCGAAATACTGCAAACACATGGTAGCATAGGGACAGCGTGCGTAACTATAGGTAAGTAGGTTCTACGTTCGATCCCATGTAGATGCAGAAAATTTTCTTCGAAAAAATCCATTCAAAAGGCCAGCGAATGATGGATTATGATACAAAATCATTGTGGTAGAACTCTAAATTAAGGATGTCAATATATTTCGGTTTTATGAAATATTCCATTGAATATTCTAAAAAATATATTTGGAACAAATCGGATCGTAGTAAACCTATTTAATTTAAATAGATCCTATTTAAATTAAATATTTGGTTGACAGTGCAACGAATGTGATGAGAAGGTGGTTTCCGAAGCAACAGCGAACTTCTCTCTTCGGACTGCACCTCAGGCCTTCACTTTTCACCCTGACGAGTCCTTGATTTTTTACCTTGATCAGACCGAAATCAGGAAAAGTATCACCAAAATGATCAGAGCTTGACAAAAATCCTGATCAAGGCGAAAAAAAAATCATGATGCCTGTTCAGGTCTGTTTTGTAGCCGGAGCAGGCTTTCTATTCGGTAACCTTTTGGTTTTTGGCACGCTATTTCGGAATATACGAATTCTCGAAGTTCTTTCCGGCTTTGTGCTTCTCGTCCCCCTTTTTTCCCCGAGGAATTATGATAATTTTTCTTTCATCGTGGCAGCGGGACGTTAAATCGAGCTCGGGTCCTCTATCGCTTTTCGGTCACGTTTGGCTGACGTAAACGACAGAAAGCCAAGCGGGGGTTGAGTGACAGGGAGGGTAGCGGTGGTCTCGACTCAAACACGTTATTACTCGTCGATTTATCTTGCGCGGGTCTTCAAAGCCAGCTAACTCGGCTAAACCAAGCTCGATTCATCGCTTATCCGTCTACTGCTCTTTCCATATAATACCTCTGAGGACAAGTGCATTGAGAGGGTGACAGAGACCGAGGAGGGCGGGGGGAGGGGTAGTTTGACGAACTTCCAAATCTTCTCATTCGCGTTGGGAATCTTGAAATCATTTCGCTGTTCCAATTCCTCTTTCCTTCGCGATCTTCAATCTATTTACTCGTTCCCTCCTCGGTGTGCCTCGTCTTTGCATCATCCCTATCAGCCACTATACCTCGCTCCCTTTTTCCATCCGCCCTTACGTCGCATCACTCCTCTGACTCTCCTTCGAGCTGTAATCTCGTAGTAACTTCAGGTATTGTTTTTTTTTTTTTGGTTGTTAATTCCTCTCTTTGCCCCCGTTTTCCCCCTTTCCGACGATGGAGATCCGTGAAAACTGTTCCCACCGCTGGCAGCAATTCTCCATCTCTCTCTTTCTCGCGATCTTTCTGGCTCTCTCCCGGCTACCCCAGTTATTGAATTATTCACTATAGATAAGGGGCATCTGTGAACGCTCCGGCGACGACTAAGAGGAAAGACAATTACCAGGAAACAGCTCGAGATAACAACAACAAGCGGCATTTCGAACCATCAAGAGGAGGAATCCTCCCTCGCCACCGCGCTGTTGGTACACCCGTTCACGGATACAAGGTGGTGCCCTCCGAGTCACAGTTTATTTCCCACGGTTTGCCTATCTACACATTTCGTATACGTGCACTCGTATACGGGACGATCCAGGCCGAATCGACACCCCTCGATCCGACCGCAATTGCGGTCAACCGTTTCTATTCGCTTTCTTTTTACAATGTTCGGGACTTGGTGGGGTCGTCGGGATGGCTGGGATACCCCAAAAGCGGTGACAGCATTGGTCATTTATTGCTAGGAAAGGACTTGCCCGATTTGCTTTAGTTTTGGTGTTCTATTGGGGCAAGCGAAATTTGTGGAGCGTGGAGATAAAAAGATGATGAGGTGAAGTGCATGACGTGGAAGGCGAACGGTCCTCTTGGATTGTCTGGTATGAGGAAAGAATGTTTATTCGATTGGGGTAGAATATTCATGACCGAATATCCATAAGTCGAATATCCGTAAGTGCCAATATTCATAAGTGAATATCCATAAGTCGAATATCCATAAGTACGAATATCCATAAGTGAGTATGGAGTAAAAATGATTGCCAGAAATGGCGGGAGGTAGAGGGAAAGTGAGTATAGAGGGAACCCAAACAAACGAATATCCATAAGTGCCAATCTCCATAAGTGAATATCCATAAGTCGAATACCCATAAGTCGAACATCCATAAGTCGAATATCCATAACTCGAATATCCATAAGTACGAATATCCATAAGTGAGTACAGAGTAGAAATGAGCGCCAGAAATAGCGGGAGGTAGGGGAACAATGAGTACAGAGGGAACCCAAACAAACTCAAATAAATACCCCAAAAAACAAACCCAAACAAACTCACTTATCTCTACCTCCCGCTCACCATAATCCATAAGTATAGATATACTCATTTATGGATATTCGACTTATGGATATTCGTACTTATGGATATCCGTAGTTGTGGATATTCGCACTTATGGATATTCGACTTGTGGGTATTCGACTTATGGGTATTCGACTTATGGGTATTCGTACTTATGGATATTCGTACTTATGGATAATCGACTTATGGATATTCGCCTTATGAATATTCGACTTCTGGATATTCACTTATGGATATTTGACGACAGCGGTTTATTTGTTGAACGTATTGTAGTGATTGTAATCTAATGATTTGCTGACGAAATATTAAGGTGGTCATGGGGTTAAGTCAACATGTTAGCACTGAGCTGATATTTTTTCTCGACCTTTATAACCTCTTTGCCGATCATCCTGTGCAGTTTGAATACGATCCACAGTGACGTTTTTTAGAAAAAAAAATCGGCAACTCGACGTATTTCGTGGGCTAATTACATTACGCTTATAAAAAACTCCCAATCATTTTTCAGTACTTTATTAATATCTGCTAGGTCAATGTTACCACGGAGCTGAAAAAATAGGTACGGTTCAACCAATTATCGGACGAACCCTTGGTACCGTGAAAATGAGGATTCAAAGTACCGTTATAAAATTATTAATATTTTTGATAGCGAATTTGTGCGAAAATCAAGCACACAAAATATTAGAATGTGCAATCATGGCAACATCGTAGACGGCACAAATACTACCTATCTTATCGGTATTCGGTAATTATGCCCGGGAACCTCAAACTACTCGGTGAGGATAATTAACAATAAATATTATTAGTACTTATTCTCTTAATTAGTAATAATTATTTAATATTAATTTGGTAAGTATTTTCAGAAATTATACATTTCTAGACAATTCTAGACAAAGACAAAATAACGGGGATTTTTTTTCATACATACATTTTTTTTTAGAATATCGGAAAATTATTAAAGTTTTTGATTTCTTCGAGATTATAGACAGCGTCAGTACACACTTTTTTTTCCAGCGAATTTTTTTTACTCGGACCGATATTCATTTTTGACAGCTCTTGGGCCGATATTGAGGTTACGAACGGGGCGCATATGTCTCTAACTTCGCGACACTTCTGCCAACCTGGACATCATGATATACCACGATTAACGACGTTGCCAATTCGTTTCGCGTAAATTGAGCGGGAAAAAGTTATATAAAAAAATTATACAAAGTAATGAAAAAACTTAATGTAGTCACCGAATGTTCGTAAATGCATATTTTTGCAAATATATGTAGAAAAATAGTTCGAAAAGGCACGTTTAATATGACGATTATTTGAAAGCTAACAGTTGGTGACAGTCAATCGGCTCCGTGCATAAACATAGGGCGCCCCATCGTATTTCACCCCCGACGGCTAAACACGACAACAACCTTAATAATGGCGCGAACCATTGTAAAAAAAGATTCGAGAATTTTTATTCCTTCTGTCGAGCTTGATAAAAATCAAAGTCGCCATTAGAGCATGGTGAATGGAACGGACAGAGGAAAAACATCACGCCAATCAACGAAATTGTTCATTGGCAGGTGGCCAACGAAATATTGAAACGAAACATTAAAATATTTGATTATTCCGAGTATACGTTGGATCGATAGAATAAATTATCAAAGATAACCTTATATTCCATTTTTTCAATTATTCGTTGGCATTTCCCAAAGACGAATTAAGGCAGTCCAAATCGTTTTTCTTCATTGCATGGTTCATGACCAAATCTCGTTTTTATCAATAATAAAAATCGTACTTAATTCTGTCGATTAATTATTATTAATACAACAGACAATTATATAATTTTTCAAAACTTGGCATGTATGTTCGTTGACATAGTTACATGGTTAGCATGGTCGTAGATTTTTCAAAATCAATTTTTGAAATATCCACGGATTTTTGGCGTCTCGCTACGCGTCGCCATAAGGGGTTATGACTAGCTGTAAAAGTCGAAAATCAACTTTTTCAAAACCAGTATATTTTGAGAGTATATCATATTATAAACGTTTCCTGAAAAATGTCAAGGTGATCGGATAAAAATTGACAGATTTATAAGCTGTTATGTCGATGTCTGACGGGCCACTCGGAGCGCTGTTCGAAACATTAAACGCTTTTTTCCGAAAGTACGTTTTCGAAGTCGGTGAGCTAAATATCTCAAAAACTGCTGCTTTCTGAAAATCTTTCTGAAATTTTGAGGGCTTTGTCTAGATTAAAAAATATATAATTTAATCGGAGTATTTTTTTCTGATGTATACTTTCGATTTCATAAAAGAAAAATGCCATTTTTTTCGAAAAATAGGCTCTCACTTTGAACCCCATTTTTTTCGAAAAATGGACTCTCACTTTGAACACGCCAATTAAAAGAAAATTGATTTGATTGAATTTTTATAAACGAAAAATGCCCACTTTTTATCGAAAAATGGGCTCTCACTTTGAATCCCATTTTTTTTCGAAAAATGGGCTCTTACTTTGAACCCCATTTTTTTCTCAAAAAATGGGCTCTCACATTGAACCCCATTTTTTTCGAAATCTGGAAAAACTGGTTGTCACTTTGAGCAAGCGCAATTGAAAGAAATTGATATCCCAGAAATTCCTTCGATTAATCACAGGATAAATTAACATACTAACGAAATCTGTTTGATTTTTTTATATTAGATAACCCAGTTAAAAAGAGCAATGTTCACAGCAAAAGACATTTTCGAGCGGTGTTTCCCGGACATAATTAAAAAGTGACAAACTGTTTTTCATGCCATACTTTTTCGAATACCTCATTTTTATAGAAATTCCTCATGACGATTAAAAAAAAACCCCAAAAATCAGCAATTTCCGTCTGTTACAACTAGACCGAGGACTATTGTACGGAAGGTGTCGAAAGCCGTGTAGCTGTCGATTTGACCTGGAATGCGTTTTATCAGTATTCAGGGAGCCAGAACGCGTGGCATTTCTGTCCTCACCAGCCGTCCTCGTTCTCGTCGGCTTTCCGCCTCTGTTATCTTTGTCATGGACTCCCTCTCCCGCGTTTAAATCGCGATAGCCGAGACTCGCCGTGTTAATTAACGCGGTAGATTCTTCGCAGAGTCGCGATGTCGTCAACGGCGAAACGTCGAAGGGTATCTCTCGGCAAACGAGGTCTCATTGTTGTGCCCGAAGTTTCGTTTCGGTGGCTTTGTTCCGTCAAAGCGATAGCGGCCATTTCCATCATTTTTCACGCTCGATGGAGCTTTACGGGAAACCGAAGATTCCACCATAAACAGCCTTGTCGGCGAATGAAAAAATCCCTTTCGGGTTTGCACGGTCTGGCTCGTTACGCGCGACAAAATCCCGGCATTCCTGAAATACCACTTGATTCTCGATTCGCCCGCTGATCGCAGGCTGAGAGGGTTTACCGTGCGTGGCCTTTTCCCGCGATTCGCCATCATCGATGATGCCCGAAAACGGCCGGAGGACAATGCTTGGATGGACAGCGCACTCGCTATTCAAGAGCATCCAACTAGCTTGAGGCTTTGATCCTGCTGAATGTCCTTCAATGGCAGTGTGGAAAACGAAATTGCCGACTGCGTGTCCTAATTAGTCGACCACTTTGAAGACCCCTCTCCGCATTGATCTATCAATACTTGCCTGGAGAACGTACTTTTATTTCTTTTTCGCCACTCGTCGTCGATCTCAAGAGATCGCTGTATATTATGGCAGTCGAGTGTGTACCCGGTGGAATTACCTGAAGTGGAAAATCAGTCACGGAAATGATCCAGACGTCGGTTATGTAGTCTACCCCCCACTTCCATCGAATCATCCCTCATCCAATATTCGATTTCACGTTCTCGAAGACGCGAACGTTTATGTCGTTGCAATTACTCTATGTAATTACATTATGCGACTCGGTATCGAGCAACAAATATAACGATCACGTTCAAATATGTATATACGGATGATCCGATTATCCAATGCCTTCTCGAGTATACCTTTTCGTCTCTGAGCGAGCAAATATAAAGTCAAAGTGAATAAGGAAAGACAGAAAAAAGCGAAAGAGACGAATGATTCTCCCGTTTGCGTAATTCGTAACAACTCGAGGAGTTACGATTTCTCCTATTACGAAACCTGATAATTGAAGGATGCAAATAACGAGGGCGAGAGATTCAGCTATTTTTTCTTCCAGCCTCGTATGACGAGCCAGGTTAATTGCGTCGAATGGTCGACGAATTCGACCTGACTCGATAGGTCGATCGAACGTCTGCTTGAAAATAGGGATTGAACTTTTCGATCAATTGGTTGATCGATTGATCAATTGATCGGTAACAACTCTATAAGAACTTTGAGCACCCAACGGTCAACTGGGCAATATTCTTGTTCGCTATATAACAGCTGATATATCAGGTACATTCTTCATTGAAGAAGAAAGAAGATATATATATATATATATATATATATATATATATATATATATATATATATATATATATATATATATATATATATATATATATATATATATATATATATATATATATATATATATATATATATTAGGGTGACCGTTATTTGGGCATTGGCGAAAAAAATTCGATGCCACCCCAAAAAAATAATCAAGGTGTATCAAAAAAAATCTGTGTAAAGTTTAGAGGCGCTCGGAAAATTGGAACACGCGCCACCGAGCGATTGAAATTAATGTAAAATACATGTATTTATCCCGCGTATCAATGATTCTTTACCGAGTATAATATTGATGAGAAAAATTTGAAACTTGGTACACTTATTGTGCATAGTATGGTGTACAAAACCAAATTTTTTCAATTTTTTTCATTTATAATTTTGTTAATGACAAGCTCTGTAGTCATGCCCATATTTCGTTTTTTTTTAATTTGTTTTCAAATAAATTTCAAATAAAATAAAAAATAAATTTTCAGTTCGAAAATATAACGTCTGCAGGGAAGAAGACATAGATGAATATATTTTTTCGTAATACATATTTACGAGCTATCGTTGTTTCCACCGTTACAAGTGTATATGTGTAATGCACATATGCACTAAAGCGAACAAAACACTGCTCTTGTAACGGTGCAAACAACGATAGCTCGTAAATATGTAGTACGAAAAAAATATATTCTTCTATGTCTTCTTCCCTGCAGACATTACATTTTCGAACGGAAAATTTATTTTTTATTATATTTGAAATTTATTTGAAAATAAATATTCAAAAAAAAAACGAAATATGGGCATCTCTACAGAGCTTGTCATTAACAAAATTATGAATGAAGAAACTTGAAAAAATTTGGTTTTGTACACCATACTATGGATAATAAGTGTACCAAGTTTCAAATTTTTCTCATTAATATTATACTCGGAAAAAAAATCATTGATGCGTGGGATAAATACATGTATTTTACATTTAAAATTTCAATCGGTTGATGGCGCGTGTTCCAATTTTCCGAGCGCCTCCAAACTTTACACAGATTTTTTTTTGATACACCTTGATTTGTTTTTGGGGTGGCATCGAATTTTTTTCGCCAAAGCCCAAATAACGGTCACCCTGATATGTATGTAAATATATAAGCATAGAAATATACATTGAAGAATATATTTTACATTCTCACACGCTGCATGAGCCAAATTCGTGAATTTTATATCAAAATGAGTAAGAATACGTTTTTTAGCGATTCAAATCATTTTTTCATACATTTGTCCACGAATGTTTTGATTTTACCCCGATGTTCAAGTTATAACCCCTTCTCACCCGTTAGGAAGGGCCACGAGTCAAAGATAATACCATAAATCGGAAGTACGGGCGATTTTACTTATGGGGTGACATTATTTCTGCTGTAGACCGCAAAAAACATCCTTCTTCTCTCAAGTGTTCAAACATAGTCGCTTGGGCGATGGTGGGTGAAATGCAGTCAAAATTCTCAAAAAATCGATTGTTTTACATTTTCTTGAAGTATGACGTTTCGAAAATATTGCCTGAAATTTTCAAGTCAATCCGATGAATAGTTCCCGAGATATACCACAATTAATGAAGGGGCGTCGGGTCCCCATGGCAGGTAGCGGCTGACAAACGCGCAAACGATAATACCCGGGAAGGCAGAATGCTTCGAAGACAACAACAAATTGATATTTTGGAAGCTTCCACATCGGCAGAAGCCCTATTGTATGGGTCAGGAATTGATTATTCGATGTAAGTAATTTTTTAATTAGTATTTTTATACATAAATCAAGTGTAAAATTGGAAAACTCTTTCAGAAATTTTCAAAAATGTATTACTCAAAAACTATGAACTTAAGCAACATTTTATAAAAAATACTGCGTTTTAAAATTGCCCAAAATGTTTAAAAAAAATAATTCATCCCGAAAAACTGTAATTTTTTGAAAAATAGTTTTAACAATTGGCTATAAACAATTGAATGCTCGACTTTTCGCCAAAAAAATGTGATATTCGGATTCAGCGGATCAAAATACATATTAACAGTCTCGCTTCAGCCATCGAGCTCAACATTTTACGAACATATAATAACGTATTCACATCGTAACACTTTAAACGCGTTTTTGTCGAAACTATGTTTTTCAAGTCGGTGATCACTATAATTCAAAAACCACTCGATGGATTTTGATGAAATTCGGTGTGCTTATTGATAGCATTAAAAACTAGTCCTTAATCAAAGGATTTTCATTTTTGTTGAAAATTGATATTTTTTTTAAACAATAAACGAGCGATTTTTTTAAATCGAAAATCGAAAGTTATCCGTCGAAAGCCACCATTGTGTTAATTTTTGAGAAAAAAGCTTCGATTAAGGGGTTAACCCCACTTGCGATCTTGAAAAAATCGATTTTTTTATTGCATTTTTTTGAAGTATAAGTATCTGAGAATATGTCCTGAAAAGTTCAAGTCGATCCGAACAAAATTGACTGAGATATGAGCGTTGAAAGAGAAGAATCCGTTGTGTAAACGACCGGCTTGAGAAAACTTTAAACGCGTTTTTCTCAAAATGGCATTTCTGAAGTCGGTGACCAAGATTACTCGAACACTCATGAACCGATCTTCTTGAAATTTTGCAGGCTTATTTAATACATAAAAATGTAGTCTTTAATCGTTCGATTTTTTTTTCCAAAAAAATGGCCGTTTTATAGCCAAAAAACAGCCGTTTTTTTCGTTTAAATCGAACCATTAACTTTGACGGTCCGCCATTTTGTGAAAAATTAATATTTTTTAAAATCCTTCGATTAAAGACTAGTTTATACCTATATTTGACTAAATCCATCCGTATTTTTTTTTCAGATGATCCCCTTCGCCGCAATGTTGGTCACCGCAAACCGTGTATATAAAAACATTATTTCATTGACGGCCATTTGCCACTAAACAATGTAATATTTTTCAATAAAAAAATTACTGAAAGTTCTTCAAGATGTGTTCTTTAAGATGGTATATTGATCGATTAAAAAAGTTTTGTAGTTTTCTTTAAAAAAATTCATGAAAAAGGTCTTTTTTGCGCTACAAGTGGGGGTAACGCCTTAAGGACTAGATTTATTATTAAACTAATGTTTTTTTTTTGGTTTTTTCCATTTCAGATGATCCAGTAAAATTTCATGATGGTCACCGCAACGCACTACATGCCGAAGGGGGTCCGACAAAGATGGCGATATTTTTCTAAATAATCAATATTTTTCTTTGAAAATTTGTACAAGTCAAGTTAAAATATAACATAAAAAGTCTGTGTAACCACTTTTGTAAAAAAAACTTAATTACAATTTTTAAAAAATTATTGAAAATTTCTCTTTTTTTTCACGCCTCCGACTGCATCTCACCCCTTAATGGGCTAATGTATCTCTTCTTCAATTGATATACCTGATTCATCAGCTATTGTAGAGTTACCAAGTATATTGCCTAGTTGAACATCGGGTACTCAAAATTCTTGCAGAGTTGATACATTATAGAATTGATGCATATTGCAAATCCGTCATTGTGGAGTTGATACAAATCCGAATAAATACGTTGTAGGGATAATCACAAGGCTGGATCGTTGTGGAGGTTCAATATTGCAAACTTGAGATTCTTGTACAGTTGGTGGATTTCCGAGCTTATACAGATGAGGGATAAAGTCATTGTAAATTTGAAAAAAATGGACTTTCAACGTTGTAGGGATAAACGTTGTGGAAACGAGACCCTTTCGGATTGGTCAACACTGGAAGATCGTCTCTTCCAATTTCTTTACTCGAACTGTTCCACCCTCATCGGGTCTTCGTCGAACGAGAAGACATTTTCCTGGAGCACTGAGGAATCTCCAATTTTCTCTGCCACCATGTCTACAGCACGGGAGTAACTACTAGGGGAGAAACGGTTCCAACAGTACACCAACTCGAAGAGCCCCGGTACGAGCCTCCTTCGTATCGCCGCGAAACACGAAAGTTTCGAATCGTCGCTCTCCCGATTCCTCCGTGCATCCGGTTCGTTGCGGCAAGCGATTCCGGGGGGTTGCTTCTACCCCAAAATGTCCGGAGATCCTGCTCCGTCACGGGTTTGACTTGCTCTCCACGATCACTCGAAATCCAACAAATCGTTTGCTTATCGTATACTTTTAAGGCCTTAGGCCACAGTAACGGGTATAAAAACATGTGCGAATTTAACACTTTTTTTTCGTACGAAAAAGTGATCCTCTCATAAAATTCATTACACATCTATTTAGTATGAATATCAAGCTGTTAGGAAATATATATATATTTTTTTAATGCACAAAATGGCCGACTACTCGAAACTTCTCGAAACAGCTTTTTTCCAATTGGCGTGACAAACAACTTCAACAATTTTCACTCGATTTACTTCAAATTTAAGGGGGGATTGTCTTTTTTGTTCGCAAAATTTACCGCTTTTTGGGAATTTTTTTGTGAAGAAAGTATACAACGGAAAACTTGTGAAACTTGGCATATAGTTTTATTGATCTGTTTACTACATACAAAAAATTTTTTAAACAATTTCATCAAAAAATCCGCCTCCCACCCCCCTCGACGCGCGATGGTCCTTTTTTTGATGGTGTGCACGATTTCTCAAAAACTATTCAACCGATTGCCTTCAAATTTGGACAGAATGCTCAGCTGACATCCTTTTATCGTTTGATGAAGCAAAAAAGCAATACGTTCAATAGTTTTTTATTTATAACAAAAAATCGATCAATTTTTTTCGAAATATCGATACTTCAAGTTCAAAACGTCACCAAATCGTCAATTTTTTTTTCCCCTCCATTGAACGATAGCTATATGTGTCTAAAGTAAAATGCTTTTTGGGTTTTTGTTGCAGGATGAACGTGAAGGCTGTAATCGTGCACACCATCAAAAAAGGACCATCGTGCGTCGAGGGGGGTGGGAGGCGGATTTTTTGATGAAATTGTTTAAAAATTTTTTTGTATGTAGTAAACAGATCAATAAAACTATATGCCAAGTTTCACAAGTTTTCCGTTGTATACTTTCTTCACAAAAAAATTCCCAAAAAGCGGTAAATTTTGCGAAAAAAAAAGACAATCCCCCCTTAAAAGTAATGTTTCTAATTGCATTTCGCAGAGAAGTACGTACGGAATTTCTGATTAATCGAAAACTTTTCATTTTGTGAGCAGTTTATGAGCAGTTATAACGAAATTTTTCACTGAAAATTAATTTCTTAAGGCAGTAGTGTGGTCTAGAGCAAGATTTTTCACGTCATTTTTGGGTTGGAATAACTTTTAAACCGTTGAAATTGTCTTGATGAAATTTCACATATGTATTTATTGTTCCTTTGAGGATGTATCTACATTGAAAAAAAAAATATTTTAACTCTTTTCATGCAGTTTTTAAAATTTTTTTACAACTTGGTCCGCCAAAAACGGCCTGAATCGGCGCCCACTCTGGTTCATGTTGTATGCATCTGAAAAAAAATATATTCTCAATCTGTATGAGTATTGTGAGCACTGGTAGCAGAATTGGTACTTTAAAAATTTTTGTTACAAAATGGCGGCCTGGCAAACTTTGATTAACGATATTTCATACATTTTCGGGTATTTGACGAGTTATAAAATGTGGGCAAAATTATTGTTCGAGTTAATTCTGCTACCAGTCCTCAGAAAGAGGCTACCGAAGGTATGTGCAAAATTTGAGCTCGATCGGTCAATTAGTTATCGAGATATCGTGGGCGCCGATTTGAAAAACATAGTTCTGAGATAAACGCGTTCAAAGCTTACAATTTCTTGCTTATAATTTCTATTACTCGCTAATTTTTGAAATATCAATAAACGGTTTTCACGAGCGTATTAAGAAAGGTCTAAGGAATAATAAAATGAAGAAAAAAAATCGATTTTGTCGAATTTCAAGACCAGACTACTGCCTTAAGTTCAAATACCTACAACTTTTGAATAAAACAATATTTTTTCAAAAGGTATTCTAATGTGGATTGACGAGAATTTTTGTTTTTTTGTTCTAGGTAAAACATCGTGGATGCCAAATGTCACGCCGCGGAGCGCCTAAAAAAAAGATAAAAGATAATATTAGTAGTCGGTCATTTTGTACGCCGGAAAAAACATATATATATTTTCCAACAGCTTGATATTCATACTAAATATATGTCTAATTAATTTTATGAGTGAATCACTTTTTCACACGAATAAAAATAATTAAATTCGCACATGATTTTGCACCCGCCACTGTGGCCTAAGGTCTTAATGTCCCTTCCGCATTGTTCGTACTTCTAGCCCCGTGAGCGGAAAGTCGAAAAAGGTCTTGACGAAGACGATCGAATGAAAGGATCTATAAGACAAAATGACATTTTCGCAGTATGCTGCATACCTTATGATCCTCGGGAGCTTCGACAATGCCTTTTTCTTTATATCAAAATTACTGTTTACAAAGGATTCATCTTTGGACCTTTCTGGAAGACTGCCTTCGATGACACCTTCGGAACGCCTTCAGCTGGCGATTTACACGTTTTGAACAAAAGAGCGAGGGAAGGTTTTGAAAATGACCCAATGGAGTTGAATGGATTGAAAAGAGTATCCATTTGCTTCAACGCCAAGAAGCTTCTTCGAGCTTCTTGGCGTTGAAGTTCGACGGTGCAAATGGCTGATCTATAGGCGATACAAAATGTGGGAGTACCTTCTCGAACAAGTTTACTTCGTGAAACGAGCATTCCCCTTGTGGCTATACTTCGACAACACAAGGTGAGGATCAAAGTGAGCGTCGTCCTCTCATTCTGTGATTAAAGAAAATTACGTGGACCAACGGGGAACGACGGCTAATTACAGGAGCCTTGGAGCATGCCTGCTTCAGCCCGGTCATTCAGGGTTGGACCAACACTGGACCGGGTGGAGTGTCCAAAGCTCTGGATACAGAATAGTCCCGAAGAGAGAGCTGGAGGAAGCCTGTGTGTGCGTGTGTGTGTGTGTGTGTGTGTGTGTGTGAGAGAGAGAGAGAGAGAGAGAGAGAGAGAGAGAGAGAGAGAGAGAATCGATGCTCCTCATCCCACGTACGTCATCATTGACCAACGACAACAGAGGCTGCGTGGAATAACTCTCGTGTGTATGAGGGTTTGGAAACCGGTACATCTGTCCACAGCACGTTCCCGGTTCACAGAAAGTACATATGTACATACAGATCTCACTAATTTAACTGGCAAAACTCGTTGGTACGAGAAACTCCCGCTAAATACTATTTCCCTTGTCTCCGATGACCACAAGGCGGACTTCCCATAACGTATATGTGTGTGCCTAGTAAAAGGATCCTCGGGCTCTCCCGTTCATTCGCCACCCCGGGGAGAGACTTTCCAAACTGTGAGAGACATTTATATGCGCATGTCCCAGTTTCCTTACGCAATTTATTTCATTTATCGTAGTCTGAATTTCCACAGCGTTCTTCCTATGAAATGCGATCGGTCATCATCATCATCGATCATGCCAACGTCGATATGAAATTTTCGCATCGAACTGCCATAGTGGTCTGCCCTTAATTGACACGGTGCGAATGACAAAAAAAGCGTAGATTTGGCGATCAACTGGGCCATAGGAAGGACACTCGTGCAAGAGTATTTCGAGGGTGTTCATGGCCCTGTAGCGAAGATATTAGGAGCTGGACGAGCATGCACAGAGATCGCGCGAGAGCCAACTGGTGGGAAAGTTTCGGAAATTTGCCTTGAGCCCTTCGGAACCTCTCGGCGTTGGCAAGGACTTCGTTAGACATCAAGGATGTTGGTGTTGGTCTTCTCGGGGTGCTTCCTCTCTCACTCTCTTTGGCTCTCGTCCTCGGCTCTCTTTCTGTCGCCCTTTCCGGACTAAACCGGAAGCCCCTCTTCGGCTACAGTACTGGTAAAACTTGGTGTCGTAAGCCCCTGTGATATCGTTATCGGTGCAAGATTCCGACACGGATTTTAAGTTTTGGCAGAGGGCGCACAGCACACGAGATTCGGGGAACGGAAAAATTATCGAGCGTGAAAAATGACCGTGGTCGATTATATCCGTATGGAGGACCCGCGGCCATATGTACCGGGGACACAGAATAGTTTGCGGTCCCGCATGAACGGAATAATCGAGTCCCGTACCAACCGAACAGAGATTTACGATGGCGATTCGTACAACGATTGTGCACTATGGGCTACCGTCGATTTACTCTTATATCTACGTAATATCGATAATTTTCTTGGCACCCGGAACCACCGCATTGTTGTGAACGAAACCGTTCACCCGAAGTGACAGAGGCATAATAATCGGGTTGTTTTTGCGGCTCTTGCGGTGCAGAATTTTTTCACGCAGTCCCCAGATCCTACCACGTCTTCGTAGGGATTCGATAGGGACTCCACATTGAAAATGGATTACGCGCGAAAATTGATTGACGTCAATTAAGCACTTTTCTTGACATTTTTAGGGGAGGGTAGGGGTTTCGGCGTGAAATTTTTTTTTACAGCATAGCACCTTATGGGGATCACAAGTGTTTGTCATTGATCTTTAAAACTGGCGGAGTTATGGCACGGTCTTGGAAAACGCATTTTCAAAACTGGCGTGCCGTGTAGCTAAAAAACTAATCGATTGGTTCTGATGAAGACTAGTTTAAATCTTTCTAATCTTATTGTCTAGAACATAAACTGAAATGTTTTTGAAAATAAAAAAAAATCCTTTTTGCAAAATGTAGCCATTTTTTTCGAAAAATTAAATCTTTTTGTTTCAAAGCGTACCATTTTGTGGATTTTCAATATTTTTCACTTTTTATTGGTTCATATTCTGCGTATGAGTGTTAAGGCAGGATTATATCATTTATAACGATCAAAAAATCGATTTCTTTTTTTTCTCTTTAAACGATAGAACTATATATGTAGAATATTTTCCCAAAGTTTCAAGGGAACTTCGAAAAACTTCAAACGTTACAGCCCGTCAACGCTGTGCCTCACCGCTGGGATTCGGAGTGGGTGTGAACTTCAAACGCGTTTTACTCAAAAGTGCATTATCGAAATTGGCGTGCAGGATTACGAAAAAACTATTAAGCCGATTGAGTTCAAACTTGGTAGATATATTGATAATATTGGTACCTTCTACTTGACGAGAATTGTTTTTGGAAAATTGAAAAAAAAAACTACTTTGTTTATCAACATTTTACAGAAATGTTGCGTGAAATATTGATTTTTTGCAAATGCCTTCCGTTTTCTTAAATTTACATTTCCTTCATTTTAATTACCGTCACATAGACACCATACATGTTCTAACTGTACAAATGTTTGAACTTTTTCGCAAATAAAAGTCTACGGGAAGCTAGACTGCACGCCGATTCGCAACTCACGCGGCGACCTTGCTGTAACACTCTGCCACAGCTCCGCCATTTTGATGATGAATTAATTTTAAAAAATTGATCTGTAAACTTAAATATACTATTAAGGCGTTACCCCCACTTGTAGCGCAAAAAGGCCTTTTTCATGAATTTTTTTAAAGAAAACTACTAAACTTTTTTAATCGATTAATATA
Source organism: Ophion ellenae (assembly GCA_963210295.1). Lineage (NCBI taxonomy): Eukaryota > Metazoa > Arthropoda > Insecta > Hymenoptera > Ichneumonidae > Ophion > Ophion ellenae. The sequence goes on along the minus strand of OY723388.1, from coordinate 48,408,765 downwards.
CCATCTTAAAGAACACATCGTGAAGAACTTTTAGTAATTTTTTTATTGAAAAATATTACATTGTTTAGTGGCAAATGGCCGTCAATGAAATAATGTTTTTATATACACGGGTTGCGGTGACCAACATTGCGGCGAAGTGGATCATCTGAAAAAAAAATGCGGATGGATTTAGTCAAATATAAGTATAAAGTAGTCTTTAATCGAAGGATTTTAAAAAATATTCATTTTTCACAAAATGGCGGACAGTCAAAGTTAATGGTTCGATTTTAACGAAAAAAAACGGCCGTTTTTTGGCTATAAAACGGCCATTTTTTTTTCGAAAAAAAATCGAACGATTAAAGACTACATTTTTATGTATTAAATAAGCCTGCAAAATTTCAAGAAGATCGGTTCATTAGTGTTCGAGTAATCTTGGTCACCGACTTCAGAAATGCCATTTTGAGAAAAACGCGTTTAAAGTTTCTCTTTCAACGCTCTTTCAACGCGGATTCTTCTCTTTCAACGCTCATATCTCAGTCAATTTTGTTCGGATCGACTTGAAATTTTCAGGACATATTCTCAGATACTTATACTTCAAAAAATGCAATAAAAAAAATCGTTTTTTTCAAGATCGCAAGTGGGGGTAACCCCTTAGAGTATACCTAAAATTTGATAATTGTAGAATAATTATTTCTTAGTTTAAAAAATCCTTCAATATTGCTTATTTTTTCCCTGTTTAAATGTATATCCCGCCTTAATGAAAGAAAAAACCAACGAAGCTTTTTCTTCTAAGGGGTTAGGCCACAGTAGAAATTTAAAAAAATCGACCACTTCCTGCTCGAGCAGGACGTTAATTTGGAAGGCCAATTGTATGGCGCAGGCATCGCTGACTGAAGGTATGTCAAATTTATCAATGATTTTTCCGTACCGAAAACTTTAAACGCGTTTTTCTCGAAACTACATTTTTCAAGTCGGCCGGACTCATAACTCGAACAAATCTTGACCTATTGACTTGAAATTCTAACTGTATATCTACAATTACATTCTGCATGGAAGTATGTAGGATTTTCTCGATATATTACATTGTTTTTTTTTTATAAACAATTTTCGGACGATGTTTTTTTGAGAATTTTGAACTTTTATTTAAAAGAGGCGCTGTTTTTGCAAAAATCGATACATAAAAAAAAGTCCTACGTACTTCTGTAGCTATTCACATCTATAATCGAACAAAAATTTCATTCACTATTAATTAAAAATTGCAGGTGCCGTTGGTCCGGCCGTGCGCCTATGAAAAAGAAGGCTACGTCGAAGCACAGCTGTGCAGCCGCCATTTTGTTTTATATTACTTTGAAAAAAATAGTTTATACAGTTTATGATATGTACAATAAAATACCTTTTTCAGAATTTTGATTTATTCCATTGTCCCGGTAAAAAAAATTCCCAAAATATACTCATTTTATCCCCGCTACAGTGGCCTTACGCTTTAATAAGGTTAGAAATATTGATACTAAATTTCGTCGGATTCGGTCGATTAGTATTTTAGCTATACGTCACGCCAGTTTTGATAATGCATTTTCGAAGACCGTGCCATACCTTCGCCATTTGTAAGGCTAATAGAAAAAAAAAATACCATGTAACAGCCAAAAGAGGTAATAAAACATACCCCAAGTCTCAAAAATAGTGAATAAATATTTCCTTGAAAAAAAATGATGAAAATCAGCAATTTTTTCCTCGCTAAAGGTATCTTTCCCCTTAACCGATTTATACTTTTTTTTGAGATAATATTTGTCATTTTTGAAGATCCACTAATTTTGGTACATGTATATATTTGGTATAGAAAATCCAACGTGCAAAATGCGATGGTATCCACCAGAAATCGTATCGAATTTCGTTGGATAATGTGGAAATCCTATAGGATTGAAATCGGATTCCTACATCGTATTCCAATGGGGAATCCGGATTAGAATCCACTGTACGAGCGTGACATTTTAGTATGGGGATCCGCCATCAGTGACACCCACAATCGCTTTCGTTATTGTTGCCTCAAATTAATCAAGTAATCAAACGTTTGCGTATCCACCACGACAGTAGAAGAATCTTCTCGTCCGCATTGTTTTCCAGCGAGCACTTTGGTCTACGTAGACATCGAAAAAGTTCGGCTATTAGGACGACATGCATGTGCATCCTGGAAAAACCAAGTGTGTTGGGTCGATAATGCTCCTTTAGAATTTACAGGAGAGAAGTGGATTGAATTTTGTCTCATTTGCGTATTGCGCATGGAAAGTGGAGATGGACACCATTCTCGTCTGCGACAAGCATACAACCGGGTGCTTAATTGAGATGCGTTTCGACGTAAAACCACCACACTGCTCCAACGCCACTGGACTATCCTCTTCCTTCTTCTCTCCATTTCTCTCCTTCCCGGTGCCGCCTCCTTTCGCTCCATTCACCGAGTCCCTCCATACATTCACGGGCTCTTTTTTCACCGCAACAGAAAGCTTTTCAGCGCGAAAATTTGGGAAATGCTCTCTCCTTCGCACGGTGCACTTTAATTCGTTCCTCAACAGGATGGGCTACGGACAAACGAATTAATGTGGTGGCAAATCCTCGCTGTCTCTTCCTCGAGCTTAGCATTAATCTTTTGTGTCAAATGAGCCGTCGAGACGAGTACACGAACATTTCTAGGATGAAAGGATCCGCGAGATGGTCACCCTTCCGAACGATACAGCTGCTTCTCTGAGGAATCAGAGAGATCCGGAAGTCACGATTGATAAACAGCAGTAAAGGAAAAGCAAGAAATTTACATAATTCCGGGGCATTAGGAATTATCTTGCTCTCCGTTGATCTGCTCTGCTTTTGTTTCTCATTGTAGCAACGAACTCGTGGTGAATTCCACAATTGACGAAAATAATGATGGAAATGTGGGAACTGCGATGAGCATATGCGGTGAAATATTTCTTGCCCCGGGAAAGCGGATAAGTAGGATTCGCAAAGAACGCTGAAGCGAGTATCGAAGCTGCTAATGTTTCCGGCTTAATTACGCAGCTCCATCAGATGGTGGTACATTGGTACCATAACGAAGGCAGCCATGGAGGAAGAGAGAGGGAAGAGCGGGACTCAAGTCAGCGGTAATGACGTGCTTGACACTTATTATATTTTTCAAGGCCCACAAACATCCTCATCGATATGGCTGAAATGACGAAACCGTTGAATGCAGGTAGCATTGACAGTTGGCTCGTCAGCTGCAACGAATTGAATCACAGCCTCTCTCAAATTCGCCCGAATGCATATTTCCATTCTTTTCCCATCGTTTTACACACTCGACCTCTGGGCACATCGAGTCAGGGGTGTTTCACCGCGTATTTCGCGGTTGATCGGTAATTGCCCGATCAACGTCCGAATTTGCATGAATCAGGAAAATTATACTCCCAAATTATGGACTTTCGTGGCGAGCGCGCCGAGAGAAAGAGACAGAAGAGGCAGCTGAATCGATCTGACCACATTGCCGGACGTGCCATTTGTCTATCTTCATTAAGGATCCATCTCGATGCACGATATCAACTTCGATGTAGATAGAAAATTCGATAGCAACAGTTGCGCTCGTTGTTTCCCGTGTCGGCTAAAATTTCTCCCGGACATATTTAATTGTAACGCCTGTGACGTTAATTAACTCGAGTCCTATATGTCTACTCCGATTCGCCTGCTCCTCGCCAGTGTTGGATTGGTTTGCTAGGTAATCGAGTCAAGATGAATCGCTCTATGGGCTCGATCACCAGTGGTACTCCGTTTGGGTTCGTTTGGGTTACCTAAAAGCTGGCACAGGACTCCGGGACCTTGAAAGGCACCTTCCCCCCTCCCGCCCTTCGCAAGGATTGAAATGACAAAAATGGTCTCGAAGGTCCCCGTCAGGATTAGGGACATCGTCTGTCATACTAGCAATCAGCACTTAGTCCAGCTGGACCTTGACGTCCAATCATCGACGATAGTTCGCTTGAGTTTGTTTAGGTCAACTGCAAGTCTTTCCTTTCACCTCCTACCCCTCGAAAATACCGAAACGATCCAAATGGTCCTGGGACATTCTCCATCAATGTTGGGGATGAATGGTTTTTTTAAATGGAAAAAATGTCGATCTCTGGGAAATAATACTTGGGTTGGTGAAATTTATTTGAGTAATTCATCTGATCTAGTGGCTTTAAACGATGATACGTATTATCGAGTGACAGCATAGACAAAAATGGGTCAGTATGGAGAGTGAGTTATACGATATTAGAGTGTATAATAAAATAAGGCACGGCCTCAATAGCGCAAAGAGAGAGTGAGAGAGAGAGAGAGAGAGAGAGAGAGAGAGAGAGAGAGAGAGAGAAAGAGATTCGCAGGGTATAATTTTCCACGAACTTTGTGAATATCCCTTTAGCCCACGTGGCTGGTATAGCTCGGGAATCGTACTACTTTGTCCATAATTTAGTTAAGAGCGTCATGCGTGTGACGTGCCCAGTATAGAATAGATCGGAACAACCGAAGCGCGAATAGAACTGGCGTAGGGCCAACCCCCCAGGTCCAGAATCCGTGTAAGTGACTTATTATCCAAGCCGTTTACGTATATGCCCTTCTCTCTCTCTCTCGTTCTCTCTCTCTCTCTCTCTCTCTCTCTCTCTCTTTCTCTCTCGGTCTCCCTCCCCCCTCTCTCTCCCCCCCCCCCTCCCCCTCTCTGTCTCTTTCTCTCCGATCTCTCTATCGGTGTTATGTAGTGTACATACTAAAGAGGGTCGCTCCGTAGATAGATAGAAGCTCCGAGCAAGCCATTTATACACACAGAGACAGAGAGAGCGAGAGCGAGAGATAGATAGATAGAGAGAGACTGAGAAGTCAACATGGGAATAGAGGAAGAGAGAATTTAGGAACGGATGCTAAATACCCGGGAATATTAGAGCCAAACCGCTGCCCCGAGAATTGAACACATCAGGGGGATGACCGTCAAACAATTATACGTGCTCACAGCGTGGCGATAACGTCAAATGACCTACCATCTCCGAATTTGTAAAATCATATTTGCATGTTATTAAAAACGCAACCACGAGAATAATGAACGGAATCGATATGCGCGCAACATGTGTCCGCAAGGAATCCACCAGGGACCATGCAACTCGTTCGATTTGATTCCATACTACGAAAGAAGATCTAGTTTGTTCATTTTCAGAATGTGGGGGTGGGCGCCCCCAAGAGAGGCGTCTCGATATACAGGGGCGGGCGCCCCCCAAGGGAGGCGTCTTGATATACCCTGTATATCACGTATATCGAGTATATCGAGAGGCGCTCCCCAAGGGAATCGTCTTGATATACAGGGGGGAGACGCCCCCAAGCGAGGCGCCTTGCTATACAGGGGGGGCGCCCCCTAAAGGACGCGTCTTGATATACAGGGGGGCGCCCCCCAAGGGAGGCGTCTTAATAAACAGGGCGGAGACGCCCCCCCCCAAGGGAGGCGTCTCGAGATACAGAGGCGGGCGCCCCCCAAGGGAGGCGTCTTGATAAACAGGGGGGAAGCGCCCTCCAAGGGAGGTGTCTCGATATACAGGGGGGAGGCGCCCCCCATGGAAAGCGTCTTGGTATACAGGGGGGGCGCCCCGCCAAGGGAGCCATCTTGATATGCAGGGCGGAGGCGCCCCCCAAGGGAGGGGTCTTGATATGCAGGGCGGAGGCGCCCCCCAAGGGAGGGGTCTCGATATACAGGGCGGAGACGCCCCCCAAGGGAGGGGTCTCGATATACAGGGGCGGGCGCCCCCAAGGGAGGCGTCTTGGTATACAGGGGGGGGGTGCCCCCCAATGGAGCCGTTTTGATATACAGGAGACGCCCTACAAGGGAGGGGCCTCGATATACAGGGGCGGGCGCCCCCAAGGGAGGAATCTTGATATACAGAGGGGGAGATGCCCCATAAGGGTCTCGATATACAGGGGCGGGCGCCCCCAAGGAAGGCGTCTTGATATAAAGGGGGGAGGCGTCTTGATATACAGGGTGGAGCCGCCCCCCCAAGGGAGGCGTCTTGGCAAACAGGGGGGAAGCGCCCGCCAAAAGAGAGGCGTCTTGATATACAGGGGGGAGGCGCCCCCCAAGGGAGGCGTCTTGGTATACAGGGGGGGCGCCCCCATGGAGGCGTCTTGATATACATGGGGGAGGCGTCGTGATATACACGGCAGAGACGCCCCCCAAGGGAGGGGTCTCGATATACAGGGCAGAGATGTCCCCCAAGGGAGGGGTCTTGATATACAGGGGGAGGCGCCCCCCAAGGGAGGCGTCTTGATATGCAGGAGGGGGGGGGCACTCCCCAAGGCAGGTGTCTTCATATGTAGGGGGTGGGGGCCGCCCCCAAGTGCGGCGTCTTGATATAAAGGGGGGAGGCGTCTTGATATACAGGGTGGAGCCGCCCCCCCAAGGGAGGCGTCTTGGCAAACAGGGGGGAAGCGCCCGCCAAAAGAGAGGCGTCTTGATATACAGGGGGGAGGCGCCCCCCAAGGGAGGCGTCTTGGTATACAGGGGGGGCGCCCCCATGGAGGCGTCTTGATATACATGGGGGAGGCGTCGTGATATACACGGCAGAGACGCCCCCCAAGGGAGGGGTCTCGATATACAGGGCAGAGATGTCCCCCAAGGGAGGGGTCTTGATATACAGGGGGAGGCGCCTCCCAAGGGAGCCGTCTTGATATGCAGGAGGGGGGGGCACTCCCCAAGGCAGGTGTCTTCATATGTGGGGGTGGGGGCCGCCCCCAAGTGCGGCGTCTTGATATGCAGGGGGTGGGGCGTTTTTTAATCCTTATATGGATAAAGAAGTGACAGGGGCGGCGGGCATCTCTTTTTCTGCAAAAAGGAGATGCCCCCCACATGATAAAAAAAAGTTTGGGAACCCCTGTTCTATTTGCTTCGTACGCCCTTCCGGCCCTTTGAGATCCCTTTACTTTTTACCCCACCGTGACTTTCCTGCTCCCCGTTCCTCGGAGACCCCCAGCGCAGCTTTGCTCTCCAATGCGCTTATTTCACGACGCACCGGCGTGTCCCGAAAAAAATTTTGAAGTCGCAGAAATCTCGCAACTATTATCGAAATTATGCGTCTAAATTTACCGCCATTACCACGCCAACTTTTCCGTCCAAAGTTCCCGCGATTTTCCGCGACGGAGTGTGGAGGCGAGAAAAAAAAACGAGACACGTAAAAGGAACATCGCTCACTTTCGCGAGGAATACCTTTGTATAATTGAATTCGCCAACTCGGTGCACGATATATTTCCGTGCTTCGCATCGGGACACAGGGAAACGGATCTTGTCACCAGTGCACAAAGAATGAAGATGAAATTCTCTCTCTCTCTCTCTCTTTTCTTTCCTTCTTTTTTATTCTCCCTTTCGTTTACATTATTGAGAACGAGCGAACAAGTTGAAGCTTCGGTATATCTATAAATGTAATATCCCGAGTATATAGCCGAGTGGAAGGCTGCGGAAGGGAGGAAAAGGTTGAAGGAACAGGCCCGTACAGCGAGTCCACATGTGAGAAAACTTTGAGGTCTTGATACGCACACAATGTCGACGTGGGAAAACTTTTACGAACCTATGCTGGAATGAAATATGTATATGTATATTTCGTACGGAAAACAGAAGGGCAAGTTACGGTATATGAATCTCGGAAATTCTATATGTACGTGTACATTCGGAGGAAACGTACTGCGGTTTTTCCCGTAAGAAGAGAAAACGATAGGAATAAATAAAGCAAGCGTGTGGGGGGCAGAAAGAAAATTTGTCCACGTGTCAGCTTGGAGAACCACTCGCAAGGGTCGATTTTCCTTTGACGGTTTTCACTATTCTTCGGTGCGGAGAGGTACATACGCAACTCGAGATTATTGGAAAGCCGAGACAACAACGAGATTGCGGTACGATCTCGTTTTCATAGACGTCGTTTATTTTGGAAAATATATCGTATTGAAATTATTTCGCTCATCGGTATCGGTAGAATACCGTATGATATTATATTTATAATGGTACGCATTAACCAATGTAATTGTATGTTCTGTATATCACAATATATATAATTAGTACTATATAGTATATGTACATACAGGGTGTCCTGTTATGAATGGGTAATCCTGCAACTGTCGATCGGTCAGATCATGATCTACTATATGCTGGAATTTCAGTTTAGTTAAAGTCCCACGGTTTTCGAGATTTTGGGCTTTACGTTAATAAAAAAAATCAGGATTATCCATTCATAAAAGGAGACCAAGTATATATAATTATTTATAAGGATTATATTAACAGTACTATTTACGAAATTGATAAACATATATACAATATAACATAATATTTATAAACAGCTTTCATTGCATTTATTTATTTTATCATACATTAATTAGATTTATTTATTTTATTCTACATTTATTGCCAATTTTGCTCATATTTTTTACGTTTACTTATTTCATAAAAAATATTTATGAATAGTAGTATTTCTTAATCGATGAAATTTTCATGATAACTGATGGCAATCAATACAAATAATCCATCGATATAAAAGTCTATCGTATTTACAATTAAAACCATTCACAAATACAGTATAGGGAAAGTAACTCTGATATTAACTTTTTCGTTCTTCAGTGAATTTTAAACGGTATTACAACTTAACAATTGTACCGATAAAAGAGTTAAATGCTCAACGTTTTGCAGCAACACGTGCAGCTTCCAATTCAATCATGTTTTTTGAAAATTTAATATTCATTTTTGCAATCCAACTGCCTCAAAAGTGAATAAACGTGGTAAAAAGCTACGGGGCCGGGTTGAAATTCCGAACTTTGAATGATCAGAACGCTCAAAACTCCGAATGAATACGACCCCGAAAGAATTTTACCCGAAAGACAAAACTCCGAAAAGCTGAACGGGGCCGGGTTGAAATTCCGAACGTTGAATGATCAGAACGCTCAAAACTCTGAAAATATACTACCCCGGAGGATCAAAACTACGAATGAATTTTACACGAAAGACCAAAAATCCAAAAATCTGAACACCGTAAAAATAATTCGGGTATGGAAGTTTTAAAAGTTTCAAAATTTGTTATAGATCAACGAATTATACGTTCTACATCATTTACAGTCAACTGTGCAGACTTTCGTTGGCATAATCTTGACGTACCTTGTAATTTCGGAAGATTAAAATTAGGAATTTTAAACCCTCGGCGCATTCAAGGCGTTACCTCCACTTGTAGCGCAAAAAGGGCCTTTTTCATGAATTTTTTTAAAGAAAACTACAAAACTTTTTTAATCGATCAATATACCATCTTAAAGAACACATCTTGAAGAACTTTCAGTAATTTTTTTATTGAACAATATTACATTGTTTAGTGGCAAATGGCCGTCAATGAAATAATGTTTTTATATACACGGTTTGCGGTGACCAACATTGCGGCGAAGTGGATCATCTGAAAAAAAATGCGGATGGATTTAGTCAAATATAAGTATAAACTAGTCTTTAATCGAAGGATTTTAAAAAATATTCATTTTTCACAAAATGGCGGACAGTCAAAGTTAATGGTTCGATTTTAACGAAAAAAAACAGCCGTATTTGGCTATAAAACAGCCATTTTTTTCGAAAAAAAAAAAATCGAACGATTGAAGACTACATTTTTATGTATTAAATAAGCCTGCAAAATTTCAAGAAGATCGGTTCATTAGTGTTCGAGTAATCTTGGTCACCGACTTCAGAAATGCCATTTTGAGAAAAACGCGTTTAAAGTTTCTCTTTCAACGCTCTTTCAACGCGGATTCTTCTCTTTCAACGCTCATATCTCAGTCAATTTTGTTCGGATCGACTTGAAATTTTCAGGACATATTCTCAGATACTTATACTTCAAAAAAATGCAATAAAAAAATCGATTTTTTCAAAATCGCAAGTGGGGGTAACCCCTTAAAGTTCGGAATGTCAAGCCGGCAGCAAAGCTACTTATATTTTCTTTATTTTTACAAGGGCACATTTTTCGATAAATTTGACGCTAACAATAGTTTGGGGTCAATTTAACCCCACCACATCAACATTCGCTTTGCTGCGCACGTATCGATGACTGAACAGAAATTCTTCTATCTGCCAGCTTTCTGTGCACTTTATTCGGTTTTGTGCACACTGCACTAACCTATTTATCTGATGTAAAGAAACTCCTCGATAAACTTTTTTCCATTGTAAACATCAATACGATCATTAAGTTTATTCGAATAAAATAAAAGCGTCTCTTTCCTTCAATTTACATAATAATTTATACAATCAAAAGAAAAAAAAGCACCTTCAGTTGGAAATCGGAGGATCGTTTATACTCATCTCGAGCTCCGAGTCAGACGCGACCGATTTTTCAAGTCTGACGAGCCTTCCGTAGAAATCGATCCGAAGTTTGTTAGCTCCAAGGAGAACAAGTCCAATCTACGACATCTTATTTTTCCCCAATCGAGAATCTTTTTCCCCGTTACTATTGTTCGCTCGAGATTTTTTCTTTGATCAAGCGGTGAAGAAACATCCGTGCCAGTTGAGTCGTCTTCTGCGTTGGCTTAGCGGGCTGGAAGGCTTCGCCGGGAATATCCGATCCGTAGCTCGGTGGAAAATTCCGCCGTATCGGAAATATTGTTGAAGTTTGAGGGAAGAAGGGAATTTCGCGATGAGGAATGGGGAGGTTAAGGAGGATGGTTTAAAGGTACTCAGGTTGTAGAAGAGTTGTTTGAGTGACGGTGAGGGCTCGATGTAGCTGATGTTGGGGGCGTACTTGAGGGAAGATGGGACAACGAGAGAGACAGATTGAGGAAGAGAGAGAGAGCGAGAGAGAGAGAGGGAGGAAGAGATTGAGACAAGTGGCGTAGAGAGGAGAGACGAAAGCTTTCCGCAACACGTCTCTGCTCTCAAGCATCCCGACCGCCCGAGGCGTCCAAGTTTACTTACAACTTCTCTGCCAACTTCTCAATATTCATCCCAATTATAGTGTATAACGAGACGTGCTAGAGAACAGGCAATTGTTGCTCCATCGATAAACGTATATACATTGGCATATATATATATATATATATATATATATATATATATATATATATATATATATATATATATATATATATATATATATATATACACATTACGGTGATTCGTTTCAGGGCAACTTTTTTTTTGACCCATCGTGCCCGAAAACCTTTAGTTGGTACCCAATAACGAACTTTCGTGAAAGGGGGGTGTTGTCAAAAAATATTTAGAGGTCGCGAATCAAAATTGAAGGTTTCCCATTTGATTAACTTTGAAAAACATGTTTTATCATTATTAGTGTTACCATTCCGCGAATTTTGATATCGCGATATTTTCCAAGTGGGTTCTCATAGGAAATATGATACTCCACAATAAAGTTCATCGAGCCATGGCCGTAAATTCAACCGTTTCAGCGGCATCATTATTTCAAGTGAATATTGTGCAAAATATCTATTCAAACGGCTGTAACGCCTAAGCTATTAGATATATCGAAAAAAATTCAGATGAGAACTTTGTAGAGAAAGGAATTTTCTACAAAAAAGTCTTATATGAAGTAAAATAAATAAATTTTTTTTGTTTAAAAAAATATCTATTTATTTTACTTCATCCACCTATAGCTGAGAAAGAGTTGAATTTACGGGCTCGGCTTATAAGACTTTTTTGTAGCAAATTACTTTCTCTACATAGTTCTCATTTGAATTTTTTTCGATATATCTAATAGCTTAGGCGTTACAGCCGTTTGAATAGATATTTTCATACAATATTCACTTGAAATAATGATACCGCTGAAACGGTTGAATTTACGGACTTGGCTCAATGAACTTTATTGTAAAGTATCATATTTCCTATGAGAATCCACTTGGAAAATATCGCGATATCAAAATTCGCGGAATGGTAACACTAATAATGAGAAAAACATTTTTTTCAATGTTAATCAGATGGGAAACCGTCAATTTTGATTCGCGACCTCTAAATATTTTTTGACAACACCCCTCTTTCACGAAACTTCGTTTTTGGGTACCGACTAAAGATTTTCGGGCACGATGGGTCAGAAAAAAAAAGTTACCCTGAAACGAATCACCCTAATATACATGCATTCATATACACGTGTGTTTGTGTATCCAGTCGAACCACTTTTACGTTGCATATGTATAAAAAAATATGTATATATAGTTATATCAATATACAGTCAAACCTCGATATAAGGATTCTCTTGGGGAGTTCGTTATATCGAGGTTACGTTCTTTAAAATGTTCTTTCAAAAATATATATTAGTACTATGAATATAGTGATATTTTATTAAAGACATATAGGTTTAAATTAGAGCAATTAGAAATTAGAGCACAATGTTTATTATTATGTTGTTGTATCAAGGTTTCGGGTGTCTATCGGAAGAGAATGGACAAATCTTCGTCATATCGAGGTTCGACTGTATATACATCTAAATATACACACACACACATACGCGCGTGTGTGTGTGTGTGTGTGGGTGTGTGGATAAATATATCTACATATACATGCCTTATACATACTAATTACATACATACATACATACATACATATATATATATATATATATATATATATATATATATATATATATATATACATACACACATGCATGTGTGTGTTTGTGTGTATCCAGCCAAACCACTTTTACGCGTATATACCTAGCTTAGGAATGGATAACACATGCGTCTCCAAGGATTATCGAACATAATATGCGCTTGATACCGGAGCGAGAATACGTCGCGGCTTTTCTCAAGTTACTCTGGCATGTACAATCCGGAGGTTGATTCCGGCCAGACTTTGACGGGAGAAAGGCAAATCGGAAGTTCATGTATGGGGAAGTCTAGGCTACGGATAAAAATATTGTATCCTGATCGCGTGCATGTTGGCTTGAATGTGATTGACGTTTTATTATGAGTGGGCGATTGCGGGTCTGCTTCGAGCGGACTCAGATGGGTGACGGAACGGATGCGACGAAAAATTTTCAGGGACAGGCACATTGAAGTTTCCGTAGTTTCCCTGTGCCCTGGTGAAAATGCGGTCGACAGACGAGTACCTCACGTGGAGAAATTTCATGGGGAGTGGACGGATCTTACCACATCCCTAGAGGGGTTTGAGGGGTTGTGCCTGGTTGTGAAAGTCGAGAAATTACTTTTTTCTCTATTTTAATGTATTTTGAGGGGTATATCATGGATGACAGTATCTTAAGAATGTTTCCGGAAAATTTCAAGGTGATCGGATCGAAATTGACTGATCTATAGGCTGTTATGTTGACGCCCGTCGGAACGCTCGGAGCGTCGTTCGAAACTTCCCATGCAGACATGTGACCGCGTATTCCCTACTTTGTGTTGGGCCCTGACCAGACTTGACTTGTCTGATTTACCTGACCAGGCCCTCCCATGGAACAAACCGGGAAAATTGCGAAATCGTTTTTTACGGCTTACCCTCTATGTTTGGAAGCTACAATCTTCTGACCACACTGAGAAAAAAAAATCATTGATCCAATATCATTGCTGTTATTGAATGAAATTTCGTTGATTCAATTGTAAAATTGTTGGTGTAAGTAATCGGATTTATTAGTCCAAACAAACGCCATCGACTTTAATAACATAATAAAATTGAAAGTTTTTTTATCATTCAAAAGATATATTGTTAGCCGAGAACAATATATTATTGAAACTATCTAAAAAATTATCGCCAACAAATTATATAATTTTGAACGCATTTTCTGCAACGAACAAAAAAAGCGTTTCAATTCATAACATGAATATTGTTGATTCGAGTACACAAGAAAAATTCGCTCGTTTGATTCGGATAAAATTTCTATTGAGTAAATATGTTATTTTATTTTTTTCACCATATCGGATATTGATTTCCAAGTACATTATTCGTTAAAATATTAAAATTTTATTTTTATTGAAAAATATTAAGCAAATGTCTGAATTAGTTAAAAAATTATGCGAAAATAAAATGTATTTCTTGTACATTTGGTTGAAAAAATTCAATCAAATCATGGCCGAGCGCCACCGAAATTATAGGTGTGAGGAAACGTGTAGTTCTCAGAGTAACCGCTAGAAGCCTCACGCACGCTCGTTTCTCGTAAGCGTAGCGCGAACCGAAAATCTACTTAAACGCCGGACAACCTCTAAAGAGTATCGCTTCTTGGCCTGTGGCTAAGATCAAAGTGTAGTATATGTTCTAATCAGTTGAATATCTGATATTCTCTCCATGGATATTCCATTGGATATCTGATATTCTCTCAACTATTATCGTAGATGATCATTCTAATGCTCACTTTTTATTTAAGATTTAAAACAAATCGAAAAACTTACGTTCCATGGCACACGGAAAAAATGAAACAGCGAAAATCACAGTATAAACAGCATAAAAAACAGGGTGCCATATTTCATTTTACAGTAAAACACAGTAATGTAAATCCCGTCCTACAAAAATGACGAATTTTCCTGTACACACTGAGATTTTTACAGTTACACTGGCTTATTTACAGTTCGGTACTGTGAATACATCAGTGTTTTCAGTAGAAATATTCAACTGTAAAATTTACATGAGATCACTGATTTTTATACTGCACGCAAACTGCAAGGATTACAGTGTACACTGTATTGAGTACAGAGTGATTCATTAAATTGTACAGTGCGGCACGGTAGTTGTACTCTTCTTTCGACAGTTCGTGACGTAATCTGTACACTCTGAAATTTTTACAGTTACACTGATTTATTTGCAGTTTGGTATTGTGAATAAATCAGTGATTTCTGTAAAAATATTCAACAGTCAAATTTAAATGAGGTCACTGATTTTTATACTGTACGTAAAGTGCAAGGTTTACAGTGTACATTGTATTGAGTACAGAGTGATTCATCTAATTTCACAGTGTGCCACGGTAGTTTTACTTTTCTTTCGACAGTTCGTGACGTTATCTGTGCACTCTGAGATTTTTACAGTTACACTGGTTTATTTGCCGTTTGATATTGTGAATACATCACGGATTTCAGTAAAAATATTAAACTGTAAAATTTTAATGCGATCACTGATTTTTATACTGTACGCAAATGAGGCACGAGGTGAGGCACGAGGCCAGGACACAAAGGATTGCCAGTTAGTAGTTCGTGGTTGATGGGACGCGGACATCGAAATTTGTGCCTCAGAATTCGAGAAATTAAAAAGAAAGAAAGAATTTAAAAAAAGAGGTACGTTCTTGTCTAATTAGGACTTGTCTCGCGCGTGGGGTGAGGCACATGGCCAGGACACAAAGGATTGCCAGTTAGTAGTGTGTGGTTGATAGGATGCGACCGTTGAAATTTGTGCGACATAATTCAAGAAATTATAAAAAAGAGAGAATTATTTACAAAAAGGTACGTTCTTGTGTATGTGCCTGATTTTTTTATATTTTCTACACATTTTTTCAAACTTTTTTTCTGGATAAACTTTTTTTTGTGTGTCTTATTCACTTCATTGTGTTCTTGATACATATACACATTGTAAGCAAAGGTTTCGCCGATTTTTTTTTTTTTTTTGTAATCAAATTCACAGTGTGACGTTGTAAACGGTATTCACTGGTTAGGACTTGTCTCACGCTTGGCGCGACCCGGACACAAAGGACTGGCAGTTCTTTCAGAGCTATCTAATGTTATTTTTACCCCTAATTTTGTATAACATACGATTTGTGGCACTATTAAATTACGGGCTTCATCAAGTTTGAATTGCAGTATTAAAACTAGAACGTTTCCCGTGTTTATACTGTAAAAAGCAACGATTGAAAACTAAAACTATATCTGTTGCTAACCAGTTTCTATAACAGAGGACTTCACTGTTCAAACACCTACATAAACTCTGTCGATATAACTGGCGCATTCATTGTACATAATACAGATTAACCAACTGTCAAATTACAAGTTTTGTTAAATTTATATTACAGTGTTGAACTGTCAAAATTGACTTTTGACTACACTGTATTTTGGACTGCGTGTTCCAGTAAAAGATACAGTAGAGCGGTTCGAGTCCAAAGAAGACAGTATAGGAAATGTAATAATTTACTTTGAGCACACTGTATTTTGAACACTGTGTTTCAGTAAATATCGCTGTGCAATCGCTCGAGTCCAATGCGAACTGTGTAGCCCCTGTATTTTGTACTATTTCTTTTTCTCCGTGCATATTCATTTCGATGCAGTAAATAAATAATTAATTCTATTGATTATATTTTTGTACGAAATAAAAAATGTTGTAGCAATCGCTCAATTATTTCATCCATACATCTACGGATTGTGTATCGAATGATTTCAATAGAATATAATTTTATTTGAAGGACAATGTAGATATTCAGAGAACAGGAGAGCTTATTCAAATAAAATAATATGCTATTTAAATCAATCACATTTTCCAATATTTTATAGTATTGTAACGATCACATATATCGGTGGCACTCCGCAGCAGCACATGTATTTGGATCAACCAATAAATTTTTTTGATTCAATCGGTTTTTTTTCTCAGTGCGGGATACATTGCGAGCAAGTACATCTTCACGTAATGTCTAATCGGCCAAAATATTGACATGTCCTGAAAAGTGGAGCCTGTCATACGAACTATGTAAAGCTACTTTACTTTTTACCTCATCAAAGATATTCATAAGTGATTAGGATGAAATTAATACGTGTTCTGTAATTCTATTCACCATTAGAAGCATTTATTTCATCAATGATAATGGACGAGGATAAGAATGCTCATAATAAATACAAGGATTACAATAACTAGTGCTTTGAGCATAACCAATAGCCAAATTATTTAAGGCAAAAAAGTAAAGCAGGTCATTCGTGCTTTTTGAACGCCTTGTCGCCATGCTGGGAAATGTCAATGTTCTGGTTGGGAAGACATTACCTGAATGTATTTCGCCAACAATCCGCCAGGTGGCTACAAGCGACGCGCTTCGCTTAAGCAAGGTATCATCGTACGAGGATAAAAGTTTGTTTTCAAATATTTAATTTTCGTGGAAATTTATCATCACAAGTCGCTAAAAAATCCCAAAAATTAGCTGTTTACGAGTGTTACAGCTAGACATTACCCGTTAATAGGGACGCCACACATAGCGATCCCACATTGGAATCGAAGTGGATTCTGCGCTATTTCCTAATTTGCATCGTTTGCGAATTTTTATTTGCAATTCTCAAACGGAATTTATGGGGTTTCCGAAAAAACATATCCTTTCGTGATCTCGTGCAGAAATTTGTCGGGGGGTTTCAAGATGCAGCCACATCTTTATAGGGATTCGTTAGAGCCTCCGCACATAGGCAGTCCTCATTGGGATCCAATTTTATTCTGGTCTGTTCTCCGATGAACGCCGTTTGAGAATTCTAACAACGTTCGAATCGAAAAATGTGAAAATTCACGATAAAATACTTGGCATGTTAAAACAAAAATTGCACACTTCGTGAGCGCGTACGTGTGTGGTGATATTATGTCAAATTGCAATAATTTAAATAACAAAAGATAATTTGAGTGGATATTTAGTCATGTCATTCAAATCAATTTTTGAGATATACTTTTTCAAGCCATTTATACTTTCTTAAGGTGCACTAACTTTGCATATCTAAATATTTTATCAAGAAAATTCCAACGACAGAATGCGATGGGGTTGGTCAAGAATTGTATCGAATTCTGTTTGATAATGTGGGAATTCTTAAGGACTCAAATTGGAATCGTACATTGAATTCCAAAGGGGAATCCCTATTAGAATCCAATCTACGAGCGTGACGTTTTGGTTTAGGGATCCAATTCGATTACCGAATGGATCCTTTATGGAATCCTCTAGGATTCAAATTTGATTTATACATTGGATTCCACTTGGCAATCCCAATCAGAATCCAATGTCCGAGCGTGACGTTTCGGTTTTGGGATTCAATTTGAGTATCGATTGGATCCTTTATTGAATCCTTTCAGATTCGAATTGGATTCGTCCATTGGATTCCAATGGGGAATCCCAATTAGAGTTCTATGTACGAGCGTGACGTTTTTATATAGGGGGAAAAATATCTTACAGTTAACGAATCATTCATTTGAACCTCTGAATTGTCATATATAAAGATTTGGCAATAGTCAGGAAATAGTTACTTTAAAATGGAACATGCTCATGCTTAACAGTCAATAGATATATAGTTGGTCTAACCCAATGCTTCGTGTTAAGGGCAGATATACACCTAGATGGTCGAGGTCGAGGATTTAGAAGCTATGAACATTCCGTCGACCGTAAAAGACCTACACTATGGGCCTGGTATCAATGATTCCATGTAGGTTGACAAATTTCATGATTTATTCATTCCCAAATGTTCAAACGCGTTTTTCTCAAAACCACGTTTTTCAAATCGGTACCCAAAATTTCTCGAAAACCAATGAACCGATTGCCTTGAGGTTTTTTGTGGTTATTCTATACACCATTATCTAGTATTTGTCATAGGATTTTCTTTCCCGTTACTCAGTTTTTGTTTTATAGGCAAAATAATAACTAATTTTTGGCCCAAAAATCACCATTTATGTTCAAAAGTCCGCCATTTTGTCATAAATCGATATTTTCAAAATCGGCTATGACAAATACTAGATTATAGTATGTAATTTAATAATCCTTTTGGGTTTTTTTCAGATGATTTTGAAGAAACGCCAGTGGGTACCGTATACGCAGATTTTTTTACGACGCTCCAAGGATCATACAAAATCCTTGTATACTTTTCATATTTTTAAATAAAGAAAATTAAACATATTTTTGAATGTATATACTTTTAGATAATTAAAATCCTAATTCGAAATTTCAAATAGTTTTGCTTGACAAAATTCACAAAAATGACATTTTTCCGGCTCCTAGGTGTATATCTCCTCTTAATCAACTATAAGTACTTGGTTCCTGTAACTGAGGCGCTTATTCAATGAGATCAGTGGAACAGTTGTCCCAGATGTAAATGATAGTTGAGTGAACAATATCTTATATTCGCACAAATCAAGATTCGTGTACAGTTACCAAATAAATATTTGAACAAAGTCATTCAATGATTGTCGGCAGATGAATGTGCAGTTGAATCAATATAGCACTATAGTGCTAGTGGGTAAGTGATGGAATAACTCTCATAGAAAATGAGAGTTGTTCCTTGTTACTTGTAGAGGACAAATCGTTGGACAACGGTATGTCCTCTACAAGTAGCAAGTCCGTTAATCGCAGGACAACAAAGATGGTAGCATCAATACGTCGTAGAGTAAGGAACAACTCTTATAGAAAACAGGCGATCGACCGGTCCCGTCTTGGCCACCCCTGCTCTAATGCATAATTTAATATTCCCTATATATACTTTCGAATGTTTCCTAAAGATTTGGCAGGTCCCACAAAACAAGCAAATCGTTAATTGATGCCAGCGGCGCAGAGAATAAATTCACGTTTTCACGGTCACGAACTGATGTGCAGTCACGCACAGTTAGTCCAATAACAGAGTCGAAAAACCAGCACTTTTTAGCGTCGAATATGAATTTTTGACTGAAGGTAGATGGTTGCACCCTGAGAGTAACCCCAATATAATGTTGCCCCTGTACTCGACCCAACCCTAAAAAATAGGGGTTGAAATCATAAAAATCGCTGTATCTCGATAATTCATAGCCTGATCAAAAAATGTTTCAAACAAAAGTTGTTTGAATTAGTAAAATACGTATAAAGTTATATGACGTCCAATCCCCGATCTTTGAAAATAGCGGCACAAAAACACGAGAGCACCACTGACCCAGACAACGACGCAGCGATATGTCTACTTGACTGTCTCCAGTGTACCTCGATCGTATCTGCGACAAAAAGCCATGGTAGCGTACAAAGTAAACGGTCTTGCCAAATTTACGATACTTATCTCAAGCACAGATTTGTCAACTATTGACAAACCATTATTTGAGACGAGTCGTCGATTTTTTAACAGATATTTGCCAACTATTAACAGGCCCATATTTGATTCAGCTGAAGATTTTTTAATTATTACCAAATATTCAATTTGTAATAAGTGTACGACTGTTGTCTCAAAGAACTACTGGGCCAACGTCTTAGGGGGCAGTCCACTTTGGAGCCACGAAAAAAGGCTATTATCGCGATTTTTTTCAGGATTTTATAAAAGGTATGAATATGAACGTTGTTGGGCTTGATAAATAAAGTCTTGAAATACATAAAAAAAAAATTTAATTCATTTTTATTCATTTTTAAGTACAAAATGTATAGTTTAACGTAACGCCTCAAAAATAGGTGGGCTAGGTAGCTCCATCACAAATCGGCAACGGCTTGTCCGAAACAAAAAAATCAAAGTCCATTACATTCAGTATGACACCAGCTACAAAATGACCCTCGGATATAAAGTTTTATCAAAAAATAAAAAAATGGCAGATGAAAAATGAAAAAGGTAAAAAAAACGCGTTTTTTTCGCAGTTTTTCGCAAAAAAAGAGTAAAAATCAAAATTTTAAAACCATCAAGGGTCATCTTGTAGCGAATCATGTTTGCAATATGTGGTTCAAATTTCAAGAGAATCGGTTTATTAGTTTTAGAGATACGATGGAGCTAGATTTTGAAAACGTTGTTTCGAGAAAAACGCGTTTGATGTTTAAAAAAAAAAATACGAAAAAAATATTTTTCGTATTTTAGCCGCCATTTTGTTAATTTTGCACGTATATAAAATATTCTAGTTAGGTCGGTTCCTGAAGACATACTGAACATGAAACTATTTGATTTTTTTGTTTCAGACCATCCGTCGGGAAGATTTCACGACCACGGCAACGGTACCTGCTTTTCGAGGCGTTGGCTTTAAACATATTTTACGTGTACAAAAAATGAATAAAATACATTTAAAATTTTTTGTTATGTACTTAAAGAGTGTATTTATTGAACAGTTTAAACCCCATATCGATATCTTTAATAGTATTCTCAGAAAAAATTCACGAAAATAGCGTTTTTTTCATGGTTTCAAAGTAGAATCCTGCCTTAATTGTTGTGACCTGTTCATTTGCATTGAACACAGTATAGTCGCGGCAACTATACGTTAACGACCCCAGATCTAAATATATTAATTGTGAACAAATCTCTACTCCTTTGAACTGTATTATCATATCACAATTTCAATTCGTTATTCGATCACCATAAACATCTACTGAGTTAAGAGAAATAAAAGTGATCAAATAAATCATAATTTTCAAAGAAACACTATGGCTGTAAAATGTTGTCATGAGAACACGAATGTTACTTAACCATTAACACATTTTGTAACAGTTAATGAATATTTGAATAAAAGGGCCAACTAAATGTATTTCCTTACTATATCCCTGGAGGAACTTTCTGGTCACATTTTGTAAGAATTGAACATATTCGTTCAGATTTTTTCCAAGATTTGAACGGGAATTGATAAATTTTGTGAAAAATGTGTAAGATATTAACAAAAATTGCCCAGTTATGTAGTTAGATGATCAGGAGTTGGAACCAAAAGTCATATTTCCTCAGTAATTGCCAAATGAATCATCATTTTTTAGAATTTTATATCAAACACCGAAAATTATGTTCGTCAGTTCTTGATATATTAGGAACTTTTTTTTTTGTTCGTTTTCGATAAGTAATATAATGGCATCATAGGATATTTTATTACATTTTCTGTATTTTTATTTCGTAAAATATACCTGATTCCATATATTTTGTCCTAAAAAATTATTTCTTAATTTATTCCATTTTGGTATTTAAAAATAAATGAATGCATTTTTACTGGACAATAATTTCTTTATTATTCTTTCTTTACTTAAGTTACGTTGTTTTTTAAATATCTATAGAGTATTTATTTTGCGATTACATTTTTATCAACTACTCATTAGTGACGTTTGAATTACTTAATACTAATTTTGTTCTTTTGTATCATTGATTCATAATGAATTTAGGAAAAAAATACTCAAAATGAAATGTGTTTTATTAAGTAATTTTGCAAGCACCTACTAAATATTGAAACAATCAAATAAAAAGTGGAATTACTTGATAACAATAAAACAATAGTGATATGCTGGCGTTAGAACACAAAATGCATAATCACTGAGAATATATATATATGTGATAATGCATAATCTTAAATTACTTACCAGAATATCGTATTTATTGTCAATTCATGTAATTACTGATTATTACAATAAATGTCAGTAAGTATCATAAAAAATTATAAATATATCTATCAAATTATCACACATTCTTATACTATTTATTCGATTTCATCAATAATCAGACGTTTTATGAAAGATAGCTATTCCCAAAATATATAGTAAAATGTAATAATATGTTCGATTATATTATATTATGTAATTTTATTTTGCACAGAATTGATCCAAATATGACAATTTCTCATAAAAATGTTTGAAATTTTTAAATAATTATTGACACTTTTCACATTAATTCTGATAAAATAATACAGTATCTGTTCACTCATATCATTTATTTCATGACCTATGGGAATAATTTTTGTTATAAATTGTCAATATATTTCATCAAACATGCAGTAATCTCTACAAATTTATCATATTTGATATATTCTGCCAATTTGTATCAATTAAAAGAAAAGTTCCACCAGGCAAATAAACTGTTTTCTCAGAGTGGGTCCCTGCGACAATTTCAGCATGGTAAAAGTGAAAAGGTGAGGAATAGCCCACAAGGGAATACGACGAAACGTTGTAATCGAAAAGTAGGCAAATTGGGAGAAAGTTGCCAACGCACGAAAGATGGATAATGAATTGGTGGGTGAACCGAGAAGAGGGAGGAGCGCTGGACATTTCGAAGGGAATGTTCAATCGTATTGCTGCTTTTGCGGGAATCTTTTGCGACCCGGAAACGTCCTCTCGTTGCGGAAGTTCGCTGTAAATTACCAGATGTGACTCGCGTAAAATCACATTTGCAGAGTGTCTCTCGGGGCTTGCATCCCGGTGAACTATACCCGGCATATCAATAGTAATGACGACGTTAATTCGCTCACGAGTTATCGCGCATTTTGAGAAAGAAAGAGAGACGGTGCGCGAGATGCGCGCTTGCGGGAGGGCATCGGAAGCCCGGAAATAATGAGAAGTGAGGGAAAGAGAAGAGAGAGCAAGAGAGGGGAGGGGGGAGAGAACGCTGTTCTCTCCTGCCCGCTTCCAAAACTTTATTCTATCTTCGAAATTAGTTCAGCCGCGTCTTGGCACGTCTTTGTCGAGATGTTGGTGATAAAGTTTAGTATGCTAATTCGTTGAACAGCTGCTCGGGTCTTCGTAGCTCTCTCTCTCTCTCTCTAGCTCTCCCTTCTACCCTCCTCACCACTTTGCAAAATACCGCCGAAATTATTGAATTTAAATTGCCGTAATTAAAATGTGTTATGCCCTGCGACACATTACGAATTTCGAGGTTATATCACGCCATCGTACCCCCCCTTTTGCCGTTGAGTCTTATTTCTTAACAAGTCGAATTCTCGTTGCATCCTTTTGTCCTCTCGAATGCCGCTAGTCCCAAACGAGTTTCGCGAGAAGCTGCTCTCGTACATGGGTAAGTCGACCTCCCCACGTAAACTGCACTCTACGAAAGTTTGTCCGAGATCGTACAACACAGGGAGTGGAAGGGAGAGAGAGAGGGAGAGAGAGAGAGAGAGAGAGAGAGAGAGAGGGAGAGAGAGAGAGAGAGAGAGAACGTATCATCTGTTTTTAAGGTTGTTATGGGGTTTAGCAGTTGGGGTTGAAGACGAGCGCCCTATCCTCATGCACTGAGCCGATTGACTGTTACCAACTGTTGGCTTTCAAATAATAGTCATATTAAGGCGGTCCTCTAGTTTCTCGGGTCGAAATAATCGATTTTTTTTTCTTTCATAAATCACATCTACAACATGTGTAGAAAATGTGTGCCAAAGGATTTTTCGATATTCGAAGTGGTTCACAAGTAACGACCCTGGAACGGAGCAGGTATACGGAGCGCGCGCCGGGAGCGCGAACTTTCAAACGCGTTTTTCTCGAAACACCATTTTTCGAAACGGTGACCACGATATTTCAGAAACTACTGCACCGATCTTGTTCAAATTTATACAGCATCTTTAATATGTTATAAGCCAGCGATTGAACTAGGATTATCATGATTGCTTCGATAGTTTTTTTTTGTACGAGCGAAAAACTTGAGTAAAAATGAGTAAAAAATAGAATGTAATTTTCGAAAGTGTATAAAAAAGTCAATTTTTGTAATTTAGAATTCACTCTAGTTCAATCGTTACTCTTAAATATGAAGATTAAAATGCCGTTTGGTTTTTTGATTTCAGATAAGCAGAACAGCCGCAATCTTGGTCACCGTCGAGCACCTCTTTTACTTGATGTCTTCCTGTCGGCCACTATAACCTTTGTTCTATTATATATTTTGACTTCAAAAAATTTGTAAAGCTTATTCAAATGTTAATAAAGATTATGCAAAAACAATGAGATTGATTATTTCGATGCTTTGCCCGTAAAAAATTATTGAAAAAGCCGTAAAAAAACAGCCGAGAAACTAGAGGACCGCGTTAAACGTGCGTTTTCGACTTATTCTTCTACACCTAGTTGTAAAAATATGCAATTTTGAACATTCGGCGATTACATTAAGTGTAATCGCCAAAGTAATAGTTATTGCTTTGTATAACTATTTTCTATAACTTTTTCTTGCTCAATTAAGGCCTTAGGCCACAGTAACGAATATAAATCCATGTGCGAATTTAACCATTTTTTCGTACGAAAAAGTGCTTCACTCATAAAATTAATTACACATCTTACAAGGAACAACCCTCAGGTGGCACCCTTCGATTTTGTTGAAATTTGGATATGTTATAAAGCACCGAAAAGTAAGCGATACGTATTTTTTTTTATCGGCGGAAAAACGGTTTCAAGGGGTGAAACCACCCCTTAACATAGGGGTGGTTCACCCCTTAATTTTTTTTGCAATGTCTCTATAGTAGATTTTCCTTGCTTCGGATAAGAAGAATTTTCGTTTTTGTTTCATTAAAATCGGCGGACTCCTTGTGTGTTAAACTGCAATATTACCCCTGGAGATGCCTTTTTTCGAGGGGTGGTTTCACCCCGTAAAGCCGTTTTTCCGCCGATAATAAAAAATACGTATCGCTTACTTTTCGGTGCTTTATAACATATCCAAATTTCAACAAAATCGAAGGGTGTCACGAGAGGGATGTTCCTTGTTAGTATGAATATCAAGCGGGTAGAATTTTTTTTTCGATGTTCAAAATGGTCGACTACTAGTATTTTCTTTTGTTGTGTTTTTTTGGCGCTCCGCGGCGTGACATTTAGCATCCACAATTTGTGACCTAGAACAAAAAACAAAAATTCTCGTCAATCTACATTAAAATACTTAGAGAAGTTCGTCCGGAATTTAAAAAATATTGTTTTATTCGAAAGTTGTAGGCATTTGAACTTAAGAAATGAATTTTCAGTGAAAAATTACGTTATAACTGCTCAGAAACTGCTCGTAAAATGGAAAGTTTTCGATTAATCAGAAATTCCGTACGTACTTCTCTGTGAAATGCAATTAGGAACATAACTTTTAAATTTGAAGTAAATCGAGTGAAAATTGTTGAAGTTATGTGTGACGCCAATAGGAAAAAAGCTGTTTCGAGAAGTTTCGAGTAGTCGGTCTTTTCGTACATCGAAAAAAGTATGTACATATATTTTCTAACAGCTTGATATTCATACTAAATAGATGTGTAATGAATTTTATGAGTGAATCACTTTTTCATACGAGAAAAAATTGTTAAATTCGCACATGATTTTGTACCCGTTACTGTGGCCTAACCCCTTAACGCGAAACGAATTGCCACCGTCGTAAATCGTGGTATATCGTAATGCCCAGGTTGGCAGACGTGTCGCGAAGTTAGAGACATATGCCCCCCGTTCGTACAATATCGGCCCAAGGAGCTGTCAAAAATGAACATCAGTCCGAGTAAAAAAAATTCCGCTCGAAAGAAAAAGTGTGCATTTAAGCTGTCTATAATCTCGAAGAAATCAAAAACCAATAATTTTCCGATTTTCTAAAGAACAATTTATGTATGAAAAAATATCCGCGTTATTTTGTCTTTGCGTAGAAATGTATAGGAATGCGTAATTTCTGAACATAGTTATCAAATTAATATTAAGTCATTATTACTAATTAAGAGAATAAATATTCTTGAAAGTTCACACTACAACAAGATGAAGAAAAAACGATATTTTTAAGTTTCCAGACAGGGATACCCCCTTAACACCAACGTACCTCGTATATAGTTCTCTTCTTGACTCAACCGGCAAAAAACACTCAGGGCACGATTTTTTTTAATTTTACCGTATTTAGTAGCCTAGTCAAAATTTTCCATTTGTTTCGTTTTTTTTTATTCGATGGGGCAGCATTGCTTCTAGAGCGCAGGGTTGGCGGTGATTTTTGGAATAGAATAACTGTCAAACGGTTCCGGTTTTAGTTTCGAAATTTTTTACACAGTTCATTCATCCTTCAAGAATGAGTACAAAGTTTTTAAAAATCTGTATCATTTACTTTTGTACGTTTGTTTACAAAGGTGAGTGGAAAACGCTCCCGATTGGCGACCAGTGTTGAAGACGTATAAATGTGATAAAAAACCAAACGTATTGTTAATCTGTGTGAGTATTGGGAAATTTGGTGCCATATTCAGCAAAAAAAAATCTTTATGCTCGCATTCTAAACTTCGATTATCAATTTTGCTTACTTTTTTGACCATTCTACGGATTATGTAAAAAAAAAAGATATTTTTACTCCATTCTGCTAACAACGTTGAAAAACAGTCTACTGAAAGTGTACGCCAAAGCTGAGCTCAATCGGCCAATTGGTTATCGAGATATCGAGGTTGCCAATTTGAAAAACATGGTTCCGAGACAAACGCGGTTGAAGTTTGCTCCGCCTCGACCGTGGTCTCCGAGCGTACTCCTTGTAATTTCAATAACGGATAATTTTAATGAGTATTATTGAACGGTTTTCACTGGCCTATTCAGCAAGGTCTGTAGAATAATGAGATTAAATTGTTTTTAAAGATTCTTTCAAATTTCCAGACAACTATAGTGCCCTTAACGCGTGATAACTTGAAATTTTCAAAAAAGTAGAAAATTCAATTTCACGTTTTCAAGTATTCACGAGACTGCGCGAAAATGCCGTAATCTTTAGAAGCGTTTTGGGGCTTTTATCCACTTTTCGTAGGCTTTGTGATAGCGGAGATGCCGAAATTCAATCACCCCCTAAAAAATGCAGTTTTGAGATAAACGCTGTACAGCCGCCATTTTGAAATTGATCGCTTCGAAAAAATTATTGTATACAGTCACTTATGTGTATCATAAACACCCTTTTTTGTACTCTTGATTTATTTTGTAGTTTTTCTGAAAAAAAATCCCCAAAAAGCCTTTTGTTCGGCCTCTAGAGTGGCCTAAGGCCTTGAGCTAAGACGCAAATAAGTTTTTAGTTACCAATGATCGTCCGTTTGAACATTATGAACGAGTCAGTGCCTAATTTTGGGAAATTTTCCAAAAATCATATTTACCATAACTCGAAATGCTTGGACTTTGGACTAAGGTAACCTAGGCTAGGTCACCTCCTAACGAGGTGACCTATCACCCCCTTAAGGCTTTGCATCGACGTTCCTAACATCCTGTATATGTATATACATATCAATATACGTTATACATTACACATAAATGACTTGCATAAACGTATATATTTTTGTTCTTTGGTTAAATTGCGCGCTGCATAATGGAGCGTTAATAGTCTTTCCAATTAGTCGCGACCAATTAAGATCGGCCGTTCAACGCGTCGCTCCAATCAAGAGACAGACAAGTCCGTAAGTTAACACTTGGCCTGTTCCAGCTTTTGATACGGGCGAACGCCGGGGTTGATTCGGGGTGGCCGAACTCGGCGAGAAAAGAGATGGCGAGAGAGACGGAGATATAAAATGTGTGGGTGTGTGTGTGTAAAAGAGCGAGAGTGTGTAAGAGAGAGAGAGAGAGAGAGAGAGAGAGAGAGAGAGGCAAAGTAGATCGCGCCATCAGACGAGGAGCGAGAGTCCCGCGCGCTTTTCAGCTTTCATACAGGGATGAATAGGGCAAGCTCTGGCAGAGAGCCAGACAGCAAGTAACTTATTATATCTGGCATTAAATTATTATGGAGCCGCGGCACCGACAATGGGCACAGCGAAGTGCATAGGAAACGATTAAACTGAATGACGGATCTACAGTCTCTGTATTTTCTCTTCCACCCTCACCCTCTTTCTCAAATTTTGTCCCGAGCACAATCAAAGGACCACCCACCCCCGTTTCACCGTTCAAATGTTTTCATCTCCCAAAGTGTATTCTCGATGGTCATCTCCTTCGCATTTCGAAATATCAGCGTACAGCCATCGAGGCAAAATAATCTTGAGGAGAGTCTCTCGCAAAAAAATATTGCAAGAGATTCTAGTATTCCGTGGCTGAGATAAGCTCCGAATGGGCGCGAGCTATTGGATGAAAAGAGCTCAGGTGAGATGGAAATATGACGAGCTGCTCGGATTCAATGCTAGTCTCTTATTGCTTTCGATACTTGAGAGGTCAATGCACCAGGGCGCAAATCAGACTCCGAAGCCTTGACGAATCTTTTCGTTTATTCACGCCGCGTTTTTGTTAACTTCACTTCTATTTTTTCTCTTCAATATAGGGCATCCGTGTTATCTCGTCACTAGTACTTGATTAATTAAGAGCTGGACTTTACACAATGTCGCTCTTGAACGCGGGACGAAATAAAATCGAATCAATTTTTTTCCCAGCGCTACGTGTATATATATATATATATATAAACACACACGCACACGCACACGCACGCACACACACACACACACACACACACACACACACACATACCCGCGCGCGCGCCCACACACACACACACACACACACACACACACACACACACACACACACACACACACACACACACACCCACACACACACGCACGCGCACACACACACACACACTCTCGGGGGTTGAAAACTTAAAAAGAAATTCTGGGAAAACAATTGACCGCACGTATTCGCCGCCGTGGAAGAATTTGTAGCTTGAACCCTCAGCTACATTTTTGTCCATAGCGCCAAAATCGTATCTCTTTATTTACGGTTATTTGCGGTTTTCCTAGAATTTCATTTTTGAATTTTCAACCCCTGAGAGGGGTTCGAAAAAGCAAAATTCAAGGGTGGTCTATGGGAACGAAAATATAGAGAAACTTATTCTCTATATTTCGCACATCTAAACCATCCCCGAAGAATCGATTGTTTTTTAGTTATTCAATAAACAATTTTTTTGTTGATGCTTCAACAATTCTTTTTGGGCTGAAGATATTATTGGAGAGGGATGATCAAATACTCGATCGACGTGTCTTGTCAAGGGCTTCAGTGTTCCCATTTGAACAAAAATTGTATGAATTTTTTCCAGAGTTATCGAATGAAAACTGATTTTTCAAAATTTCAACCCACTTTTTCTCCCCCAAAATGAACTTCCATGACTTCGGCGCTGTGGACAAAAATAAAAGCCGGATTTTTCTGAACATTTGTCTCCCGGCGCCGACCTCGTGGGGGTTGTAGTTTGACATTAATCCGGCCCCATCCCCTTTCATCCCCTAAAAAAAAAATCCTGCTCCCCGATTTTTACGCAAACTTGGATTTAGCACCCGTGGCACCTGTCAAAAAACTAGCCTTCTAATTTTTTCCGATTCCAATATACAGCACGACTGTACTATTTGACCTATATTATATTATTTTTTCATAGAGAAATTTTGAGATCCAAGCGACTTATGCGCTGCCTTCGAAGGCGCAAAAAAAAAGTTTCTCCACTGCTGACATGATTCCGGCCGATTGAGTAGCTGAAACCGAAAAAAAAAAAATCTCGTTAAACTAGAAGGTATTTCCTGTACAATGACGTAGGATTTTCGAAAAATATCAAAATCTAACAAAATGGCGTAGTTATGAAAAAGTCTGTTTTCTTGCCTATAAAATGGTCATTTTTTTCAACGCCAAATGGTCAATTTTCATCCAATCAAAAATATCCTACGTCATTGTAGAGTAAATATATTCAAGAGTACTCAGTTCAAATTTTAAGTCAATCGGATAATTGCTCTTTGAGTTACAATGTCAGCAAATTTGAAAAATCTCATTGCGAGAAAAACGCGTTGAAAGATTTAACTATCGATTTTTGCCAGACAAAATGATATTTACCATAAAAACTGATGATCAGCTATACCTGGCCCATACAATGGACCCTCCTCTTCCTCGAATAATGCCTGCTGAGAGGCTGAAGCTTTTCACACTGGTATAGCCCCTTAAGATGGAAACGCATCTATAATGAATTAGGTACTATAAGCAAGCTTGAAATTCAGTGCATGTCATTTTGCGGAAGAGTCAAGAACTTTTTTTTTTCATGGTGTTAAACATGTCAAATTTCGTGCCAAAAAGAGTATCTGCGGGCAACTTTACTGCACTACTTTATCTTCAAAAAAATCTGCAGCCAAACCACACATAATTCGTGTTAAGACTTATGGCGACCATGCTCTGTTGGAAGCAACATGCAGAGGTTGGATTAGACGCTTCAGAAATAATGATTTTCATGTGTTGAATTGGAGACATTCCTTCATGAAGACTCACGTCAGACGCTGCGGAACTCGCTGGATCATCAGAAGTTGATCACACAACAGTTTCGAAACGTTGAAACCATTGAGAAAGATTTTTCAAAATGAAGTTTCTATCGAAATTTTTTAAGAGCTTACACCTACTTGAAGTGTTTGAAAATGTCGATTTCTGGTTATCGTAACCAATTTAAAAAAAGTGACTTTTTCAAAATTGCTGATCACAATATCTCAAGATCACTTCACCGATCAACTTCAATCTTTACAAGCTTCTTTTACATATCAAAAAGCAGTGGTCGAACGGAGGATTTTTTTTTTCGATGCATAGTTTTTTTTTCTCAACAAAAAAGGAGCGTTTTTTCAACAAAAAATCGATACTTTCACTTTGGAAGGCGGTCATTTTTTCAAAAATCGTTTGATTTTTTAATTTCGGATGATTTGTATGTGAGCAGCAGTGGTCATCGCGAAAGACGTTTTTCAAACAGCGGTCTGCACAAACCATTTTATCTACCACATTTATAGATATGTTTTAATACAAAAATTGTAAAAGATACTTACAACCATTTTCTTCAATGTGAAAAAAAATGTGAAAACCTGCACACGTTTTTCCAGAATTAAATCACGAAAATTCCTCTTTATTTCCGCCCAAGAGCTAGGTGCAAACTGTTAAAGGAGGACACCCTATATATATATATATATATATATATATATATATATATATATATATATATATATATAAGTATGTTTTTTCGATGGGCAATTAGTGAGGATTACGAATAAATCCTGACACGTGTATACAGGTATTGCAACCACCGATGCTTCCAGAAGTCACCAACTGGTTCAATTATTTATTGAGGTGGCGGCGGTCCATCGAAAGAGGAGAAAAAATCACCAAGAAAAAAAGTGACGTTGAAAATTGTCGCCTTCATCGGAGCGTTATTCATCATAGTGGCGGGAAATTCGAATGAGGGGAGAAAATTGTATGCCGAAAAACGCGGAGTGACGGCGAAGAAAAATACTCTTTTTTGGATAACAAATTTTGCAGTATCAGAATTTTTAATGTAGGCAAACATTGTTAGTTGTGTGATTCGAGTACTCCACCGGAAGTTGACTGAAAAAGGTCGTATCTCCTGTAATTACGGCCCTTGAGGTCATCAGGTCCGGGGCTCTCCGGTTGCCAGAGGTCGATACTATAGATACACAAGGGGCGGCCGGGAGCAACAAGTTAATGCTGCACACGAAACGATAATCGAGTTTAGTGACTGATTAAACCGTTCGGAGCTTAAACGTTCATCGAAATACACCTGGGAAATCTCTTTTACCATCGTCGATAAGAGAGATGATAAGACAGGAGGTTAGTTTCCTTCGTCGGTAAGAAAGAGAACGCGGAGGTTTGCATTTACCGTTGGTCGGCAAGGACAGTTGATTATCGACGGAGGTTCACGTCGCTTGATGTGACGGTAAACGCGAAGACCGCTGCGTTATTACCGATCTGACATTACCCAGCACGGCACAGCTGACAGTCGGTAAGGTCGCTTCAGTTTTCTCCATTACCGACTGTTGGTCATACAGGGAGTCTTGGGTAATTTATTCATACGTGCATCGGTCGTCGATAAGGATCGCGCGAAGGCCGCCACTTGTCCAACAGTCGATAACGACTCGAAAAATGTCGCGAACGTTATGGAACGTCGGTAACGAGGAGGATGAAAGTTCCAGACGCTGTTGCTTATCCATCGAAGCTTTGTAGGAACATATGTTGAAGGCAACGTAAAATATGTCCTGTCGGTAAGTATCCGGCTTCCCCATTCGTCTCTGGATTACGTTTCCAGCAAACGACGATATCTTTGCCGTCTTTTAAGCTAAAACGAGCGCGCGCTGTACCTTAAGGTGGGACATATTTTTACAACTATAAAAAAATCGATTTTTTTTAAACGACAGAATTGTATACGTACAATATTTTTCTAAAGTTTCAAACCGACATTCGAAAAACTTCAAACGTCACAGCCCGTCAACGCTGTACCTGGCCGCTTGGTTTCGGAGCGCGTGCCGCAGGTAGAAGCAAGAGCGCAGAAGGCCAGGCAGAGATGGGCAAAAAGTAATTAATTTAACAATGAACCATTATAATTACTACTGTAATTGATAATTTAATTACTTGGCAGGAGATTACTCAAGTTATTAGTTACCACAAGTAACTAGTGCAATTTAATTATAATTCTATGTAAATATTAAACGCGTTTTTCATAAAACTGCATTTTCGAAATTGACGTGCAGGCTTACTCAAAAACTATTAAGCCGATTGAGTTGAATCTTGGTGAAAATATTGTTAATACTGCTACATTCTACTTGACGAAAATTGTTTTTGAAAAATGTGAAAAAAAAACTACTTTTTGAATCCAAATTTTACAGAAATGTTTAATGGCATCTTGATTTGATTTGTAAATACGTGCCATTCTCTTTAATCTGCATTTTCTTCATTTTAATTACTGACAAATAGAAAATGTACATGTTCCAAATGAAAAAAAAATCGATTTTTTGCAAACCGAAATGTACTGGATAAATGAATTTAAAAAAAATTGTTTCGTAGAGTTAAATGTACTATGAAAGTATATCCACAGTTGGATAAATGTAGAATAATTATTTCTTAGTTTAAAAAATCCCTCAAAATTGCTTGATGTTTTCCCGTCTAAATGTATATCCCGCCTTAACAGACAGGAAAGCTCCACTTTCCTTTTTTCCCAAATATCAGCCGTCTCGACGAAAAGTTGGAAACGAATTTTCAGCTATCTCGCTCGCACTCGTGTGTCACCTGCTCATCCTTCACGTTGCCTTAATGCAGCACTTTTTGAACTCCGTAAACTTTGAAGGGAAGTCGACCAAGCAAAAATGAAAAGTTGAACATGCAAAAATTCCCAGTTTAAGTTCAACGTAGCCTCAATAATTTTTTATACCATAAGGCGAGTAGTTTTTCCTCATATGCATCCCAAGAAAAACCTTTTTGAATTCGAGATCGATTGATGCCTGTTTGAGTCTTAAGGCCATATTCTAATGTGAACACCCATTTTCAAGGGGTTTTTTCGGGAATTTAATTTAGAGAAACGGTTAAATCTACACTGTCAGTATTTGACAGCTATATTTATACAGGTTTCAAGTAACATCTTGAATTTTTTCGAAGGATTTCATTCGAAATTTTACATGATATTTGACCCTTGAATAAAAACTTTTAGATAAAATGTACGAAATGGCGGTGTTTGAAGAAGAGTTCTGTAATTTTTACAATAAAATCTTCGCTTTTCGCGGTCCGGAATAATAGTAATTATGAAAGAATCCAAAAGCTGGAGGGCCGAACGATAACCACATTCGTAAAAAATAGAATTAAAAAAAAAACACTTTTTTCAGATGACAAGGTCGGCCGCAATCTTAACGCCCGACGAAAGAAAAAAAAATCGCGACATGCCCTGCGCAACGTCAAATATCATGTACAATTTAGAATAAAGTGCTTTGAAAAAATTTAAGATGTTACTTCAAACATGTACAAATATAACTGTAAAATACTTACACTGTAGATTCGACCGTGTCTCGAAATTGAATTCCCAAAAAAAACACCTAAAAATTGGGTGTTTACACTAGAGTACGGTATTAAGGGGGTATCTCTCTGGAACCTTAAAAAAATGTTTTTTTTTGCATATTGTTATGGTTTGAAATTTTAAGAATATTTTAAGGGGTCATATACAGTATTTTTTTTCGAAAAATCGATTTTTTATTTATTTTATTTTCGTAATGTACATATATTTAAGTACACACAGAAAACATTTCTTGTCAATCCGGCGAATATTCTCGAAGTTACATGCACATTTGTAATGACGTGTCAGAGCGTTCGAAAGTGCTTTTGAAACTTTGAACGCGTTTTTTTCAAAATTGTGTTTTTAAATTCGGTGAGCAAGATTTCTCGGAAACGGCTGAACCGATCAGTATCAAATTTTAACACAATCTTTTCGGGCATATTTTTTAGTAATTAATGGATGGTTTTTCCTTACCGATAAATATTTTCCATTTTACAAACAATTTAAGGCCTACATTTTTGTCAAAAATCGATTTTTTTTTAAAGACGCCATTTTGTCAAAAATTATTATTTTGCTTATTCCTTCTATCAATGACCAGATAATCCATTATAATACCGAAATATTTTTGGTTTTTTCATTTTAGACGATCCAGGGATATCGTGCTCACCGCAAGACGCCTTTTTTTTAGAGGTGCGGTGATCAGCTATAGCAGCTTTCAAAATAATTATTTTCACAAGTATAAAATGTTAAAATACAGTTAAAAGTTACCATAATATGTGTACACATTTTTACGTTAAATATATTCAAAAGTCTTTTCAAGAAAAATTCTTGAAAAATCGATCTTTTTGGGCCTCCTGACTGTATATAACCCCTCAAGACGAACCGGACCCTGAAATTCTAAAAATTGACGGAGTTACACCTATTTTAGTAAAATAGTGTGCGTCGGGTTAAGGATGATTCGCATGTAACGAAAGCGAATATCAAAGCACAAGAACACTCAAAAGAGGCCGGAACTGCCCGCAGATTGCATAGGTTAGGTGTGCAACACGATCTCCATGATGACGAAGGACACTTATATGGTGCCGGAATCACTTTCACACTATTGACTTGAATTTGCACAGCTGGCGTTCAAACAGTAGTCATTTTCGGTTCACGATCGCATTTTTTAATTGGATGACCCATTTGTTAATAACAATGACTTCGGCATGCTGTTTTTCAAGAGAAAAATGAGGTTTTCTTTGGACACGCTGCCATTTTTCGTATTTTACGAAATTTCGAAAAGTGGATCGCAAACCCGTAGCCAATTGGATATATTCGAAGAAAAATGTTTTTGTTTTAGTTTCAGATTACATTCGAGCCTGGTAGAGATCCCGCCGTATCGGGCCTCGCCGCTGGAGGACTGCAATGCCAACTGCAGCACCACGAACACTTTGAAAGATTTTCCTCCGAAAAAATTACATTGTAACCACAAACATGTGTACAACATGCTGGGAAAAAATAATTTATTCCCACCAATGTCATACTGGAAAAAAATGCATTATTCTGACCCTTTATTAAATTAGGCTTCCAGAGAGGGAATTTTCCAAAAATCGTTTTTTTTGTCCATTATCCGATAGTATCAAATAATAGAGTTATAAACGGTTATAAACGTTCTGTCAAATTTTTAGATCGAAATTCGAATTATTTCGGTCGCTACAGTCTTTCTTAGAAAAAGTTATCTTTCTGAACAGCCTTTCTTAGAACTTTAAGCACGTTTTTCTCGGGATTTTGTTTTTGAAAACGGTGGCCACTCTCAAAGGAAGAGTTTTCAAGATATCCGCTTGAAATTTTAGCAGAACATTCTTCACATCATTCCTTATGTTGCTATGGAAGCTTTTTTTTTAAACCTTCCTATTTTTTTTAAGCAAAACTATCGAAAAAAGGGCTAAATTTGATACTTTTTGTTCAAACCGCCGCCATTTTTTTCAAATTTCACTAAAAAGAACCTCCATAGCAACATAGCCGGCTTTCCTACAGATTAAGACGTAATAACACCTCATCGCGGTCGGTATGGTAGAACAATTATAGATACCCAAAAATCTCTGAAACGGCTCCTCAGATCCCGTCGAAACTTTGCCAAACGACGTCAAATAGATAGACGAACAGCTGTCTGTCCCTCAATTTTTCTGAATTTGAGAAAAAAAAACGTACATTTTCTTATCATAAGCCAATCTGCGTTTTTTTCTCAAATTTGGAAAATTTAAGGGGCAGACAGCTCGTCTATCGACAAGTTCGTCTATCTATTTGACGTCGTTTGGCAAAGTTTCGACGGGAGCTGAAGAGCCGTTTCAGAGATTTTTGGGTATCTATAATTGTTCTACCATACCGACCGCGATAAGGTGTCATTTCGTCTTAATAATCATTTTGGCCAACATGGGACACCATTTTTCTTCCCCGCAATTTTTCGAATATAAAAACAATGTTAACAATCAATAAAGAAATGTTTAAAAAATCATTTTATATTCTTTATCGGTGCTTCAATTTGTAAAAAAAACATTAGACCGATCAGTTTATCCTATCTACCTGAAAAAAAATGGCGAAAATCGACTATTTTTCGGGTGGTCACACTGTGATGATTCCTTAAGGCCTAGGGCCATAGTAACGGGTATAAAAAACGGGTAGTAATCGAAAATTCTCGTCAATCTACATTAGAATACATAGAGAAGTACGTACGGAATTTAAAAAATATTGTTTCATTCAAAAATTGTAGGTTTCTGAATTTAAGAAATGAATTTTCAGTGAAAAATTTCGTTATAACTGCTCATGAACTGCTCATAAAATGAAAAGTTTTCGATTAATCAAAAATTCCGGACGTAGTTCTTTCTGAAATGCAATTAGGAACATAACTTTTAAATTTGAAGTAAATCGAGTGAAAATTGTTGAAGTTATTTGTCACACCAATTAGAAAAAAGCCGTTTCGAGAAGTTTCAAGTAGTCGGCCATTTTGTACATCGAAAAAATATATATATTTGTTAACAGCTTGATATTCATACTAAATACATATGTAATTAGTTTTATGAGTGAATCACTTTTTCATACAAAAAAAAATTGTTAAATTCGCTCATGATT
Source organism: Ophion ellenae (assembly GCA_963210295.1). NCBI lineage: Eukaryota > Metazoa > Arthropoda > Insecta > Hymenoptera > Ichneumonidae > Ophion > Ophion ellenae. The sequence continues at coordinate 48,371,418 of OY723388.1, read as the reverse complement.
TTACACCCGTTACTTTGGCCTTACCCCTTAAGCATTCTCGATTCCCTTGGATTTCGTAGTTTATGTTTGTTCTCTTCCTAAAAACATAATCTCAAAAAAAACGCCCTCCAATCACAGCCATCTCTTCGTCACCTCTCAACCGACCAAGCCTACGATTCCGCATCCATTTTGCGAATTTCCCAAAACAAAATGGACCACCCCGGCAAAGTGTCATCACCTACTCAGGTCGCCAAAAGAATTTACCACGGCGATAAGTGTACAAAAGGCAGCAGGAAAGAAACTTAACGCCTGCTCCATGCGCCAATCGAGCTTTGACATCGCGACAGCGAAGAGTGGAGACCGAGGTGACTTTCCTCACTCACAGCACGGTGAGAGCCAAAGCGACCGGATGTAAAATGAGACGAGTTGACGGAGATGAAGTTTCACGTGTGGCCCGTGCCTTGAGAGTGTCTTGCGCGTGTACAGTCGATCCTCACACCAGCCTCAAGCTGCTCGAAAAAAGAGAACAGGTAGGTAGTCCCTCTGGGTAGTTTCTTCGCCTTGGATGTGTGCGGCAGGTTGATCGTTCTACGACCTCGCAGTCTGTGTCAGGCCCGGCTTGCGGACGAGAAGGTGCGAGCGATCCCTCGTTTTGGCTGTACCATCCTGTCAATTGCGCCCCTTCGATCGCCAGCTCTCGTTTATCTCCTCGATACATATATGCATGTTGCGTCTCAAAGCTACGCTCTGGAGAGTGGAAAATAAGACGAGAAAAAAAAACTAGTTTCGTGCGCGATAGGATACTCTTTAAGGTGTTCCGAGGGGAGAAAACGAGTGTCGAGGGGTTGAATTGCCTTATACGTATACGTAAAAATCCTCGCAATCACCTCTTCCTGTAGAGGCATATGGGAAGAGGTTACTTCGAGGCCCTTCGACATCGAGGACCGTCCCTTCAGCCCATTGTCCCCATACTCAATGCTACGCAAGCTCCAATGTCTTCGATATCCCTTTTACGTAAACACAACGCTACATGGATCGTTTCAAGGACCGGGCGTGAAATATCCTTTTCCCGGCTATACATATGAAAATATATATTCTTTCATGAGGCAATGTATGCACATATTTAAAGATACTTCAAACATGTACAAATATAACTGTTAAATACTAACACTGTAGATTCAACCGTGTCTCTAAATTGAATTAGAAAAAAATCACCTCAAAAATGGGTGTTCACACTAGAGTACGGTCTTAAGGGGTAGTTCTCTATGGAAAGTAAAAAAAAATGGTTTCTTTGCATATTGCTTGGGTTTGAACTTTTAAGAATATTTCAAGGGGTTGTATACGGTTAAAATTTTCGAAAAATCGATTTTATATTTATATATTTTCGTAATGTACATATATTTAAGGGGCCAGTCCACTTTGGAGCCACGAAAAAAGGCTATTTTCGCGATTTTTTTTTTGACGATTTTATAAAAGATGTGAAAATAAAAGTTGTTGGGCTTGATAGATAAAGTCTTGAAATACATGTAAAAAAAATTAAATCAGTTTCATTCATTTTTAAGTACAAAAACTATAGGTTAACGTAACGCCTCAAAAATAGGTGGGCTAGGTAGCTCCATCACGACTCGGCAACGGCTTGTCTGAAACAAAAAAAAATCAAAGTCCATTAGATTCAGTATGACACCAGCTACAAAATAACCTTCGGATATAAAGTTTTATCGAAAAATAAAAAAATGGCGGATGAAAAACGAAAAAAGTAAAAAAACGCGTTTTTTTCGCAGTTTTTCGTAAAAAAAGGAGTAAAAGGTAAAACGCGTTTGGAGTTTATACTATGAAAAACTCTTACCTAAATTCAATCGGCAATTCCTGCACCGTAGAAAATCCCTTCTCATTGCTCATCATCGTCGATTTCTTCAAGTCTTGCTTGCTTTCGATTTTTTGAAATTTTCAAAGTGGCGTGGCCCCTTAAGTACGCGCACAGAAAAATTCTTGTCAATCCGGCGAATATTTTCGATGTTACACGCACATTTGTAATGACGTGTCCGAGCGTTCAAAAGTGCTTTTGAAACTTTAAACGTGTTTTTCTCAAAACTGTGTTTTTAAAGTCGGTGAGCAAGATTTCTCGGGAACGGCTGAACCGATCAGTCTCAAATTTTAGCACAATCTTTTCAAGTAGATTTTTTAGTAATTAATCGAAGGTTTTTTCTCACCGATAAATATTTTCCATTTTGTAAACAATTTAAGGCCTACATTTTTGTCAAAAATCAATTTTTTAAGAGGTTACCCCCACTTGCCATTTTGAAAAAATCGATTTTTTTATTGCATTTTTTTGAAGTATAAGTATCTGAGAATATGTCCTGAAAATGTCAAGTCGATCCGAACAAAATTGACTGAGATATGAGCGTTGAAAGAGAATAATCCGCATTCAAAGAGCGTTGAAAGAGAAACTTTAAACGCGTTTTTCTCAAAATGGCATTTCTGAAGTCGGTGCCCAAGATTACTCGAACACTAATGAACCGATCTTCTTGAAATTTTGCAGGCTTATTTAATACATAAAAATGTAGTCTTTAATCGTTCGATTAAAAAAAAAATGGCCGTTTTATAGTAAAAAAACGGCCGTTTTTTTTCGTTAAAATCGAACCATTAACTTTGACTGTCCGCCATTTTGTGAAAAATGAATATTTTTTAAAATCCTTCGATTAAAGACTAGTTTACACTTATATTTGACTAAATCCATCTGCATTTTTTTTTCAGATGATCCACTTCGCCGCAATATTGGTCACCGCAAACCGTGTATATAAAAACATTATTTCATTGACGGTCATTTGCCACTAAACAATGTAAGATTTTTCAATAAAAAAATTACTGAAAGTTCTTCAAGATGTGTTCTTTAAGATGGTATATTGATCGATTAAAAAAGTTTTGTAGTTTTCTTTAAAAAAATTTATGAAAAAGGCCTTTTTTTCGCGCTACAAGTGGGGGTAACGCCTTAAGAGGCCGTAATTTTGTGAAAAATTATTTTTTTGCTTTTTCCTTCGATCAATTACAAGATAATCCATTATATTAACGAAATATTTTTGGTTTTTTCATTTTAGATGATCCAGTCCAGAGATATCGTGCTCACCGCAAGACGCCTTTTTTTAGAGGTGCTCCCGGAGATCAGCTATAGCAGCTTTTAAAATAATTATTTTCGAAAATTAAAAATGTTAAAATACAGTTAAAAGTTACCATAAAATGTGTACAAATAGATTTAAAGGTCTTCTCAAGAAAAAATCTTGAAAAATCGATCTTTTTGGGCCTCCTGACTGTATATTACCTTTTAAGGTGCTATACCAGTGTGGCACTTTGAAAAAATCGATTTTTTTTGCCTTTTTCGACAGTCCTTTGTATGGGCCAGGTATAGCTGATTAGCAGTTTTTATGGTAAATATCATTTTATCTTGCAAAAATCGATAGTTAAATCTTTAAACGCGTTTTTTTCTCGAAATGAGATTTTTCAAATTTGCTGACATTGTAACTCAAAGAGAAATTATCCGATTGACTTGAAATTTGAACTGAGTACTCTTGAATACATTTACTCTACAATGACGTAGGATATTTTTGATTGGATGAACATTGACGATTTGGCATTGAAAAAAACGACCATTTTATAGGCAAGAAAACAGACTTTTTTCATAACCACACCATTTTGTTAGATTTTGATATTTTTCGAAAATCCTACGTCATTGTACAGGAAATACCTTCCAGTTTAACGAGATTTTTTCCTTTTTCGGTTTCAGCTACTCAATCGGCCGGAATCATGTCAGCAGTGGAGGACCTTTTTTTTTGACGCCTCCGAAGGCAGCGCCCAAGTCGCTTGGATCTCAATATTTTTCTATGAAAAAATTATGTACTATAGGTCAAATATAGCAAAATATATTCTTACTTTTCCGCAACATTCAATAGGGTACTTTTCTTCCAAAAAATTTACGAAAATCAGCCAGATGTTCAGCGTTCACACTGGTATAGCCCCTCAAGACGAGCCGGACCCCGAAATTCGAACAATTGACGAAGTTACACCTACTTTAGTGGAATAGGTGAGTTGAATGTGGGGGTGGTGTGTGGGTTGAATTGCCTTTTGTGTATACGTGAAAATCCTCGAAATCACCTCTTCCTGTAGAGACATATGGGAAGAGGTTACTTAGAGGCCCTTCGACATCGAGAACCGTCCCTTCAGCCCATTGTCCCCATACTCAACGCTGCGCAAGCTCCAATGTCTTCGGTATCCCCTTGAGGTAAACACAACGCTACATGGATAGTTTCAAGGACCGGGCACGAAATATCCTTTTCCCGGCTATACATGTGAAAATATATATTCTTGCACGAGGCAATGTATGCACATATTTAAAGAGCGTAGGGAATTTATAAGAGTGTTCGAGTGTCACCGAGAGACTGGCTTGATAGTTCCGCATTACACACGGTGCGTGCACACGAGCTATTCGAGTCGAAATCGACACCCTTCTGCTTTCATTCCACGGTATCCATTCCTCGTGACGTTTCGCATTGATCATTCGCACCTGCACCTGTGCAATGATCGTCTTCTTTTTCGCCTCCTGTCATCAGCTGATAGATCGTTAAGTGCATGCTGCCATGATGGAGAAACAACTCTATCAACGTTGAATTTCGGATGCATCGATGATTAATCTTGATGCGATGAAGGTAGCTGGGAAGTTTCGTGTGCATAAGCAGGGGAGCTTGATTGAGCAAAAGGAGCGAAAGCGAAGGAGTCAGGAGGGAGATTGATCAGTCGAGGAAACGAGCGGAATGATTGTGTATACGAAGCCAAGTGTGAATTGCGTTTATATCAATTAATGTCCGGGATGAAAACGGCGAGGGTAAAAAAGATTCTACGAGGAAAGCTCGCGAAGTCCGCACAATTTTTATGTATTTATGCTCTGGAGTAGCCAGGAAGAAGAAAAAAGGAGAAAGAGAGGGAGGGAGAGAGAGAGAGGGAATAAAAAGGAAAAATTGTAAAGGACAGGAGTGCGGGCTGCTCCCGGGCTTCAAAGTTGATTGCCCGAGGCTGTTCTCCGCACAGTTATATATATCGCTGATACTGCATTAGTCGAAAGAGTCTCTCAGCGAGGAGGATGAGCACACGGGAGGGGAACGAGTACTGCAACAAAATTTGCCAGAAGCTTTTTCCACCCCTTTCGTTGTACGAGACGTGTACTTTATTTCTTCTTCTTTCATCGTTCATTCATTTTTCTGTCTTTTTCTTTTTTACTCCTATGTTTGGATGGCTAAGCAATCGTATTGCACAAGGGTGCTTTCACGATGTGTAACGTGACCACTCGATAATTTCCTGCAAAAACTAAATGCCCTTCATTTTTTCATTTTGAATTATTTGTTCCCGAACTGCAGCGGTCAACGCGAAGGATTTTCTTTAATCAGCGATCTGCACAAACCTTCGCATGTACCACATTTATAAATAGTTTTCAATAAAAATATTGCAAAAGATACTTAATGGGAGGGTAGGGGTTTCAGCGTGAAAAAAAAACACTTGTTTGCGAATTTTTTTCATCTATATGGATAGAGTAAATTTATTGAAACCTTTTGTATATTGTTAAGTGTCATTTCAAGAACATTCCGTGAAATTTTTACGCGAAAATATCCACAAACAAGCCGGTGCCGCGTTTTTTTTCGAAACCACTTTTTTCAAAGTCCGTGTTCACTGCCATTTGAAAACTACATGACCGATTTATTTCAAACTTGGTACACACTTTCGACATATAAAATACCTCCCCCCAACGGTTAGTTTGACATTTTTCTTACATTGAGGGGGTATTCCACCCCCAAAATGGCGGAATTTTTCGTGAAAAATGGCACTTTTCACTTTACATGACCACCAAAAATTTAGAAATGAAAAAAAAATTATCAAAGACCGTTGGGGGGAGGATTTGATGATACTTTGACTAAATTTTAATGTTACTTGATTTCAGATGATTTCTAGCTGAGATACAGTGAACACCGCAAATCGTGTTTTACCGAAGGCGTTTTTGGAAAAGCTTTTTCACCGGCTTGTTTGTGGATATTTTCGCGTGCAAATTTCACGGAATGTTTTTGAAATGATACTTAACAATGTACAAAAGGTTTCAATAAATTTACTCTATCCATACAGATGAAAAAAATCGCAAAAAAGTGTTTTTTCTTCACGCTGAAACCTCTAGCCTCCCCTTAAAACCGTACTCTGTAATGTAAAAAAAACTCGCACATGTTTTCGTGGAAAACATTCACGAACATTCCTCTTTTGTCCGGCCACGAGCCAGGTCTAACCCGTTGGAAACAATTTTGGCAGCGTCCTCAAAGTAGCCAGGTGTGCCGATAATCAACATTGCGTAGATATGGTGGGCTAATTTTTTAGTGGGTTTCTAGCCTCGCTTCTTCCACCCACGCTGGAGCTCCTCCTTCGTCTTCCTTGTTCGATTCCGTTTCTTAAGGGGTTAGGCCACTCTAGAGGCCTAAAAAATAGGCTCATTGGGAATTTTTTTCTTCAGAAGAACTACAAAATAATTCGAGATTGCAAAAACGGGTGTTTATCATACATATCAGTGACTATACAATCATTTTTTTAAGCGATTAATTTCAAAATGGCGTCTGTGCAGCGTTTATCTTAAAACTGCATTTTTTAAGTTGACCGGAAACATAACTCAGACAATTTTCAACCGATTCACCTGAAATGTTGAACAGATCTTGAAAAATACATTATCTATGGAGGTACGTGGGATTTTTTTTTTACATTGCATAGTTCCTTTATTATTAACAATTATCTGACGATTTTTTAGGCGAATTTTTCACTTTCCATCAAATTGCCTACAAAGTCGTCAGATAATTGTTAATAACAAATGAACTATGCAATATAAAAAAAAAAATCCTACGTACTTCCATAGACAATGTATTTTTCAAGATATATTCAACATTCCAAGTGAATCGGTTGAAAATTGTTTGAGTTGTGTTTCCGGCCAACTTAAAAAATCCAGTTTTGAGATAAACGCTGCACAGCCGCCATTTTGAAATTAATCGCTTCAACAAAATGATTGTATACAGTCACTGATATGTATGATAAATACCCTTTTTTGTAATCTCGATTTATTTTGTAGTTTTTCTGAGAAAAAAAATCCCCAAAAAGCCTATTTTTTCGGCCTCTAGAGTGGCCTAAAGCCTCAAGGAGGGAGCCTGAATTAGAAGGTAAAAAAAGCGTTTTTGCGGGAATTTTTTTTAAGGGAAAAAAACAAGTGGGCTTGGTAAAAATTGGGATATCTTTTCATGTATAAAGAATGTTTCAACATGAAACAATGTTTCAACATGAAACAATAAATGACTGCAGATTTATCAGCCTATTCCGTGTGCGTCTTGCCACTGCAGTCCCCAATTGGCGGGAAAGATGCAGCTCGTAATTCTTGGCTGAGCCAAACAAACCAATTAAATTTTCAATTGTCATATATTTTTATTCTGGGTGGATTAAGAAAAAGCTGAAAAAATCATACCTTTTTTCAGGTGTTAAAAAAAGTGTTTAAAAAAACACTCTAACGTGCTATAAAAATGATCGAAAACCACTTTTTCAACGACTCTTTTAATTCACTTTGAAGAGTGTTTCATACTGAAGAAAATAAACTTTGGTTTGATTCAGTAGGTCGTTTAGTTTTTTTTTGCCATCACGCCCGCCAACTTGGAAAAATCGTGAAAATGAAAACTGGAGAAAACGCGCTTCGCAGTTTTCAATAGGGGGAAATATCAGCATCAAATATCAATCTCTCTCTGCTTGTGGCCTCGTATCTTCGACAATATTTACAATTGGCCTCTGTAACTTTGCAAATACATTCTTGGATAGTTTATCTATCATTTTGAGCAATAAAAAAATGATTTTTCGGACCTTCCAATTGAAGCTCCCGCCCTGATTTTCGGGACACATATAGTGTGCTGACAGGCATATGCTTCGTCTAGCTATCTGCAAGGCTCCTTCTGTCGTGTCCCAGGTCATTGAATGTCTCACAGGATAGCACAACGGTTGAGTATCCCTCGCTCAAGGCTGCCTTGCAGCGAAGGAATAAATTGGTCATTATAGAGCAAATACGCGCATATATCTGTGGTTGTGTGGGTGTATCAATCGGGACCACAGAGTTTGCTCTGTAATCACAAGACGCTTCTACCCCCGACTAATGGCGCCTAGACAAGGGTGGAACAAAGAGATTAAATAGAATACCGTAGTGTCCTCAAGCGTTCAATTCGGACGCATGTATAGATGCATACATAAACACACCCACACATAGCTGTATGCCAAGTCCAGTCTCTGATTTCGTGATTGTGCTGCAAATGATACTTCCCAAGTGAACGAATGTCTATCACAAATGGAGAGGGAGAGAGGGAGAAAGAGGGGGGGGGGAGGGTTGGAAACGTGCCTTTGGCTGCGAGGAGGTGATCAAAGGATTCCAACAATTGATTCAGATCCATTATCTCCTCTATATAAGTATATCACCAGCCAGTAAAGCGAGAAGATACGCTTTAGCTGGAAGAGAGTGGGTGGACATAACGGGGTAACAGCAAGGGGATGCTGGATTCGAGGACGTGAAATTAGACATTTCGAGATCGCCGAGCTTTTCCTACATCGTAACAGCGGCAATATTTAAAAATGTCCCGTGTCTGAAGGGTAACAAAGGTCGCTACCAGTTTACTCCGATGCGACAAAGAGCACGATGACAGGTCGGAGATTGGATTTTTCCATTTTCAGGGAAACGATCGCGCGGTATCGATTTTGCCGATTTTTCGTGGGATGAGGGCGCCGAGGGTTTTGCATATTTATTTTTGTTTTCGAGGACTTTTAATTTGTGCGGAGATAATGAATTTGGGTTTGCGTGAGGCAATGGGAGGAGTGGAGAGAGGATGAAGCGTGTATGTGGAATCTTTTTGGGTTAATGCTGTTGGATGGTTTTTGAGTGGAAATTCTTATTGCTGATTGGTATTTGAGGGAGACTTTGTCCTTGAAATCGGCGGGAGATGTTAGCGGCTCAACATGAGCAGCTAGAAGAAGAGGAGGGATGCCTCTATGGACCAGGCATTGCCGATTAGCGGTTATTATAAACACAGTTGTGTAAACACATTACAACACTTTAAACGCGTTTTTCTCGAAAATACGTTTTTAAAAATGGCTGACATTCTCCTGACCGCTGTAATTAACATATCGACCTGAAATTTCGAGAGCATACTCAGAAAATATGTCTTCACGGAATGACGGATCGTTTTTTCGATAGATACATTTTTGCATTTATTATTTATCTTTTTATGCGAAAAAAAACGCGAAAATTCGATTTTTTTTTAAATTGCCGCCATTTTCCGAAATTTGTACTAAACGAAAAACCCATCCGTCATTCCATGATCAAAGGGTCACAGATTGATAATATGCTTTGAATTTGTGTTTCAGATCAACAAGGAGGGGGCAGTGATGTCGGCCGTTTACCTCCCGCGATTTGAGGACCTGTTTTCGCGGAGCTGCAACGGCCGCCATTTTGGTTTTTTTTTTCAAAAAAATTTTTTTTAACGTTCTGTATATCATGAATAAAAGCAAGAAAAAACCGCACTCAAAAAGCTTTACTCGTTTTCTTTAAAAAAAATAAAATGTAAGCACCTGAAATATGGCACTCCAAGGACAAAGTCTCCGTTAATATTCGTGGCTAATTCTATCACGTGGAAAATGGAATATTGCAAAATTGTAGTGTCCGGGGTACGTTTGTCTCTTGAGGTTGAAAGTTAGGTGGTAGAGGTAGAATACGATGGTGATAAGGAACATCACTCGAGTGTCCACCTTCGATTCTGTTGAAATTCAGGTATGTGATAAAGCAGTGAAAACTAGTAGACACGTATTTTTTTTATCTGAGGAACAACTTCTTTAGGGGGGAAAGGACCCCTCAAAGAAAGTCTCACCCCTTCATTTAACTTATTTTGATTTATTATATCGTGGAATTTTTAATCGCTTTAGATTAGAAGTTTTTTGGTTTTTGTTTCATTCAAATCGGCGGACTGGTTGTGGGTGAAACTGCAAAACTACCCCTCGACCCACCTTTTTGAGGGGTGGTTTTCCCCCTTGAAGTTGTTGACTTGTTTTTGTTGTTTTTTCGCAGACAAAAAAACGTGTCTCATGGTTTTCAATGCTTTATCACATGTATGAGTTTCGAAAATATCGACGGCGGAGACTTAAGTGATGTTCCTTGTGAGACAATATCTATTTTTTGGAAACTTCGCCCGTCTGTCTGAGCGAAGGCGAGAAAACGTCTGGAGTTTTTTCCTTGAACGTTCGCGAAAATAAATGCTTCCAGCATTTTCCAGCACTTTGTTGAGTCTGGACCTGTCAAGGAGAATTTGAGCAAATACGATTTTCCGTTTGAAAGGACAGTGGTACGCAATACTTTCAATTTACTCGTTTTTCTTTTTTGTTTTTCTCGAAACTATGTTTTACGGGACGGTGTGAGGAGTATCCTAAAACTTATTTGTCCGATTCACGTCAAATTAGGACAGAGCATAGTTTATAACATTTTCCATCGATCCATTTGTTACTTACAAATTGTTAAAAAAAAAATTCGGTCGAAAATCGAACTTTTTTTCTACAGTTGGCTATTTGCGTGATTTTCGACATTGCAAAAAAATGTCCTGCCATACGAAGGTTTTATTATTATACTGAGATTACATATTTATTTTTTATTTGAGATGAGAGAAACGTTTTATTTTAGAGGAAAGAAAAATGTTAATTTAGTTTATCAGTATTTTTCAATGAAAGAAAACTCAAACTTGGCAAGGCTTTGGATTAATTGTGTGTAAGATCCCGACCTCTTCGTCACATTACTCTTACCAGAAAAAAATGATTAAAGTCGACCAGTTTTTTTGAGACCCGAGCTTATACAGACCCGTTAGGCACCACTGTGACGTGAAAAAATCGATTTTTTTTTATTTTCTCAAAGTATAGATATTCAAGAATATGTGAACATAATTTCGAGTGAAAATATTGAAAATTTGCCAAGTTACAGGCAATTTAGTGAGAGCACGTAGCGCAACGATTTACGCATACTAAAACTTTCAATCGCGTTTTACTCGAAACGACTTTTCTCGACCCGACTCATAACACTGGCTATGATCGTCCGATTTTCAATTTGAAAAAGAAATCCAAAATTTCCATAATCACATTAGCTATCGTTGTACGTAGCCGTTTTTCAAATTTAGTATTCTTTAAGCCTCCGAATATGAGTAAACATTTCTACAAAATTCCACTTTTTTTAACATCCGCCATTTTGCGATTTTTTTCTTCGATAAGCGACTACATACTTCGAGAATTACATTTACATAAATTATAAAACTTTTTTATTTTAATTTTTCAGACCAACCATTGTCAACTTATCGATCCGGCTGTTGGACTACGTTTTTATACAGAGGCTCTATTACACCTCAATACTACTTAATTTTTCCTTTTTTTAAATAAAAATTGACACGAAACAAGTTCAATATATGCTGAATAAGATACCTTTTTTCTAAATCCCAAATAAATAATCTAGTATAACAAAAAAATCGGGATAAAATTCCGACAAGGATATACCTCCGATTAATTTGGAATTTTGTATACCCACGTATTTTTACTTGCTGATTACGGATATGATAGGGGAAATACCCGCAAATTTCATTTTCAAGGTCAAAACTCACAAAAATTGATTTTTTAAAAGTTTTTCTATTTTTTGTGATAAATGTTGATCTTAAAGAAAAATGTTTCATACAAAAGTTGTAGCCTATAAAAAGATTGATCTTTTATGTCCTATACAAGTTTCGCATAAAAATTCTTTGTTGCGAGAAAAATGGGTTAATGCTCCAAAAAGTACATTTTCTTAAACTCCATTAGTTTCGATATTATCTATTTGCGCACTTTACCTCAAGAAAGTTGAAGTTTGATCTTTAACACTATACGCATACCTAAAAAACAAACAACACATAACACAACAAACAAAACCAAACACACAACTCAATAAACAAGCCCAAACAAACCCCAACAAGAAACAACACAACAAACAAACCCAAACGAACTCCAACCATCCCGCGGTAAAGTGCGTCAGTAGATAATATGAAAACTAATGGAGCTTAGCAAAACGTACTGATTGGATCATTAACCCATTTTTCTCGAAGCAGGATGATTTTAGACAAAAACTGTATAAAATATATAAAATCAATCTTTTTACAGGCTACAACTTTTGTAGAAAACATTTTTCTCTAAGCTCACCATTTCTCAAAATAAAGTAGAAAAACTTTGGAAAAATCAGTTTTTGTGAGTTTTGACCTCGAAAATCAAACTTGCAGGTAATTTCATTCTCACATTCGTAATCAGCGAGTCAAGATACATGGTTACACGAAATTCCAAATTAATCAGAGGTATGTTCTTTTTGGAACGAGCTTTTTTCGGCCCGTCGCAGTGGTGTCCTCCCTCAAGGGGGAATATACCTTTGTGAGGGCAAAATCAAGGGTCATTTTTGACAATTTATTTAAGAAAAACAAAACAATATTTTTACATTCGGTTTTTTATACATGTTAGTACAAGTCTTAAAGTAAATTTTTTTTATTTTTTATTTATTTCGAAACAAAATGGCGGCGCAGTAGTCGATGAAAGAAAACTCCTTTTTTTCAAAGTCCTCTACGGGCGTATTCGCATAGGTCATAATTTTTAAGCTAGAACAAAAACCGAAAAATATTTTGAAAGTAGATATAAAATACTATTGCAGTTCGTAGGGGTTTTTAAAAATATTGATTTAAAAAAATGGCGTTAATATGAAGGAAAAAAATTCTTAAAAAAATTGGTCGAATATCGATCATAATTTTTTTTAATTACAGCTTATCGAAAAGATCCTACGTACTGGACTAGAAAATGCTGTCAAGAAGCTACAGTTGAAATTTCAAGATAATCGAGTGAAAACTCGAGGCGCTACGCATACGCCCGTTTCTAAAAACATTTCGAGAAAAACGCGATTAAAGTTTTAAGTACTGTAAAATCATGGAAATTTCGTGTTCACCTTTAATCAGCGATGCCTGGACCATACAATTGTCCTTCTTATTCAACATTCTCTTGCTCTTCTTCTTTTCTGAAAGATATATATAAAAATGCAAAAAAATGTACTAAGGTAAATTTTTTCCCCTACATCCCCTACATTTCCCCATACTAAAAATTTACAAAGGTACATTTTTCCCCCTGCATACCCGCTACGCGAAAAATGTATTTTTTTAATCTTTTTAAAAACCGTGTTTTTCCAAACGCATAAAAACCCGGCTTTTCATAACAACTTTGGTAAAGCCCTCAACACGACACGGCCCTAAAATGCATCGCCTATAATTCTTCGAGCAGGATGCTCTCGCCCCGGTCAGTTTGAAATGAAAATTAGCGATGTTCGCGAACAAGTTCGACTGCATTAGACGCTTTATCGTTTCGCCACCGACATAAAAATTCAATTACGCAGGATTGTTTTCCGGACTTTACACGCGGCAGGCTGAGAGAGAAGGAGCAGCGAGAACCACCCCCTTCCTCGAAGGGGTTAAAAAGTGATGCATCCGTCTACCTGTTTTCTCGTGTACCGTTGGATCTATTTAGCGAAAGGGGAGACGGGATAAATAGTCGAAAGTGCAGCATTGGAAAGTGGGTCAGCTCTTGTCACGCTGTTATCAGATTACAAGGGTTGTAAAGAGGGTGGAAAAACGATACTCGAGCTTGTTTCGAGGATACGCGTGTGCTCGTGTACAGACGAACGTATGTGAACGTGTGAAGGAGAAAATGTTGCGTCTCCTCCTCGTCCTTTCCTCGAGTTGCTTTTTCGCCTTTTTTTTTTTGCTGCATTACAAATCACCCTGAAGCTTCGAAGTGCGCTTTAATGCGTGTACTCGTCGTTGTCGTCTTCGCAGGGTGGAAAGGGTCAGGTTGTGATATAGCCGCCCTCTCGGAGAAATCCTAGTCGGTGCGAGAGGAAAACGTCTTCTTTACCTCCAACCCTTATGTACAAATCCCTCCTCGCCCTTTGCGCCCTTTTTTTTTTTGTCGCGCTCGAAACGTGCCACGGTGCTCTTGCTACGCCGAGTACTTTCTCAAGTTCACGGTACATATTTCACTCGAATTCCTCTCATCAAAAGGGAAGAAGAAGAAAGAAAATAAAACGAAAACGCCCCTAATTCCCCGTATATAAATTACCGCCCGCTACGAGGACGTGAATTATGACGAGGTCCGCACGTACAAAGTGTCCCACGCTTCGCCCACCAAGGATTTCCGAAGCTGGCTGCATTTTTTTCCTGGCGATAAAACAGGTTTGCAAATGCCGAGATCGTATTGCGGATTTGAAATAAGAAATTCACTGAGAATGGGCCATCGCGTGAGAGGAAAATGGGATCGGGGGCTGGCTCAAGAAGCTTTTTGGATTATTGTCATTATTATGGATAAACGAAAATTTCGTTTTCAATTTATTACTGTTTAATGTTTGTCAAAAGGTTTGTTTAATTTATTATTTGAGGCTGCAACTAGTGACTTTTGCATTTATTTACTTTTCGAACGAAACAAATTGTTTATTATATCACTCACTGGTTTCGATTTCGATGAAATTTGGCATGTTTGTAGAGTAGGTAAAAATAGGCGACACGTATTTTTTTATATTAGCGGAGCCCGATTTTTAAGGGGTGAAAGGCACCCTCGAAAATAGGGGTGTTTTTCGTTTGAAATTTGTTATCTGCATCGTTCTCATCTCCAATGAATAGTACACGGACAGATAAACGTTGTTGCAATTTTAATTTTTTTCATATCTCGTACCGCTAAAACGTTATCGACAAAAAACGAAAAACACCCCTATTTTCGAGGATGCGTTTCACCCCCTAAAAATCGAGTGCCGCAGATATAAAAAAATACGTATCGCCTATTTTTATACATTCTACAAACATGCCGAATTTCGTCGAAATCGGAGAGTTCGACCTCGCGGCCTTTCCTATAAGTGAGGTCGTTTCTACTGTTTATTTGTCATTGCGCCATTTTATGTAGGAATGGCGTTCACAATTGTCATTTACGGGAGATATACACCTAGATGGTCGAGGTCGAGGATTTGGGAGCTATGAACATTCCGTCGACCGTAGAAGACCTACACTACGGGCCTGGTATCAATGATTCCATGTAAGTTGACAAATTTCATGATTTATTCATTCCCAAATTTTCAAATGCGTTTTTTTCAAAACCACGTTTTTCAAATCGGTACCCAAAATTTCTCGACAACCAATGAACCGATTGCCTTGAGGTTTTTTGTGGTTATTCTATATACCATTATCTAGTACTTGTCATAGGATTTTTTTTCCGTCACTTAGTTTTTGTTTTGTAGGCAAAATAATGACTAATTTTTGGCCGAAAAATCACTATTTATGTTCAAACGTCCGCCATTTTTGTCATAAATCGATAATTTTAAAATCGGCTATGACAAGTACTAGATTATAGTATCTAATTTAATAATCTATTTGGTTTTTTTTTCAGATGATTTTTGAAGAAACGCCAGTGGGTACCGGATACCCAGATTTTTTTACGACGCTCCAATGATCATACAATATCCTTGTATATTTTTGATATTTTTAAATAAAGAAAATTAAACATATTTTTGAATGCATGTACTTTTAGATAATTAAAACCTCAATCCGAAATTTCAAATAGATTTCCTTGAAAAATTTCACAAAAATGACCTTTTTCCGGCTCTTAGGTGTATATCTCCCCTTAAGTGAGGTCGTTTCTACTGTTTATTTGTCATTGCGCCATTTTATGGAGGAATGTCGTTCGCAATTGTCATTAATTCAGCAGTTTGTTAATGAGTGCAACAGTTTGCTGTATTTTTTAATCGCTGTTTTGGCGAAAAATGGATGCGCAAATTGTTACTGCACTAGGTAATTGAATTAAAACAAATTGCACTTGTTCTTTGCATTTTGCTATTAGCAATTGAAAAAATGCACATTATTCACCTGTTATTCAATAGATGCAACAATTTTTACTATTATTTGGTTTAGCGTTTTGTGATTTGAAAAATTATTTAACATTTATAGTTGAATAGTTATCAAATTAATTTCAATCGTTATAAAACAATTTAATTATTTATGGTCACACAATTATGGAACGATTATTTGACAAGATATTTGATAATTTTGCAAATTATTTAACAGTTATTTATTATTTTATTATTTCCTTGCGGTGGGACCCCACTGCGACAGCTAAAAAATCAGGTTTTTTGCTTCGTTTTCTCAAAGTATACATATTCAAGAATACGTTTAAAAAAAATTCAATTTGGGAAATATTGAAAATCGACCAAGTGACAAACGATTTAGTGAGAGCAGGTAGTGCAACGGTTTGAATGTCAATCGCGTTTTTCCAGAAACCAAATTTTCCGTCATTGCAGTAGCTATTGTTGTACGTAGCCCTTTTTTTAATTTATTAATTTTAAGCCCCCGAAAATAAGTAAAACCTTTTGCCGAAAGGACACTTTTTTGAACGCCCGCTATTTGGTGACTATTTTTTTCGAGAAGCAGCTACGTACGTTGAGAATTACATTTATATAGAGTATAAAACTTTTTTATCTTTCAGACCTACCCGTGTCAAGTTTTCGAGATAAGTTCCATTAAAATCAATAAAACCTCAATAAAATTGTTAATTTTTATTTTTTTCAATTTAAAAATCCACAGATATTACATAAAGTGCAACTATTCCATGGCATGGAAAATGTAATCAGACTTTTCGGGTAAAAAAAGGTACATGGAAATAATGTAAGTTGGTTTTTATTATTTAAAAAAGTATTGATACATTAAGGTATATAATTTGGTTTGTCTGGGTTTGTTTTGAGTTTGTTTGGGTTTGTTTATATAATAACTGTTATATAATTTTGGTAATACATTTGTAATATAAGTTGTAATATAATTTTTAAATGAATAACAAGATCACAATTGGGTGGGGAGAGGGCATTTTTCAACCAATCACGGACATTCAGTATATCGCAGCTCCCCCTACTCTACTACAACACCGTGGCAGTGGAGTGGGGGTAGCGTTAGTTTCGTGTGACATCCGGCTAACTGAGACCTCTATACCCAGCCTACCCTAACAAACATACACAGTTTAAAACGCATTTCCAATGCTAAAATTTAGTCGAAATAAGTCGAATGTACGCTTAATAAAATAACTTTTTTTTAATTCCAAATAAATAATCTTAGTAAAAAAAAACGGACTTTCTTCAGCTTTTTTCAGCAGAGGACAGTGGTGTCCTCTAAAAGCAGCAGTGCAAATATGACTTATTATTTGTTCAATCCTCCTATCACTTATAATTATATTTAATTCGCCCGTTATTCAAGTAATTAATTACTCATAATGCAAGTGTTATTCTTCCGGTACTCGTGCGGAAAACTGATAGGGCATCCCTAATAAAAATAAGGGCCTTTCAGGGCTTTCCTAGTGCTTTCCCTCGTAGGGATTTCCACAATGGGCCCAGACTTGGCCATTATGGGGATAAACCTGTAGGGATTTCCACAAAAGGACCCGACTTGGCCATTATAGGGATACACCTGTAGGGAATTTCCACAATAGGCCCAGACTTGGCCAGTATAGGGATGAACAAGTAGGGATCTCCACAATAGGCCCAGATCTGACTATTATAGCGATAAACCAGTATAAATAGCTTAGGCTACATGGTTGATGGTATTTCAATTATTCAAATCGATTATATACTTCGATCGAATAATATTATCGAACGCAAATTGGGAAAAAGCGTAAGGGCATCAGCAAATAAAAAATCAACGATGAACACAAATATGCAGACAAACATCAGACAGTATTTATTTATCAAATTAAAGAAACCTTTTACATAGATACGAACAATTACTCATGGTTTCACTCATACATGGAGTAATGCTAGCGCATAAGTGTGAACAGTCCCAACCGGTTTTCTCGACATTTTTATAGCAACTAATTTCCGCTCAATACTCATCATAGGGAAAACTATTTCTTCTGAAGACTTCGCTGATATTTCCCATTCGTAAACTTTATCTGACTGTGTAGGATAAGTAAATAAATTGGTCTTTCTTTTCCAGATCTTTCCCTCAATGGAAATAGATTCTAGTGATTCAGTAGACCCATGTATTTTTTTTTTATTTCTACTACACATCCATTCCTTAGAATGGATTATTTTTTGTATTAATTTTGTCATGGCAGTTTGTCATAAAGGCTCACATGCAAATACGCAATCACATTTCTACGCGCGCACACATACATACACATGTACTCACGGCCACACCTATGCACATGAACAATTACATAAAAACAAATACAGATATACCCTGACGCATTTAACATACACGTATATCCACTGATACGGATATTTTATGGCGCTGAAATGGTTATGATGAGGCGCCGTTGAGGCATTTTCAGGGCGCTAAAATGGTTTTGATGAGGCGCCATTGAGGCAACTTATAAGGCCCCGGTCGTTGCGCCTTTAAGGGCCCTTGTTGACAAAGTGTGACCGGCCGCTAACGGCCCTCATGTGGCTTCCAGATTAGGGCCCGAATAAAGTCAGGGGAATATTATTGGGGCCCGATCACAGCCCCAACTCAATTTCCGCACGGGTACATGATTGCGTTTCGGTTTTTTCGGTTTGCGCGTGTTATTTTGTGACAAGGCAAAATAGTGCAAATTGCTGCTCTCGTTACAACGAGGGCAGGAAAATGCAATTTTCGGCTTGTCACTCATCTCGTTCGGTCTCGTTCGGTGCCGGATTTTGAATGAGACATTGAGCCAGTAGTGTGCGCATTGGTGTAAATGCATTCGTGTTTTCCCGGCAAGTTATATTTTTTTGGAAGTGGTATCATAGAAGAAAACGAGCTCTTCCCCTCCCATTTCTCGCTGCTTCTCTTTTTCGTCCTCGCCGTCTCGCTCGCTCGCTCGCTCTCTCTCCCTCTCTCTTTCTCGCTCATATCATGTCGACGTCGTCGGGCTTTTCAACCCTGGCTTATACGATAAAGCAAGGACTAGGTCACCAGGGGATATACGAGAATCATCTTGCTATGTAACACCAGGGCTTGACCAAAAACAGCCGTGTAACACATGAAACGACTATCCACCCTTCATCCCTCTCTCACTCACTTTCTCACCCTGTTCTTTTCTATTTTCCCTCAAGTTCCGTACCCAGTTCACTCTTCCAATTTTGCTTCCATTTCGGCGTAGAAGGTTCTTTTGCATCTTCTAAAATACTCTCCCATTTACTCGTGACAATTTTCCCCTCGTTACATTACAATTTTCGTTGTTTATTAAAAAAATAAAAATCTCGTCCTTATTATTTTTCTTTCATTAACTTACAATTCGCACATGAGAATTCTTTGCTCAGTTTAATTTTTGGCATCGTACCGTGACGTTTTTTGAGTGGATAGTGTTTTCCAAGGCATTGATGAACAACGTTTTTTGTGCATTTTGTGATTCCGATTTTTTACTTTTTTAATTTTATAATTGTTTTTGCTATTATCACGCTCACGAATAAATTGTTGAATAAATCTTAAGGTATGAATAAAAAGAATATTCTTGTTTATATTGAATTCAAGGTCGGTATCGATTAAACAAATATAAATATCTCGGATCACTACGAAATCTTTGGTATTGAGATTTGTATTTCATTTTAATAGGTGACCTTGAATGACCTTGAACGACTTTGGTGCCAGGAAACCCGTAGTTTTCGGAATAACCGCTAGAGGCCGCACGCGCACTCGTTTCTCGTAAGCGTAGCACAAACCGAAAATCTACCGGAGAAACTCTACATAGTATCGCGGCTCGGCCTGTGGCTAAGATCAAAGTGTCGTATCTGTTCGTATCAGTTGAATATCTGATGATCGTTCTAATGCACACTTTTTATTTAAGATTTTTGAAAAGTTGAAAAACTTTCCATTTTTAAATAAAAAAAATTTGATCAAACATTTTATTGTGACAATCCTATCCTGATCCAAAGAAATGCATGCGAACTTCTTTAAAATATTTTCAGCAATTTAAGTCGTGAGTGTTTAAGTCGTGAGTTTATTTGGACCAATAATCAAGAAATGTTTGCAAGTGCACATAGAATCATATTAAAAACATGACTCCTTGAATTCACGAATAAATTATTTTGATTGCAATAAACATTTATTTAATCGAATATTATATTTTTTCCTACGAGGGACTGAATGCGTTGTTACAGATGCCTTTTTGTGGAAACAAAAAATACCATTATTTCGAATCGATATTGTTAATGTTTCAATCATGATATACACTTGTCTCTATCTCATGCAACTAATTTTGATATTGGACGGAGTACGAAAATGTTAGGTGTAATGGCATATTCGTTTCGATGTAGTAAAGAAAAAATTCATTCTATTGATTATATTTTGTACGAAATAAAAAACGTAGCAATCGCTTAATTATTCCATCCATACATCTACAGATTGTATATGGAATGATTTCAATTGATTATCATTTTATTTCAAGGATAGTGGGGATATTGAGAGAACAGAAGAGATTTTCAAATCAAATAACATGTCATTAAAATCAATCAAATTTTCCAATATTTTATAGTATTGTAACAATCTCATGTATCGGTAGCACTCCGTGTTCAGACATTTATTTTGGTCAACCGATGTATTTTTTTTTATTCAATTGGTTTTTTATCTCAGTGCACAGACCATTCCGGAGCTCGACGAAGTAATTAGACGCACCATTGATGAAATTAATCCGCAATAATGCCAAAATGTTATTGAAAATTTCGTCAAAAGAGTGATCGTTTGCAAACAGGGACGAGGCGGTCGCTTATCGGATATTGTGTTCCATACATAACCTCCATGCTTGCGCCTTATATTGAAACAAAAATATCTCTACTTTTCAAATATATAATACGTTTTATTAATGCATCAAAATGTCAGGTCATTTTGAGACGCCCTATATATGAGGCATTCCACGTCACTTTAGCTAGTGAAAAAAAATCCACAAACAATTTTGAAAAATGTTCACCAAGTGTCGACATTTAAAAAAAAATTCTGACGTTTCTTCTCGTTGATTACCATTTTGTAATATTTTTCGATTCAAATGGCTGTATCTTTGGCAGGATTTGACGTATTTACATTCGTAAAAAACGAAAATGTGCGTCTTTTTTTAGCCTTCGAGAAAAAAATTGATTTAGATTTTATTGAGCAAGTCGAATGTCCGTTTCAGGGCAAAACATGCAAAAATATTTTTTTCCTGAGGGGAAGACACTCGTTATTTTATTTTTAAGAATTTTCCCAAATTGTCACTACGAAAAACGGATTTTTGGTATTTTTTATATTATGGGATTCCTAAACACCGTGAAATAACAGCTATTCTTATTAAAAAAATGTTTTTTAACTTAATATTCGATTGAAGAGTGTGCAGCACTCGCTGTATGTTTACCAGGTTTTTGAAATACAGATGACATATATGTCATATGTATTGGAGCCTTGGAGTGCTCCACACTCTTAAATCGAATATTAATTTAAAAAAATGTTTAACTAAAAATAGCTGTTACTTCACGGTCTTTAGGAATCCCATAATATAAAAAATACCAAAAATCCGTTTTTCGTATTCACAATTTGGGGAAATTTCCTAAATATAAAATAACGAGTGTCTTCCGTCGAGAAAAATAATATTTTTGCATATTTTGCCCTTAAGCGGACGTTCTACTTGCTCAATAAAATTTAAATTAATTTTTTTCTGGAAGGCAATAAAAAGACGCACATTTTCGTTTTTCACGAATGTAAATACGTCAAATCTTGCCAAAGATACAGCCATTTGGAAGGAAAAATGTTAAAAAATGGTAATCAACGAGAAAAAACGTCAGAATTTTTTAAAAAATTTCGACACTCAGTGAATATTTTTCAATAAAGTAACTCGATTTTTCAAAATTATTTGTGGCTTTATTTTTTTACTCGCTGAAGTGACGTGGAATGCCTCATATGAGGTATTCCACGTGAATCCGGTGGACTTTTCCCTGACCCGCGCTAATTCGATTAATTTTTTTAATCTGATTTCATTGACTCTAAAAGACACCCTGATTTTTTTTACATTTTTCGAAACAACTTAGTAAAAAAAAATTCTCAATAAAAAACGCCCCCATTTAAAAACCTGAAAAAAATTCAAAAAATGCGTGATTATGGATAAAAATTTTCAAGCTATCACCCGCAGTGGAAATATGACTTTTTCCATGGTTTCTTAGCGATTAACGTTTAAAAAATTCGAAAAATTGACTGCTAACTGTTCAAGGTCCATGATTGTGACTTGGTTATTCAAAAATGGTCAAAAAATTCATTGTGGGTACCAAAATATTTAAGTATCCGCCCCAAGTAAGCGGTTCTTGAATTTTCGATTTTTTTTTAACGTTAATTGCTCAGAAAGCTCAGGAAAAATCACACTTCCACTGCGGTTGATAGCTTGAAAATGTTCACACACAATCACGCATTACTGGGAATCTTTTCAGATTTTTAAATCGGGCCGTTTTTTTCGGACAAATTTTTTTAATCTCGACTACGGGTTCTTGCGAAAAATGTAAAAAAATTCGGGGTGTCTTTTAGAATCAATGGCATCAGGTAAAAAAAAAATTAATCAAATTAGCGGGGGTCAGGGAAAAAGTCCACCGGATTCACGTGGAATACCTCATATGTATATAGATATTTACGGAAGTAGAAATAGGCTCGGCACACAAGAGCGTGAAAGCCACCCCCGCGGCAGCACCGACCAACCCCCATTTCCCGTATCTTGCCCCGACCCCGTCGTCGTTGCCGACAACGACTTTGGAAGATCGTCGCGCGGAGCGGCGCGGGATATGCGCCAGTTCCGCCGGGATAAATTCTCTCGCGGCGCAAGACAACGTGTGCGCATGCGACATTCCAAAAACAAGAGGCCGCAGAATCATTTCGCGCCCCGTCGCGACACGTACTACGTCCGTCTCCGACAGATACGCGACCGCCGCGTGTTGTCTCTCGCTGCGTGTGCGGTATTTCGAAAACAGAATTAAAAAAAAAAAAATTGGAGTTCGTACTCTGGTGGTTGCGTGGTGTCGCTTCGAAAATTTTGATTTTTGATCCTCGGGTCGTTTTGAAAAAAAAAATATATATATATAAATATATATCTACGTGTTCCGCGCCGCGGATATGAAATTCGGAGTGTGACGAATCAGACGGTTACGTTGTCCGAGTGCCTTTGGTCGGATACGATTGGAGAGTGAACTTGGAGCGATCGTAAAGTTCGCGAAGATCGCCCAGGACTTGCCTATCCTCGAAGGATAATTTTTTTAATTAACGATTTTGAATTAACGATCTTTAAAATAATCAACGATTTTTCAATTCATTTTTTATTCTCGTTTTTGGTTTTTTTTTTCGCGTGTCATCTCGATGAGAGGATCGCGCGATTCTCGTTTTTTCGTTTGCGCGAAAACGATCAAAATAAAAAAATCATCAAGTCCACATCACGCGATGCGTCCCGACAAACTCGCCAACTTTCCGTGAATTTTTTTTTTCCGTTCCGCTGCCTTTTTTTCTTCGTTTCCTCATTTTTCAAAGCCCTTTAACTGGCCGCTCGCTGGGGCAAAAATAGCGCACGGCGTGCAACGTCAAAGTGTCGAAAACAAGGAGCAAAGGGGAGGAAATACGAAGAGGCGAAAGGTATCAACGATGCGGTGCAGGAACACTCGCCCGGTCGTGCCAAGTGTCGATAAAATCGCGGAACCATCGGATACCGCAACTCTCGTCTCGTTCAAACGCTCCCCTCGTACCTCATCGGCAAACAAGAATAAGGCGCGAAGAAGCGGAAAAATTTTGCGGATGCCGGCCGGACACTCGCGCTCGGAGAGTCGGAATTGATTTGCAATTTTGAAGAATCGCCAATTCTTCTATCTCTCCCTCGTTTTTCCCTCGCGAGG
Organism: Ophion ellenae; assembly: GCA_963210295.1. Classification (NCBI taxonomy): domain Eukaryota; kingdom Metazoa; phylum Arthropoda; class Insecta; order Hymenoptera; family Ichneumonidae; genus Ophion; species Ophion ellenae. The sequence goes on along the minus strand of OY723388.1, from coordinate 48,347,453 downwards.
AACAAGCCCGATTCCTCGATGCCAATGGATCAAAAATTTATACGTCAAGATAAACTTTCGAAAAACACTGTGCGAGAGAAATCGTTGCAGCGGCGTGCAAAATATTGCGGCCCTCGAGGGCTGGTTTGAACTGCCGGAATCGCTCGATGTAAAAAAAATTCTCGGAATTCTCCGAATAATAATAATAATAATAAAAGTGAGTGTGCTGCCTCGAAAATAAATTGGCAAAAAGCAGGGAAAAAGGTGAAAAAAAAGGAAAAAGAGGAATTAAATAAATTGATAGAGATACGGGATAGGGAAGAATGTAAAAAGAAAAAGTGAGAATTGGGTGGATCTCGTCGCTTCTAATCAAATCGTCTGGGAAAGCCGCAGTGATAGTGCGACGTATATATATACATATACATACATACATATACATATATATATATATATATATATATATATATATATATATGAGGGAGGCAAAGGGGTCAGAGAGGGAGAAATAAGCTCACCACTGGCGTCCTCGAGACCGGGCAACGATACACACATATATTTATCCCCATTCTTATTTTCCTCGTTTTTCTCAACACCGTGGCAACCGAGCAACGAATAAATACTTTTCCAGCTTGACATCGTGTCGGCCTTAGCCCAAGAGGGCTGCTCGTACAGCAGGGGTGACTTTTGATCGTTTCGCGCTTCGTCGATTCGCGTCTCGATATACTCGCGGTTCCCCAAAAAACAAATTTCTCTCTCTCTCTCTCGCTCTGTCTCTCTCTCGCTCTCTCTCTCTCTCTCTCTCTCTCTCTCTCTCTCTCTCTCTCTCTCTCTCTCTCTCTCTCTCTCTCCCTCTCTCCCTCTCTCCCTCTCTCCCTCTCTCCCTCTCTCTCTCTCTCTCTCTCTCTCTCTCTCTCTCTCTCTCTCTCTCTCTCTCTCTCTCTCTCTCTCTCTCTCTCACTCTCTCTCGGTCTGTCTGTCTCTCTCTCTCTCTCTGGGAAGCTTGCAAACTCCGCGAAGGTTGCACGAAAAAATATATCGCTAATCAGAGAGAGTATCATTAATTTTAAAAAGCTACCTTCTTGAAGAACGCTCCAGGGTTGTTTGCTGGACCTGGAACGAGATTGAGGCTGCAATGTGGACGTAAAAATCGTCGCAAGTGAATCGCGAGTGGACAGTGTTAAACGTGGACGGGAGTTACGGGGAAGCAAGTCCGAAAATTGAGGGCTGGAAAAAAAGGGAAACTAAAAAAAGGCGACACGTCGTGAGTGAAGTGTTCCGGTGTGGAAAAATGCTGTTTCACTTGCTACCAGGCTTACTATTGGTGATTGAAACGTGCGGGGTTCAAGGTACGTTGCTCGTGGATAAACATTATTTTTGCTGTATTTATGGGTGTGTTAGGGGGTGGCGAAAAAATGAATTAAAACTCTTTGCGGTTTGAATAATGTTATTAGGATTGATGAAAAAGTTTGTGGGGAAATGGTGTTGAAGTTGGCATCGTTGGAATGCAACGAAAGTGTTTTTTGTATTCTGTTTCTTATTTTTCTTACAGAGCAATGTGTTTTTTGGCAGATTTATATCGTACAACTCCAAGCAGGAATCTCGATAAGGGTTGAAGAATTTTCGTACGCGAAATCCGTTAAAGGAATATGAAGTAATTCAGGAATATTTCCAAAGCATTTAATCGAGGCAAACCTCAATCTCATATGCGAAATTTGATCGTGCCAAGTCGAGTTTAACAAGGAACATCACTTTGAAGTCCTCCGATTTTGTTGAAACTATTTTATGTGGAAGAGTATCAGAAGCTAAGAGACACGTATTTTTTTTAATCGGCGGAAAAACGGTTTTAAGGGGTAAAACGCATCCTCGAAAATAGGGGTGTTTTTCGGTTTTGGTCGATAACGTTATCGTTCTCATCTCCAATGTATAGCACACAAAAAAATAAACATTGTTGCAATTTGAAATTTTTCAATATCTCGTACCGTTAAAACGAAAACATCCCCATTTTTTAGGGTGCGTTTCGCCCCTTAAAACCGTTTTTTTGCCTATAAAAAAAATACGTGTCTGTTCATTTTCGATACTCTTCCACATAAAAAAGTTTTAACAAAATCGGAGGACACTAAAGTGATGTTCCTTGTGAGTAGCACTTGGGAATATTTGTTTCCCATTTGATTTACACACAAAAGTCGTGCTTCACGTTTAAGTTCGTAAGAATTATCGACTAACAAGGAACATCACTCAAGTGTCCGCCTCCGATTTAGTTGAAACTCATATATGTGATAAAGCATTGGAAACTATTAGACACGTATTTTTTTTAATCTGCGGAAAAACGTTTTTGATGGTGGAAACTACCCCTCAAAGAAAAGCATGTCACCCCTTAATTAATTTTTTTTCAATCATTATATAGTGGATTTTTCATCGGTTTACATGAGAAGAATTTTGGTTTTTGTTTCATTCAGATCGGTGGGTGAAACTGCAAAACCACCCCTCGACAATCCGTTCTTTGAGGGGTGGTTTCTCTCCTTAAAATTGTTTTTCCGCAGATAAAAAAAATACGTGCCTAATAGTTTTCGATGCACTATCACATATATGAGTTTCATAATCGACGGTGGACACTCAAGTGATGTTTCTTGTAAGTGATATACATCAAGGGAGGACACCACTATGACGGGCCGAAAAAAGCTCGTTTTTGTCGATTTTTTTGTCTACTAAATTATTTATTTGGTGTTTTTAAAAGAGGTATGTTATTAAACATACATTGAACTTATTTCGTGTAAATTTTTATTTGAAAAATATTAAAATTTACCAACGTTATTGAGGTGTAATAGAGCCTCGGTATAAAAAATATGGTCCAACGGCCAGATCGATGATTTGACAATGGTTGGTCGGAAAAATAAGTATAAAAAAAGTTTTGTAATCTATTTAAATGGAGTTCTTAGTGAACATAGTTGTTTTTTGGAAGGAAAAAAATTGACGAAATGGCGGGTGTTCAAAAATATAATTTTGGCGAAATTTACACTTATATTTGGAGGCTTAAAAAGAATAATAAAAAAAAACGGCTTGGCACAATGATAGCTATTGCTATTAATTTTTTGTAATTTATTATATATAAAATAATATATTAGGTGTATTAAAAATAAATCCATTATTTTTGCCTTCAATTTCATGCAAAAATAATACATTTCTTTTTACTACACCTAATATACGATGATATGTACAACATTTTAAATTTTTTGCTATAAAGCTATTAAAGTTTTAGTATACGTAAATCATTTCCTACCTGCTCTCACGAAATCGTTTGTAACTTGGTCAATTTTCAATATTTTAGCTTGAAATTTTTTTCACATATTCTTGAATATCTATTCAAGAAAATGCGAAATAATCGTTTTTTTTAACCCCTCACATTGATGTCGCGCCTTAAATCCGTCTGTAGATTGTCAAAGCTGAGCTTTGACTGAAAAAAGCTGCAAAAAGCTCTTTCAAAATATCGATATTATTATTTTTACGCAAATTTGAATTATTCGAAAAATGAATTGCTGTCGAAAGTAAAATAAGACGACCCTTAAAACGCTGTAATTTGTGTAAAAATCATCACGGCGATGTTTTCAAACAAATTTTCGATGCTCGCTGGTCGGGTGAGCTTAATGGTATGTAAAATTCCCGAGTGCTCCTATTTCAGTTTAAATGGAGTAGTAACGTGACAAATAACAATTTCACACGTGCACGAGATTGCTTGATTTCCCGCTTTACAATCCAGGCAATATTGGAACAGTAGCAAGTTTGACTCGGGGTGAGTGACCGCTCGAAAAATTTACCTTGTCAATATAGCCTGTAAGGTGTATTTGCGCGTAGCAAATTGATCGCCGCAATTTGACGATCGGCTATATAAATGAGCGAACGATCGAATTCTCACACAAGAATTTCAGGGATCCCCGTGTGTGTTGGCGCCGAGGGGCTACCGCGTCCTGACGCAATGATTCGTGGCACAGCTGACGAACCAGCGGTGCCTAATTCAGAGCGTTTACCGCCCAGTAAAAGAGACGAAAACCCTCCACTTTTTAGCGTAGAATATAAATTTTTGACTAAAGGTAGATGGTTGCATACTGAAAGTAACCCCAACAAAATGTTGCCCCTCAATCCGCCCCAACCTTCAGAAATACACTAAGAAAAAAAACCTATTGAATCAAAAAAATATATTGGTTGATTCAAATAAATGTCTGATTGCGGAGTGCCACCGATATGTGACATTGTTACAATACTATAAAGTATTGGAAAATGTGATTGATTCAAATAACATATTATTTTATTTGAAAACCTCTTCTATTCTCTGAATATCTACATTATCCTTCGAATAAAATTATATTCTATTGAAATCATTCTATATACAATCCGTAGAGTATGGATGAAATAATTAAGCGGTTGCTACAACATTTTTTATTTCGTACGAAAACATAATCAATAGAATGAATTATTTCTTTACTACATCGAAACGAATATGCCATGAGACGTAAGTTTTTCAATTTGTTTTAAATCTTAAATAAAAAGTGAGCATTAGAATGATCATCCACGATAATAGTGGAAAGAATATCAGATATCCAATGGAATATCCATGGAGAGAATATCAGATTTTCAACTGATACTACAAGAACAAATACTACACTTCGATCTTAGCCACAGGCCAAGAAGCGATACTCTTTAGAGTTCCTCCGGCATTTAAGTACATTTTCGGTTCGCGCTACGCTTACGAGAAACGAGCGCGCGTGCGGCTTCTAGCGGTTACTCCGAGAACTACGAGTTTCCTCACACTTATAATTTCGGTGGCGCTCGGCCAAAAATATTAAGGAAATGTCTGAATTTGTTAAAAAATTATGCGAAAATAAAATTTGCTTCTTGCTGATTTGGTTGAAAAAATTCAACCAAATCAGCAAGAAGCAAATTTTATTTTCGCATAATTTTTTAACGAATTCAGACATTTGCTTAATATTTTTCAATAAAAATAAAATATTAATATTTTAACGAATAATGTACTTGAAAATCAATATCGGATATGGTGACAAAAATAAAATAACATATTTACGCAATAGAAATGTTATCTGCATCAAACGAGCGAAATTTAATTTTTCTTGTATACTCGAATCAACAATATTCATGTTATGAATTGAAACGCTTTTTTTGTTCGTCGCACAAAATTGATTCAAAACTATACAATTTGTTCGCGATAATTTTTTAGATAGTAACAATAATATATTGTTCTCGGCTAACAATATATCTTTCCACTGAAAAAAAATTTTTAATTTCATCATGTTATTAAAGTCAATAGCGTTTTGTTTGGACTAATAAATCCGAATATTTACACCAACAATTTTGCAATTGAATCAACGAAATTTCATTCGATAACACCGATGATATTGGATTAATGATTTTTTTCTCAGTGTAGGGGTTGAAAACTTATAAATCGCCGTATCTCGATAATTAATAGCCCGATCAAAAAATATTTCAAACAAAAGTTGTTTGGAATAATAAAATTCGTATAAAGTTATCTGAGGTCCAAGCCCCTATCTATGAAAATAGCGGCACAAAATGCTCTCCTGTTTTTGTGTCGCTATTTTCAAAGGTAGGAGATTGGACGTCAGAAAACTTTATACGTATTTTATCATTCCAAACAACTTTTGTTTCAAACATTTTTTCATCGGGCTGTTAATTATAGAGATACTGCGATTTTTAAGTTTTCAACCCCTATTTCTTAGGGTTGGGGCGAGTTGAGGAGCCGCATTTTATCGGAGTTACTTTCAGTATGCAATCATCTACCTTCAGTAAAAAATACATATTCTACGCTAACAAGTGCTGGGTTTTCGTTTTTTTTTTACTGGACTCAGATGTTGGGTACAGAGTTAGTTCTGTGCTCGCGAACCAATCGCTGCCACTAATTGCACTATTCTCGTTGAAACGTTCGCTAGCCCCAATACTCTTTCCGATGTCATTTTATTCCATGAAATCTTTGGAACACGTTACACTTTTTGTTCCCGTGCGCGTCCAAATGCGAGGTACGCGAGTGAAACTGAACGAAAGCGCGGTCGTGACGCGTCGCACGTGAGAAATCACGCTGAATCTGTAGTCTTTGGATTCGTTCGTTTGGCCTAAACGGACGGTAGCGTTGCATGAGCACGCTCTACGCATTAGTTGTACATTGAAAATGAAAACTACCTTGATCGACTAAATCCGTCATTGGGGGATAAAGACGAATTATTTATTTGAAAAATTCAATATCAGGGTATTTTAGAAATTATTTATTTCATCGTAGTAACGAATACTCGGAATAATCAAATATTCGAAGGCCTCGACTGAATATTTCGTTGGCCTTCGGTCAATGAACAATTTCGGTGATCCGAGAGATTATTTTCTACGTGCAGTTTAAAAAAAATCCCAAGCTATTCGATATGCAAGGGAGGACACCAATGAGACGGACCGAAAAAAGTCGTTTTTTTCCGATTTTTTTTGTTTGCTAGATTATTCATTTGGAATTTAGCAAAAAAGGTATTTTATGGAGTATGCATTGAACTCATTTCGTGTACATTTTTATTTGAAAAAATTAAAAATTAACTACGTTTGTGAGCCTCTGTATGAAAAATGTAGTCTTGGTAAGAGTTTGTCTACAAAATAAAAAAGTTTTATCATTTATATAAATAGAGGGCTCGTTGAACGTAGCTGTTTTTTCGAAAAAAAAAATTCACGGAATGGCGGTTGTTAAAAAAACGTAATATTTGCGAATTTTTTACTCATTTTCGGGGGCTGAAACAGTAAGTTTGAAAACATAAAAAAAATCACGAAATGGTGGTTGTTAACAAAGCGTAATATTTGCGAATTTTTCACTCATTTTCGGGGGCTTAGAAATACTAAGTTTGAAAACATAAAAAAAACGGCTTCGCGTAATGATAGGAATGACGGAAATTTTCGTTTTTAAATTAGGCATCGGAGAAATATAGCTGGAATTAGGATTCTGGCCAGGTCGAGAAAAAAGGCGATTGAATATTTTAGTGCACGTACATTATTGCTCCACTTGCTCTCACTAAATCGTCTGTAAGTGATTCAATTTTCAATATTTTTACTTGATGTTTTTTCACAAATTCTCGAATATATATATATATATATATATATATATATATATATATATATATATATATATATACACACACATATATATATATATATATATATATATATATATATATATATATATACTTTAAGAAAATGCAAAAAAAACGATTTTTTTACCCGTCACAGTGGTGTCCCGCCTAAAGCTCATGCTTATCTTCATATGTAAAAAAATGAAACTCGAGAAACCTCGCGAACGTCGACAGCTGTCGATAATTTTATGAGCTCAGCACGACTCACTCGGGCACCGGAAATTCCGATTAAATTAATATTTTTCAATTAAATTAATAAATATTAATAAAATTCCTCGGCACGTGCATATCGGGCGGTACGTCGCAAATGTCTATTATCTCTTAACATTATTATCATGCCGGGGTTGAGTTACGCGTCTCGTGGGCACGTAGTGTTGGATTTTTATCGATACTGCGCCTGTCTCACGATCCTTTTATGGCTACATCCGGTCGATTTATACGCTCTCACGCATCAAACTTTTTTATCTCCGTCTCGCAGCCGTCATGAGATACGTGGTAGGAGCCTCATGCCCCCTTCGTCGCCGTTTCCCCGCGGTGTCGCCAATAAAAGCTCCGTGAGATGGCTCGACACCGAAGCTGCAATCGGTTCCAGTGCATTATCGCCGATTTTTCTGTCTCGAGCGATTAATGCGAATGACGACACTTTAAGCTTACTAAGACTCGCGTCTCAAGCTCGGCCACTACTTGGATGGGTGACCGCTAAACCGCGCATCCGCTTGTTTCTTAACTACCAGACGGGACGCGAGTTTTTACAGAGTTCCCGATAATGACACTGCAACTGGAACTCAAAAACATGTCCGCCTGTATCGGCAGAGGTTTTCCACAGTTTCCCTGTGCCCTCGTGCAAACGTGATTGGGTAGCCGGGGGGAAAACGAAGTGGCGAACTGGGCGACAATGCCTTCGAGGACCCGAAAATAGTGAACCGAACAATATTAAGGGGGTTGGAGCTTTGACCGAAATCCAAGATTAAATTTAAAAAAAATATATGTTATTGTCTAGACTATACTGAGTCTTTACGAATTTTTTTAATTTCTTTCACCACAAAACATCGGAGATAGAAAATAGTTTAAGGGTTTAGGCCACTCTGGAGGCCGAAAAAATAGGCTTTTTGGGAATTTTTTTCCACAAAAACTACAAAATAAATCGAGATTATAAAAAAGGGTGTTTATCATACATACCAGTGACTGTATACAATAATTTTTTTGAAGCGATTAATTTCAAAATGGCGGCTATGCAGCGTTTATCTCAAAATTGCATTTTTTAAGTTGGCCAGAAACATAAGTCAGACATTTTTCAACCGATTCACTTGAAATGTTGACTATATCTTGAAAAATACATTGTCTATGGAAGTACGTAGGATTTTTTTTTATATTGGATAGTTCATTTGTTATTAACAATTATCTGACGATTTTTAGGCAAATTTTTCACTTTCCTAAAATTTGCCTAAAAATAGTCAGATAATTGTTAATAACAAATGAACTTTGTAATATAAAAAAAAATCCTACGTACTTCCATAGACAATCTATTTTTCAAGATATATTCAACATTTCAAGTGAATCGATTGAAAATTGTCTAAGTTATGTTTCCGGCCAACTCACAAAATGCAGTTTTGAGATAAAAGCTGCACAGCCGCGATTTTGAAATTGATCGCTTCAAAAAAATTATTGTACTGATATGTATGATAAACTGTCACTGATATGTATGATAAACACCCTTTTTTGTACTCTCGATTTATTTTGTAGTTTTTCGGAGAAAAAAAAACCCAAAAAGCATATTTGTTCGGCCTCTAGAGTGGCCTAAGGCCTTAATGTATGTAATTTAACGTGTGGTTAGATGGGCAAGACGTTCACGTTACCGGTGATGTCATTTTTTGCTTATCTAGCACCAAGATAAACCATTTCTAACAAGGGATTATCGCAAACTTAACCTTCGTAAACATTTAAAAAAAAACCCCCATCTTGCCCATCGTAAATCATATATAGTCAATATTGAACCATCAAGGTTTGATGAAACATTACGAATCTTGACTGGCTGAATGGAGAGCATTGCTGTCAACCTCAATGTCCGCGAAGTTGGCGTATTTCGGCAACCCACAATATCAATTAATGCCAATAATCAATAATCTCGTGACATAAATATAAATAGGCATAATGATAAGAGACTCAAAATTTCATTCTGAGTTGTATAAAACATTCGCTGACGCAGTTTTTTCATAACAATCATCGACAATGTTATACTTCTTCAAGTAGGTAGTGAAACAAAAGTTTCTCTTATTTAGGTACGTAATAAAAATTACTTTGGAATCATTTTGATAAAATATGAATTTTTTTTTGCATTATACATAGAATTAATGAAAAACAAAGATTTATTACAACCAAATTATCATCGTTATTAACCCTTAACAGTCATAGGGGGTTGAATCAAACCCCAGCCGTTTTTCGACCTGTGATACCTTCCAGAAATATTGAGCTTTTCGAAAAAAAAAATGTATATAAAAAATTACACGACTTGAAAATAATCGGCATGGTCTTACACACAAGGGTGGAAAATGCATTGTAGGATTTTGTTTTTATTTTTTTTCTTCAATTTTCCCATTATTCATCACTCTTCAAAGTGAGTGGGGTTGATTACACCCCCAATGATTATTACGTCACAATCGGGAGGTGTGACTGACAAGGGTTAAGGCAGCAGGACTCGAAAAATGTTCGTCCAATCGACTTGAAATTTTAACTGTAGCTTCGTAGATTGCTTTAACAGTCAACTACGCGCGCTTTTTTTCGATAAATCGAAAATTCTACAAAATATATCACTTTTGAGATGAAAATTATGTTTGAAAAAACGAACTTTTTTTCAAACTCGAGTCTCTATTTTTCTTTGAATTATTTTACAATTTCCCCCGTACTCGACTGCTAAAAATAATATAACTAACGAAAATATTTCACTCTTAGTTCCGGGACTGAATTTACGACAGTTCTACTGCCGCGGACAGGGTTAGCTGAAAAACAGTGGTGCTATAGTGACTCGTGCGCCGCCATTTTGTATACTTTTGACAAATTTTTTTTTTTTTTGCATACTTCCTTACATACCTTATAAAACCTAAAAGCTCTTTTGACCATGTATTTTATTCCTTAAAAAAAAATCCAAAGAAAGCGGTCGGAAATGGGCAGTTACAGTGGTGCCCTCCCTTAAGGAAAGATTTTACATAAAAATATCAAGTACCTGGGGTGCTATTATAGGCACCTAATGAGTCTTATAATTGTCATTGAGATCAAAATCAACTTGAGCAACATTACAATCAACTTAAGCAACACCCCAAAAACTGTCAAAGTTACCCTGAAGGTCAAAGTGCCCGTTTTACGGTATTTTATTAGACATTAGTCTACCGGATAAATCTATACCCAGTATGCATTTGTTTGAGGTTGAAAAAAAAATCCATAAACCATCATATGTCGCAACTGGACCGCTGCAACCTCCTTAAGGGGGAGGGGTCGGAAAAGCCCACGAGGGCGAGCGAAGGGACATTAGCAATAAGAATTACACCTGGCATTTTTTTAATTCGTATATACAGTCATCAGCGTTGATAACGGGTCGTTAGAATGAGGAAGAGAGCGGGGCGGAGGGGAAGCTTCACACTGGGACGTGAATAAAAGAGCAGGGAACTGCTCCGGTGAGATAATCAGAGTCGCGTAAATAGCAGGCAAGTGGAAAGATATACGAAGCGAGATAGAAAAGAAGAGAAAAAAAATGGAGAATGTAAGAAACGTGAGGATGGAAGGGAGATGGAATATAGCGAGGGTGATAAAGATAAAAGAAAGCAAAGTGTTAATGCAGTTTTGCGAGGGTCCCCCGTCGCGAGAAAGCTAATTGCGTTGGACGATTAATATTCATGAGAAAACACGGGACTCTCTACCGCCCTTACTCCCACTCACTCCCTCGGGGTCTTAAGAATTCCATGTTTTTTTAATGCCTCCGGCGAGGGGAGGGAGCGGAAATATTTCTTAGATAGCAGTCGAGCTTCGTACTGTCCGCGTTCGATCACGACAGACTCGAGGCATGATTAAGGAGAAAGGCAGACCTCCTAGAAAACCGAGCGCGAGGGAGATGGATCGAACGAAACAATTTATGAAATCAAATGGTTTTTATCGAAATTTCGAAAATATTCAATTCTCCTGAAACATTTTAGGCGTTTGTCTAAAACAGAAATTCTTTAGGATTTTACGAACAGAAGGATTAGAATTTTAAGGAAAATTCAATGTACTTTTCAAAGAGGGAGGGACGGTAAAACTTTGATTATGAAAGAAACAAAAATCGGCGCGATTAATATTATTTAAATCGCAATTGAATGAATGATATATAATATGTGTATATGAATGAATACGACATATGATGAAAATGAATAATAAATAAAAATTACGTTAATAGATGTACCATAATATATATTAGTAGTATTATTTTATAGTAGTAGTATCTTATTCCTTGTATGCCCTTTTTAAGGGTGTTCACATAAATGCCCCATCTAATTTCCATCAATTATTTTGCATTGGTTTTTTGTAACTATCCTAGTTGCTAGTTTCTCGCATTGTTTGATGTACCGTCAAATGGAGTTACTATGAACAGGTTGTGGAAGTTTTTTGTAAGTAACTTTTTTTTAACATCCTAAATTCCAACTTTTTTTGCTCCAATAGAACAATGTGTCCTTTGGCTATCAAATGTATAAGAAAGTCAAGCCCCTCCCACCGACATTTTTATATGTATACACACATACACATACACACACACACACACACACACACACACACACACACACACACACACACACACACACACACACACACACACACATATATATATATATATATATATATATATATATATATATATATATATATATATATATATATATATATATATATATATATATATATATATATATATATATATATATATATATATATATATATATATATATATATATATATATATATATATATATATATATATATATATATATATATATATATATATGTATACATATAAAAATGTCAGCGGGAGGGGCTCGACTTTCTTATACATTTGATAGCCAAAGGACACATTGTTCTATTGGAGCAAAAAAGTTCGAATTTAGGATGTTAAAAAAAAGTTATAGTTGAATATATATATATATATGTGTGTGTGTGTGTGTGTGTGTAAAAGTAAAGTACTATTACTATATATTTTAAAATAAAGTACTAATATTTTCTTTTGTTATCTTTTTTTTAGGCGCTCCGCGACGTGACATTTAGCATCCACAATTTTTTACCTAGAACAAAAAACAAAAATTCTTGTCAATCTATATTAGAATATCTAGAGAAGTACGTACGAAATTAGAAAAAAATTGTTTTATTCAAAAGTTGTAGGTATTCCAACATAAGAAATGAATTTTCAGTGAAAAATTTCGTTATAACTGCTCATAAACTGCTCATAAAATGAAAAGTTTTTGATTAATGAAAAATTCCGTACGTACTTCTCTGTGAAATGCAATTAGGAACATAACTTTTAAATTTTGAGTAAATCGAGTGAAAACTGTTGAAGTTATTCGTCACGCCAATTGGAAAAAAAGCTGTTTCGAGAAGTTTCGAGTAGTCGGCCATTTTGTACAGCAAAAAAAAGTTTTTTATCAGCTTGATATTCATACTAAATAGATGTGTAATTAATTTTATGAGTGAATCACTTTTTCATACGAAAAAAATATGTTAAATACGCACATGATTTTATACCCGTTACTGTGGCCTAAGGCCTTAATCAGTTTTATAATTATTATTGAGACGAAAATGAACTTTAGCAACATTATAGTAAGCTTAAACAACAAATTTGAGCGACGATGCAAAAACAGTTATAAAAGAATTAGTCTTGTCCTCGCACACCAGCGGTTAAAGTAGCCCCATAAACTGACAAAGTTACCCTTATTGTCAATTTACCCCCGTTTTACGGTATTGCATAATTGCTTTGCCGGTTGCTTTTTCAGTGGCGCTTCTATTTTCCGGTTAATTTCTAAGCCCCTGCTACTTTCCAACCCTTGCTCCAGTTTATTTACTATAGGGTGTCTCAAAATGACCTGACATTTTAATTTATTAATAAAACGTATTGTTCCTTTGAAAATTACGAATATTTCTATTTTCATATAAGGTACGAACGTGAAGGTTATGCGTGGAACACAATATCCGATAAATGGCCGCCTCGTTGCTGGTGCAAACGTTCACTCTTTTGACGAAATTTTCAATAAAATTTTGGGAGGCCGGAAGGAAATTGCCAACTTTGAATGATCAAAACGCTCAAAACTCCAAAAGAATATTACCCCGAAAGATCAAAAACACCTGAACACCGTCAAAATAATTCGGCTATGGACGTAGTAAAATTTTCAAAATTTTCTATAAATCGACGAGTTATTTCAAGAATTTTTTTTTTTTTAATTAAGAACTGTTTTCACGTCAATTTTGAAATTTTGAACTTTGTCTAGACAATTTTGAAATTTGTCTAGACAATTTTGAAATTTGTCTAGACAATTTTATACGTTCTACATAATTTACAGTCAACTGTGTAGACTTTCGCTCGCATGATCTTGACGAACCTTGTAATTTCGGACCATTAAAATTAGGAATTTTGAATCGTCGGTGCACTCGAAGTTCGGAATTTCAACCCGGCCATCATTTTGGCATAATTGCGGACTAATTTCATTAATGGTGCGTCCAATTGCTTCCGTGAGAATGGTCCGGAATCGTCGGATTTTTTCGGCCGAACCTCGGAGATCGGCCCAAACAATTGATTGGCGGATCTCGAAAACTATTGAGTCAGAGACAAAATATCGAGAGGGGAAAATGTTGCAGTGTTTCGTGTTGAATACGTTGATATTCTTTCAGATTTTTTTCAAAAAAAATATTACAACGTTTTTTTTCACGTCGTCTAGGTGCTTTTGAAACAATGTAAAAGAAAATTCATAAAAATCTGAAAAAAATGTCAACGTATTCAAAACGAAACATTGCAATAGTTTCCCCGAAAAATCTCAGAGGAACATTTTTAAAAAATTCCAGGCGATCCAGTATGAACTTACGCAACTTTTTACAGCTTTGACATCTCCTCTTAAACTCTATAGTTCTTGAGCTACATTGCATTTTCCAAAATTTGTCTTTTTTAGTAAAAAATGAAATATCTTTGCGAAAAAAAAATCGCACGAATCTTTTTCAAAAACGAAAATGGAGCTCCTGTTACCCCATTCCAGTTTATCATGGATGAACATAACCATTTTTTTCCATATCACTCACAAAAGAGCGTACCGGGTGGACAAAAATCATAAAAAATATTTCAAAAAGCAAAACCAGGCTGAATTTGTTCCTTTCAAAACGGCATTCGGTAAATTTGGTTATCTTTTTTTTTGACGAAGCTATGTAACTTTTAATGCGGCAAGAAATATCGACTGGTGTATCCAAACTTTTGAGCGGCAGTGCATTTATTATGTAATACGTTGTGACGTTGCGTCACAAGGAAGCTTGAGAAAAAGCCCGCGTGACCACGCTCGGGCTCAATCTCCGCCACGCACTTTTGTTCGGAAAATTTACATGTTAATTTTAAGGTATTTTTAAGTTTCTTCTTGTATAGAAGCCGCGACACTATCCCCCCCCCCCCCCCCGTCCTCCCCGCACCCTCTTATCACGATTGCAACGCGACCACGCGGACTGTCGACTGGGGCCACGTCGGCCCGGCCGTCGACTCCGAGAGCCATCAACGCCATCTCCCAACGACGCGGACGGCGGACAGTTTTTTTTTTTTTTTTATTTTTTTATTGGAGGGGGTAAATATTAGTACAAGGCTGGAGCTCATTGGCCCATTTAGCCTACCGAATACAATGCGTGGTTGAACAGATCTATTACATTTGTTACGTGGGGTCTCCCCGGTCGACAGCCCGGGAAGTATAACTCATGACGCTTTGATCAGTCTTGTACTCTTGCTTACGCCTAGATGACACCGGTTATAAGGACGATTAAAGTTCCAATACAGAAGTATGAAAATATGCCTCCCTATAGCTTACTTCTAACCTAAACCTATTGAGTTTTACATTGTGCGTTCGGCTCTAGACTATTGAACTCACAACATTAGGGTTTTTACGCCTAGATATACATCTTAAAATTATAACTAGAGAAGATATACTTTTGCTAAGATTGTCTAATATCACAGAAGTTTTCTCTTTTCTTTTTCCTTTTTCATAAATTCGCTACTTATACTACCAGTATATAAGTAAATTGCAGCACTGTACACCAACAAAAACATATATTATCATACCTTAATGTCAATACTATTGATAAATTTGGCGAAAGCAATAACAACACCAGGGTACATTGTGCTGAGAAAGGATTCGATACAATAAGGTGGATAGATCTTCATTTTTTTCAGGAATCTGCAGAATGCTACCCTGGCCTCATTGTACAACACACACTGCCAGATCACGTGGTTGGGGGACTCTATCTCGGCTCCGCAATCACACCTATCCGTATCAACCGCTTTAATTCGGAAAAGACTGTCTTTTAATGAAGTATGGTTGGACCTTAATCTGTTTATTGACACAATCGACTTCCTGCGAAGCCTGAGTCCATGAAACCACGGGTGTGCGCTCTCTGTGTAATAGTTCTGGAAATATATTTTCCCTTTTTCTCTTCCAGACGTAAGACACCAAGTATGGAACTCTGTTTTCATCTCTGCTTTCCATACCGCCTTAAAATCGGAGGGCGGTATATTCCATCGGGCGTCAACACCCCTCACGATACTATCCTTCGCCGCCGAGTCAACCATTTCGTTATACGTTATGCCTACGTGAGCCGGTATCCAAAATAGTTTCACTATCTTGTCTAACTTGCGCAGCTCGCAGACGAGGCATTTGATTGCCCCAATGAGGTGGTTCTGTTTTCCCACTTTCTTTATTGAGTTCACTGCCATGAGCACGCTCTTAGAGTCAGAAAAAATATGGCATTTTTTATACTCCAATGTAGCAAATCTTTCTAACGCGACCAGTATGCCCATAGCTTCCGCTGTAAAAATTGATGCCTGACGAGCTGTTCTGTACATATAGTATTCATTTGTAAGGGGATTAAAACTAGCAAAGCCGACAAAATCTCTGTTATCCATCTTAGAACCATCAGTGAAGAAATTTACTTCTTCTACGTTTGTACCGTGGAAAAGGGACTCAAAGGCCTCGTTAGAGTCCTTAGCCTCTTTAATTTTTTCACCCTCCTCAAAGGACACGTTTACACGTTCCATCATTGCCTCGTATGGGTACATAAAGCAGCTAGGACCTTCGTTGTTCTCAATAAGATGTTGAACTGCTTGGATTTCATCGAAACACTTGACTAACAGGGGAGTATGGTAGCGAAAGACCCGGGTGGGAGTCTGTCTGATCGCGCTTAGTTCCTCCAGCGTTGAGCACAGCATATGGTTGGAAAATGCAAGGGAACGCGTGACAAAGTTTTTACAGAGGTATTTAAATCTAATATGCAATGGCGGTATCTTTGCTTCTGCCAAAATTACGTTTATTGGTGTTGACTTCCTGTACCCTAAAGCTAATCTTATCCCCCTATTTTGTATCTTCTCCAACACATTAGCCTGTGTTTTGGTCAATGAGTGGAAGAAAAATGTACCGTATTCTAACCGCGACCTAACCAAACTCTTGTACATATTTAACAGTAACGTCGGATCAGCGCCTGTCCAGGTGAGTCTCAAATAGTTGATTATTCCTAGGGGTTTAACACATTTTTCTCTTATATAGTCAATTTGGGGGCTCCACTTGAGCGAAGATTGAAGATGAATGCCGAGAAACTTGATGACTCTTTGCGATTTAATAGTCAAACTATCTACTCTTATTGACCACGTTTTTGATTGGAGTTTAGGCTGATCCGAAAATAAACATAACTGACATTTTTCAGGGGCCATTGCTAACCCACTATTTTCCAAAAATGAACTAATAGACCGACTAGACTCCGACACAGCTGCTAGTCCATCTTCTGGGGTTTCAGAGACGGAGAAAAGAGCCACGTCATCTGCAAACTGGAGTATCTTACATTCATTTGTCACATTTTTTTCCAAATCTAGCATGTAGAGCGTGTACAAAATTGGACTCAATACACTTCCTTGTGGTAGCCCTCTAAACACTTTCCGCGTGCAATCGATTTCACCGTAGTTAAAAGTCAGATATCTTTCAGAAACTAAATTGTATATGAATTTTAACACCAACCTTGGCAACCCTAGTCTCTTTAGTCTCTCGATCAATACGTCCCCTAAAACGTTATCGTACGCGCTTCGGATGTCCAGGAGGAGAGTCGCAACGCACAGCTTTTCGTCGAACGCTTTGACTATCTCAGCATATATAATTCCTAAGTTATCCATACATGATTTGCCTCTTCGGAAACCAAATTGCGTTTCCGGAAATTTCCTGTGATGTTCTAGCCACCAATTCAACCTGATGTTGATCATTCTTTCTGCAATTTTAAGTAAACAAGGTGCCAGCGAGATCGGACGTACACTATTGCTTTGGTTTTTAGGAATAAAGAAAATGCGGTATTGCCGCCACTCGATTGGGAAATCACCGGACCTGAAGATCTCATTATACAACTTCAGAAGTACTTTCCTAATTTCCACCGGGAGGAATTGAATCAAATTATAGCCTATTCCATCCAATCCAGGACACGACTTTGTTCTTACAGTTGCAATCGCCACCTCTAGTTCCTCCAGCGTAAAGGTTAAGTCCAAAAAGGGATCTCCCGAGTCATTTTCAAAATCGGGGACTTGATTTGCTACCCAGGATGGGCACAACTTTTCAATACTACGATCCACTTCCCTCATCCTTTCCTCATCATAAGCATTAGGGCACTCTGGAGCGCCCCAACCGTTTCTAAGGCTTTTTATCTTTTTCCAGATATATGATTGGTTGGTAAATTTGTTCAGACTCTCGCAAAATTGCTGAAAATACTGTTTTTTGGCAACTCTAATACCCTTTTTAGCTTTAGCCTCAGTTTTCTTGTACTCTATAAAGTTTCTGTCGGACGGAAAATCACGTAACCTAAAGTAGGCTGCCTTCCTCACTCTAACCAATCGACTGCATTCTTCGTTCCAGAAGGGCGCCGAATTGGCTTTTTGGTTATTTTTACAAACTCTATTTGACATAGTACTATTCTGGTTCCCATTTTTCCCGGGTGTGTTAGATGTTACGCAATCGGTAAGAAGGGCAGTAAAAGATGTGTATTTTACTTGCGAGTCAGCGCTATCATCATTAATAATCAAATCAAATTCTTCATTTCTTTCGTGTAAAACTCTTAAGACTGCAGGCCAGTCAGTTTTGGTACTATCTATTTTCCACGCAGGCCTACGGATCTGCGTCCTTTCCGCCCTCATATGCAGGTCAATATAAATGGGAAAGTGGTCGCTACCCCACGAATCTCGGTCAACCCTCCACTCATATGAGCATAAGGAGCTGTGGTCAACAATAGCAACATCAATGGCTGACTCGGTGTTGAACTGTCGAGACAGAAAGGTCGATGATCCTCGATTTAAGACACCCAATTCTGCCTCTTCAATTGCGTAAAGGAGTTTTCTACCTTCAGAACACACCCGCCTATCTCCCCAGAAGGTGTGATGGGCATTGAAATCGCCGGTGATTAAACATTTCCCTTCAAACTGTTCCAGAAAGCGCAGCCACGAGGTCTCAGTGATCAGCTTAACAGGTGGTCTGTAACAAGATGCAATTACTATCGTTTCGTTGTTTACAAACAGTTCGATAGCGCAGATTTCTATGCTATCTCCACAGTTATCCAAACCATTTCTTATTTTATATTTCAGGCTATTATTAACTAGGATGGCTACACCACCCCCTGCTTGCCCTAATCTATCCTTACGTATTATGTCGAATCCTTTTACACGAATGTGGTCTTGGTTCGTTAACCAAGTTTCAGTCAGTAATATAACGTCAAAATGTTTAGCCCTGTGTTGTAGCTCGGGCATCTTTTGTCTAACGCTTTGGCAATTCCACTGGACAAATCTAACCGCGTTCAGATTGTTGTTGTTGCTGCTCATTGTTGGTGGCGTTGCAATGGAGTTCGATGGTTCTATTTAATCTGCCCAATAATGTGACGGCATTCGGAGAGTTGAATATTGCTTCGACGATACGCATGACTTCCCTGTGTAAGCGTTCTTTTTCCTCCGGATTCGTTCCATTGAGATGGACGGTCTGTCGTTCCAAGCTCCTCATTCTCACGTTGTAGTGATCTTTCTCTTTATCCCCAAAGTCTCTTCCGTACTCTCCGCTCTTGGTACTAGCGACTCTACTGTACTGCGAAGCTGCTGCGAATTCGCTATTTGCTTTGTGATGGTGGTTCGAGGGCGCTCCTAATGGCGGAAAGTTCCTCAAATCCTTGATAGGGACTACTTCTTCGTTCAACCTTTGTGGGCGTCCCTTGAGTAACATATCTCTTGCGATTAGAAAAGGGACATTATCTTGCCCCATAATTCTGCTGATTTCTTGCAGTTCAATGACTTTTGGACAGTGACGGTCGAAAGCACGATGCTGCCCTTTGCAGTTGATGCACTCTGTGTTGCAGTTTACGGTTTGGTCGTGTCTAGCGTCTCCGCAGTTCAAACATCTCTCAATGTCTTTGCAAAACTTGGTAGAGTGTCCTACTTTGCCGCACTTGAAGCATTTCCTTATTGATGGGATAAAAGCACTTACCCCCATCCTGGTTTTCCATAAGATGACGTAATTAGGTAGTTCGCGATTCCTGAACGTAACTTGTACCGAGAACGTGTCCTCCCATTTGATCTCGCCGTCGACCCTTATCCTTTTTTTCATCCTTGACGCCTCCGTTGCACGTGCTTCAGGGTTGCTAGTGTTCAGTTCCTGTAGGAGGTCGCTCATAGTATAGTCCATTGGAATACCCTTGACGATCCCTTTCCTAAAAATTAGCATTCTAGGAACGTGTGCGTGGAAGTCTAACTCCTTCAGGTACGTATTTTTGAGCATTCTGTTTGCTGCATCTCTCGAATAAAAGGTCACCTCCCATACTCTTTTCGATACCTGGGCAAGGGAATCGTACGTAATAGCTGACTTGTTGAGGGCCCTGGCCACCTCAAGTACCATTGTCGGACGCGATGTATTTTGCTCGGATTTTCTCTCAAGCCGGACGACGTACGGACCTTTGTCCCGTTTTTCAAACTGAAAGAGTTCTTCTCTTACCGATATTTCTTCAGACGACGCACCTCTTGCTACCCCCGATGGGCTCCTGCTTTTGTTTCTCTTATTAGTCTTCTTGGCCTCTCTTTCCTCGGCGGCGTAATTACTTCGTTTTCTCGTGTTGCTGGTTTCCTTCATGTTTGCTTCTCGTAGGAGACTTTGATAGAGACTTGAGTTTTCAATACCACCTGAATCACTGGCCACACTTTTTAGTTGATTCAGTTCATTGTCCATCAAACAATCCTCATCCTCATCGGTTGGCATGCCGCCAACTCTCCTCACTTCGCTTCGCCAAAGCGCCGCAAAGTGAGGTTATAAACTACTTTAAACAAATAAGTCCACCTCCCCGAATATTTTCACCAAGGCGATTACTATTGTCGAGATTACACACCCCGGTTTATTGACCACGCAATTAGTGAGCCTACACCGCCAATAATTATCGCAGAGATCTCGCTGATATCACGCGCTAATTTTTTCGCCCCTCCCGCGAATTATTATCGGACGGCGGACAGGCCGTCCGAGAGCATCCTGCTGCCATCTCCCGAGTCTCCGGCCTACCGCACGTCAGGAGAGACTTCAGCTCTCGCGCGGTTTGGCTGGCGAGCGCCGTACCGACTAGGGCGCTCAGCGACTCGGGAGGGACAAGAGTCACGGAGGATATCGACCGAAAGGGCGAGCCACACGGATCGAGATCCAAATTCGATCGGAGGTCCGTCATCTGGCACGGGATTGGGCGAGACGAGGAAGCCGGCCGGCGTGGTCGAGCATTGAGTCTCCGAGCGTGGTCAGCGAAGGACGAGATGTATCGCCAGTCCCGGCGTAAGAAAGAGAGAGAGAGAGAGTAATGGAGAATCCAGAGAACGGATCTCTATTGGGTTGATCGAAGGATCATCTCTTCGGCACCTGTAAGTCTTTTCTCTTTTCTTACTGTGCGAGAGCGGCTAGCGAAAAGCCCGTCGAGTCTGTTCGGAAAAATGTGTCGCTCGGGCGACTTTAGAATCGTTCCCTTCCGCCCCTCCCCGTATGAATCCCCAACTCGACGTCCCTCTTCCGTGCGCGTCGCCGCGAAAAGTCATTGTAAATTTTGTAATATTTCCGAAAAGTTAATGCGAGTACAATAGAATAATTTGTCCCAGTCGGGAAAAATTAAGGATCAGTATGATTAGTAAAAAGGTGCCGTGGTGGATCCCCGTTATCCCTTGAGGGAATTTCTCCCGCGCGCGCGTAGCCGCGGCCCGGCGGCGCGTAGCCACGGCCGTCGGCCGAACCGAATAACACCTTTCGTGAGAGGACATTGCGAAAGGTTGGATCGAGCAATTCGCATTTTGCTCTCCTTTTTTTTGGTACGCGGCATTCATTGGGTAATGTAACTTGAAGTTTAAAATAATCGTGGTCCAAATAAGAGGCCATTGCGTTCGTAGAACCCCGTCTGTCCCCGATACCCCGAGATGTCCCGTCACGTTTAGAGCGAGTCTCATGCGAGCTAGCGTTTGTTTTGGTTTTTTTGGTTGTTGATACCTTGCGTACGCGGTCGGCCGCGTTGCCCGAGAACGGCTGGCGCCCAAGATTACAGTGAATTTGTAACAGTAGGAAATATCAAACGGGTCGAGAAATCGAGTAGGGACTTCGCGTGTCCAGTAACCCGTTAATTCGAGTCAAAATTATAGGAGTATTATTTAGTGATATTATTATATAGAGCCTTGCGTGAACTTAACTTTTGTTTTGTAATTAATCAATTATCTTCGTTTTTTTTTGTATCGAGCTTTCATTTCTTTATTGATGTAAAATAAATACTATTTGAATTTTTCCAGTTGTCGACCCATCAAGTTCTCCTCCCCCCTCCCTCCGCCTACGTTAACACGCGATACCCGTCATAACGTATATAAATAACTATATAATAATATACATATATATATATATATATATATATATAATGTAATACGTATATACTAATTACCTAATTGAAATTACCTTCATTAGAAGATCATATTTTTATGTTCTTCCAATCAGTTTGGGATAAAATGTATTAAAAATAAAGTAATTTCTTTTATTTCCGTAAGATATAATAAAATGGAAATATTTTTTTTCTTTTCATGAAATCTACCTATAAGAAAAAACAAAATTTTATTCGGGCAGATTTTCAAAGTATCCCTATTAACCTTCTGTTGACACACTTATCTCTGAACGCGATTTTGTCACACGGGATCGATTTGACCCGGATGATACTTTATCCATCTGCCATGAACAACACTTCGGCCGGTATTTATTTTAAATAATCAGGTATACATTTTTATCACTTCTTGATATGTCTACCGAATTAAAATTCGGACAATATCAAATAAAATTGGTGCAAACAATTATTTAAAATTTTCAACATTGGTAAAGTGAGCATTTCGATTAAAATTCGTCCGGGTCAAAATGTCCAAGTGTGTCAATGAAAAGTGAATATAAATAAATTTTAAATGTCCTAATTAATATAAAAACCCCCAAAAGTCTGAACTTACCCAATCGAGTCCTTTGAAATTGCTAAAGCACGTGGAAAAATTGTCGCCGAAAAAGGTCGACGAAAATTGAAAAAGCTTCGTTTCTCCACCTTCGCTCCGAAGAGGGGAGGAGGCGGTGAGCCTTTGCCGAAAAGCTTTTCGGATTATCAACATTTTTAATTGGAGCGTAGCATTGCAAGTGATGAAGGGCACATGGATGACGAAATATTGCGGCATACACGGGGCTCGGTAATCGGGTTCGGAGTGAAGTACCTGTCGCGTTCTCTTCACTCACGTTCAACCATTAGGTCATACACGCCCTTGTTAACGTCGGAGGATTCGTTTCTTTTCAACGCCGCCCCGCTTCGCTTCGAGAAAATATACGCGCATATTTGTCGTCTTTCGGTTTTCAAAATCGAAAAAGCAATTGAAAATGCAATTCTATGAGTATGAATATTTCGTATCGTAAATGCAAAAGCAATGAAAAAATACAATACACCCTGTATATATATATATATATATATATATATAATCGTATATATATATATATATATATAAAATCGAAAAAGCAATTGAAAATGCAATTCTATGAGTATGAATATTTCGTATCGTAAATGCAAAAGCAATGAAAAAATACAATACACCCTGTATATATATATATATATATATATATATATATATATATATATATATATATATATATATATATATATATACAGGGTGTATTGTATTTTTTCATTGCTTTTGCATTTACGATACGAAATATTCATACTCATAGAATTGCATTTTCAATTGCTTTTTCGATTTTGAAAACCGAAAGACGACAAATATGCGCGTATATTTTCTCGAAGCGAAGCGGGGCGGCGTTGAAAAGAAACGAATCCTCCGACGTTAACAAGGGCGTGTATGACCTAATGGTTGAACGTGAGTGAAGAGAACGCGACAGGTACTTCACTCCGAACCCGATTACCGAGCCCCGTGTATGCCGCAATATTTCGTCATATATATATATATATATATATATATATATATATATATATATATATATATATATATATATATATATATATATATATATACACGGTATATATATTAGGGTGTGCGGAAAAAAATCGATACTTTTTTTTTCGGTTGCATCCACCAAAAAGGTGAATTCGGTTACGGCTGTATTAAAAAAAAAATCTAAGCAACTCAAATAAGTGGCATTTTCCAGCCATAATTCAATATTTACTCTAAAAAAATCATGAGGTAAATTGAATTGCTGGAAAAGAAATAAGGATTCTTGAGTAACGAAATCGTTTATGTCTTTTTTCAGCAACATTTCCCAATTATTTTTTTTAACAATTATTCACTCGGAAGGATTTTTGGATTTTTCTCGAGATTGCAGAGCTTGTACCATTTTTACCTTCACACTTATCGGCACAGCATTGTCGAAAAACGACAAAGCAACAATTTTCTCGTTAAAGTACCACAAGTGACTAGCTAATTTTTTCGAGGCATCCTCCCCTTCTACAGGATTCACTTCGCAATAACGAATGAAATATTGTAGCAGTGACAGATCTTGATTTAGGGCCAAAATGGAAGAAAAATGTCGCGCTTTCCCATTCGTGGCGCTAGTGTGAAGCTTGTAATTTTGCACTACGAGCTACCGCATGCTGCCGCCAGCTGGCAGCGTGTGCTATGGCGCGCACGTCGCTCAAATAATAAAATTTAATTTCAGACAGCGATACCACTTGAACGGTTGTTCTAAGCTAATGGTTCGTAGGAACTTTTTTTGTAGGGAATTCAATTCTCTACCAGAATATCTTAATGACATTTTTGTGAGATTTTTTTCCGAAGACTTTTACTACGACGTTTAGAAGTTCCAATATTTTCCTGTGTTATTCTTATGGAAAGTATTCAAATGCAATGCGCCGTTTGAAATAATTTTTTTTTCAGCTCTCCTTCGAGGATTCTTCTTTTTTTACCTTAATTCACCCTTTTTGGTGGGTGCAACCGAAAAAAAATATCGATTTTTTTCCGCACACCCTAATATATATATATATATATATATATATATATATATACAGGGTGTTAGGAAAGGTGAATTAATACTTTTCATTTTTAAACATTGTTGCAATGTTTAAAAACATTGCAACGTTTTTAAACATTACAACTTTCAATGTTGCAATGTTTAAAGGTCGATAGCCTTAAGGCTATCGACTTTCCTAACACCCTGTATATATATATATATATATATATATATATATATATATATATATATATATATATATATATATATATATATAAGGGTGTGCGGAAAAAAATCGATTTTTTATTTCGGTTGCATCCACCAAAAAAGGTGAAATGAGGTAACCTATCACCCCTTAAGGGGGTGATTAGCAACATATCTAACCTAGGTTACCTTCGTCCAAAGTTCAAGGATTTCGAGTTATTATGGGAAGTGTGATTTTTGGAAAATTCCCCAAAATTAGGTACCAACACGTTCATAATGTTCAAACAGACAATAATTGGTAACTAAAAACGTATTTGCAGCTTAGCTTAATGTGTATTCAATTGACCAACACCAATACAATCATCTGTATCCACACAATTAAATTAACGGGACGTGCGGAATAATTAAAAACTTGTCAAAAAAATTTTAAAACCTCTTATGTTAATGCTATTTCAAAAAAACAGCATTAACATAAGAGGTAAACAAGTTAGTACCTAATTTTGGGAAATCTTCCAAAAATCGTACTCACCACGATAACTCGAAATCCTTAGACTTTGGACTAAGGTGACCTAGGTTAGATATGTTCCTAACGAGGTGACCTATCACCCCCTTAATGCTTTGCATCGACCGTCCTAACACCCTATATGTACAAATATGTGTGTGCGTGTGTGATTCGGTACATTTCAAAATTACTCATTAAAAAGTTATGAATAAATTACTCTACGAATTGTATAATAACAAAATTATTTATGATACGTTACAAATGATTCAAAAACAAGTTTTGTAATTAAAGAAAAAACCCACGCCCATCATTTCTAACATTAAGGGCACGCTGTTAAAAAAATCACTAATCGAGAGCAGTTTTTTGGTATGTACTTGAAAGTTAATTACGCCATGTATTTTAAAATAATAAACTGTTCCATCAGACGTTAAAGAAGACAAAAAAAGTTTTCTGATGAGAGAAAAAACTTGTGCGCGGTATTTCTGAAAATCAAGCAAACGTCATTAAAAAAATATCTCGAAAAGAGTTTGTCACAAATCAAGAGCGGTTTTTCGATTTTGTCATCTCGTATATATATATATATATATATATATATATATATATATATATATATATATATATATATATATATATATATATATATATATATATATATATATATATATATATATATATATATATATATATATATATATATATATATATATATATATATATATATATATATATATATATATATATATATATATATATATATACATATATATATTAACATAGCAAAAATATTATTTTTATGTTTATATAAATATTTTTTTGTTTATATAAATATGCTTTTGAACGAAAGAAAAAAGTGGTGCGCGATATTTCTAACTATCAAGCAAACGTCGTCAACAAATTATCTCGACAAGAATTCATCACAAATCAAGAGCAGTTTTTCGCTTTTGACATTTACACACACACACACACACACACACACACACACACATACACACACACACACACACACGCGCGCGCGCGCGCGCCCACACGCATACGCACACGCGCACGCGCACACGCACGCACGCACGCACACACACACCTATATATCGGTATACATGTGTGTATTCATTTATTTATTCAAAACGAATAATCAAATTCTTCTATACATTCGTAAAAAATGATAATATCGTACGATATATCCTGTTTTGCCATTGTTCTTCAATTAAAAAAAATATAACAAACCAACAAGTGATCAGAACTCCTATTAGTTGAATATAAATAGGAGAGCCTTATTTAAAGCTTAAAAATAATGTCTTAATTGTAGATATATATATATATATATATATATATATATATATATATATATATATAAATCGTATAAATAAATCGTATACATGCTATATATATGCTAGCGTAATACAGTACATTTGTTTATTATCGATAACAATGTACTGAATACGTGTACTCGATTTTATTTTTTTTAAATAACGAATAACCTGCACGAGTTTAAAGAAGAAAACGAGAGAACTCCGTATTGAGTGCAAGAAAAAAAAACAAACAAACCGGCCACATCCCTAATAAAGTACACACTGTACTTTCGAAGAAGCTTGTTTTCCCGTGTTTGAATGAAGTTCGCGAGCTTTGAATGCTCGAACACGAACATCCCCTCGACGTACTTGAGAGTTTCGTCCCTCTCGCTCCACCTGCCCCTTTGGACTTTCCTGCATCGTATCTCGGTCAGTTGTGCATCTCGAGACAGCAAAAAACGAGAAAAAAGACGAGGAAGTAGAAGGGAAGAAAAACGAATACGGCGCGTTTGTTTAAGGTTCACGTTCAGTTTCTTTTACGGGTACCCCGGAGAAAAAGTGAAAGAGGGAGAGAGGGAGAGAGAGAGAGAGAGAGAGAGAGAGAGAGAGAGAGAGAGAGAGAGAGAGAGAGAGAGGAGAGGGAGAGTGGATGAGTATAAAAAAATCACTCTTGTCTCGCTGTACGGAAAACAGATTTTAATTTACCTGCATCACTAGACTTTATACGTACATGCCATGTTGTCCTCGTCGTCGTAAATGAAAAATGTATATTGCGATACCAAAGGAACACACGAGAATGTCCGCGCGACCCTTCGTCACGGGTGGCTATACTTACGCTAGGAATTTTGTCGCACGGGTCACTCCTCCGCCATCATTTTCCAGCCCCTGGCTATTTTCTACTCCATTGTCATGACTTTTTGTTTTTCCTCCATTTACTGCCAATCTAATTACTTCTTGCTCCTCCCAAAGAAATGTGACATTCCACCCTGCATAGAATTAAATGTAAAGGTACGATCTTTTATCTTCCATGGGCACAAGTTTTTTTTTCCTTGGATGGGCCGAAAAGAAAGGCCTCGATTGCTCGCGAAGCAAAATAAGTTTCACTGCCGCGACGGTGAAGTTTGCTGAAATTTAGAAAAAAATAGAAGTGACCTCGGTACCGATTTACACGTGAGAATTTTTTCCACCGCGAGAATTTCAAATATCATTTTTCATGTGCAATAGGGCGAGGAAGAGCGAGAGGGCGGGGGGGGGGGCAGCGAGGAAGGAACAACTACGGAACTTCAGTGGTCGCTCGTCAGTAAGTGAGTAGTATCTGACCCAAGTGTATATGTATTCATGTGTGTACGTATAGAAGCATACGAATCTTCACAAGGGAAAATACTTGGCGGGGTCGACGTATGCTTCGATTGAACAATGGTAGACAGGCAAAGAGCTCCGTTGGGCTAATTAGTGTAACTAACAGGGAAAATTTTCCGCAACTATGCGTGAGCATATGTATATATATATACACATATATGCACGAACATATATAGTAGCGGTCAATAGATTTCGATCTCTTCAGATAGTAGCACAATTGTATTAGAATAATATCGTCCAATTTATGGAGCTATATCGTATCTTCGTAAAACAAGAAGTAGTATGAATTATATAGTTCTAATATACGTTTGCAATGATCGAAAGTGATAAAAAATGTCGCCATTGTCCAAAATTATCGACAACTGTGACCAGTACTGTACACACACACACACACACACACACACACACACACACACACACACACACACACACACACACACACACACACACACACACACACACACACACACACACACACACACACACACACACACACACACACACACACACACACACACACACACACACACACACACACACACACACACACACACACACACACACACACACACACACACACACACACACACACACACACACACACACACACACACACACACACACACACACACACACACACACACACACACACACACACACACACACGCACGCACGCGCACGCACGCACGCACACACACCCACACACACACACACACACACACACACACACACACACACACACGCACGCATATACCAGGTGTCCCATTTTAATCTTACACCTCATTTATCTCGAAAAACACTGTTCCGATCAAGCATTGAATATAATAAAACTTTTATGGTTCAAAGGGAGACGTTAAAAACAATATTGGTCCAAAATTGAAAATAGTGACTTTAAGATGGCCGACATGTTTTTTTTTAAATGGCGTCATGCATTTTATTTTCATCACAAAAATTTATCAGACGAAAGCTAACAACTTTTGTAAGAAAAGTTTTTTGTAATGACGTCCATAATTTTTTGGTTAGAATACCATTGTTTACTATTTTAGCGCTATCCAAAATGCACCACGAGGAGGTTAAGTCTTCAACACCCCTAGTGTACGTGTGCTTGTGTGTGTGTGTGAGTTTGTTTCGGATTGTTTGGTAACTGAAGCGACGAGGTGCAGATACCTAATCCTTGTTTGGGTTTGTTTGTGTTATCGAGTAACCCAAACAAACCTAAGCAAACTCACACCCACATACACACGCACACTTGCACTAGGGATGTTGAAGAATTTACCTCGTCATGGTAAATTCTGGATAGCGCTGAAATAGTGAAAAATCGTTTTCTAACCTAAAAATGATGAATGTTATCACAATAATTTTCCCACAAAAGTTGTTGGTTTTGGCCTGACAAATTTTCTGGTGAAAAAATACAAGATCCCATTAAAAAAAAAAACATGTCGGCCCGCTTAACGTCGCCATTTTGAATTTTGGACCAAAAAAGATTATTTCTTGAACGTCCCACTTTGAACCCTAGAAGTTTTATTATAATCAATACTTTATCTGAGCAGTGTTTTGCGAGATAAATCGGGTGTAAGATTAAACTGGGACAACCGGTATATGAAGAACGTACACGAGAAATGGGAAGCAAGAAAGGACAGGATATGAGCTACCCATCTCAATAACGAAAAAATCAACAAAAGGTTGTTAAATTTCAATTGAAGACGTGATAAAAAGTTGCATCTTTATTTTCATTCGTCTCGTGTAGAAGGGCTTGCAATTGTGCCATTTGAATCGCGGGCTTGCAACACAACGAGAACGGTGTAGTCACGAGAAGAATCTCACAAACGTGCTTAAGGAGAATGCCGTAGAAAAAAAATGAGAAAATAAGCGTGTAAGGGATTCATCATGCAAGGAAAGGTTGCGACGTCGATGTCTCCGATTTCGATGAAATTTGGCATGCTTGTAGAATGGGTAAAAATAGGCGACACGTATTTTTTTATATTTGCGGAATCCGATTTTTAAGGGGTGAAACGCACCCTCGAAAATAGGGGTGTTTTTCGTTTTTCGTCCATAACCCTGACGTTCTCATCTCCAATGTGTAGTACACGGAAAAATAAACATTGTTGCAATTTGATTTTTTTTAATATCTCGTATAGTTAAAACGTTATCGACGAAAAACGAAAAACACCCCAATTTTCGAGGGTGCGTTCCAACCCTTAAAAATCAGGTTCCGAAAATATAAAAAAATACGTGTCGCCTATTTTTATCCATTCTACGAGCATGCCAAATTTCATCGAAGTCAGAGACATCGACGTCGACCTTTCCTTGTTAGTTTCGAGGCGTGATTAGAAAAAGTCGCACAGTGACAAATTTTGCACGATCGGTGAGACGTTTGCGCAAGGATCTGCCGGGCTTCGGGGACAGCGATAGAGGGGCCTTGACATTGAGAATTGTCAAGGACGAGGGAAAACATTGGGGGTGGTAAAGACGAGGGAAAACATTGGGGGGAAAATGTCACGGTCACCATCATTTTTGACTGGTGACTATTTGGTTGAAACTCATACATGTGATAAAGCATTGAAAACTTTTAGACACGTATTTTTTTATCTGTGGAAAAGCGGCTTCGAGTTGGAAAACCACCCCTCAAAGAAACCCGAGTAGAAATTTCTTAGGGTTAGCCTGACCAGGATCAGGCCCCGATCGGGGTGTGATAGGGGTAACACCTATCACGGACATCCTGATCCGGCCCCGATCGGGCCGGAAGTATTAAGGCCCTACATCAGGCTATACTAAAATGGCCCTACTAAGGCCGTCCCTGATAAGATCCTACTAAGGCTTTCCCCGATAGGGCCCTACCAAGGCTTGCCCTGATAGGCCCTACTAAGGCTTTCCATGATAGGGCCTTACTAAGGCTGTCTCTAATGTGGCCCTATTAAGGCTTTCCCCGATAGGGCCCTACCAAGGCTTGCCCTGATAGGCCGTACTATGGCTTTCCCTGATGAGGCCATAAATAGGCTTGCCCTATCCCTGCCTCAGCAGTCGCTAGATGCACATAACCTCTCATTTTTCACATGGAAACTTCGATTTTACAGCATCGTAGCTTCGGAGTTTCGATGCATTCCTGAATTCTATTTAAAAAAAGGTGCTGCTATCGACTGTCACGACAAAAAACGTTATGCAACTCGGATGCGCGTTAGAAGATTTCGGCAGCTTTGTAAGGCGAAGTGAGAGAGAGAGGAACTATATATATATATTTTTTTTTTAATTATTTTTATTATATATATAAAATATATATATATAAGGTTAAGTTTCAAAAATCTATAGCATGTTATTCGATAAACCTCTTTAATTGTCACAATGATATTAACTAATTGATATACTTGATGTGATACAACAAATAATTATAGGAATTCATTTGGTCTGTTATGCCATATCTGGGACCAACATGTTACAAGCACTCGGTAGCATAGGGGCAGCGTGCCTAGCTTTGGGTAGGAAGGTACGAGGTTCGATTCCCATATAGGCGTAATATTTTCTTCGAACAAAAACCTTTCAGCAGGCCAGGGAATGACGAATTATGATACAAAATCATTGTAGTGGAACTCTAAATTAAGTGGTTCATTCCATTTTGGTTTTTTGAAATATTATATGCATTTCTTTCTGATCAGGCAACCTGATAGGGGCCTGATCAGGAAACCAGATCAGGCCCATATGTGACACAACGTTACATTTCCTAGTAGGGCCCTTTCAGGCTGCCTTATTAGTGCCCTACCAGGGCAGTCAGGCAACCTGATCGGGCCCTGATCTGGGCCCCATCGAAATTTCTACGCGGGAAGACGCGTCGAGGGGTGGTAGTTGAATTTTTATCCACAAGCAGTCAACCGATCTGAATGAAACAAAAACCAAAATTCTTCTAATGTAAAGCGATAAAAATCCACTTTAGAATTATTGATAAAATCTAAATTAAGGGGTGACATGGCTTTCTTTGAAGGGTCGTTTTCCACCTTAAACCCGTTTTTCCGCAGATTAAAAAAAACGTGTTTAATAGTTTTCAACGATTTATTACATATATGAGTTTCAACAAAATCGAAGGCGGACACTTAAGGGGAGGGTAAGGGTTTCAGCATGAAAAAAAAAACACTTTTTTGCGAATTTGTTTGATCTATATGGATAGAGTAAATTTATTGAAACCTTTTGTACATTGTTAAGTGTCATTTCAAGAACATTCCGTGAAATTTGTACGCGAAAATATCCACAAACAAGCCGGTGCCGCGTTTTTCTCGAAACCACTTTTTCAAAGTCTGTGTTCACTGCCATTTAAAAACTACATGACCGATTTATTTCAAACTTGGTACACACTTTCTACATATAAAATACCTCCCCCCAACGGTTAGTTTGAGATTTTTTTTTACATTGAGGGGATTTTCCACCCCGAAAACGGCGGAATTTTTCGTGAAAAATAGCACTTTTCACTTTGCATGACACGAAAAATTTAGAAATGAAAAAAAAATTATCAACGACCGTCGGGGGGAGGATGTGATGATACTTTGACTAAATTTTAATGGTATTTTATTTCAGATAATTTCTAGCTGAGATATTTTCTCAGGGCTTGTTTGTGGATATTATCGCGTACAAATTTCACGGAATGTTCTTGAAATGACACTTAACAATGTGCAAAAGGTTTCAATAAGTTTACTCTATCCATATAGATGAAAAAAATCGCAAAAAAGTGTTTTTTTTCACGCTGAAACCCCTACCCTCTCCTAAAGTGATGTTCCTTGTGAGCAATGAACAGGCAGGATCAGGTTGCAACGAGATGGACTCTCTCTCTCTCTCTCTCGCTTTCTCTCTCTCTCTCTCTCGTATATCGCGCTGAAGGGGTTACCCTCACTTGCGATTTTGAAAAAATCGATTTTTTTTATTGCATTTTTTTGAAGTATAAGTATCTGAGAATATGTCCTGAAAATTTCAAGTCGATCCGAACAAAATTCACTGAGATATGAACGTTGAAAGAAAAGAACCCGCGTTGAAAGAGAAACTTTAAACGCGTTTTTCTCAAAATGGCATTTCTGAAGTCGGTGACCAAGATTACTCGAACACTAATGAACCGATCTTCTTGAAATTTTGCAGGCTTATTCAATACATAAAAATGTAGTCTTTAATCGTTGGATTTTTTTTTTTCGAAAAAAAGGCCGTTTTATAGCCAAAAAACGGCCATTTTTTTTCGTTAAAATCGAACCATTAACTTTGACTGTCCGCCATTTTGTGAAAGATGAATATTTTTTTAAATCCTTCGATTAAAGACTAGTTTATACTTATATTTGACTAAATCCATCCGCATTTTTTTTTCAGATGATCCACTTCGCCGCAATGTTGGCCACCGCAAACCGTGTATATAAAAACATTATTTCATTGACGGCCATTTGCCACTAAACAATGTAATATTATTCAATAAAAAAATTACTGAAAGTTCTTCAAGATGTGTTCTTTAAGATGGTATATTGATCGATTAAAAAAGTTCTGTAGTTTTCTTTAAAAAAAATCATGAAAAAGACCTTTTTTTTGCGCTACAAGTGGGGGTAACGCCTGAAGCCAAACCGAAGATAAATCTTTCAGCGTGCCGAGATAAGCCTCGTTTTCCGGCGTCACCGAAAAAAGATAACGGGAGAATGATCCGTTTAGGTTAACTGAAGCACACACCTTTCCGCATGTCATTTTGTGAAAATCAATTCGAAGCGCTTTTACCGATACGAGTTCGCTGGTCGATCAGTTCGCGCGAGATTGAATGAAACGTCATTTCCTAAGGGAGAATAAGAAGGAAAAGGGCCCATCGCTTTCTCATCGGATCATCGATATATCCGATTGAACGATCACCGCGGTGGTTGTGGTCGCGCATACACACGCCACGTGATTCATCGCTGACCCGCGATTTATAAACGCCGCGAATTGTCAGCCTCGGAAATGATCGAGTGGCATGATGCGCCCTACATGTTCATATTTATATACAGGGTGTCCCTCTTGTCTCTGCCACCCGAAATAACTCGGGAATTATCGACGTCACGAAAAAATGTTCCAGACAAAAGTTGTACGGTGTGAAGGGGGCCATCATATGCAACCAATTGTTCTTATTTCGGTGGAGGTGCTGATGCACAGTGAAGGTCACCTTCACTTTTTCCAATGGAATGGTACATTTTTTTTCCACCATCTTGTGGAGCACCTCAAGCCGCATGAAAAACATTAGGGGGTGAAAGTCGTTCAAGCTCATTCAAGGACACTTATTAAAATGAAATACAAATATAAATATCTCGGATCACTACCAAATATTTGGTGGTGATTCGAGATATTTAGATTTGTATCATCGATACTGACCTTGAATGGCCTTGAACGACTTGGATCCTCTAATGTTTTTATGCGGCTTGAGGTGCTCGAGAAGATGATTGAAAAAGAAATATACCATTCCATTTAAAAAAGTGGAGGTGACCTTCACTGAGCGCCAGCGCCTGCACCGAAATGAAAAAAATTGGTCGCATTTGATGGCTCCCTTCACACCGTACACCTTTTATCTGGAACATTTTTTTGTGACGTCGATAATTACCGAGTTTCGGGTGGCAGAGATAGGAGGGACATCCTGTGTATATATATATATATATAAAGCCTTAAGGGGGTGATAGTTCACCTCGTTAGGAATATATCTAACCTTGGTTACCTTAGTCCAAAGTCTAAGGATTTCGAGTCATCATGGAAATGATGATTTTTGGAAAACTTCCCACAATTAGGTACTAATTCATTTATCTCTTATGTTAATTCTATATTTTTTTAAAACATCATTAACGAAAGAGGTATTTTTATTTTTTGACAAGCTTTTAATTATTCAACACGTCCTATTTAATTAGTTGTGTGGATACAGATAATTGTATTGGTGTTTTTCGATTGAATACACATTAATCTAAGACGCAAATAAGTTTTAAGTTACCAATTATTGTCTGTTTGAACACTATGAACGAGTTAGTACCTAATTTTGGGAAATTTTCCAAAAATCATACTTCCCATCATAACTCGAAATCCTCAGTCTTTGGACTAAGGTGACCTAGGTTAGATATGTTCCTAACGAGATGACTTATCCCCCTCCTTAAGGCTTTGCATCGACCTTTCTAACAGCCTGTATAAATTAGGGTTTCTCAAAATGACCTGACATTTTGTTTTATCAATCAAACGTATTATTTTTTTGAAAAGCACGAATATTTTTATTGCGATATCCGGTACAAACATGGAGGTTATGTGTGGAACACAATATCCGATAAATGGCCGCCTTGTTCCTGTTTGCAAACGTTCACTCTTCTGATGAAATTTTCAATAAAATGTTGGCATAAATGCGGACTAATTTCATTGATGGTCCGTCTATTTGCTTCCTTGAGCTCCGGAATGGTCTGTGGATCATTGGCATCCACTTTTTCTTTCAGAAAAGTTCAAAGAAAGAAGCTCAATAGCGTGAAAGCGCACGATCTTGGTGGCGAATTCACATTTCTGTGGCGCAAGATAACCATGGAACATCGTGTACAATAACTATGCAGTAAGCATGCAGCAAATAACAATTTATATGCGTGGCTCGATCGTGCAATTCTCCATGAGTAAACCTCAATACTTCCTGATGCGAGCTGTCAAAGATGAGTACTCGAAATTCGACACGAAAAAAATGGCGCGCCATTTTAAATGACAGGTTATTTTGAGACACCCTTTATATAGTAATAATGGAGGTTTGCGAGCTACGTGAACAAGCGGGGGCTACCGAGCACAGAGTGGAAAAGAAAAAAATTAACCCTCCACGGCTGAATAAAAATCTGACTCGATCATCGCCGAGCTTGATTCTTTCCCTCAAAGCGAGGCAACATTAAGGGGGGATTGTCTTTTTTTTTCGCAAAATTTACCGCTTTTTGGGAATTTTTTGTGAAGAAAGTATACAACGGAAAACTTGTGAAACTTGGCATATAGTTTTATTGATCTGTTTACTACATACAAAAAAAATGTTAAACAATTTCATGAAAAAATCTGCCTCCCACCCCCCTCGACGCGCGAT
The DNA here is from genome assembly GCA_963210295.1 of Ophion ellenae. Classification (NCBI taxonomy): domain Eukaryota; kingdom Metazoa; phylum Arthropoda; class Insecta; order Hymenoptera; family Ichneumonidae; genus Ophion; species Ophion ellenae. The sequence continues at coordinate 48,311,148 of OY723388.1, read as the reverse complement.
GGTCCTTCTTTGATGGTGTGCACGATTACAGCCTTCACGTTCATCCTGCAACAAAAACCCAAAAAGCATTTTACTTTAGACACATATAGCTATCGTTCGATGAAGGGAAAAAAAAATTGACGATTTGGTGACGTTTTGAACTTGAAGTATCGATTTTTCGAAAAAAATTGATCGATTTTTTGTTATAAATAAAAAACTATTAAACGTATTGCTTTTTTGCTTCATCAATCGATAAAAGGATGTCAGCTGAGCATTCTGTCCAAATTTGAAGGCAATCGGTTGAATAGTTTTTGAGAAATCGTGCACACCAGTTGTGAAAAAGCTGTTTCGAGAAAAACGCGTTTAAGGGGGGATTTTTTAATGAAATTGTTTAAAAAAATTTTTGTATGTAGTAAACAGATCAATAAAACTATATGCCAAGTTTCACAAGTTTTCCGTCGTATACTTTCTTCACAAAAAAATTCCCAAAAAGCGGTAAATTTTGCGAAAAAAAAGACAATCCCCCCTTAAATATGCAACAATTGCTTACAAAAATCCCAGCTGGGATTTGAGGTGATCTCGGATGTGATAAGAAGGGCTAGAAGGACGGGGTTGAACGATATAAAAAGTCTGAGAGAGAGAGAGAGAGGGAAAGGGAAAAGGACGAAGAAAATTAAATATTAATGGCTAGGAGAACATCAATTTTCGACCCAACTAAACCCAGTCTGTTAATTTGCGTACGAAAAACCAGCTCGGACCTACTTTTGTAAAATATTCAATAATAATAATGATAATATAATTTAATTAATAACAGCGACGAATAAAAATCATAGCAGTATTAATAACAATGATTACAAATGCAGTTTACAATAAATATACGGACATGAACGAAGTATTGACAAACAAGCAATTGTTTAAATCTGTTAACTAAAATAGAAAGAAAATGGAATAAAATATAATTAAAATGCTAAAATAAAATCGAAGAGAAGAATTGATCATCGGCCAATTTTTATACATTATCCGAGCTCAGATTTGAGCTTCGTTTACATCTGACAATAAAAATACTAAAGCTGCCCATAATAAGAGAAATCATAGTAATAATATTATTATTAATAATGATAAACGAAAATCATAGCAACATTGATAACAATAATTGTAAATGCTGCTCATAATAATCATACGTGCATTGACAAAGTATTGACAAATAATCAATTGTTTTTATCGATCAGCTAAAATAGAAATAAAGTAGAATAAAATCGAATTAAAATAATAATTCAAAATAGAATAGAACAATCAATCATTTGCCAATTTTTATGAAATATCCGAGCCCAGATGTAAGCTTCGATTACGTCTGATATGACAACAATGATCATAAAAATATTCATAATGTAACATCTAAAATACTAATATCGAATAATAATACTGAAGCTGCTAATAATAATAACAAAATAATAATATTATTATTAATAATGATACACGAAAATCATAACAACATTGATAACAATGATTGTAAATGCGGCTGATTATGAAATGCACATTGACAAAGAATTAACAAGTAATCGATTTTTTATATCGATCAGCTAAAATTCAAATAAAATAGAATAAAATAGAAAAAAATTGAATAGAACAATCGATTATTGGTCATTTTTTATAAATTACCCGACCTCAGATGCCAGCTTCGATCACGTATAATAATAACAACAACAATAATAAAAATATTGACAATCTAATACCTAAAATACTGATATCTAACATAATAATATTACTAAAGCTGCTGATAATAACAAAAAATATAATAACAATTAGATCAGCTTAAATAGAAATAAAATAGAATTAAAAATGTAATAAAATAGAATAGAACGATCGATTTTTGGTCAATCTTATGAAGTATCCGGGCTTCAATCTGAGCTTCGATACATCTAATAATAACAACAAAAATAATAAACATAGAAAAACACGCATATATTTTTTTCTTTGTAAATCGGAAACTTTACGTATAAATAAATACTTATATGCGTACATAAGGGTAGCCCAAATTTGAGCTTTATTTTTTTCTTTTTCCCACCGTGCAATTATCTTTTTTACAGAAAAAAATTGTCGTGCAATCTGCGAGCTGTCAAAAAATATTTACGAATCGCTCAAGCCTCCCGAAAATTCAAATTGTCAATAAAAAATGGATTTTTTTTCTTTCGTTCACTTCTCGCCCATAAATTTTACGCTCTATAATTTTAAAATTAACCTCACGAAAGGTCTAGCCGGTCAATAAATATTTAGTGGTCGCTCAAATGCTTCGAAATTTCCAATTTTTTGTATTCATCTCAGTCATAAATTTGACGCTTTGTAAAATTTTCAAATCAATTAATGGTTTCTCTTTACACACAGATTTTTCAAAGTTACCTCACACTACTAACCCAAGCATTATAATCTCGGTTCTCATAAAATAATTTTTTAAAGCTCTTGTCCGTAAACAAAATTATAGGTCCCCCGTTTTATCGGGTTAGAAGTGTGAGGTAAATTATAAAAATCCGTTACTAACGAAAAAAAGGATCAATTGTTTTGAAAATTTTACAAAGGGTTAGAATTATGAGTGAGCAGAGAAAAAAAAAATCGCGACCACTGGAAGTTTCGAAGCTCTTGAGCGACCACTAAATATTTATTGACCGGCTACAGCTTTCGCGAGCATAATTTTAAAATTATAAAGCGTAAAATTCGCGGATGAGAAGTGAACGAAAAAAAAAATCGATTTTTTCATGAAAACTTGAATTTTTGGGAGGCTCGAGCGACCTTTAAATATTTTTTGACCGCTCGCAGATTTCGCGATAATTTTTTTTTCTTTAGAGATAAATGGATGGTGAGAAAAAGGAAAAAAATAGAGCTCAAATTGGGGCCACCCTGGCGTACGTACACATGTACCTACGGTAATATTAAAGCTTACCACCATTGATATACATGGCCTTTTCACGCTAGCAGAGCATGAGCACATACCACCCCTTATGTTCCTTATATCAGCCAAACTTCTATATCGGCTCGATTCACATTCTCCCCCACGTAGCCGAGTGCGGTCCTGTACATATATGTTTGACCTGTTTTGTTGGCTCGCATAGCCTCGGACATTCGGCCCCGACCAATATCTTTTCAGTACAGCATCGATATAAGGCACGTTCTTCCTTTTTTCTCGCGTTCCCACCAAAAGCTCTCGTACCGCATATATATTTTTTTTTTTTTTCGAAAAAAAAAATCGCTTTTATAAGCTCGTGAGGGGTCCGCGGGGTGATAAATACGAGCGATAAGAGAGATCGGATGTGTGAAAAGAAAAAAGATACGGAGCGAAAGACGAATGGATGTTTAAGTGAGGAGGCGAACGAGCGCGAATGAGATTGCGGCCTTGCATAGAGCAGATCGGTTTTATTTATAAATGTACCGCCGTCTTTTTTTAATGGAGTTTTTTTTTATTTACTGTTAGATACCGGTTTTTCATTGCATGGCAAATTTGAGTTTTTTTGCAGTGGGATATTACGGAGTTTTAGGGGTTTCATATGTAGCATAGAAATTTCATTTTTTAGGGTTTTTTTTTATCTTTCGGAAATTACAACCGGAAGTGGAAGGAAGGAGGAGGCAAAAATATCGTTGTCTTTGACTTTTGACTAAAAATTGCTACGATTTTGAGTAGCTTGTCAAAAGAGAGGGCTTTGAAGGTTGCCTCGTTATTTTTGACTTTTTGTTCCATTGAGCCACCCCTCAAGATTCACTGCTCCCTTCACGAGAAGCAAAGGAAAGCTATTACCAATTGAAATGAAAAGTGATAGATTAGAAAATCTTTTTTTATGACACACTCTAATATATGTTAGGTTTTTTTATAGGTATCGTTTTATTTGAACATGACCTCAACGTTATTGTCTTGCCCCGACTATTTGGACTTGTGTTTTTTTCAAAGTTCACCCCGCATGTTTCAGAATGACATTTATTCGGACCTGCAGGTTTACATATATATATATATATATATATATATATATATATATATACTACCGGCGAAAAGTTTCCGGACAAAAATTTAAAAGAGTGCCGGAACGGTTTCCTATGCCATTTTGCCGGTAGTAGACCTAGGCCAATTTAGTAAACGCCATTTTAAAGAGGAGGGATTTACCTTCATTTTGGCTTTTTTCAAAAATGTTTACGATTTTTTTTACAATTAGCACCCAGTTTTGAAAACGACCATGTTTCGTCGTCTTCTTGTTCCTTTTTGAGTGGACCCCGTTTGCAGTAAAACATTTTTTTCGCATTTTCCGACCAAAATCATGAAGGGGGAAGCCTAAGCTTCAATTTTGTTTTTAAAAAAAATTTCTACGAAATTTTTTCCAACAATATTTCGTTTCTTGTGAACAAATAGATAATTGGAAAATTGCTCCGGAGTACGAAAACGATGAGATTTACAACAAAACCTCAAAATAGCAAAAAAGTTGCATTGCATCTTGTGAGTTCACGAGAATTTTTTTCAGATCTTTTCTTTCGAATTTTTTTTTCCATATATCCCCGGTAAAAGCTCGATTCATCTGAATACCATGTCAATAATATAATTAAATTTTTGACTCACGTATTAAACTTCGGTCTCGTCGAAGAACCCTCCTCTCGCCGAATTTAATTATATTATTGTTACGGTATTCACATCAATCGATCTTTGACCGGAAATATATGAAAAAAAAAATTCGAAGAAAAATCGTAAAAAATTCTCGTGAATTCACAAGAAGCAATGCAACTTTTTTCTATCCTGAGATTTTGTTGTGAATCTCATCGTTTTCGTACGCCGGAGCAATGTTTAAATTATCTATTTTTTCACAAAAAACAAAATGTTGTTGGAAAAAAAATCGTAGAAATTAAAAAAAAAACGAAATTGAAGCTTAGGCTTCCCCCTTTGTGATTTCGGTCGAAGAAATGCGTAAAACAAAAGTTTACTGCAAACGGGGTCCACTCAAAAAGGAACAAAAAGACGACGAAAAATGGCCGTTTTCACAACCGGGTGCTAATTGTAAAAAAAATCGTAAAATTTTTTGAAAAAAGCCAGAATAAAGGTAAATCTCTCCTCTTTAAAATCTCCTTTATTAAATTGGCCTAGGTCAACGACCGGCGAAATGGCATAGAAAATCGTTCCGGCACTCTTTTAAATTTCTGTCCGGAAACTTTTCGCCGGTAGTGTATATATATAACATATTATATATATATATATATATATATATATATATATATATATATATATATATATACATCTTCAAGCCGAAGAATTAAGGGCACCCGATAAAAGGTTAGTGGCCCGTATATCTCGATATTTAACAAGGGTTGAAAAGGGAGAATCTCTCGCCGCATATTTTAATCAAGAGAAGACTTATCTGCGGAAAAAAAAAACAAAAAAATGCGGCTTATAAACGACGCGTGTATTTTCCATACGCGAATTCCATGGTGGAACGTTAACGTGTGTTGTGAATTGCGGTTTCCGCGAGGTGTTCGGTGCTTTTAGTGGCGCGAAGCGGTGAGGGGGTGGGTCGTCGGTTGCGGGGGGGGGGGGGGGGGGGGGGGGGTATTTCACGCAATGTGCGGTCACGCTTTCGCGCGGCATACTGCTCGATCCGCTCTTTCTAACGATCCACTGATACACCAACGAGTGCTTGCAAGCTCGTGTGCTCGTGTGCATTCGCGGTGTGGAGAAAGGTCTTCGAAAGCTCGGCCCTCAAAAACCCTTGAATGTCGCTCGTCGGGAGTGACGATCGTTTGTTTCATCGGCAGAACAGGCATTTCTCGCTCGAGGATAGTACGGAGCATTCCGACGCAAATTTGCGATTCGCAATGAAAATCTCATTCCCCGGTGTGCGATGAGCAAGTGGAATTTGTTGATGCGATCGAGGCACTTCGAATAACTGGCAAACTTGAAGGGCCAGTTATGCGATTGCAACTCGAGAAGATGTGACTGAATGCAGTTGTTTTGAGGTCGGTCGGATTGAAGATACCGGTGATGCGGAAAAACAACGCAACTGTGGAATTATCAAAAAATTGAGTTTGGTAAAATTGGCTCAAGGGGTCGTCTCACTTTAGACGCTAAAAAAGTCTATTTTCATGAATTTTTTAATGGGTTTTTCGTATAGATATTGATATGAATGTTGTTACATTGAAGGGGTTAGGCCACATTAACGGGTATAAAATCATGTGCGAATTTAACAATTTTTTTTCGTACGAAAAATTAATTCACTCATGAAATTAATGACATATATATATTTTTATATATATATATTTTTTTTCGATATATATATATTTTTATATATATATATATTTTTATAATATATATATATTTTTTTTCGATGTACAAAATAGTCGACTACACGAAACTTCTCCAAACAGCTTTTTTCCCATTGACGTGACAAACAACTTCAACAATTTTCACTCGATTAGCTTCAAATTTAAAAGTTATGTTCCTAATTGCATTTCGCAGAGAAGTACGTACGGAATTTCTGATCGATCGAAAACTTTTCATTTTATGAGCAGTTTACGAGCAGTTATAACGAAATTTTTCACTGAAAATTCATTTCTCAAGTTCAAATACCTACAACTTTTGAATAAAACAATATTTTTTTAATTTCTTACGTATTTCTCTAGGTATTCTAATGTAGATTAACGAGAATTTTTGTTTTTTGTTCTAGGTAAAAAATCGGAGATGGATTATCCGAAACAAAAAAAACAAACGGTTGTAAATTCAGTATGTTAATGGCTATAGCACATACCATGCGATTTTTGATATATGCAAAAATAACAAAATGCCGGACATTTTGCGATTTTTAAAAAAAAAAACGTGTTTTACCTCCGTTTTTGGAAAAAAATGAGTAAATATCAAAATTTAAAAAAATCCTTGATATGCCCTATAGCTATAGTTGTAATGAATATGTAGTTTAAATTTCATAAGGATCGGTTCAGTAGTTTGGAAGATTTTATCAACATGCCGTCGAAAAACGCTGTTTCGAGAAAAACGCGTTTAAAGTTTGTTTGATTTAAGGGACAACTGTGATGGCTTCAAAAAATCGATTTTTTGGAAACCATCTAGAAAAATCTAGAATACATTTAAGATTAAGATGCCGTTGGACCCAGGTCGAAAAAATAATTATTTTCGGAGATATTGAATATTTTGTGGAGCGGTGCAGCGCTCCGTGACGCTCGGGGTCCCGCGCAGCTGCGCGCCTCAGGGTCGGCAGGTATACCGGGCCTTTCCCAGGTCCTGCGGGTCTTTCCCAGGTATTCTTTTGTCTCCCTTGACAAAAACCGGCTATTGTTATAAATATAGTTTCGAAAAAAAAGCCATAGGTGGCGATAATTGAAAAATGTTCAAGGCAGGTATAGGGATAGCATCATAGCGTCAGTTTGCGAATAGAAGCGACGCTACTCGTGTCCAAACGCTCCGAATCGTTTCGTTTATAAATATCGAACGCTCAGAATTATTCTTTGCACATCGAAATGGATAATCCGAAAGTGTACGCGGGGAAAAAGGGAACAAAACGGAGCTATGTGACGAGGAGTCGAACGAAAATTTCGAATCGAAAACCTCCGAACCGTTATAGCTCCGAAAATAGTTCTGCAGAGTATGTGAGCACGTCGGCGAAAAAGTTAAAATCGTCGGACGATTTAGAGGTCGGTGTTACTAACGATTTCGGTTATCGTATAGTACACCTCGTCAATGTATTGAACATTATATCGACGTTAGTGAAGTGCAAAGTGTGTGATCGCGATATGAAGTTTACTGAAAAAAGTTTGCGCGGACTCGGATTCAAAATCGAGGTCGATTGCGGCCATTGTGAAAAAGTGCAAATCAATTCGTGTCCTATGATTGACAATGCATACGAAATAAATCGTCGGATCGTATTGAGTATGCGGCCTCTTGGCGTCGGTTTGAATGGCCTGATGAAGTTTTGTGCATTTATGGACCTACCGCGCCCCATATTTCAGTCTTTCTACGATCGAATCTTAAATTCGATTTCGATTGCCACTAAAGCTGTGAGCACAGTGAGCAAACAAAAGGCTGCACTTGAGGAGGAGACAATTTCGTTGGAAAATGGGGTGGAGGACGGAATTATCGTTTCAGGCGACGGATCGTGGCGTAAGCGCGGTTTCCAGCTCGCTTTTCGGCATAACATCGCTAATCGGCTGGTACACTAAAAAAGTGATCGACGTTATGGTGAAATCGAAATATTGCAAAGCTTGCGCGCATTGGGAAAAAAAAGAAAGCACCGCGGAGTACTGGGAATGGAAAAGTACCCACGACGATGAGTGCCAGGCGAAACATAGCGGCTCCTCCGGAAAAATGGAAGTCGACTCAGCTGTCGAAATGTTTCAACGGTCTGAAGAGCTCTATGGCATAAAATATAAATATTATATTGGTGACGGCGATTCTAAAACGTTTCTGGGCATATCGAATAGCGATCCATACGACGGTTTCGAGATTAAAAAAAAAAGAGTGCATCGATCATGTCCAAAAACGTATGGGGACGCGCCTCCGCGAAATCGTGAAAAAACAAAAAGGCTTGTCTGGCAGAGGAAAGCTCACTGGAAAATTGATTGACGAGTTGAGCACATATTACGGCTTGGCTATTCGGAGGAACAGCGATGATGTTTGAAAAAATGAGGAAGGCAATTTGGGCAACTATCAAACATAAAATATCCACAGATAGTGAGCCACAACATGACGATTGCCCAGAGGGAGCCGAGTCGTGGTGTTCGTGGCAGCGAGCGGTCGCAAGCGGTAATATTTCTGAATATCGCCATAAGCCGCCTCTTCCTGAGGAAGTATTGGAGGCAATTACGCCAGTCTTCGAAAATTTGAGCAGAGACGATTTGCTGCAGCGTTGTTTGGCGCGGCTTCACGCAAAACAACAACGAAAGCTACAACAAATCAGTTTGGGCAATAACCCCCAAGTGTCAGTCCGGGAGCAAAAAAATCGTCGATATTGCAGCTGATATCGCGGTATTATTATTCAATGATGGCCTGTGAAGCCTCGTGAAAGTTTTGGAGACGTTGGGGATAACTATCGGCCCAAATTGTTTCAATTTTGCGTTGAAACCGACGCAGCGCGGATCGAGCTGGCGGAGTGCTCGCTCACAGACGCTGCAAAAGAGGCAAGAAGAGCCTCTACAAGTTCGAGAAAAGATGCTAGGGACAATGATTTGCTTCTTGAAGGCCAGCTATATGGCGCCGGCATGGCTGATTAAAGGTAAACATTTTTTTTTCCAATTTATCGCATAAATTAACAAACCTAAAACTTTGAACGCGTTTTTCTCAAAACCACTTTTTTGACTGCGGTACGCAGCAGAACTTCTAATTTCTTCAAATTTGGACTGCATCAATAAAACTAGATTATCATAGGATTTTTTCGATATCTCAATAATAAAAAAAGTTATAGCCTATTTTCGACGAGCAATTTTGCTCGAAAATCGTCCTTTAATTTCAAAAGCGTGCCTATTTTTTAAAAATCAATATTTTTTCAAATCCCTGTGTACTTCTTTTCAAAATATCATATTATTAACGAAAACACTCGGTATTTTTTTTCAGATCGACTTTGAAGAGAGTTCTGCTGCGTGCCGCGAACCACTGCAGAGGCAACAGTACCTGATGCGGGAGCTTCCCCAGCGTCACCATGGGGCGTGAAAAATTTGAAATTTTTTTTTATGTATCTTCAATAAACAACGAACAAAACAAAAAAAAATTCGAATATCTCTTTTTTTCCCACAAAAAAAAATTCTTGAAAAATGGCAAAAAAACAGGGGGTCACAGTGGTGTTCTGCATTAAAACAAGTGCGTCACTCACCCCGTCATCATGAATTGACTAACGGGGTGGGGGGAGGTGCCGACCGCTATATTTTGCCAAAGAATACCACTAGATAGCGTTAATAGTTTCGTCGCTGAACATCTTACCTCACGGGATCAACTCGTACACCTTTCCCCTACATTGAACTCAGGATTCGTTGAAGGCACCAAGGGAATTGAGCTTACGGCGAAAGTGACAGGATAACGCCCAATTGCCAATTCAATTGTTTATCAATGAACACCGCGTGGATGAATTTCTTTCGTGTAAGCGTGAGATTAACATGAACGAGAATAATTCGGCAGGAATCCTTGGGCATCGTGTAATCCTGCAGTTTAGAAGTTAACGTTGTTTATTCTGCGTTAGCCTGAACACGCTATGAGCTGTACGTGCTGGCGATTTCACGTGGAATACAGCAGTGTGCAAAATCGAGGGTGGAGTGGTCGCGAAAGCTTCGCAGCCTCGTTGGTGAGTTCCTGAGGGTGGTACGAGAGTGTGCGAATGCTTGGAACAGTAGGTTTGCCACCCTTGCTCCTCTCGTTCGCGTCCTGCGGGCCGCAGAACGATTCTCCCCAGCTACTTCTCCTTTTCTCCCCCTTGCCTCCCTCGGGAGAGGACCGCCCTCTCTCTCTCTCTCCCTCCCTCCCCTCTCCTCCTCTTTACCTCCTTCTATCCTCATCTCCCAGTACGAGTTGTGCTTCAGGATGAGCTCTTGGATTATCCCACCGAGCCAATTAACCGTCGTTGATTCGGAAAACGAGGCTAATACAAGCAAAGCGAGAGAGAGAGAGAGAGAGAGAGAGAGAGAGAGAGAGAGAGAGAGGCTAATGGCAACGAGAACGGACCTGCAACAGGAGAAAATACGATCGAAACAAAAAGAAAAGCAAGCCACAAAACAAGAAGAGCCCACGAGACAGGGATAAAGAGGGCATTGTGGTGGAATGAGTAAAACCCTCCCGGTTGCCGCAAGACGGAAACACGAACAAGCAGCAATATATATGGGCAATTTATATTTTGGACCTGCTGTATCCACGCAACGTAGACTGTCAGCACATCCGGTTGTTTTGAAGGCTGTCCTCAAATTCTTGGTCCCAACGAATTGATTTTGAGGAGAGGGTCTGGGAAATGACGTTTGCATAAGAATGCTTCCATCTGTCCAAATGTGATTGTGGAGGCATTGGAGTGGACACATGGTTGAGTATGGGCATCATAGGCTACTGTGAGAACGATTCTCGGAGTCTCGTCTCTACAGCCATATACAGGGCTGTTATGGATCAGCTGTTATGGATGTGGAGATCATGGCGTACTATATGCTGGAATTTCAGTTTAGCAAAGTCCCACGGTTTTAGACATTTTGGGGTTTATGTTATTTTTTCGAAAAAAAAATCATCTGCTTTTTGTTTTTCGCATGCCATTACTACAAATGATATGAATCGACCATAAATAAGAAGGAAAGGTTGCGGGTCGATCTGTCCGATTTCGATGAAATTTGGCATGCTTGTAGAATGGGTAAAAATAGGCGACACGTATTTTCTTATATCTGCGGAATCATATTTTTAAGGGTTGAAACGCACCCTCGAAAATTAGTGTGTTTTTCGTTTTTCGTCGATAACGTTTTAACGGTACGAGATATGAAAAAAAATCATATTGCTACAATGTTTATTTTTTCGTGTACATTGGAGATGAGAACGATAACGTTATCGACGAAAAACGAAAAAAATTCCCTATTTACGAGGGTGCGTTTCACCCCTAAAAAATCGGATTCCGCAGATATAAAAAAATACGTGTCACCTATTTTTATCCATTCTACAAGCATGCCAAATTTCATTGAAATCGGAGAGATCGACCTCGCAACCTTTCCTTGTAAGCAACTTTCAAAAGTAGTTGGCACCGTCTGTGTAGTACATTTTTTTTACACCGCATTCTATTAAAGTCGTGTTCGAATTGCTTTGTATGAAAATTCTGCGTGAGATATTTTTTTCATAAAGTTTCTTTAACATTTAAGGTTGAAAAGAAGACTTTTCTAGATAGAACAAATAACCGAGAGTATTTTTTTTTAACCGAGTCAAACAACATAACATTTGTAGAAATGGCAAGCGAAAAACCAAAAAGCAGTGAATGGACGAATAACGACACTGTAGGTCTCAAATAGACTGGAAAATGGAAATATTTTTAAAACGAATTTTTCAATGGTTATAGCTATCAAAAAATATTATTCTGATGGTAGGAAAAAATATTCGAAGTAATTGCAACAAATAATATTAAAGGAATTGATAGATAAGTAGCAAAATGACCTAATCGTTAGTGAATGATCGAAATGACCAGGAAATGCACGCTCAACCGCCAGTGAATAAACGTGTGGTGTAGACGAACGCTGCCAAGCAAAACGATTTATTTTCATTAAATGCATGATTCGGCGATCACTGTGTCGCACAATAATTATAATATCCTTATAGACATGAGTATTATATTTCCTATTACGATTTGGTAGAAAATACACAAAGCGATTATGCATCTAAATTTTTTTTAAACTACAAAAGTTTATTTCGACAGAGGAATAGAAAATTACGTTTAAAAAAAAGAACGAATTGATTTTATGACATTTCATGAACTGTACACTGTCATATCTTAACAATAATTAATTCAGCAATTTTCAGCAGATGAGCTAAATTTTTTACTCTACTTTGAGAATTATCCGAACAGAGCCCATATGCCCATTCACAGGAAAGAGGTTAGAGTACAGCACCAGTGAATAAACATGTCTAACTGTGACCTATTATCACGAATTTATGTTGAAATTTTGCGAAAAATCAAACATTGATTTTTTCTCAAATAATAAAAGTAATACTAACGGTGGAAACTTATAAAAACTATTGTTTTCGCGTTTTGAATACCTACTGTGCACAGCCGTATCGTAACTAAGTTGCGCGGTGTGCAAGTACCGCAAACTAGGAAAATTTCGTGTAGCGTCAAAATACAATATTCAACTGAGAAATCGATTTTATGGCGGGATATACATTTACAACGATCAAAAAATCGATTTCTTTTTTTTCGTTAAACGATAGAACTATATATGTAGAATATTTTCCTAAAGGTTCAAAGCGAAATTCGAAAAACTTCAAACGTTACTGCCCGTCAACGCTGTGCCTCACCACTCGGATTTAGGTGTGAAGTTCAAACGCGTTTTTCTCAAAACTGCATTATCGAAATTGGCGTGCAGGATTACTCAAAAACTATTAAGCCGATTGAGTTGAAACTTGGTAGAAATATTGATAATATTGGTACCTCCTACTTGACGAGAATTGTTTTTGAAAAATTGGAAAAAAACTACTTTTTTAATCCACATTTTACAGAAATGTTGCGTGAAATGTTAATTTTTTTGGTAAATGCGTGCCATTTTCAAAAAATTGCATTTTCTTCATTTTAATTTCCGTCACATAGAAACTATACATGTTCTATCTGAAAAGATGTTTGAACTTTTTTGCAAATCAAAGTCTACGGGATGATTCTTGACAGAACGTCATTTTGATGATGAATTAATTTTAAAAAATTGTTTTGTATACTTAAATATACTATTAAAGTGTACCTAAAGTTTGATAATTGTAGAATAATTATTTCTTAGTTTAAAAAATCCCTCAATATTGCTTGTTTTTTTTTCCTGTCTTGATGTATATCCCTTAACAATAGCTGTGATTTTTTTGCTAAATTATAGTGATTCGAGTTTTTATCGACAATTCGTATGCTTTGCTGATTTTGAATATAAATCAGCTTTTGTCCATTCACTGGTCGGTTTGGCCTAGCAGGACATGATCTGACCTATCGACGGTTGCAGGATTATCCATTCATAACAGGACACCCTGTATATGCGCATGAAAGTCGAGGACGACAGCGGAAGAACATGCGGAAGCGCAACAACCCTTATTATCGTGGACCACTCGAGAGAAACAGACCCCTTCCCGTTCTCCAGCGGCTGCCACCATTTGAACCGTACCACTTTATCGCGCTTCGCTGCCTTTATCAACGATATCCGTACCTTGCTTTTATACCGCGGCAATATTCCCGCGATTTAACGACAAGTTGTTTCTTTGCCACCCCCGGTCTTCGATCTCTCCGCATACACGGTTTTCTTTTTGAAGGATACTTTTGAAAATTCTCTCTGGGCAGGTGGAAATTTGGGTCTTTTTGGGTCGAAAATGATCCAACGTAATTTTCACGCGTCCGGGCCAAATCTCGCGGAATGCCGAAATATTATTATTGAAAAAACGAAAAATTGTGGAAACTACCGCATTTTTCTTACAATTTGAGAAAACAGGGCTGTGATAGTGGGTAGAGTTTTTTTAAGGGGCCAGTCCACTTTGGAGCCCCGAAAAAAGGCTATTTTCGCGATTTTTTTCGAGGATTTTATAAACAATATGAATATAAAAGTTGTCAGGCTTGATAAATCAATTCTTGGAATACATTTTTAAAAAATTATTCATTTTTAAGTACAAAAACGTTACGTACAAAAACGTTACGTACAAAAACGTTACGTACAAAAACGTTACGTACAAAAACGTTACGTACAAAAACGTTACGTACAAAAACGTTACGTACAAAAACGTTACGTACAAAAACGTTACGTACAAAAGCGTTACGTTAAATTCAAGTTTAACGTAACGCCTCAAAAATACGTGGGCTAGGTAGCTCCATCACAACTCGGCAACGGCTTGTCCGAAACGCGGATATAAAGTTTTATCAAAAAATTAAAAAAATGGCACATGAAAAACAAAAAAAGTTTTTAAAACGCGTTTTTTTCGCAAAAAAAGAGTAAAAATAAAAAATGTTAAACCATCGAGGGTCATCGTATTGCGAATCATGTTTACAATATGTGGTTCAAATTTCAAGAGAATCAGTTTATCAGTTTTAGAGATACGATGGAGCTAGATTTTGAAAACGTTGTTTCGAGAAAAAACGCGTTTGGAGTTTATGCTATGAAAAACTCTTACCTTAACTTAATCGGCAATTCCTGCACCGTACAAAATCCCTTCTGATTGCTCATCATCGTCGATTTCTTTAAGCCTTGCTTGCTTTCGATGTTTTGACATTTTCAAAGTGGACTGGCCCCTTAAGGGTGCACTTTGCGAGAAGAGAGAGAGAGAGAGCTCTCGCGATGAAATTCTGGCTGCCGCCTCGTCGTTCAACGTGTGGCTGGGTATGTCGAAAATTGTTGAACATCCCTTTCAACTCTCGGCTAACGACAGCCACCTTTTTTTGAGGTGTTGCCTCGATTCTGGGATCGTAGTGGATGAAAGAATTATTTCGGTTAATTCGAGCATGATTTAAATCCAAAAGAAAATGTTTTAAAAAAGGAATGGGTTTTGGGAATTATTCAATTATTTTCAGTATTATTATAACATTATTAGTATTATTATTAGTATAACTGTGTATATGTATATTTAATATTTTGTATAATTAATATTACATACAGAAGGAATATTATATAATAATATGTATAAAAATAATCTACTTAAATAATGTAACAAGTAGATCCAAATGACATTTTGTCATGGCTATTATTGTTATTATTATTATTTATATTATCATTGTTATTATTATTATTCATTATTAAGGGAGGACACCACTGTGTCGGGCCGAAAATAGTCGTTTTTCCGAAATTTTGTTGTGTACTATATTATTTTTTTGGGATTTGGAAAAAATATATGTTATTACCCAAACATTGATCGAATTTCGGGTAAATTTTTATTTGAAAAAAAATTACCAACGTTATTGAAGTATAATAGAGCCTCTGCACAAAAACTGAATATTATATTATAACTATAATTATATTATAAAAGAAATACCAACGTTATTGAAGTATAATAGAGCCTCTGTATAAAAACTGATTATTATTATAACTAGATTATTTTTTTGGGATTTGGAAAAAATATATGTTATTAGGCAAACATTGATCGAATTTCGGGTAAATTTTTGTTTAAAAAAAATTGCCAACGTTACTGAAGCATAATAGAGCCTCTGTATAAAAAGTCCGATCGTTAACTTGACAATGGTGGATTTGAAAAACAAAAATAAAAACGTTTTATCATCTACATAAATGTGGTTCTCGTCGTAAGTAAACGTGTTTCAAAAAAAGCTCAATATGGCGGGTGTCAAAAAAGTGTAATTTTGACGAATTGTTTACTTACACATTCGAGGGCCTGAAAGATAATAAATAAAAACAGGGGTATTACGGATTTTCTTTAAATTTAAATTCGAACAATTATAGTTAGAATTATAAATCCGGCCAAGTCGAAACAAGTCATTTCGAGATAAAAGGGGATTGATAGTTTTAGTATACGTAAATCGTTGCGCTACCTGATCTTACTAAATCGTCAGTAACTTGGTCAATTTTCAACATTTTAACTTGATCATTTTTCCACATATTCTTGAATATGTATACTTTGAGAAACTGCGAAAAAAAGTGTTATCCCTCACCGTGGTGTTCGGTCTTATTAAATTATTATTGTTATTATTATCGCCATTATGATGTCCTATTTCTGCCAATTTTTCATACAATTAAAAAAGATTCGGATCATCCTATACAAACTGCAAGTATAATTCCTTTTTTTCGGCAAGATTTTTTTGTTTGTTCAATCTCTCATTCAACACGCGGAATCTCAAGGAATTTTTGTACGCTCCAAAAGATACGAATCCTTTCTTCGTCATCGATTTCGGGGCTGCGCGGTGCGAAACGAAGTTTTCTGTTTAACGAGGAAAACTTTGTTCCTTGCTTGTTGTTCGGGAATATACATTTTTCCCCCTCGTCTGTGCCTTTTTTTCATTTTTATATCCAGCGAGTCGCGACGAAGGGAAGAGAAAGCAAAAGTTCGACGGACCGAAGTCTCTTTTGTGATTAATTTTAATTAGGCTGTGATAATAAAATTTAACGTCGCCGTGATACGGTACAGAGCGTCGAAACGCTATTGGACAAAATTTGGTGCTTTAGGTAATGATGAAGAAATGTTTATAGTTCGAAGCTGGTCTCCCCCTTATTCGTCGTCTCGCGTTTTTTTTAGCACGTATCGAACGATTCCTGTCTGTCGCTATTATTATTTTTTCTTTTCACGTTGCCTAACTTTGTCAACGATTTTGCGTTACGAAAGGGCTGGCCTTAGAGCCCTTAATTAAAATAGCTCCGAGCGCCTCTCTCTCTCTCTCTCTCTCTCTCTCTCTCTCTCTCTCTCTGTCGTCTCATCACGACTCATCTCCTCAACGCCCAAATTCGACGAAACGTTTTTTATTCCTCCTATACGTGTAAAAAACGGGAGAAAAAAGGAAAAAGTAAAGAAAACTGATGCAAATTGCAGCTGAGTGTGAGTTCACTGTAGCGTGAGTAAAGTATATACGAGGGGAATTAGAACGAAGCGGCGTACTTCCACTTGCGCGAGCATTAAAGTCACGAAAATGTTAAATACTTTTTTTTCGGTCTCCTTTTTTTACCCAGTTAAAAGTAAATATACTTTGATTTCACGGAGAAATGGGATACACGCGCAGAGCCCTCGTTGTTTGAATGTTTGTCCCGTAAGTGTGCATATATATATATATATATATGTATATGAATTAATCCCGAGATATTTTATTCCTCGCTACTAGTTCATACGTCATACGCTGTTTTCGTATGCACATCTGTGAATTGGTCGCGACGATGAGTTCAGTCAGCCGCAAACTTCTTTTTTGGAAAACCGCGAAGCCTCGTATTACGACTATATACGAGAAAAACTCTTAATTAACTGAAATTCTATGCCGAAACAACAACGAAATGATCTCTCGTCTCGGAGAATGAAATTCGTTTCTGTTCGAGTCGCAGAATTCATCATTTCAACCAAAAAACATCTTTTTACTTCATTTTCCATTTATTTTATTTGTACTTTATTCATCACCCATTTTCGTTGGTAGGATCTCAAATGCTGAGAAAAATGAATGCGGAGTGAAAATGAGTCCTGCCTGTTTCGAAGCTACAGAGAAAGCTTGGGAGCTGACGTTGTAGAGGGAAGTAACGGTAGTGATGATTGTGAATTAAGGGGTCTTCTCACTTTAGACAATAAAAAAGGCTATTTCCATGAATTTGATAGGTTTATATTAAATATCTATATATATATACATATATATATATATATATATATATATATATATATATATATATATATATATATATTCATCATTTCAACCAAAAAACATCTTTTTACTTCATTTTCCATTTATTTTATTTGTACTTTATTCATCACCCATTTTCGTTGGTAGGATCTCAAATGCTGAGAAAAATGAATGCGGAGTGAAAATGAGTCCTGCCTGTTTCGAAGCTACAGAGAAAGCTTGGGAGCTGACGTTGTAGAGGGAAGTAACGGTAGTGATGATTGTGAATTAAGGGGTCTTCTCACTTTAGACAATAAAAAAGGCTATTTCCATGAATTTGATAGGTTTATATTAAATATCTATATATATATACATATATATATATATATATATATATATATATATATATATATATATATATATATATATATATATATATATATATATATAAAGTTGTTACACTTAAGGGGTTAGGCCACAGTAACGGGTAGAAAATCATGTGGGAATTCAACAATTTTTTGTTCGTATGAAAAAGTGAGTAACTCATAAAATTAATTACACATCTATTTAGTATGAATATCAAGCGCCTAAAAAAGATATTTTTTTTTTCGATGTACAAAATGGCCGACTACTGATATTTTTTTTGATATCTATTTTTTAGGCGCTCCGCAGCCTGAAATTTAGCATTGACAATTTTCGACCTAGAACAAAGAACAAAAATTCTCGTCAATCTACATTAGAATACCTAGAGAAGTACGTGCGGAGTTTTAAAAAATATTGTTTTATTCAAAAGTTGTAGGTATTTGAAATTGAATTTCAATTGAATTTGAATTTTCAGTGAAAAATTTCGTATATAACTGCTCATAAAAAGAAAAGTTTGCGATTAATCAGAAATTCCGTACGTACTTCTCTGCGAAATGCAATTAGGAACATAACTTTTAAATTTAAAGTAAATCGAGTGAAAATTGTTGAAGTTATTTGTCACGCAAGTTGGAAAACAGCTGTTTCAAGAAAAACGCGTTTAAAGTTTTACATATACCTCTGGCCGTGCCAGAGGTGGGCTTACGTTATACGCTCAAAGTCGGTGAAAAAACATTTTTCTTGCTATAAATCGAATAGTAACTTATTCTTATGATGATAAAGCACTGTTTCAGCAGGAAAAAAATCGATTTTTCGAAAATTCTACTATGGCCTTACCCCTTAATGAATATACTTCCAAAATACATTTAAAAAAAATTCTTTATTTAAGTCACTATTTGTTAAGAAAATATTAAGAAAATTGTAGATCTGCGCTGTTGATGAAATCTCGGAGGTGGATTATCCGAAACAAAAAAATCAAACGGTATTAGATTCAGTATGTTAGTGGCTATAGTTAATGGCTATATCATACGATTTTTGATATATGCAAAAATAACAAAATGGCAGACATTTTTCGAAAAAAAAACAAAAACAAAAACGTGTTTTTCACCGTTTTTGGCAAAAAAGTGAATATCAAAAATGAAAAAATCCTTGATATGCGCTAAAGCTATAGTTGTAAAGAATATGTGGTTAAAATTTCACAAGGATCGGTTCAGTCCTTTCGAAGATTATATCAACAAGTACATTGAAAAAACATGTATGTATTTCGAAAGTGTATTCATTAAGTGTAACAACTTTTACATCAATATGTATACTATAAACCGATCAAAAAAATTCATGAAAATAGCCTTTTTTAGCGTCTAAAGTGAGAAGACCCCTTACTTAAAAAACAAAAGTAACGAGCCAAACAAACCGTAGTAACTAGCGCAATGGAAGCATAGAAAGATTATTGAGAATTACAAGAACAAAAGCTCGAGCAAACTCAAAGAAACCCAAACAATCTCTTTGTTTCGAAGCTCTAAAGACGTGGTAGCAACTGACAGAGCACTAGGAGTTGGTAACTAGAATGATAATGGACAATTATCCAAAGAAGTCTCAAACAAAGCCAAACCATCTCTTTCTTTCGAGCCTATGAAGACATCGTAGCAACTAACAGAGTGATGAAGGCTAGCGACTAAAGAGATAACAGACAGTTACCCAAACCAAATCTTCAGCAAACCCAAACAAATTCTACCCATCCCGTGGTTTCGAAGCTATAGACATGAAACCCAAACTAAATCAGCTCTTTCTTTTGAATCTCTGAAGAGATCGTAGCAACTAACACAGTAATGGAGGCTAGTGACTGAAGACAAAAGGGACAAGTATCCAAAAAAATCGTCAGCTAACTCAAACGAACCCAATCCATCTCGTGGTTTCGATGCTACAGACACGATATCAACTAATAGAGCAATAGAATTTAGTAACTACTAGACAATGGGCAATTACCCGAAAAAGTCTTGAGAAAATCCAAACATACCCAGGTCATCTCTACCTTTCGCACCTATGAAGACATCGTAGGAACTGACAGAGCAATGGAGGATAGTAACTAAAGAGATAATGAATAATTGTCCAAAAAGTCTCAAACGAACCCAAACCATATCTTTCTTTAAAACCTATGGAGACATGAAGACTACGAAGACTACTAATGGACTCAGTAACTGGAGAGATAACGGACAATCATCCAAAGAACTCTCGAGCGAACCCAAACAAACACAAACAATCTTGTGATTTCAAAGCTATACACATGATAGCAACCAACAGAGCAATGTAAGTTAGTAACTAGAGAAATGATGGAAATTATGCAAAAAACTCTTAAGCAAAACAAACCCAAGCCATCTTCCTGTCGACCCTATGAAGACATCGTAGCAACTAATACAGTAGTGGAAGCTAGTTACTGGAAAATAATGGACAATTATTTAAAAAACTCTTGAGCTAACCCCAACAAACTCAAACCACCTTGTGGTATTGACTTCTAGTAACTAATGGAATAATGACGGTTAGTAAGTTATTGACCCAAATGAATCTCAAGCAAACCCAAACAAATCCAAAGCATATCTTCCTGTCAAAGCTCTAAATACGTGATAGCACCTGATAAAGTTTAGTTTAGTCTACTTTAGTAATATAATTTAGTAGCTAGAGAGCCGATAGGGAATTACCCAAACAAAACTCTCTCCTAAACCTAACCAAACACAAACCATCTCTTCTTTTCGAGCCTATGGAAGACATCGTTGCAATTGATATAGTAACGGACGCTGGTAACTAGAGAGACAATGTACAATTACCAGAACAGCTCTCAAGCAAACCCAAACAAACCCAAGCAAAGCCGAATAAACTCTTTTAAAACCAACGTAAACACGAAGAAGACGAACCAAACTCAAACTGCGCGTGAAAACGACATATCGCAGTCGGCCATTTTTAAGTTGCACGTAGGTACGGACGAGGGGCCAACAAGATGCAATCTGCGTCGGTGGAAACGTACACGCGCGCGGGTGCTGGAGGAACGATAAAGGAAGAAAGAAGGCAAAAAAGGATTAAGAGGGAAAGAAATGAAAGTACGGGAGAGAGGGAGGGAGAGAGAGAGAGAGAGAGAAACCACCGTTGGAAATTGTAATGCAACACGAGGCAGGTGGATTGCGGGGGTGGTATGTGGCCGAGGGTCAGGCTAAATAGGTGGTATACGGAAAAGGGCGAGGGATAATGCATCTATCTCTGCATCACCGGCGCCGCCATCGCGCCTCCAGGTTTAGCCTTCGGTAATTACGAGGCTCTTTTTTTTTTAATTCCGACCAGTAATTCCGTGAAAAGTGAGCCATACCGGCGAGTATGCGACTGGCCTGGCGCCCTTTTCCCATCCCCTTGCGAAGAGAGTATTTCCTCGACGGCTCTCCTATAACTACCCCTATCCCGAGCCACTCACCCACGGTGGAGGCACGCACACCAAACCCTGCATACTCGTTCGAGACTCTTCATCCCTCTCCTTTCCTCCGCCCGTTCACCCTCTGCCTCCCTCGATGCTTACCTCGTTTCATTCTCCTACCATCCCTCACCCCTCTCAACTGTCCGTGGCGCCATCCCCCTCTTTTTCCCCTCTCGCCATCGCTTCTCGCCGTTAATCCGGGACAATTATATTTCCGTGAATGTGCCCCACCCATCGAGGGGTTTATCTACCGGTGGATGGTACGGTATTGCAGAAACTTCCACCATTGCAGTCCCGTTTATCTACGAGTGCTCCAATAAGTTATACATATAGATGCAGATACAGGTCGGCCAAAAAAGTCACGCCTAAAAGGAAAATCTAGACACCTGAGGGGGCGTACACAAATTACGTAATGCAAAATTTCCCAATTTTTGACACCCCCCTCCACCACGTAACGGGACCGTAACGCTTGGCCAGAACCTCCCCCCCCCCCTATTCCGTTACGTAACGCGTGCTTTGTCGTCAATAATTGCGATTTCTTTCATAGATATAACTAATTATGAAAGGATCGGCTTTATACTCCTTTTATGAAGTATATACTCGTCTAGTTTTATACCAATTTTTATGAAAAAATCTTCAAAATTAACCGAGATATATGCTTTAATTTGACGATGAAAAAAAAAATTCTCTTCATTGTCCCATCGATATCTTTATGGAAGGTTATCTGTAAATTGAATGTCAACAATCTATCGATATCTATACAACTGTAGCTATCGTTATGCGTAGCCATTTTTTTATTTTGTTTTTTTTTTTTACAAAATGCCGACAGTTGGAACATTTTTTCTATTTTCAAGGCCCTTTTTCTGTATTCAAGCCGTCTTTAAAAATAGTAATTATCAAATGTTAAAGACGCGGCTACGTATAGCCTTAGTCACTGCGATTACAAAAATGTTTTTAAAAAAATTGAAAATCGATTCATACATTTTTAAGTATTTGCTCGGACAAGGTCGAAAAAACTAGTTTCGAGAAAAACGCGTTCAAAGTTTTCGTTCCGTGTTTCTTGATATAAAGTTACGATTTTTTCTAGAATATTGATACTTACATTGAAGTATCTAGTCGCGGGCTCATCTTCTTCATCTTCATGATAGTTCACAAAATAATAAGTGCCTGTGATTTATCTATTGTAAATTTTGCCTCACCCGTAGGGACTGAGGCCACTAACCGGTCGCGCTACCTGTTCTCACTAAAGTCACTATAACTACGTCAATTTTCGGACTTGTGGATAAAAATGTTGCCAACATATTTTTCAATACATGTACTTTCAAGAATTATAAAAAAAAATGTCCTTCAAGTTTTGCTTGGGGGATGTGGGAAAGCTACTGTGCAAGTTCTTGCACAGTCATTTTCCCCCTTAATTGACATTGCGTATAGAAAGATGTGAGCTGTCCACGGTAAAATTGCACTCGAGGTTTAAATTAAAAACTTGAACATGCAGCAATTTTGCTATTTCTGACAGTTTTAAAATCGTGACGTAACGCAACCATTGACCCCCCCCCCCCACGTACGTAGACCATAACGTCTGGCCGAACTCCCCCCTCCCCCCTAATTGCGTTATGTAATTTATGTACGGCCCGTAATAATCTTTTTAGGTATCGAATAAAGAGAATTTTTGCCGAGCATTTATGTCGCTTAGGTTTTCATTTATTTTTTATCTTCTGCGTATCCACTCTTCGCTAACAATAAACATCACCTGAGTGTCCGCCGTCGATTTTGTTGAAACTAATATATGTCATGAGGCATTGAAAACTATTAGACACATTTTTTTATCGGCACAAAAATGTTTTTAAGGGGAGAAACCACCCCTCAAAGAAATGTTTGTCATCCCTTAATTCAATCTTTTTCCAATACTTCTGGAGTGGGTTTTTCATCGCTTCACATTAGAAGAATTTCGGTTTCTGTTTCGTTCGGATCGATAGACTGCTTGTGGGTGAAACTGCAAAATCACCCCTCGACACGCTTTTTGTGAAGGGGAGTCACCCCTCAAAAAGCGTGTTTCCGCCGATAAAAAAATACGTGTTTAATGGTCTTTAACGCTTTATCACATATATAAGTTTGAACAAAATCGAAGGCGGACACTTAAGTGGTGCACCTTGTTAGGATTTTTTAAAAGCAATTGGGAGTCAGTTGGACTAGTTTAAGTTTTTTTTTTTACCATTTGAACTTTAGTGACTGATCATCTTAAATTTTTTTTTAAATTCGTTTCTTCAAAAATCATCTGAAAAAAAACCTAAAAGATTATTAAATTAGATACTATAATCTAGTACTTGTCATAGCCGATTTTGAAAATATCGATTTATGACAAAATGGCGGACATTTGAACATAAATAGTGATTTTTGGGCCAAAAATTAGTTATTATTTTGCCTATAAAACAAAAACTAAGTAACGGAAAAAACAATCCCATGACAAGTACTAGATAATGGTGTATAGAATAACCACAAAAAACCTCAAGGCAATCGGTTAATTGGTTTTCGAGAAATTTTGGGTACCGATTTGAAAAACGTGGTTTTGAGAAAAACGCGTTTGAAAATTTGGGAATGAATAAATCATGAAATTTGTCAACTTACATGGAATCATCGATACCAGGCCCATCGTGTAGGTCTTCTACGGTCGACGGAATGTTCAAAGCTTCTAAATCCTCGACCTCGACCATCTAGGTGTATATCTCCCCTTAAGAAAACCCTCGATATAACGAAGATTTGTCCATTCCCTTCAGATAAACACCCGACACCTTGATACAACGAAATAATAATATGCATTATGCTCTAATTGCTAATTGCTTGTAAAAATTGCTCTTATTTAACCATTCGTTCTTTTAAAAGTATCTCTATATTTATAATACCAATATATATTTTTGTAAATAATATTTTAAGGAACATGATCTCCATATAACGAAACCTCAATATAACGAAAACTCGATACAACGAACTTCCCTAGAGATTCGTTATATCGAGGTTCTACTGTATCGATAATAAATAATAAATTATATATACATAATAAAAATGCTCACTTCAATTAACCAGTTTCTCAAATAGATCAAAACAAACTTTTCCCAATAAATAAGTGTCTTATCATACATACATTTATATAATATTACACTTTTTTATTAGTTCGTTTCCACCCATTAAAAAAATTGTTAATTGAAACGATACATTTTTTACATACTATTTGATTGAAAAAAATGCACAGGCTTGCACCGAACAAAAGTTTAAAATAACATTTATATTATATATACATTTATATAATATTACACTTTTTGATTAGCAGAAGTTCGTTTCTACCAATTACAAAATAAATCGTTAATTAAAGTGAAGCTGAAATTCTGTACGTCACTTTTGGGACCACCCTGTACAAATGGCAACCACGCTCATAAAACATATCGACGTTTTCTCCAGAACGAGGAAGGGAGTGCGTACCTTTTTTAATTCGCGTTATTGTGTGCTATACGCCGTCCATATGTCCTATTTGTTTGGGCGCGAGCAATTTTCGCCGAGCAACAGCTAATTTGTCGAATTAATTTTCGCACGCTCGGACATTCGCGTACGATTTTTGCATTTTTTTCCCCGTCGGTGCTTGCTTTGTTTCCAGAAAATAATGTTGTGTTAAACTGCGGGTACGTATTTAATTTTATGGGAGAGAAGAAAAATCATCGAGACAAGAAAGATATTTGGGGAACTTGGAAAATGAAGAAAAAAAGTGTAGCCTCCGTGTACCGAAGCGTGTTATATAAAAAACAATTGAAAAATGAAAGGAACGAGAATTTTTCGGTCAAATCTCAAATTTCGATGAATTCGGTGAATAAAGATGGGTGGATATTTTCTTTTGGATCATTATGACCGATTGCTAGGGAATTTGATACGAGTGAACGATATAGAGACGGAAATGAAGAAATTCGAATTGCGCGAGTATGTAACCTTAAAGGGGGTGATTCCTTGCCCTTTAGGCAAGGAATAAATATGCTGATTTTGATGATTGTTTTTTAAGAGGAAAGGTTTCTTCACCATTTTTGAGACTTACATTAGTGTATGTTTTAACCCTCTGAGGTCACACCTTCGGCCTGTAACGTAGTTGGACACATGGGGTCCGGGTGACCCCAGCCATGTTTAAGCGGTTACTCCCACTTGCGATTTTGAAAAAATCGCATTTTTTTGAAGTATAAGTATCTGAGAATATGTCCTGAAAATTTCAAGTCGATCCGAACAAAATTGACTGAGATATGAGCGTTGAAAGAGAAGAATCCGCGTTGAAAGAGCGTGGAAAGAGAAATTTTAAACGCGTTTTTCTCAAAATGGCATTTCTGAAGTCGGTGACCAAGATTACTCGAACACTAATGAACCGACCTTCTTGAAATTTTGCAGGCTTATTTAATACATAAAAATGTAGTCTTTAATCGTTCGATTTTTTTTTTCGAAAAAAAAAATGGCCGTTTTATAGCCAAAAAACGGCCGTTTTTTTCGTTAAAATCGAACCATTAACTTTGACTGTCCGCCATTTTGTGAAAAATGAATATTTTTTAAAATCCTTCGATTAAAGACTAGTTTATACTTATATTTGACTAAATCCATCCGCATTTTTTCTTCAGATGATCCACTTCGCCGCAATGATGGTCACCGCAAACCGTGTATATAAAAACATTATTTCATTGACGGCCATTTGCCACTAAACAATGTAATATTTTTCAATAACAAAATTATTGAAAGTTCTTCAAGATGTGTTCTTTAAGATGGTATATTGATCGATTAAAAAAGTTTTGTAGTTTTCTTTAAAAAAATTCATGAAAAAGGCCTTTTTTGCGCTACAAGTGGGGGTAACGCCTTAAACGATTGCCACGTTGACTCCATTGTTCCGAATGGCTTACAAAAATTCAGGATGTTAATTCGAACCTTCTAGAATGTGGCATTCTCAGTATAATGCTGTAATCGACATTTAAAATAGCGGAGAAAAATCAGGAAGGGAATGGAAAAATCAGGAATGCCCGAACATGTTTTACTTAAAAAATCATAATTCTTGTAATTTTCAATAATAAAACATGTAGGCTGATACTATTGAGATATGATAGTTTAAGGAAAAATAGCTTATAGTGGGCGTTTAAAAAAATATATATTTATTTGGACATTTGAAGAGGGCCCATTTCGAAGTAAAATACAAACGATAATCGTGAAAAGTGAGCATTTTATTCGGAACAGCGGCTCGAAAATTATGAGATCATAGTGTAAACACAATATATCTGACAGATATGAAAAAATATAAAAAAATATGTATATTAAAAAGTACAAAATATTTAAAAGATCGTAAATAAATCAAGTTTGTCGCCCACAGTCACACTCTGTGCGCGTCGCACATTCTCCAAATTGTTTTATAGTTTTTCAGTTAGTATTGTAATGAGTTTTAAATGACGTAGACGGACGTCGCAAAGAATTCGCATGTCGGAGTAATTCATGTAAACTTCATAGAAAAAATGTGCCATTCTTATATTCATACTTGCATTACGTAGTGAACCCATGCAGAAGAAAAAATATACGTGCAGGTCACATGGGGGTCAAAAGGACCCCAGCGCCTACCCGATTTGTAATCGTTACTTACAGAGGACACTCCAAAGCATCCGTTCAAGGCAATCCTTTGGCCGTCCATAACTTATAGTAATTTTTGCTCAAAGTCGCGCGTGGGGTCCCACAGACCCCATGTGACCGCGAAGAGTTAATACTACTTTTGACTATTACACGGTATTTTTTTTTATTATTAATATTTCAAAGTGGCGGAGGTATGGGCTAAAACTAATCGAGGAGGTATAGCTAAAACTAATCGACCGATTCTGATGAATTTTGGTATAAATCTTTCTAACCTTATTGTCTAAAACATAGCTTTTCATTTATTTTCGGAAACCTAAATGCTTTCGAAAATTAAAAGAAAGAGTATTTTTTTATTGCCAAATGCAGCAATTTTTTTTCGGAAAATTCAATCTTTTTGTATAAAATCGTACCATTTCATCAATTTTCAACATTTCTTACTTTTTCTTGGTTCATATTCTAGGTATGAGTGTTAATAAAAGAAAAATCTTCGTTGATTTTTTTTCACGTTAATCCCGCCGACGCTACGTGTCACGCCGTCTGACAGCATCAGCCGCAACCCGTGCCATATCTCGGCTATTTTTGAACATTAATAAAAAACAATATCATGTAACAGCCAAAAGTAGTAATAAAACATACCATAAGTCTCAAAAGCGGTGAAGAAGTATTTTCTTTAAAAAAAAATCATAAAAATAAGCAAACCTTTTTCTCCGCTAAAGGTAGCCCCATGGAAATTTATATACGCAAAAATATACTGCACATTTATTTTATTAACAATTGTAATATATGTGAAATGTATGCCATATATTGAAAATATATGTTGCATATTTGTGCCAAATTCTAATTTTCGTAACATTTTTATATATGAGATGTACATGCGTGGTATTACTGTATATCAATGTATCATATATCAATGATATATGTAGCATTTACCCTGCATATATACCACATATATTTAGCATATATGTTGCATACACACTGCGTACATACCACATATAAGCCACATATATACAGATATACAGATGGTAGCATATCTGTATATAGTGTTTATATGTAATAGCGTACTTTAACTGTAAGTTAAGTTTTTTTAAGTTTAAGTTTTAAGTTTTATTAAGTTTAACTGTAATAGTGTTTATACACAGCATATATTTTTTGTCAGGAATCATATATGAGTCATACATGACGCATACATTTTTGATATATTTTTCTGACAAAAAAATAGATTGAAAATATATCGAAAATATATGCGTCGTATATGCCTCATATATGCATCATATATAGTGTTTATACGTAGCATATATGTTTTGGTCAGAAAAATATATCGAAAATATATGGGTCATATATGCGTCATACATTTGGTGCATATATACTGAATATATACGTATTATTCTATTTTTCGTCACTATATATGCGAACGATATATATATATATATATGTAGCATATATTTTCTGCATATATTTTTACATACATAAATTTCCATGGGGGTATCACCCCCCCCCCTTGATACTGTTTAAAAATTCGACGAATATTCGAAATTGTTCGCGCTGTCAAACCACCCTCGAAATTCTTCCATTCTCCTTTGCACCTTTGGAGCACCCTTGAACTTTTTTCCGGTGATTTTTTTATTGCATAAACCTTCGATCTTCAATCGTGGGTCATTGTGAGAAAAACGTACATTCTCATCTCTCTCTCTCTCTCTCTCTCTCTCTCTCTCTCTCTCTCTCTCTCTCTCTCTCTCTCTCTCTCTCTCTCTCTCTCTCTCTCTCTCTCTCTCTCTCTCTCTCTCTCACCTCATTCACCCGCATTTCGCGGACTTTGCCGATACTTTGACACCCATGTAACGTGTCATATCTCTCCCCGAGCCGTGGAATCCTCCCGGGCTCGCGTATTCCGCTTAGCGTACTCGTTTCTTATTTTTATATTTCGCCGTTTTTGCTCACGTGTAACACTCCCGCAGGAGAGTGCCCCAGGCTGAAGTTCTAACCTACGAGAAATTTGCCCGTACACTTTTACGCTGATGTACAACGGGCGCGGGCGACAATGTATATTTCATTCTTATTCTCGAATTCACAAACGGCATATATGTCCGCGAGGTATTCACGACTCTTGTGTACATCGAACGTTCCCTCGTACATGCCAAAATTCCACATTTTCTCGCTCACCAATGTGCCATGTGTTTTTCTTCATTTAGTTTCGTCGTTGCTATTTTTATCCCTATTATTTTGATTGGATAAAGTTCCGAACTTGCTGATCACGAATATGACAGTGAATATACCCGCAAATCTGATTTTTAAGGTGAAAACTCACAAAAACTGATTTTTTAATAGTTCTTCTATTTTATTGTGATAAATGTTGATCTTAGACAAAAAATGTTTCCTACAAAAGTTGTAGCCTATGAAGAGATTAATCTTTCATGTTTTATACAAGTTTTGTCTAAAAGCAATCTGTTTCAAGAAAAATGGGATAATGCTCCAAAAAGTACATTTTCCTGAACTCCATTCGTTTCGATATTATTCAACGCACTTTACCGCGGGAAGGTTGCAGTTTGATCTTTAACACTATACGCATACCTAAACAACTAACAACACACAACAAACAAAACCAAACAAACCGCACCAAAAAAACAACACACAACAAACAAACCGAAACAACAAACAACACACAACAACAAACCCAAACAGATCGAAACAACAAACGAAACACAACACAACAAACAAACCTAAACAGCACAGAATACAATAAACAAACCAAACAACCCACAAAACAATAAACAAGCCCCAACAACACACAACAAACAAACTCCAACCTTCCTGAGGTAAAGGGCGTAAGCAGATAATATCGAAACTAATGGAGTTTAGCAAAATGTTCTTATTAGAGCATTAGCCCATTTTTCTCGAAAGAGAACGGTTTTAGACAAAAGCTCTATAGAACATAAAAGATCAATCTTTCTATAGGCTACACCTTTTATGGAGAACATTTTTTTCTAAAATCAACATTCATTAAAATAAAGAAGAAAAACTTTTTGAAAATCAGTTTTTGTGAGTTTTGACCTTGAAAATCCAATTTGCGGGTATTTTTACTGCCATATTCGTAATCAGCGGGTCAAAATACATGGGTACACAAAATTGCAAATTAATCGGAGGTCCTTTTCGGAACTACACCCTTTTAATTTTTATTGCGGTAGGAAGGATTATTTTTATTATCATGATCATTTTCTTGCTATTCTTGTTATTGATTGTTATTATTATTATTTCCTATTACTGTAATGATATTTTATTGCTTCGGTCAATTTCTCAGTTTGCATTGGGATTTTTCATTATTGTCATTGTGATGATAATTATTATTATGATTAACAAGCAAACTATTGTTAAACAGAAATCGGCTACCCAGTTAGACACTTGACAGTCGGTTTTTTTTCCGGCCAGCATAGGATTTCGAGGAAGGAAAAAAATCGGCTTGAAAGTGCAGTATAATTTGAAAGCGGATCGCCCAATCCCATGGTAATATAGAGCATTCTTGCAGTAATTCCAGCAGTAATGTAGAATGAAAAAAAGGAGAGAGCTCATTGGGTATGAGAAAAAAAATCGCGCAATTGAGAAAGTTGCACAACGCTTGCTCATCATTTTATTTGGCTCGAGAAGTTTATACCCTGTACGGAAGTTTTGTAGAAGTAATCAAATAACGAAGAAGCAATTTACCGAACACAAATCTGTACATTCGAACGCTCGTACTTCCGGAGCTTTTTTTTCATAAAAAGAAAATGATATCTTGTATATGAATATATTACTTTGAAGAAGAAGTGAAGTATATGAATATATTACTATATTCTTGTATATGAATACTATATACTATAAGAACTTATATATAATATAAATATATATAATACTAAATACTATAAGAACTTGTATATGAATATATTACTTTGAAGAAGAATGAAGAAATATTACTTTAATAAATTATTAATATCATTATTAATAAATTACGCAAAGATTACTAATATTAATACTTTTTAAATGAATATTGATATTACTAATGGTACGGAATTGAAGTTTCTGTGTGTACTTTTGTATTTTTTTTACGGTGAAATCAGGCTGCCAGGGTTGGAATACGAGGTTGAAATTCTTCATGGAAACTGAGTGTCTGTTTGAGCGAAGTTGCCGTGGAAACGACTGAAGGTGAAACGACTTTTTTTTCTGAACCTTTGATATGAGAATCGGAATGCTTCGAGATTTCGTGCACTTTGTTTCATTCGGGTTCGTCAAGTAGAACCTGAGGAAATGCGATTTTCTTTTCAAACGAACAATGGCTGATACTTTTCGTCATTTATATACTGAGAAGCTGTTCAGTCAACTCTCAATATAAAGCAAGCTTTTATTAACCGTGTTCAGTAGCTCCCTGATATTTTCCTGGTAATGTGATTTTATGACTATTTAATAGTCTATGTAGAAAATGTATTTTTGAAAGTAAAATATATATAAAATGTGTCCAAAGTAATAATATTGTTGTGCAAACGTTGATATGATACGACCCTAAAATTCGTTTCCGTTATATACGCAAGAACTAACTTTCCAAAATACACGCGAGCGAAGCCGCGGGCGAAACCTCGTATATATATATAAATATATACAGGCATATATTTATATATATGAGGTTTTGCCCGCGGATCCATATTGACACATATAGTATTTTGCTCCATTTTGGTTTTCATTTAAGCCTCGAAAATGAAAATAACACATTGAAAGCCAAAGCTATCTCTCCCGTGGTGATCATATATACAGGGTGGCCCGAAAAGGAACGTCGAAAAGGAAAACCTAGATCCCTCGTATCAATACCTATCCGAATTACCCCAATGTATGGTCTGCGATCTTTTTTGTTTTCGAAAAAAAAAATTGTTATTTTTCTCTCCTGTGTATGTACTTTCGTCGCGATTTTTTTGCTTATTTTATCGTTATGGAGTGCACTATTGAGCAATAATTAAATTACCAGCTGACCACCGACGTGAAGGCCTTAGATTTTGATGAAAAAATTTTAAAAATAGCTTCAAGAAGATCAGTGACTAAAGTACAGATGATAAAAAAATACTTATGCCAGTCTAAATGACTCCCAATTGATTATTAAGGTAGTACCTCCACAGAAAAGTTTAATTAAGAAATGGTTGAAATTTGACATATACGTTATTTAATACATTATCCAAACATCTGTGCAATTTGAATAAGTTTGACCACCCCAAACCTGAGATATTTACAGTTAAAGTTGGCTTCGTTTACACGTTACAAATGCGTTATGATAGGCAAACAGAGCATCATTAATTCCACCGTCAAAACTAAAATTAAGAAATTGATAAAAAACGAGGATAAGCTACAGTAAGATATCACGAATAATGTGAAAAAAAAAATTAGGATGATTCACCATCTAGTGTCCAAGATATAACCATGAGAAGCCTTCACAATTTTCGTGCAAAGCCTGGCAAAGCCTGGAAAAAAAACAATTGGGGCAAAGCCTGGACAGTCCCGGCAAAAAGTTGACTGACAATGGTCGATCAAAAACACAATACAAAATATATTTTACGGCAATAAATGATATCCATCGTATTATCTACTAGTATCGAGTCAATATTGCGTAGTTTTTTATTTTATTCATTACTAATTAAACGAATTATCAATCTTTTAAACATGAACATGGTATGTAAACTTTTGGTTGAGATTTTCGCAGAGGAACTACCTTAAACTTCTAAGAGGAGAGTACATACATAAGATGCAAAAAAAAACCCTACGCTACGTCACTTTTCTGGCCACCCTATGTATATGGGGACAGATAAGTTCGAAGACACTCGACTGCAATGATCATCCTCATGATAACCTCAGACCTCATACTCGAAATGACACAAATCTCCATGTCTTTAAAATCACCTTTGGATTGATAGAAGATAAATGTAAGAATATTAGATAAATATAACTACGATCCTTGTTACCTTTCTACAAAAAAGCATTTTGAATTTTTCCCCAGTTTTTCCGTAGCATAAGTGCACATTTTTGTTCTCTCTTGTGTATGTACGAAGACTCTTGGGAGTCTTCAAAAGGGAGTAATTTAGACTAGAAGACGTATTTTTTCCTATCATATATATGATAGGCCATCAACTTTAGTGGCTGATTATTCTCAAACTTATTTTTTTAACTTTCGATCAAAATCTAGTGCATCTACGTTAGTGTTCGGT
This sequence comes from Ophion ellenae, assembly GCA_963210295.1. Lineage (NCBI taxonomy): Eukaryota > Metazoa > Arthropoda > Insecta > Hymenoptera > Ichneumonidae > Ophion > Ophion ellenae. Next base: position 48,277,576 of record OY723388.1, on the reverse strand, counting down.
TGGTGATTTATTTATTTAATAACAGTGCATTTCGTAAAGATAACTCAAGTAGAAAATTTGGCAAGAAAGTACAGACGCAAAAAAAGAAAAATAAAAAAATGCTTTCTTCTTGAAAACTTTACTCGAAGTTAAAAAAAAAAATTCTCCAGTTTTCCCGTAGTATAAGTGTAGATTATTGTTCTCTCTTGTGTATGTACTTTTCTCTTAGAAGTTTTTAAAAGGTAGTAATTTAGACTCGGAGAAGTATTTTTTCCTATCATTTGAACTTTAGTGACTCATTTTTCTCAACCATATTTTTTTAACTTTCGATGAAAATCTAGTGCATCTACGTTCGAGTTCGCTTGGTAATTTATGTATTTATTAAGAATTGACATATAATTATATATATATATAGTTTGACAATGACAATAATGAAAAATCCCAATGCAAACTGAGAAATTGACCGGAGCAATAAAATATAATTACAGTATATATATATATACATAGATATAAGTTTTTTCCCGCGACCACACTCGCGTGTACAAACATAAATGCGCATTTTGCACCGTTTAGATTGTCATTTCAGTATCGAAAATAAAATAACACATTAACGCTTCGTTGACACGGTTTTATTGAAAAAAATCAGGGATCTACTTTAAATACTTATGCATATGTCTGCGTAATTAAAATTCGAAAAATATCAATTTGAATCGTTTTAAAAAAATGTTGAAAATTGTCAATTTTGGAAACGTGAGCATTTAACTCAAAATTCATCCGGGTCAAACAACGTGGGGTTGAAAACGGACGCTTTCTCCCCTGCCAGAACAAGAGCCCGTTACGTCGGGATTATTCTTGAACACAGTTGCAAAAATATTGTCCCCCGCGTCCGCCCATGTACGGATAGATCCGTTGCTGATTAATTAATGTGGTGGCCACCGCGGGACGGCGAGGGAGAGAGGGGAAGAGAGAGAGAGAGAGAGAGAGAGAGAGAGAGAGAGAGAGAGAGAGAGAGAGAACGTGGGCCAACCACGTTGTTTTCCCCGAGCGCATTATCCATAACTTAATCGGACCATAAATAAGTGGACGTCATAATCTCGGTTAGGGAAGGCATCCTCGCGTCTTGTATAGGCTCTGTCCGTTGCAAAATTCATGCGCTATCGTGTGTGCTCGCGACTCGTCAGAATCAGGGTGGGAGGTGGTGGTGGAGAAGCCTCTTGGGATAAACCACGTCGGGAAGTTGATACAGAGCCCTCGAGGGACTTTTCATTCTGCCGGCCAACGGACATTGAATTATATCATGGGTGTACGCGAGAGAAGAAAATTCTCCTTCTGTGTATGCGTTTACGAGTAAATATATATGTGTATAGCCCAGTGTCTAAACACAGAGAAATCTCTCAGCGATGGAGAAAACCGTGAACTCGTTATCCGACTTCATGACGCACGAGATAAAAGGCGAGCTATATTGCCGCTCGTTCTCGTTCGTTATTTCGCTCGAATTCGTGCCTTTTGTACCGAGGCACTCGTAAAACTGCGTGCGTCGGAAACAATATATTTTCAGCATTTGTTTTTTTTGTTGTTTTTTTTTTGACGAAATCAGTACGAACGGTCTCGTACTTGACGCTATTTTTTCGCTTAATTCGTTTGGGTTTGTTTGACTCGTGTGTCAATTGAACATCGCGAGGGGAATTGATCGCTCTTATCGAGGTACAACTCTGAAATGCACGATTGATTTTCGACAAGTTTCTCATCCGGTTGAATATATTTATCATTATATTGATTAATTCAATTGTGGTATTTTTTATATGTTCATTGATAAAGCGAATTATTATTTTATTTTATTCATTGGTGGGCAATAAATTAATTTACGTACGAAGGAAATATTGGGGGAGTAGTATATGTATAACGAGCCGTTTTTCCAAAGACATTTATAGTAACGAAGAGTAAATATATTTATGCATATGAATATATGTAATGTTTGTTAATATAAATGAACATGAGGGAGGACACAACTGCGACGGGCCAAAAAAGGTAGTTTTTTCCCGATTTTTTGTTGTCTACTAGACAACAAAAATTATTGGGGATCTGAAAAAGGGTATTTTATTAAGCATACGTTGAGCTTATTTCGTGGACAATTTTATTTTGAAAAATTGAAAATGAACGATGTTATTGCGGTGTAATAAAGCCTCTGTATAAAACATGTGGCCCAACAGCCGGATCGATAACTCGACAATGGTTGTTCTGAAAAATGGAAATGAGAAAGTTTTATAATTTATATAAATATAATTCTCAGTGTACGTAGCCGTTAAAAAAAAAACAAAATTCACAAAATGGTAGGTATAAAAACGTGAAAATTTGGCGAAATTTTTACTCATATTCGTTACCCAAACAAAAAAAAACAGCTACGTACGAAGTTAGCTACAGGGATTACGAAAATGTTGGTTTTTAAATTGAATATCGGACCATTATAGCTAGAGTTATGATTCTGGCTACGCCGAGAAAAGTGGTTACGAGATGAACGCGATTGAAAGTTTTAGTATACGTAAATCGTCGCGCCACCTGCTGTCACAGTAACGCGGCGCCATAAAAAGAATTCAAAAAATTTTAATTAAAATTTCATTGAAATTGAAAAATCTAAAAAATTTGCAATTTAAACTCAATATAATTATATTAAAATTATTGTTACTAACGATATAAATTTGTTAATATCAAAAGATATATATATATATACATATATATATATATATATATATATATATATGTATATATTTGTTATATATTAATTTTTCATTGTCCATTAGATGTTTGATGAATTTATTATTAGCATAAACTGATTTGATCCATATCAGGGGGAAGACCCTGTACAGTGGAACCCACAATATATTTATTTTACCAAAAAAATATGATATAAAGTAATCACACACCGCGCTCGACTAATTACAGATTCAATCACATTTACCAGAATTTCCATCCGGATATTGTAGCCAAGAACGTTTTTTTCCCTTTTATACAACGCTTCAAAGTTTTGCCTTCCATTATTCATCATAAAAATCAATTTCATTTCGAACCATACGTACGCGTATCAAATAGCATTATCGTTGTAATTTAGTATCATTATCGACCGGACGTGAATACCCTTTGTCTCGGTTCGATTGGTCCAATCAACCTTTACGAAATATAGAAATATTACATCCAGCACGGCCCAGTTACGTTGATTTTCAACCTACGGGCTTACACAGGATTTTCGATAGTTATGGCAGAACACAATTTCCGCAACCGATGTAGGTGATGATGATTGAAAGGGAAGTAACACTGTCTGCCAAATCTAATCAAGGATTCGATCGATAATTATTGAAATGTTGAATAAGTTCTCGCCGTTTTTTTTTCGTGAAAATTAATGCTTCAGCTGCATTAAAAAAAAAAAATAAGTAGTGCAGTAAAATTCCCCGCAAATACTCTTTTTTGGCACGAATTTTGACATGCTTAACACTAGGAAAAAAAAGTTGTTGACACTTCGGCGAAATGGCATATACTGAATTTCAAGCTTGCTTATAGTACTTCTTTATAGATGCGTAACCATATTAAGGGGCCAGTCCACTTTGGAGCCATGAAAAAGGCTATTTGCGCGATTTTTTTTTGAGGATTTAATAAAAGATATGAATATAAAAGTTGTTGGGCTTGATAAATAAACTCTTGAAATACATTTAAAAAAATGTTTAATTTATTTTTATTCATTTTTAAGTACAATAACTATAGTTAAACGTAACGCCTCAAAAATAGGTGGGCTAGGTAGCTCCATCACAACTCGGCAACGGCTTGTCTGAAACAAAAAATCAAAGTCCATTAAATTCAGGCTGACACCAGCTACAAAATGACCCACGGATATAAAGTTTTATCAGAAAAAAAATGGCAGATGAAAAACGAAAAAAGTATTTGAAAACGCGTTTTTTAGCAGTTTTTCGCAAAAAAAAGAGTAAAAATCAAAATTTTAAAACCATCGAGGGTCATCTTGTTGCGAATCATGTTTACAATATGTGGTTCAAATTTCGAGAGAATCGGTTTATTAGTTTTAGAGATACGATGGAGCTAGATTTCGAAAACGTTTCGAGAAAAACGCGTTTGAAGTTTATACTATGAAAAACTCTTACCTAAACTCAATCGGCAATTCCTGCACCGTACAAAATCTCTCCTGATTGCTCATCATCGTCGATTTCTTCAAGTCTTGCTTGCTTTCGATTTTTTGAAATTTTCACAGTGGACTGGCCTCTTAAACTACACGCGCGCAGTTCTGGTAACGCCATCTGTTGGAAAACAGCGAGAACTTTTTCAAAGTCCAAATATATTACTTGGCTGTTTTTGTCCGTCTGAAATATATAAACCTACGTAGAATATCCCGAGTAGAAATTCTGATCCGGCTGTCTGAACACTGCTCAAGTCGCTATCATGTTGCGGTCGGACATACGTGTACTTTAGTAACGAGGAAAGGTTGCGAGGTCGATTTCTCCGAATTCGATGAAATTTGGCATGCTGGCAGAATGGGTAATAATAGGCGACACGTATTTCTTTATATCTGCAGAACCCGATTTTTAAGGGGTGAAACGCACCCTCGAAAATAGGGGTATTTTTCGTTTTTCGTCGATAACGTTATCGTTCTCATCTCCAATGTATTCACGAAAAAATTCATGTCTTCACGAAAAAATAAACATTGTTGCAATTTGAATTTTTTTCATATCTCGTACCGTTAAAACGTTATGTACGAAAAACGAAAAACACCCCAATTTTTGAGGGCGCGTTTCAACCCTTAAAAATCGGGTTTTGCAGATACAAAAAAATAGGTGTCGCCTATTTTCACCCATTCTACAAGCATGTCAAATTTCATCGAAATCGGAGAGATCGACCTCGCAAACTTTCCTTGTCAGTAGATGATTATGGTAATCGAAAACGAGTTGAAATTTTGATAGAATAATATAGTTCAAAGGAGTGGAGATTTGTTCACAATTAATATATTCAGATTTGGGGCCGTTAACGTTTAGTTCCCGCGACTATTCTGTATTTAATGCACATGAACATGTCACGACAATTAACTGATCTTGATTCAAATCGACTATCTCGGCCGAATTTGAGCCAAGAGTCACCCAGTTGACGCAACAACTTCTCTAACGCAAATAAGGATTTGTTAACTTTTAATGAATCTGTATTCAAGATGATGGTCCAGTAGTTCTGGGAAATGACAGTCGTGCACTCATTACAAAATAAATATTCGGTAACAATTTAAAAAACTTCATTTGAACCAAATATAGCCCTGTTAATAGTTAGCAAATAACTGTTAAAAAATCGAAGTCTCGTCTCAAATAACGATTTGTTAATAGTTAACAAATCTGTCACTTGAAATACGTATCGTATATTTGGCAAGACCGTTTACGTTGTACGCTACCATGGCCCTTTGTTGCACAAGCTCGTTCGTGCGCAGACGCGACGTGGATACGATCGAGGTACACTGGAGACTGTGCGTGATCGCATGTCCACTTACCTAGAGGATAGTTTGCGACCGTGAAAACGTAAATTTATTCTCTGCGCCGATGGCATGAACTAAGGCGGGATATACATTTAGACAGGAAAAAAAGAAGCTATATTGAGGGATTTTTTAAACTAAGAAATAAATATTCTGCAATGTTCAAACTTGAGGTATACTATAATAGTATATTTGAGGGAAGGTACCCGAGTAAACGGCGAGTAAAACAAGTAAACTTCGGGAATTTTTATCTCAAAAACTAATGTTTCGATTGGATCCGGGTTTTTTTTATTGGAAAATATGTACATTGAGGTACGTTTAGGAATTTTTTAAAATAAATTCGTTGACTGGAAGCGATTCAAACGCGATTATCTCGAAACATACTTTTGAAAGTCGGTGCCAGATGTACGTCGAAAACGGCTTGTCAGATTTTGTCCAAATTTGGATAGAATATTCTTCGATAGTTTTTCTCGTTCGCCACGTAGGATTTTTTGGAAATTTCCATTTTTGACGGAATTGCGACCGTTTTAATTTAACATTCGTTTTTCGTTCGCAATTTCCGACGATTTTGGATTGCATACACATTGCATAAAAAAGCGATGGTTCAATCAAATGAAAAACCCCTACGTGGCGAACAAGAAAAACTATCGAAGAATATTGTATCCAAATTTGGACAAAATCGGACAAGCCGTTTTCGAAATACATCTGACACCGACTTTGAAAACTATGTTTCGAGATAATCGCGTTTGAATCGCTTCCAGTCAACGAATTTATTTTTAAAAATTCCTAAACATACCTCAATGTACATATTTTACAAAAAAAACTGGGATCCAATCGAAACATTAGTTTTTGAGATAAAAATTCCTGAAGTTTACCTGTTTTTCTCGCCATTTACTCAGGTACCTCCCCTTAAGTATAGCATTTTTTTTAAATTAATTCATCATGAAAATGGCGGAGCCGCGGCAGAATGTTACAGCAAGGTCGCCACGGGAGTTGCGAATCGGCGTGCAGTATAGCTTCCCGTAGACTTTGATTTGCAAAAACATTCAAATATTTTTTTCAGTTAGAACATGTATAGTTTCTGTGTGACGGTAATTAAAATGAAGAAAAAGGAAATTTAAGAAAATGGCACGCATTTACAAAAAATAATCAACATTTCTGTAAAACGTGGATTCAAAAAGTAGTTTTTTTTTTTTCAATTTTTTAAAAACAATTCCCGTCAAGTAGAAGGGAACAATATTATCAACATTTCTACCAAGTTTCAACTCAATCGGCTTAAGGGGTTACCCCCACTTGCGATTTTGAAAAAATCGCATTTTTTTTATTGCATTTTTTTGACGTATAAGTATCTGAGAATATGTCCTGAAAATTTCAAGTCGATCCGAACAAAATTGACTGAGATATGAGCGTTGAAAGAGAAGAATCCGCGTTGAAAGAGCGTTGAAAGAGAAACTTTAAACGCGTTTTTCTCAAAATGGCATTTCTGAAGTCGGTGACCAAGATTACTCGAACACTAATGAACCGATCTTCTTGAAATTTTGCAGGCTTATTTAATACATAAAAATTTAGTCTTTAATCGTTCGATTTTTTTTTTCGAAAAAAACGGCCGTTTTTTTTTCGTTAAAATCGAACCATTAACTTTGACTGTCCGCCATTTTGTGAAAAATGAATATTTTTTAAAATCCTTGGATTAAAGACTAGTTTATACTTATATTTGACTAAATCCATCCGCATTTTTTTTTCAGATGATCCATTTCGCCGCAATGTTGGTCACCGCAAACCGTGTATATAAAAACATTATTTCATTGACGGCCATTTGCCACTAAACAATGTAATATTTTTCAATAAAAAAATTACTAAAAGTTCTTTAAGATGTGTTCTTTAAGATGGTATATTGATCGATTAAAAAAGTTTTGAAGTTGTCTTTAAAAAAATTCATGAAAAAGGCCTTTTTTTGCGCTACAAGTGGGGGTAACGCCTTAATAGTTTTCGAGTAATCCTGCACGCCAATTTCGATAATGCAGTTTTGAGAAAAACGCGTTTGAAGTTCATGCCCGCTCCGAATCCGAGCGGTGAGGCACATCGTTGACGGGCTGTAACGTTTGAAGTTTTTCGAATTTCGCTTTGAAACTTTGGAAAAATTATCCACGTATATAGTTCTATCGTTTGAGGAAGAAAAAAAATCGATTCGCCTTAACGATTTGCTTGTTTTGTGGGACCTTGTTGATTGTTATATTGTTTTCTCAGTGTACTTAATTGAGCAGCTCGTAAATTTCAAAAGTCATCTTGTAAAAAGCTCCGCTGTGACAACGCAGTTTTCAGCAATTGAATAGTGTTGCAGTGGTTTTCTTTTGGAAGTTGTTCCGGCGGTTTTGGAGCGTTTTGGAAGGATGTCCGGACTTTTTCATGAATATCCGGCCTTTGTGCAGGGACTTTTCAAATTTTGAAATAGTAAACCTAGATGGAAGTCGAGTCCACTCCAATCTCTCGGCAATCCTCCAATGGTATTCACCATGGGCTAGTATTTCCGTGACTCCATAGCCGAGGCGTAGATTCCTCGAGTGCGAAGGTAGCCAAGATTCGAGTACGTTGCTCCATTTTCCATTCCTACTGGTCCGCGCGAGTAATCTCGTCGAATCATTTGCATTGCTCCATGCACAAGCTTCAAAAGTTATTCGCAGACCAATGTTGCGCGTGTGCGTAGACGCGGGGAGGTTTGGGAATCTACACAATCTACCACGAAGTGTCGAGCACCCGATGAACATCCCGAGGGACAAGCTGATTGGCAATGTCCCGCAAGGCGTAGTGACATGTGGACGAGTTTAGTTCAGTAAAAGGGACGAAAACCCAGCACTTTTTAGCGCAGAATATGAATTTTTGACTGAAGGTAGAAGGTTGCATACTGAAAGTAACCCCAACAAAATTTTGCCCCTCAACTCGTCCCAACCCTAAGAAATAGGGGTTGAAAACTTAAAAATCGCCGTATCTCGATAATTAATAGCCTGATGAAAAAGTGTTTCAAACAAAAGTTGTTTGGAATAATAAGATACGTATAAAGTTATCTGACGTCGAATCACACGCATCAACCCCGAATTTTCGAATCGTTTTTGTGCTGCTATTTTCATAGATAGAGGGTTGGACGTCAAATAACTTTATACGAATTTTATTATTCCAAACAACTTTTGTTTGAAGTCTTTTTTGATCGGGCTATTAATTATCAAGATACGGCGATTTTTAAGTTTTCAACCCCTATTTTTTAGGGTTGGGGCCAGTTGAGAGGCAAAATTTGATTGGGATTCCTTTCGGTATGCACCCATGTACCTTTAGTCAACAATTCATATTCTACCCCAAAAAGTGCTGGGTTTTCGTCTCTTTTACTGGACTTGGTTGCTGCACAGTGCATTCGATGCTGCTGCTCGCGACGAGAAAAAGTTGTCCCCTACTTGCTGTTCGGGAACATACATTTTTTCTTCCTCGTCTCTCCTCTTTTTTCATCGTTGTATTCAGCGAGACGAAGAGAAAGAAAAGTTCGACAGACTAGTGTTTTCGAGGTTAACTTTAATTAGGCTTTGATAAACAAGTTTAATGTCACCGTAATACGGTATGGAGTTATCGCGTAAGTAAATTGCTTTTTTGGGGTAAAAATTGCCGAGAAAATGGTTAAAAATACGAAATCTTGATTGCAAAGCCTACTTCTTTTTTCGTTCTATACTTTTTTATATTTTATAGGTATATCCTTCCAATAATGTTATAGTGAGAAATCTCCCACAATTTCAGCCAGATCGATCAATAACTTTTTGAGCTTTTTAAAATACGCCTTCAGCTATACCTTATAACGCCGCCATTTTGTGTTGTTTAAAAAAGAAAAAAAGTTTAACACTTGAAAGTTGTAACAAAATAATGTCAACATTTTTAAATGGTGCGATTCATTAATCACTTTTTTAAAAAATTCATGAAGAATGATTCATTTTCGGGCGTCTAAAGATTTTCTCCCTTAAGTAATTACGAACAAATGTTCATAGTTTGAGGCCGGTCGCCCTTTCCTTTTGTCCTCTCCTCTTTTCTCAGCACGTACCTGAAGATTTCTATATCTGGCTTTAGAATTTTTTTCCTTTACGTTGCGGAATGTTGTCTTAACGACTTCGCCTCGCAAAAGGACCACTGTGACGGGTAAAAAAACTATTTTTTTTTGCATTTTCTTAAAGTACACATATTCAAGAATATGTGAAAACATGTTAAAGTTAAAATTTTGAAAATTGATCAAGTCACAGAGGATTAAGTGAGAGCCGGTAGCGGAACAATTTACGGATACTAAAACTTTTAATAGTGGTTTTCGCGAATCGACTTTTCTCGACTTGGTCGGAATCATAACATTAGCCATAGTTGTCCGATTTTCCATTTAAAAAACCCAACATTTCCTGTACTGCAGTAGCCATCGTTGGACGTAGCCGTTTTTCGAATTCAGTATTTTTTAAGCCCCCGAATATGAGTAAAAATTTCACGAAAGTTACACTTTTTTTTAGCACCCACCTTTTTGTGATTTGTTTGAACATCTACTGTGAAATTGTTTACTCCTTATACTTTGAACGCAAGTAAGTTGGCGAATTTTGGTTGCATGAGATTTAAAAAAAGCATTTTGCATTGACAAACCTTAAATGCTCACAGAGGGAAGTTGTCAATCACCCTGCATATATAATTTTGTCACTTTCTAATTGTCACCTTGTATATATATGACAACTTCCCTCTGTGAGCATTTAAGGTTTGTCAATGCAAAATGCTTTTTTTAAATCTCATTCAACCAAAATTCGCCAACTTACTTGCGTTCAAAGTATAAGGAGTTAACAATTTCACAGTAGATGTTCAAACAAATCACAAAATGGTGGGTGCTAAAAAAAGTGTAACTTTCGTGAAATTTTTACTCATATTCGGGGGCTTAAAAAATACTGAATTCGAAAAACGGCTACGTCCAACGATGGCTACTGCAGTACAGGAAATGTTGGGTTTTTTAAATGGAAAATCGGACAACTATGGCTAATGTTATGATTCCGACCAAGTCGAGAAAAGTCGATTCGCGAAAACCACTATTAAAAGTTTTAGTATACGTAAATTGTTCCGCTACCGGCTCTCACTTAATCCTCTGTGACTTGATCAATTTTCAAAATTTTAACTTTAACATGTTTTCACATATTCTTGAATATGTGTACTTTAAGAAAATGCAAAAAAAAATAGTTTTTTTACCCGTCACAGTGGTCCTTTTGCGAGGCGAAGTCGTTAAGACAACATTCCGCAACGTAAAGGAAAAAAATTCTAAAGCCAGATATAGAAATCTTCAGGTACGTGCTGAGAAAAGAGGAGAGGACAAAAGGAAAGGGCGACCGGCCTCAAACTATGAACATTTGTTCGTAATTACTTAAGGGAGAAAATCTTTAGACGCCCGAAAATGAATCATTCTTCATGAATTTTTTAAAAAAGTGATTAATGAATCGCACCATTTAAAAATGTTGACATTATTTTGTTACAACTTTCAAGTGTTAAACTTTTTTTCTTTTTTAAACAACACAAAATGGCGGCGTTATAAGGTATAGCTGAAGGCGTATTTTAAAAAGCTCAAAAAGTTATTGATCGATCCGGCTGAAATTGTGGGAGATTTCTCACTATAACATTATTGGAAGGATATACCTATAAAATATAAAAAAGTAGAGAACGAAGAAAGAAGTAGGCTTTGCAATCAAGATTTCATATTTTTCACCATTTTCTCGGCAATTTTTACCCCAAAAAAGCAATTTACTTACGCGATAACTCCATACCGTATCACGGTGACATTAAACTTGTTTATCAAAGCCTAACTAAAATTAACCTCAAAAACACTAGTCTGTCGAACTTTTCTTTCTCTTCGTCTCGCTGAATACACCGATGAAAAAAGGGGAGAGACGAGGAAGAAAAAATGTATGTTCCCGAACAGCAAGTAAGGGACAACTTTTTTACGTCGCGAGCAGCAGCATCGAACGCACTGTGCAGCAACCAAGTCCAGTAAAAGAGACGAAAACCCAGCACTTTTTGGGGTAGAATATGAATTGTTGACTAAAGGTACATGGGTGCATACCGAAAGGAATCCCAATCAAATTTTGCCTCTCAACTGGCCCCAACCCTAAAAAATAGGGGCTGAAAACTTAAAAATCGCCGTATCTTGATAATTAATAGCCCGATCAAAAAAGACTTCAAACAAAAGTTGTTTGGAATAATAAAATTCGTATAAAGTTATTTGACGTCCAACCCTCTATCTTTGAAAATAGCAGCACAAAAACGATTCGAAAATTCGGAGTTGATGCGTGTGATTCGACGTCAGATAACTTTATACGTATTTTATTATTCCAAACAACTTTTGTTTGAAACACTTTTTCATCAGGCTATTAATTATCGAGATACGGCGATTTTTAAGTTTTCAACCCCTATTTCTTAGGGTTGGGACGAGTTGAGGGGCAAAATTTTGTTGGGGTTACTTTCAGTATGCAACCTTCTACCTTCAGTCAAAAATTCATATTCTGCGCTAAAAAGTGCTGGGTTTTCGTCCCTTTTACTGAACTAAACTCGTCCACATGTCACTACGCCTTGCGGGACATTGCCAATCAGCTTGTCCCTCGGGATGTTCATCGGGTGCTCGACACTTCGTGGTAGATTGTGTAGATTCCCAATTCTCCCCGCGTCTACGCACTCACGCAACATTGGTCTGCGAATTACTTTTGAAACTTGTGCATGGAGCAATGCAAATGATTCGACGAGATTACACGCGCGGACTAGTAGGAATGGAAAATGGAGCAACGTACTCGAATCTTGGCTACCTTCGCACTCGAGGAATCTACGCCTCGGCTATGGAGTCACGGAAATACTAGCCCATGGTGAATACCATTGGAGGATTGCCGAGAGATTGGAGTGGACTCGACTTCCATCTAGGTTTACTATTTAAAAATTTGAAAAGTCCCTGCACAAAGGCCGGATATTTATGAAAAAGTCCGGACATCCTTCCAAAAAGCTCCAAAACTGCCGGAACACCTTCCAAAAGAAAACCACTGCAACACTATTCAATTGCTGAAAACTGCGTTGTCACAGCGGAGCTTTTTACAAGATGACTTTTGAAATTTACGAGCTGCTCAATTAAGTACACTGAGAAAACAATTTTGGTTGCATGAGATTTAAAAAAAGCATTTTGCATTGACAAACCTTAAATGCTCACAGAGGGAAGTTGTCAATCACCCTGCATATATAATTTTGTCACTTTCTAATTGTCACCTTGTATATATATATATATATATATATATATATACAAGGTGACAATTAGAAAGTGACAAGATTATATATGCACGGTGATTGACAACTTCCCTCTGTGAGCATTTAAGGTTTGTCAATGCAAAATGCTTTTTTTACATCTATATGTATATTTATATATATATAGATTTATATATATATACTAATATATATATATATATATATATATATATATACAAGGTGCTAGGGAGGTCGATGGAAAGCATTAAGGGGGTGATAGGGCACCTTTTTAGGAACTTATCTAGCCTAGGTTACTTTAGTCCGAAGTCTGAGGATTTCGAGTTATCATGGTAAATATGATCTTTGGAAAATTTCCCAAAATTAGGTACTAACTCGTTTACCTCATATGTTAATGGTATTTTTTTTAAATAGCATTAACATAAGAGATATTTTAATTTTTTTGACAAGTTTTTAATTATTCAACACGTCCCATTTAGTTAGTTGTGTGGATACAGATAATTGTATTGGTGTTTGTTGATTGAATACACATTAAGGGGCCAGTCCACTTTGGAGCCACGAAAAAAAGGCTATTTTCGCGATTTTTTTTGAGAATTTTATAAAAGATATGAATATAAATGTTATTGGGCTTGATAAATAAAGTCTTGAAATACATGAAAAACAAATTTTTATTCATTTTTATTCATTTTTAAGTACAAAAACTATAGTTTAACGTAACGACTCAAAAATAGGTGGGCTAGGTAGCTCCATCACAACTCGGCAACGGCTTGTCTGAAACAAAAAAATCGAAGCCCATTAGATTCAGTATGACACCAGCTACAAAATGACCCTCGGATATAAAGTTTCATCAGAAAAAAAAAATGGCAGATGAAAAACGAAAAAAGTATTAAAAAACGCGTTTTTTAGCAGTTTTTCGCAAAAAAGAGTAAAAATCAAAATTTTAAAACCATCGAGGGTCATCTTGTTGCGAATCATGTTTACAATATGTGGTTCAAATTTCGAGAGAATCGGTTTATTAGTTTTAGAGATACGATGGAGCTAGATTTCGAAAACGTTTCGAGAAAAACGCGTTTGAAGTTTATACTATGAAAAACTCTTACCTAAACTCAATCGGCAATTCCTGCACCGTACAAAATCCCTTCTGATTGCTCATCATCGTCGATTTCTTCGAGTCTTGCTTGCTTTCGATTTTTTGAAATTTTCAAAGTCGTCTGGCCCCTTAATCTGAGACGCAAATAAGTTTTTAGTTACCAATTATTGTCTGTTTGATTATGAACGAGTTTGTACCTAATTTTGGCAAATTTTCCAAAAATCATACTCACCATGATAACTCG
>OY723388.1:48240973-48258473 GCA_963210295.1 Ophion ellenae | reverse complement strand
AAATTACGTGACTACCGCGTCAAACGTTCGCCGGCTCGGACACTGTCGATCTGGAAATTGCTCAGCATCCAACAAACGCGCTCTTGTTGAATTTTTTCTTCCTTCACCGTAACACAGTATCACGTCCACTTTTTCGAATTGCCGGTACATTTTCAAATTATGAATAGCTCTTATGCAAATCCGAAATCAAACTGAACGACAACCTCGATTGAGCTACACACGATACAGATCAACGCGGGTTGGTAAATAAACACAAAGTATTCAAAGTATTCGGAGTATTCGATATTTAGATTTGTATCATCGATACTGACCTTGAATGACCTTGAACGACTTTGACCCCCGAATGCCTTTTATGCTGCTTGAGGTGCTCTAGAAGATGGTTGAAAAAAGTACCATTCCATGTAAAAAAGTGGAGGTGACCAGTGTGTCAGTGCCTCCACAGAAATAAAAGAAAATTGGTTGCATTTGATGTCTCGAACATTTTTTTGTGACGTCGATAATTACCGAGGTATTTCGGGTGGCAGACTTAAGAGGGACACCCTGTATATGTATGCACAACATTTACATATATACAAATAGGGTATACATGTATGTGCATCTACAAATAACGGACCGAGAAAGAAGGTTTTCATGGCGGTATTATACCGGAAGTCTTTCCTCGCGGACGCCGCACAAATGTTTCGTTCCTTACCTACTCTTGAAATCGACGACGGATATGAGACGCGAAGTAAATGGAGTAAAGTGCAGTATACGGATACGATACGCGACAAGAGTATATATGTATGACTGGAAAAAAATCCTGCCATCGTCATATATATATATATATATATACAGGGCCCGTATATAACACTAGCTCTATATATATATATATATATATATATATATATATATATATATATATATAGGGCTAGTGCTATTTACAGACGCGGTATATGGCCAAATTGCACTTCTATTATTTATTGCACATCGGCCGACCCTGCTGAGTTGATACAATCGCAATGCATATATGCGAACGTTGTCCCACTTCGAGCATATCGAGGCGATACGTGTAGTGCACGATAGAGCCTTAAGAATATACTCCTTCAGGACGTTCTCGGGCCCAAATACAGGGAGAATAATAATTCCATCATGTCCGTCCGTCCGGCTGTCACAGCGGAGAAATTTTATAAAAGCTTTTACGCCCTGATTAGCCATTACCATTTTTTTTCTCCATCGTGGTAGTTTTTTGAGAAACGTCGTTGGGCGCGTCTCGAGTTACCAACGCAAACAAACCCGAACAAGCTCTCATCTTGAGAAGCCACGATGAAATCTATGATTCACAGAGCCATCCTTCTTAAGGGGATAAACCAGTATGGCATTTTTAAAAAATCGACTTTTTTGTTGCATTTTTCGACAGTTTACACGTTCAAGAATATCATTATCATTTATATAATTTATATCAATATCATTTTATCTTGCAAAAATCAATAGACAAATCTTGAAACGCGTTTTTCTCGAAATGAGATTTTTCAAATTTGCTGGCATTTCAACTCAAAGAGCAATTATCCGATTGACTTGAAATTTGAACAGAGTGCTCTTGAATATATTTACTCTACAATGACGTAGGATATTTTTCATTGGATGAAAATTGACGATTTGGCATTGAAAAAAAAACGACCATTTTATAGGCAAGAAAACAGACTTTTTTCATAACTACGCTATTTTGTTTGATTTTGATATTTTTCGAAACCCTACGGCATTGCACAGAAAATACCTTCCAGTTTAACGACATTTTTTCCTTCTTCAGCAGTTCGACAGCAGTGGAGGAACTTTTTTTTTGGCGCCTCTGAAGGCAGCGCATAAGTCGCTTGGGTCTCAATATTTTTCTATAAAAAAAATTTGTAATATAGGTCAAATATAGCCAAATATATTCTTAATTTTCGAAATATTTAATTGAGTACTTTTCTTCCAAAAAATGCCTGAAAATCACCCAAATTTTCAGCGTTCACACTGGTATAGCCCCTTAAACACTCCTGTCAATGTGCTCCCGGCTACTTTTTCTTCGGGAGTGTCGTGTACGTGTGAACATCCATTATTCGTGACACTGTCGGGCAAACAAGACAGAACTTTGGGATCTTGTACTTACCGATATTATTGTGCGTTTGTGTATACGTGGGGAGATGCGGTTTTGAGGACATTCGAGTTCGAGAAACGTCCTCACAACAGCCACACACACACACACACACACACACACACACACACACACACACACACACACACACACACACACACACACACACACACACACACACACACACACACACACACACACACACACACACACACACACACACACACACACACACACACACACACACACACACACACACACACACACACACACACACACACACACACACACACACACACACACACACACACACACACACACACACACACACACACACACACACACACACACACACACACACACACACACACACACACACACACACACACACACACACACACACACACACACACACACACACACACACACACACACACACACACACACACACACACACACACACACACACACACACACACACACACACACACACACACACACACACACACACACACACACACACACACACACACACACACACACACACACACACACACACACACACACACACACACACACACACACACACACACACACACACACACACACACACACACACACACACACACACACACACACACACACACACACACACACACACACACACACACACACACACACACACACACACACACACACACACACACACACACACACACACACACACACACACACACACACACACACACACACACACACACACACACACACACACACACACACACACACACACACACACACACACACACACACACACACACACACACACACACACACACACACACACACACACACACACACACACACACACACACACACACA
Organism: Ophion ellenae; assembly: GCA_963210295.1. Lineage (NCBI taxonomy): Eukaryota > Metazoa > Arthropoda > Insecta > Hymenoptera > Ichneumonidae > Ophion > Ophion ellenae. Next base: position 48,255,481 of record OY723388.1, on the reverse strand, counting down.
CACACACACACACACACACACACACACACACACACACACACACACACACACACACACACACACACACACACACACACACACACACACACACACACACACACACACACACACACACACACACACACACACACACACACACACACACACACACACACACACACACACACACACACACACACACACACACACACACACACACACACACACACACACACACACACACACACACACACACACACACACACACACACATATATATATATATATATATATATATATATGACTTCAAGGCATCTCAAACTTGCCATGCTCTCATGGACACCAATATGCGAGCATGGCAAGTTAGAGATATCTTGGAACCAAAGAAATACAACAATACCTCATGGCATTGTCAGCTCCGATATGTCGAAGAGTATTGAGAGTAACGAGGGTGAGAGAAGACGGGAGAGAGGGGCCAGGAAAAAGAAAAAAGAAAAAGGAACACCGAGGAAGAGGGAGAGATCGAGTGGGCTAGACAGAAATAAAAAGTGCAGCAGGCAACTGGGGTTTGGATACTCGCGAGTTTCTTCGACCGAGCTCGATAAACTTGCCATGTATTTACTGTTATTGGCCCCAGCCTGATAAAACGGCCATACCGGCCCACCATAATAATGATTCATGACCTCCCCGGTATGACACTTCGAAGTAACAATCCGTGTTCGTTACACGAACCAATCGAGTGTGTGTTCCGCAATGACTCGATTGAATGCAGCGCACCCAGCGATATTGTTTTTTCACTCTGTTGCACGTTGATAAATGTGTTTGCAATTTTTTTTCTATCCCCTTTTGTTTTCAATTTTTCGTCTCTATTCATACACTTTTCCACTGTTTGCAAAATGCCGTTATACAAAGTCGTCGAGAACAATAATTTCTCGTCAAGTGGCGAGTCTAACATCTAATTGAGAGTGTGCGATTTTGTGGCGTTCGCTGCAGGGTAATTGTCTCGTGCTTTGTGCCTCCAAGGAGAAAATACTCCATCTGCGATGTCAGCCAGTATTTGTGTAATTTATAACACCCACATTAGCATACGGGTGCATATGTGACGAGTAACTATAATTTAGTCGCTAAAACGCGGTTCTCCAAAGTGTTGGCACATCAGTCAGAAATCGCAGTAAGGGATTAGGCCACAGTAGCGGGTATAAAATCATGTGCGAATTTAACAATTTTTTTTCGTATGAAAAAGTTTTTCACTCATAAAATTAATTACACATCTATTTAGTATGAATATAAAGCTGTTAGAAATTTTTTTTTCCACGTACAAAATGGCCGACTACTAATATTTTCTTTTGTTATGTTTTTTAAGCGCTCCGCGGGGTGACATTTAGCATCCACAATTTTTGACCTAGAGCAAGAAACAAAAATTCTTGTCAATCTAGATTAGAATATCTAGAGAAGTACGTACGGAATTTAAAAAATATTGTTTTATTCAAAAGTTGTAGGTATTAGAACTTAAGAAATGAATTTTCAGTGAAAAATTTCGCTATGACTGCTCATAAACTGCTCATTAAATGAAAAGTTTTCGATTAATCAGAAATTCCGTACGTACTTCTCTGCGAAATGCAATTAGGAACATGACTTGCAAATTTGAAGTAAATCGAGTGAAAATTGTTGAAGTTATTTGTCACGCCAATTGGAAAAAAGCTGTTTCGAGAAGTTTCGAGTAGACGGCCATTTCGTACAACGAAAAAAAAAAATTTCTAACAGCTTGATATTCATGCTAAATAGCTGCGTGATTAATTTTATGAGTGAATCACTTTTTCATACGAAAAAAATGGTTAAATTCCCACATGATTTTATACCCTGTACTGTGGCCTAATCCCTTAAAAAATGCGAATAATGAAATACATTTGTTAAGTGTGATAATAATAATGATTTCTCGCTGCTGGAAATATCCTGTTTATTGTCAACTACGAGCAAATCGCCATTTTACAATTTTTTTATACGCCATGGGCATTACAAGGTCATGATAGGTCATTAGTTTTATGAAAAGGAAAAGACAAACTGGAGCTTCAAAAATAGAGGGCATTGAGTGTCTTCGGGTGAAAAAAAATCAAGGAGATCAGGTGACCGAAATGCAGATCCTGAGCCATGGTTGAAATGTTGTCTGACTTGTTTTTTTTTGTCCAAAGTCAATATTTATACGCTTTTTCGAGCATATCATTTGTAGCGACTCACTTGGGATATATATGACACATAGGATGTATTATCCTAACATAATAAAGCAAAGACCGTCGTCGTCGTCGTCGTCGTCTGACAGTGACATCAGAGACGTCAGGTGGTCCCAAGCTCGTAGAGTTTCGTATATAGAGAGCATCGGTTGAGCTCCAGAGTAGAAACTAAAGAGAGGCAGCGCTTGATGTAGCACGGCACTAAAGTGTTTTTGATGGAAGACCCTGAACTCGCGCGGAGTTCTGCTCCTATCCGCGGTCTCGCAATTTCGTGTCTCTTTCATCCCGGAGAGATCACCGAAGCTTCGTGCTCCAGGTGAGCCCGTCTACGTTTGCTCGAACTTATATATATATATATATATATATATATATATATATAGGTTTAAGTATAATATATACACGTATATAAGCTGTCCGTACACGGGACAACATTTTCCGTGCTTCTCTCCCTGTGACTGATCTGCCCATAGGGAATCTAAAATTTGGATTCGTAGCCACAAGCCATAACAAGATCCGAAGAATTCTTTGCACTGAGTTGCATCATATAAAAAAATCATTTTGAGCTTTGAATTTGATTACACTCGAGTTCATTGCAAGAAAAAAATGAATATCAAGTAAACTTAGTTTTCTCAGCTAGAAAGAATTTATGCCGTCTCTTCGTATGAAATTCCAGAGAGCTTGCATGAGAGAGATCAGCGGGAATGCTGATTTTTCGTGGCTTTGCCAAATGTTGCAGATCACAAATGGGAAATCGTTAAAGGTTTGGTACAAAGCCACGCACTAGATGTATTTGGGAAAAGGTGGTTTTGAGACTTTGGTGTACACCTTGACGTCTTCATAATCAGATTTAGATAAGTGTAGAGATATTTATATGCAGGCCATTTCAAGGATCATCCGGTTGCCAGAATCAACGATCCGTTTGTAAAAGTAGTAAGGACTGTGCCCAAACGAGTCAGGTCTTCCGATACCCAATGTTGGATAGATATAACGGTTTCAAAATGTCCTTGCCCCATATACCAGGTGTAGAAGTATGAAACCGGAGTTTCCCTATAGATGGTGCTAGCCATCAGTTTAGGGACCGTAAGACCGCTTCTGCAGCGCTATCATCTTCCTCCAACAGCTGACGAAGATTTTCAACACACAACAACCCAAGTTCCCTACACCGATATTTCTTTCTATAACCTTAAACATGTCGAGTTTTGTGCCTACGAACTACGATTTGCGGGCAGCATTGGTTTTCTGTTATTATTTGAAGAAAACTGCTACAGAATCGCATCGAATGCTTGTCGAAGCTTACGGTGAACATGCTTTTGGTAAAACACAGTGATTCGAGTGGTTCAAAAAATTCAAAAGTGGTGATTTTGACGTGAGAAACGAAGAGCGTGGGGAACCACCGAAAAAGTTCGCAGACAACGAATTGCGAGCCTTATTGGATGAAGATGATACTCAAAGTCAACAAGAACTCGCGGATCAATTGAATGTGACGCAGAAAGCCGTCTCCATTTGTTTGAAAGGCCGGAACATGGAAGAAGGCAACGCATCATTTTGCTACATGATAATGCTCCATCACACACGGCAAAACGGGTCAGGGAAACGATCGAGGCGTTCAGTTGGGAAATACTAGCGCGTGTGGCTTATTCTCCAGACTAGGCTCCGTCCGATTATCACCTATTCGCATCAATGGGATACGCTCTCGCTAAACAACGCTTCAATTCGTATGAAAATGTACGGAAATGGCTCGACAACTGCTTCGCTTCAAAAGAAGAACTGTTTTTTTGGCGTGCCATTCATAAACTGCCGGAGAGGTGGGGAAAATGTATAAATAGCAATGGAGATTACTTTGAATAAAATATTTTTTATCATTTTCAAACAACAGACGTGTAATTTTTACAAAGAAATTCCGGTTTCATACTTCTACACGTGGAACATGTGTCCTAAGACATCTGTGTGTGTGTGCCGAGGTGCTCGTATGTGTGTATATATACTTGATCGTGAATACACACCCACAGGCGTCTAGACTCCTTCGATGTTTGGAGCCCCCCCTTGAACATTCTGGATATTCGAGTTTCTGCATGTATATCTGCATACCCAAGAGTCAGATCGAGTCGCCAAACTCCGGCATACAGATTCGTCGAGTGGAAGGATACGCTGCTGGCGGTGTGGAGTCGTCTAGTACTCACTATGCACATGTACACGTATATATGTCAGCATCAGGAGAAACGGTACCCTCGTTGGTACTATGGCAAGTCCACAGTGGAATTTCAAACATTCCGTAGCAGGGGAACAAGTTGCACAAAAATCGTCCTACCTTTCATGCTCGATTACACTTGATATTTTTCCAGATTCCTGATGACATTTGCTCTCGCGAACACGATATTCCCATGTTAGAGGCAAAATTCCGAAAGTAATAATCAGCTGCACTCTCAATATGAGGCAGCTGGACGGCTTTCCAACGTTAGAGATTTTCCAGCTCGTGCGGTGTTTAGATAGAGGAAAAATTCTTTCTGCCTCATTCAATTACGATGTAACTGTTTCATTCCAGAACTTTATACAGAACTTTAATTAAAGTTTGCCGAATGCCAGGATGCGGTCGGCTTTCTGGTAAAATAACTTTTGGGAAGAACACTTTCCCATCTCCCTTGCTCTTTCTTTCGCCTTCTTTCTCTTGATTGTTCCGGTACAGCTGGTGGTTAGAAGAGTTGTTGGCTTCCGTTGCGTAGGCGGTGAGGCTGCGAATCGATTTCTGACAGCTTTCTGGAAGAGGAGAAAAATAAATCCCCAAAGAGCGAACATCTTTGTCGGCGAATGATTGCTACTCGAGAGAAGAGCGTAAGAATGAGGTGTCGGAATACATTTGTGGATCGACCGGAATGAATAACGATTGGGATTCACTACGTATGCCCGCAGGATTCCCATGCCGATCGTACGGACATGGCTTCCATTTGGCCGTTCTTCCTGGAAACTGCCGTAACACTCCTGAGCACATGCTGTTCCCAACTCTTTCATCGCGCTATTACGACCTTTTTATTCAACGGTTATGAATGTTAAAGTTTCTTTGCTAGCTGTCAGAATCGCGATGACGGGTAAGACGTCCTGCGGCAAGCCGTCGTAATTGCTTCAAACTCCCGAGAAGCCCTGCGGTAAAAGCGGCAAAATGGACCGGGACGAAGGAAAACGAGGGAGGGCAAAGAATTATTTAAACGAATATTCCGCAACTCCCGTCGTTTCGCAAAAGTTAATTCGGTCCGTTCAAACGTAGTTGGCTGCTGTCAGAGTTTGTTAACGAAAAGATACGAGATTCTTGGCTCACAGTTGGAGAATGAGATCCGGTTTTACTGGGACCTCCGGTGCCTTGGCGCAGTGTCGTCTCTTCTGGGGTTCCATCTATTCTGGAATGTTCCGGTCTTTGCGTGCATATATCTGTACGGATATACACACAGGCAAACAGCAAAATTCCAGGATAGATGGAACCCTACAAGGGACGACACATATGTATATGCACGATTGTATACACGCGTTTCTGTATGTGTGTGTTTGTGGTGTTTGAAGCCTTCGGCTGGTGGTGTCAGATGAGAGAAGCTTGTCGGTCTACTATATGGCAATTTACGTGTACGTGAACAGTGTACTTCGTATACATTCGGAATTCAAGTTTCAAGCGGGGAATCCCGATCAATCGATCCTACCTTCAATGCTGATGCTTGTTCCATCCTCTCCCTCTCTCTCTCTCTCTCTCTCTCTCTCTCTCTCTCTCTCTCTCTCTCTCTTTCTCCTCTCTTGATCTTCTCTGGCTCTTTCCCGCGCCCTCTCTTCGGCCTCTAGTTTTCTCTTTCGGTCTCCGTTGATCCTTTGGGGCTAGTTCCTTCTTACTGCGACGCTAATGGTACTTAAGGTACCTCGCACTCCCTCTTTCTCCGGCTCTCTCCATCATCAGAGGCGTTCATTGCATAAGTCTACGCACAGGACGAAGGCGGAAGTACCTATCGGAGCTGGGTCATCGGCCCAGGGTAACAGAGGTATGAGGAGATAGCGAAGTGAGTGAGACGAAGGGATCGATACGATCATTATTCCAGGGAGCTTACCAATGCGTGTGTACATTCGATGCCCCGATAATTGAATTATGATGCGCGTGGATACGCAACCCTTCCGCCGTTCAACCAACATCCTCGCCCCCCTCTCGCTCTCTCTCTCTCTCTCTCTCTCTCTCTCTTTCTCTCTCTCTCTCTCTCCCGTCCTTCTCCGGCCTTGCCCTTCTCCCCGCTCTCGCAACCTTCGACTTCCATATATACATACCTACGATCACCCTATACATACAAAGGCTCGAGTACGCACGTATGTACAGGTATATACGCACGTACTCTCTTTTGTACACGATACCACGCACCTCCCCCCTCCCGCGGGACATGTTTGGCACTCACTCGAGCTCATATACGTGACGTGTATACGCATACTAGCCAAATCTGCATTTGAGCCCCTGCTTCGGTGAAGTCACGATTTATTGTTGCATATAGCAGCTCGGTGAACATTCCTTTCGCGCGCAAACTGTTATTGGTCATCGAGGATCGGGTGTGAAACAACACGACTTTTGGACCTACTTGATTTTATTGATGAACGAAGGGCTCCACTAAAAAAAGAGAACGAGAGCGAACAATAAAATCTTCGTAAGAACCAATTGTGCGGTAGATTCGCGCGATCAAATTCCCCGTCAAGGTCATGGTAATTCATCTTCGAATCATGCAAAAAAAAACATCTTTGCGAGCAGGCATTGTACAGTAGAAGCGCGTGACTACATTTCTAGACGAGGCCCTTATGCTCCGAAGTCGAGTCAGGGTTGAGAAAAATAACAGTAACATCTTCTTAAGGGGCTTTACCAGTGTGACACTTTAAAAAAACCGATTTTTTTTGCCTTTTCGATAGTTTATACTTTCAAGAATATGAGATGAGATTTTTATACTTTCAAGAATATGAGATGAGATTTTTATACTTTCAAGAATATGAAATGAGATTTTTCAATTTTTGTTGACATTGTAACTCAAAGAGCAATTATCCGATTGACTTGAAATTTGAACTGAGTACTCTTGAATATATTCACTCTACACTGACGTAGGATATTTTTGATTGGATGAAAATTGACGATTTGGCATTGAAAAAAACGACCATTTTATAGGCAAGAAAACAGACTTTTTTCATACCTACGCCATTTTGTTGAATGTTGATTGTTTTTGAAAATCGTACGTCATCATACAGGAAATATTTTCCAGTTCAACGATATTTTTTCCTTTTTCGGTTTCAGCTACTCAATCGGCAGGAATCATGTCAACAGTGGAGGAACTGTTTTTTGGCGCCTCCGAAGGCAGCGCACAAGTAGCTTAGATCTCAATATTTTTCGATGAAAAAATTATGTAATATAGGTCAAATATAGCCAAAAATATTCTTAATTTTCCGAAACATTTAATTGAGTACTTTTCTTCCAAAAAATGCCCGAAAATCACCCAAATGTTCAGCGTTCACACTGGTATAGCCCCTTAAGGTCGGATCGGACTGCTGTTCATTCGAGAGAAAATTTTTAGATCAAGTCAATTCCGATCACCCCTACAAATCAAGTCAATGCAAATTTTAAGGTCACGTAAATTCCGATAATTCCTAGATCCAGTCAATCCAAATTTCAAGATCAAGTCAATTCGACACAAGGTTACGTTATCTCTTCCATTCATCCGATCGTTCCCACTTCCTTATCTTGTATGCACCTGCTTGACGTTAACCAAAATGTCGTTGCAAGGACACTGACCGGTTCTTTTGCCCTGACCATCAACTTATTCAGACATTCCTGAATGCAAAATTCGTCAATGGAACTAATCCGTTTCTCTTTCCGGGCACCGTGGCTGCGGCCCTTCGCGTGCTCTTGCCATTTGCGTTTTTCCTTTCTCCGTCGCAAATCATTTATCGTATCAGCTCAGTAATCGTGTGATAAGAGCTCGCCGGGGATAATGAGTACAATTTATCTGTCGTTCGTGCGGCCTCGCCGAGAATTTGACGAAGGGCACAATTTATTTCCGGAGGCGCTGTGGGTCCAGGCAGATTATTACTGGAACCAAGATGGCGTGCTCGAGCAACGTATATCAAGTTTAAATGAGTCCGTTCACCCAAAGAAATTCGTCAGGACCCTCCATGGGACGAAGGTGTATGCGGTGCGGAGAGTTACTCGACGACCCATTACCAGCAAGTGTGGTTATGGATTAGGGTGAAACGGCCAAGTGAACCGCAGCCCAGTAGTTAGGGTCGCTGCCAGAACAATCCTTTATGTAAACGTAAAGCCTTGGACGAAAGATTATCGCTATTAAAGACATCGAAATTGCTATGGTATGTCTTGCCTGAGCGGAAAAAAACCGGAACAAAAACGAAACTAGTCGGAAAAAATGTTAAGGGGCTATGCCTAGTTGTCGAAGTGTAAAAATCACTTTTTTCGAAACCAATATATTTTGACAGTATATCATCTTATAAATTATCCGAGAAAATGTTAAGGTGATCGGATCGAATTGACAGATTTATAGGCTGTTATGTAGACACCCGTCGGAACGCTGGCAGGGCACCTCGAAACTTTAAGGCCTTAGGCCACAGTAACGGGTATAAAATCATGTGCGAATGAAAAAATTTTTTCGTATGAAAAAGTGATTCACTCATAAAATTAATTACATATCTATTTAGTATGAATATCAAACTGTTAGCATTTTTTATGTACAAAATGGCCGACTACTAATATTCTCTTTTGTTATCTTTTTTTAGGTGCTCCGCGGCGTGACATTTAGCATCCACAATTTTTTACCTAGAACGAAAAACAAAAATTCTCGCCAATCTACATTAGAATACCTAGAGAAGTACGTACGGAATTTAAAAAATATAGTTTTATTCAAAAGTTGTAGGTATTTGAACTTAAGAAATAAATTTTTCTTAAGTTCAAATACCTACAACCTCAGATTTCGTAAGCAAAAATCCTGAAACTGAGTATAAACGTGTGATAATAATTTCTCTAATTACTATTGTGCCAAATTATATACGGTCAAAGAAACTGAATTGATCAAATTTATTGAACATTTAAAAAGTAGAGCGCCCCAAGCTTTTATTCATAGTCACACATAGGTGACTTGGTGAAGAAATGATTTTCTACTTTTTAGTACATCTTATTTACTATTTTTATTTAGTATTAAACTATTGAAGTATAAAAGTATTTTTTATCAATTAAAGTATAATTATTTATTAAAATAAATAAAAATAATTATATAATTATAAAATAAATAAATTAATTAAAACGATTATAAATTATTTAGTATAAAGTATAAAAGTATTTTTTACAATACTTTTTAGTACAGCTTGTTTTTTTAAAATATTTTTTCACATATAAATTATTTTAATGGACAATCGTGATGATAAATTTCTACAAAAATAAGGTATTTGAAAAAGTATCATCTGCACTCTCTAATTGTTTTGTGTAAGTATGTTTAATTACAATCAATTTACAACCGATCTCCGGGAAGCACCTCTCGAAAAAAGTCGTTTGCGGTGAGCAATGTCCTTCTGTTAAGTCATCTGATATCAAAAAATCAAATACATTTCGTTAGTATATTAGTTTATCCTATGACCCCTATGATATCCTATGAATTTCCAAGATTCCACATTTAAAAACATGGCGCGTGTTCAAAGTAAGTCTTGATTTTGCGACAAAATGAGCATTTTTCATTCATCAAATCGAAAGTACACATTGAAAAAAAATCCTTCCCTCAAATACAAAATTTCTACATCTAGAAAACGCCCTAAAAATTTCAGAAAGTTCGATGCAGTAGTTTTTGAAATATTTTGCTCGCCGACTTTGAAAACGTACTTTCGAGCAACAAAGTGTTTAAAGCCTTAGGCCACAGTAAGGGGTATAAAAGCATGTGCGAATTAAAAAAAAAATTCGTATGAAAAAGTGATTCATTCACAAAATTAATTACACATCTGACTACTCGAAACTTCTCGAAACAGTTTTTTTTCCAATTGGCGTGACAAATAACTTCAACAATTTTCACTCGATTTACTTCAAATTTAAAAGTTATGTTCCTAATTGCATTTCGCAGAGAAGTACGTACGGAATTTCTGATTCATCGAAAACTTTTCATTTTATGAGCAGTTATAACGAAATATTTCACAATTTTTAGTGAAATATTTCGTTATAACTGCTTTACAGCAAATTAAATACAGTGGCAGGTCTAAATTTTGAACGCCCCTAGCTCTTATTTACAGTCACGAATAGGTAACTTGGTACAAAAAATTATTTTCTACTTTTTAGTACATTAAGGAGGCTGCTCAGGGTCTACGCGGGGCAGGCGGCAAGAGGGGAACACATATGCTTAAACACGGACGCCTGTCACGGCTGCCACCCCCGAATAATAAAATATTTGGTTACGTAAAATAAGAAATTTCAGCTAATAAATATGTGGAATGCATATAATTGACTGTTCAGAAATGTTATTAATCCTTTTTGTTTATTTACGTCGCGAATAAGTTATTAACCCAGTTGAAATGTGGCAGACGCGCAATTTAGTCCTCAGTAACTGGTATCACTGAGCTCAGATACGAACGCCACGTCGTGAGCGCGTAGCTGTCAAACATCCTTCGCGGATTCCGTTTTTTTCGTTCGGCAAAAATAAAAAGATGGAAGGTAAAAATGCAAACCGAAAAACAGTACACTCGACGGTTGGAGCAAGTACAACCGGGAAAGCGGCGGAAAAAAGTAGTTGAGCCGGAAAATGAATGCGCAGTCAAGGGACGACGCATAATTGATTTAAAGGTTATGTTCATACACATGCCCTGCAGCTTCTGTAAAGAATGATTCAAAATACTTAAATACTCTTTATGAAACCGCGGTAAGAAATTTATACCAAGGAAGCAATAGTTTGTGCCTTTCAAATTTTGGCATCTATTCAAAATGGCCGACTTGACAGCAGCGTTGCCACGTGCCGAAGCGCGCTTTATCGTTTTACGCGAATCAGCTGAAATTTCCTGATTTATCTCACGAATGTCTCGATACAGCGACAAACAAAACGCTGTACTCTTCGTTGAAATTATTCATAAAAATCTCAAGATTTTTTTCTGCCTATTTCCATTCAATTTTTACTATTTTTATTATGTTCCGACAATCGTATTAGAGTTCTCGGGAAGGTTATGTCGCCCGTGTATATGAGCCCAACCTCAATAATTAATTGTTCAACAATAAAGCAGACGACGTACTTCAAATTTGACACGGAGTCATAAAATCTATTCATCCATACCCTCAATAAATTTTATCAAATTCTTACTATTTCGCGATACCTGATCAACCTCCTTAAATAAAAGCTCGTTTTCCAAAAATATTTTTCTTACATATAAAGTATTTTCTACTTTCTAGTCTTTCATTCATTTGTCTAGTATTTAATTGATTTACTAGTAACTAACATGTTACTAGTAGTTTATGAGTTTCTACATTAGAAACATGGAATGCTTGTAAAAAATAACAAAGACTGCAAATTGGGATTGAGCTTACGACTAATTGCTGCATATAAACTTTTCACATTCAAACACAGTCGGCTACGAATTTATTTGTATGCGTTAGTGAGATTTTGCATGAATGATTAGTTATCGCTAATTTTACATGAAAGGTTGAACATTTTCTAGATATATATTTCTTAAGTCGAATCATGCATTGTCACCTTTAAGATGCATGTTTGCAAAATTTCAGAGCTTTGAGTAGTCGGGGAATTGGGTGAAATGGCGATTTTCCGTTTTGCATCTCACAGAAAGTCGAGTTAAATAAAAGCTAGCAAAAATCCCAAAAATTAGCTGTTTTCGATTGTTACATCTGGGCATACCCGTTAAATAAAATATCAAAGGATATTCCGAGAGGGCTCATCCTTCGCCTCTATATCGTAATCCGTGTATCTCTCATGCATATTGGAAGGGCGAAGTTTCTTTTTTAATTTTTTTTGTTTCGTAGCAAGGCTTAAGCCGCATCGATGGAAAGGGACGTGCGTTAAACGTGATCCAGCGCCGATCTCGTCTCTTCCTCTTCTCCGACGAGCGCATGTGTGCACCGTATACTCCCCTCGGGACATTTATATATATATATATATATATATATATATATATATATATATATATATACACACACATGTCTGGGTTTGTTTAGGTTACATGTCTGGGGGGGAGGGGGTATTGCACGCTCTGTGTTACATAATCCATCGACGTCGGGAGGTTCAGTCTGCCGCCCTTGTTATCCGGATCAACGTGTAGATTATTATGCCTGGCCTGGCTCGACGGACGCTCAGCTTCTGCTAGCCCCAAAGCACCCCACAGCACCCCTGTGCACCATTCGATAAAGGTATTCGATATCGTGCTACGGCCACCTGTGTTCTTGGCTTCACTTGCCTAAAGACTGCAGGTCGACGAGGTCGTGATATGGACGGTTGAGGGGGAGGGGGGGGGGGCTGGAGTGGAGTAGTCGTTCGATTGCAACGTACCTATATACGATATCAAAACGCCAGATATTGCAAACTCGAAATCCGAATACGATATCTTCCGCCGTTCAAGGATATCCCGGGTGGAACGAGATGACCGGATGCCCCATGCACGGCGGAAACGTTGGGCTCTCGTCCATCGGTCTTCATCGGAGGATAGGTCGTTTTTTTCGAACAATATTGGGTTTGCGCAGCATACTGTGTGGTGGATTCTCGAATGACAGGAAATTGGCCATCTTACCGGTGATGCGTGATTTGTTTCTGGGGGTTTCTAAGTGTTGGGGGAACTTTGATGCAGCAGGTCTGGGGCGTCAGGCATTGGAGCGATAAAGTTGAGGAGGTGCGAGGAAGGCTTACATTTTTTTTTAGGTTGAAGCTCTAGAAGGGAGCCGGGTTGAAATTCCGAATTTTGAATGATCAGAACGCTTATAAGTCCGAAAGAATACTGCCTCGAAAGATCAAAACTCCGAAAGAATTTTACAGGAAGACCAAAAGTGTGAAAATCTGAACACCGTCAAAATACTTCGGCTATGGAAGTTTTAAAAGTTTCAAAGATTTCAATAAATCGACGAATTATTTCAAGATTTTGGTTTATTAAGAAGTGCTTTCGATCAGTTTTGAAATTTGTCTAGACAATGTTATACGTTCTGCATCATTTACAGGCACCTGTGTAGACTTTCGCTGGCATAATCTTGACGAACTTTGTAATTTCGGAACAACAAAATTAGGAATTTTAAACCGTCGGTGAATTCAAAGTTCGGAATTTCAACCGGGCCCCCATGTCAAGATCATGCCAGCGAAAGTCTACACAGTTGACTGTAAATTATGTAGAACGTAGAAAATGTCAGATCCGGAAGGGATGAAAGCATAATATTTTCGTTTCCCTCTTTGTTGCCTACGCCTAGCGCAATAGCACGGTATTAGGGTAAAAAGGGGTAGTGCGTGGGAAAGAATAGAATTAAGGAATTGATGCGATATTTCGGTATGGAGGAATAATTCGACAGAATTGGTGTACGATTGACAGTATGTTATTTATCTTAAGATTGGTAGACGGGTTAAGGGGTTACCCCCACTTGCGATTTTGAAAAAATCGATTTTTTTTATTGCATTTTTTTGAAGTATAAGTATCTGAGAATATGTCCTGAAAATTTCAAGTCGATCCGAACAAAATTGACTGAGATATGAGCGTTGAAAGAGAAAAATCCGCGTTGAAAGAGCGTTGAAAGAGAAACTTTAAACGCGTTTTTCTCAAAATGGCATTTCTGAAGTCGGTGACCAAGATTACTCGAACACTAATGAACCAATCTTCTTGAAAATTTGCAGGCTTATTTAATACATAAAAATGTAATCTTTAATCGTTCGATTTTTTTTTTCGAAAAAAATGGCCGTTTTATAGCCAAAAAACGGCCGTTTTTTTTTCCGTTAAAATCGAACCATTAACTTTGACTGTCCGCCATTTTGTGAGAAACGAATATTTTTTTTAAATCCTTCGATTAAAGACTAGTTTATACTCATATTTGACTCAATCCATCCGCATTTTTCTTTCAGATGATCCACTTCGCCGCAATGTTGGTCACCGCATACCGTGTATATAAAAACATTATTTCATTGACGGCCATTTGCCACTAAACAATGTAATATTTTTCAATAAAAAAATTACTGAAAGTTCTTCAAGATGTGTTCTTTAAGAACTTGAGTCGATGGTAGTTGACGGGAGACTGGGATTGAGACTCGATAGAAGAACTTGAGTCAATGGTAGTTGACGGGAGACTGGGATT
>OY723388.1:47984820-48240773 GCA_963210295.1 Ophion ellenae | reverse complement strand
AAAAAAATGTATATGTATATATATATAATTTAAACTATCGTCATCTTTAAGTAATGTAGACAAATAGAAAATCAAATAATTCCAGTCCATTTTCAAATATGTATATATGCACACACACACATATATATATATATATATTAAACACTGTCAAATCCAATGACAAATTTATGGAGTACACATTTGTATGGATAAAAATATTCTGCCTTAATTCCTCGATATTTTAGCTATTTTTATTCGACATGTTTAGACAATTTATATATTTAATTTTAACTGACTACGAAAAATATAATTCATGTTGTTTTTGGAATGTATAAATAGATATAAAAAAACTGACATAAATTATTAGTTTCGTTAATCAGTATTTAAAAAAAAGACACACACATATATGTACATATATATATATTTAAAAAATCAACATTCGCCGTTATACCCGGAAAATTCTCCGTCAAAGTTGGACGGGCTCAACGCGTATAGGTCATGGAGCCGGAATCTGTTTTTCGGAGCTTGAATGATTATTATCCGGATGGCTTGCCTGATATTGCCTAGACTGCTGAGTATTTCGATCCGACTGCGGTGATTAATTAATCACACCTTTTTAACTGCCGAGTGCTTTCGGATGGGCGAAATAGAGGCCATAGTTATGGATTTGCGGCGATCAGCTTGTTCTGCGGCGATTATAGTGTGCTAATGTTTGTCCCGGCCGATATAAAAATACTCGATAAAACTTGGTTTGCCAAATTCACGCATCCCAATTCACATCCACGACTATAAATCGGATCAATGTTTTAAAAAGTGAATAAATCGTCAACAATTAACCATTGTCAATCAATTGTGAATCAATTGAAAATAAAATGGAAATTAATCGTAAGTAAATTGTAAGTAAATTGTAAATGAATTAAACATGAATAGGGTAATTATGCAGCTTGCGGACCTTTCCGAAAACCGACGGAAACTTTTTTTCCCATGCGCTGCTTCAATTGGTCATCACTATTTGTCGTCCGTCAGGGGAGGCTGACATTTTCGATTAATTCCATTAGTTATGGGGTTTTGAAGTTCCCGGAAACACGTAATAAAGCCCCATAACTTATGGAATTCATAGAAAGTATCGCCGTTCCCCGACGGAATGTCACTCTATATAATAAAATAAACAAGTTCACTGTGGAAAAAAAAAATTTCCCGTCGTTTTTCGGTAAAGTCCTCAAACTGCATAATTACCATAAATAGTTAGTAAAATGGAAGTAATTTGTAAATAAAATGAAACTAAGTTGTAAACAAAATTAAAATAAACAGTGAATAAAATGAAAACAATTTGTAAATAAATTTTCGGTAATTAAAATGAAAGAATGAAGAATTTAGAACATCATTAATTATTATAGTTAGAAACTATTGTCAAATCGTTACGACACGTAAGCGGCATAAGTAAGCGGCGGTTTTGATTTAATAAATAGATTTTCGCGATTTTTCAAAGGTATTTGTCCGTGCAGTTAATAAAGCGAATAGTGAACTCGTGACGAGACGGTTTAATTAAGGAAAAAACGGTAGGTCGGTATCGCCCTCGCTCTTTCATGGCATATGAATAATGATGATAACACAATTTCCGCACGGAGAGAATCGAGCTTATTAATTAAAATAGACCTGAAAACGTGTTTTCGTAGAGAGAAAGAAAGATAGAGTAGGGGTAAAAAAATTACTTTCAAGGCCTTTCGTTAGTTATGAATAAGAAAATTGCATTTGCAGATGCAAAGGTGGAAGATAAGAAGCCGTTAAGTATTCATCCATGGAAGACGTTGGTTCTTTTAATCTTCGCAATTTTCTTCCTCTTTCTCCTCCTCACTCCGCCTGATTCCTCCTCGGAGACGAGCGCAACGAAAAACAACGACGACGAAAGCTCTCGAGTTTTCTTTCTCGCTCTTTGTCATCGTCTTCCAATGAGAATTGCACTCCCAATTGTACACCATTCGCGAGTTCTACACCAAGTTTGTACGACTTTGGCCAATTGACGCGCTTCGGCACACTTGAGACTCAATTTCGCCGGAGATTAATTTTTCCCCAACGAATTTGGATCCATTTTCGTGACTCTCCTATTTCGTGTTGATGATAATATGCAGCGCGCTGTGTCCCATTTTTCAATGATTGACAAGATCGAAAAATAAATTAGAAATAATTACGAATGAGAATTTTTGTAGTGACTGATCTGGAGGAATGTAAATATTTTATCGACCCAAACATACTTAAAAGGAATATCACTTAGTTAGATGAAACTCATATATGTGATTAATAATTAATAATTATAAGGATTAAAAATTATTAGACGCGTATGTATTTTTTTTTATCGGCGAAAAAACGGCTTTGAGGGGGAAACCACCCCTCAAAGAAAGGCGTGTCGAGGGATGATGTTGCAGTTTCACCCACAAGCAGTCCACCGATTTGAATGAAACAAAAACCAAAATTCTTCTATTGTAAAGCAACGAAAAATCCACTGTAGAAGTAGTTAAATGAAGTTAAATTAAGGGGTGACGCGCCTTTTTTTGAGGGGTGATTTCCCCCCTAGAAACTGTTTTTCTGCCGATTAAAGAAAATACGTGTCTAATAGTTTTCAACGCTTTATCACATATATCAGTTTCAACCCAATCGGAGACTCGAGTGATTTTCCTTTTTAGAGGAATAATTTCATCCATTTATATATATATATATATATATATATATATATATATATATATATATATATATATATATATATATATATATATATATATATATATATACTATATATATATACTATATATATATATATATATATATATATATATATATTGTAATCCCCCGAAAAAAAACTCCGAGAAAAAATGCGGTGCGTTTTTAGGCCGAGATTCGAACCCGGCACCTTTCGATTGCCGGTCGACTGTTCCGACTACTGAGCTACGCCAACCCGCTTACCTCACCTTTCTCGGACAGTCTCGATATTCGTAACGCAACGTTACATATATATATATACAGCATGTTGTGTTATTTATTGAAAAAAATCATCTGCTTTCGGTTTTTCGCATGCTGTTTCTAGAATATCCGTGATATCAATCGACAATAACTAAGCAACTTTTTTAAGTAATTGGCACGATATGCGTAATACTTTTGTTATACACCGCAGGTTATCAAAGTCACACGTTCGCGAATTGGTTTTCATGAAGATTCTGCATAAGATCTTTTTTCATAAAGTTTCCTTAACATTCAAGGTTAAAAAGAAGACTTTTATAGATAAAACAAATATCCAAGAGTTTTTTTTTAAACCGGGTAGAAAAAAGTTATCATTGGTAGAAACGGCAAGCGAAAAACCAAAGACAAATAATTTTTATCTCGAAAACCGTGGGACTTTTACTAAACTGAAATTCCAGCATATAGTAGGACATGATCAGACCTATCGACAGTTGCAAGATTATCCATTCATTACAGGACACCCTGTATATTATTATTATATATATATATATATATATATATATTTTATTAAGCTATCACCCTTAAGGGGTACTTTTGCTGTATATGCGCTCATGCTCAATTATCCCCCGTACGTACATATATATATATATATATATATATATATATATATATATATATATATATATATATATACCTATATATTTGTGTACAGGAGTGCAAAAGCATCTTTTTATATAAATGAAGCGAGAAGAGGTCGCGTGCAAAAAACACATCAGGGAAGAAACAAAAAGCAGGGCGCGAGCCGAAGTAGGCAGAAAGGAAGCGGACATCCGACAGCAGATTTGTTTCGTCCTTTTTCTTTTTTTTTGTCACATTTTTCTTTCTATTTACACCACCGCTTTCCCTCTCTTTCCCCTCGCTCTCGCTCTCTCTCTTTCTCTTTCTCTCGCTCTTTCTTGTAAAAAGGCGGAAGATTTTTTCCCCCGATGATAAGGGAGATTAATGAATAACATGGGCAGCACCGAGTGAAGGGGGGGGGGGTGCATGAAAATTCGCCTAATTAATACTTGTCACTTAAGAGCCCGCGGATTTACGTGCCCTCGGCGCGTGTTGCGGACAAGAATAAAATATAGACCAACACATTCACCGAGGCACGCAGAACGAATTTAAATTCTCGACGGGCCGAGAGCAACGGGGGCATTTTTTTCAGCCTTCAGTGCGTCGGCAATTCTTCCCACGAATTAAAAAAAAAATAGAGCCTCCGCCACATATCGAAAAACAATCTCAAATTTCTTCATCGTTATTTCAACGCACTCATTAAGTTGCCCCAGTGGAGCCAGTCGATTTTTTCAATATTCGCCACTATCAATAACGAGAGCGGCGGATAATGGAAACAGTAAGGGCCAGGCGGCATTCGCTTGGTTGAAAAAAAATTCTGTTTTTGCTTTTTAATTACGGAATAAATTTTGATGTACGTTCGATTGAATATTCCGTCTAATTTAACGTAGGGAAGAGGAGCGTTGGTTGACGGCCGTTCTTACCGGGCGGATGTTCGGTTTTAACATTTCCAATATATTTTTAAAGGCCTAATATATCACCACTGTGATAGGTTAAAAAATCGATTTTTTTTTGTATTTTCTCAAAGTCGACATATTTAAGAATATGTGGAAAAATGTTCACGTTAAAAAAATTGAACATCGAGCAAGTTACAGGCGGTTTAGTGGGAGCAATTAGCGCATCGATTTACGGTTATTAAGACTTGCAATCGCTTTTTTCTCTAAACGACTTTTCTCGATCTGACCGGTATCATAACTCTAGCTATAAATGTGCGATTTTCAAATTAAAAAAAAAACATAATTTCCGTAAGTGTGGTAGCCATTGTTGTACGTTACCGTTTGTTTTTCATTTAGTATTTTTTGAGCCCCCGAATCTAAGTAAAAAATTTCGCAAAAATTACACTTTTTTGAACACCCGCCATTTTGCGATTTTTTTCTTCGAAAAACGGCTACGTACACCGAGAACTACATTTATATAAATGCATTATAAAACTTGTTAATTTTTTTTCCAAGCAACCATCTCAAGATAGCGATACCGCCGTTGGACCACATTTCTTATACAGAGGCTCTACTATACCTCAATAACGTTGTTTACTTTTAAGGGGCTATACCAGTGTGAAACTTTCAAAATATCGATTTTTTTGCCCTTTTTGACAGTTTATACTTTTAAGAATATGAGATGAGATTTGTATACTTTCACGATGTGTAGTTTCAAGATTTTTATACTTCCCAGAATATGAAATGAGATTTTTCAAATTTGCTGACATTGTAACTCAAAGAGCAATTATCCGATTAATTTGAAATTTGAACTGAGTACTCTTGAATATATTTCCTCTATAATGACGTAGGATATTTTTGATTGGATGAAAATTGACGATTTGGCATTGAAAAAAAGACCATATTCTAGGCAAGAAATTAAACTTTTTTTTCATAACTACGCCATTTTGTTAGATTTTGATATTTTTCGAAAATCCTACGCCATTGTACAGGAAATACCTTTCAGTTTGACGACATTTTTTCCTTTTTCGGTTTCAGCTACTCAATCGGCCGCAATCATGTCAGCAGTGGAGGAACTTTTTTTTGGCGCCTCCAAAGGCAACGCATAAGTCGCTTGGATCGCAATATTTTTCTATGAAAAAATTATGTAATATAGGTCAAATATAGCCAAATGTATTCATAATTTTCCCAAACATTTAATTAAGTACTTTCCTTCCAAAAAAATCCCGAAAATCACCTAAATGTTCAGCGTTCACACTGGTATAGCCCCTTAATGTTTTTAAATAAAAAAATTAGACGAAATAAGTTCAATGTATTCTCAACAAAATACCTCTTTTCCAAATCACAAATAAATAATCTAGTGGACAAAAAATGTTGAAAAAACCACCTTTTTCGGCCCAACACAGTGATAGCCATCCATCCATTTGCAACTCCAAGGTATTGCCTCTATCCTTACAAAAGCACCAGCATTTTTTTTCTCGTTCAACGGTTGTTCTTGCTCTTCAACTTTGTTGTTTAGTTTGGTTTAGGGTTTCCGATATATTTCTCGACCCTTCTGCCACTTCCAACCATTATTTTTATCCTTCTAACAGCACGAGAAGTTTCTTTATCGTATGCCTGTCGATCTTAGCCTTCGACCTTGTTGTTTTGATCCATGTCACAAATTTCCATGAGATACGAAATGTCTAACCCTAATCGTAAGATCAATGCCATCGATGACATTGATCTCAGGGTTCTGATGTCTTTTACGCTTTTACCCTTTTCCTCTGCCGGATGTCTAACCCAAACAAGGGAGTCCCAAGTTCACTATCACGAAGTATGCTGGAGTTTAAGTGCCACACGTATATGTAGCTTCGTATTCGAGTGTGTCCTAGTTTCCCACATTCTTTAAATATATATGGGGCGTTTCACGCCATTGCACTCAGCCCGAAACCCCGACCATTTTTGGTTTTCCGGATTTTTTTTGTCAAATTGTACCCCATATCCACAACAATTTTTCGATTTTTATCCTTTCTCTTTTGAGAGTTATAATTTACCGAAAAAAATCGATTTCGGAAGTTTTGGGAACGTTTAAACGCTGATAATTCCTGAGCTAATTGAGATATCGACAAATGTCACTATTTAATTTTTTAAAAATATGAAGACATTATTAATTATCAATGTCAACGATTTTTTGTTTCAAAAGTGAAAACTTTTTTTTAGATATGATAACCTTTTTTCTATTTGTTTCCGAACATTTTGAATTTGTGCGAAATTTAACCAGAAAATATGATTCTGAAAAAAAAAACATTTTTTAATGTTAAATTCAGCACAAATTGAAAATAAACCATTTCAGGCCTGTCGAAGCCGAATTGGAAATCACAAAATTGTTAATAGCATTATTGGAGATTAAAATGATAAAAATCTTCCCAAAAAAATATGATTAATTCGAAAAAAATAGAAGGGAAAATGGGCCCATGATGAGACTAGTCTGAAAACTTATAAAATGGGTTACTGTATTTTAGAAAAAAAATTGAAAAAAATTAAACGAGACAATCATCTTTAAAGAAAATAGTTTTCACTTTAGACGCAAAAAAAACATTGACATTGATAATTGATCATTTTTTCATATTTTTTAATGAAAGTATGCTTCAAAATGAAAAATAATGATATAGTGACATCTGTCGATATCTCAAATGGTTCAGGAGTTATCAGCGTTTAAACGTTTCCAAAACTCCCGATATCGATATTTTTTGGAAAATTATAACTCCTAAAAGAGAAGAGATACAAATTTGAAAATTGGGGTGGATATTCCTTTCATGGGGTACAATTTTACAAACAAACAAAAACCGGGCAAACCATAAATGTTCGGGCTAGGTTAAATGGCGTGGAATGTCTCATATGGATATATATGGATAAGGATATATATATATATATATATATATATATATATATATATATATATATATATATATATATACACGCACACCCCCATATACGATAGGGTTGTTCAGCCGAATGGCCAGATCTTGAAGCTCTTCTTTTCCCCCTGCCCCGTCGTTATAATAAACTCCCCGCAGTCGTCACAACGCCAACAACGACATCCTTCTCTCGCCGCGCTTGAATCAACACACAAAATTAGGTCCTACGTGTGTATATACAGGGTGACGTTTATAAGGTGGCCATGTGTTTTTAAGGGTCTTGCGCGGGCATTTTGCGACGGAGAAAAATACGATTTTCGATGGATCTTCAATACCTCTTCGAAAAACAATATTGCGTATCTTTGACAACTCGTATTTGCCAGAAAAAAATGAGCGTTCCAGTAAAAAAAACCAATTCCCATTTCAAATACCGCAGAATGAAGACAATTCAATTTTCGATACGAAACGCTCCTGAAAAACTTTTTTTGTGCTTCCCGTCATCAAGAAAAAATGAGCAAAGATGCCTTTGAAAGTGGACAAAAGAAATTTAATTGCATTTGAAGAAAGTTTTTTTTCAGAAGTGTTTCGTAGTCGGAGTTTAAAAATCCCCATTCTCCGAAACTTAAAATTGAATTTTCATTTTACCCCGGAATTCTTAAGGGAGGACACCACTGTGACAGGCCGAAAATGGTCTTTTAAAAAAACAAATTTGTCTACCAGATTATTTATTTGGGATTCGAAAAAAGGTATGTTATTAAGCATACATTG
This sequence comes from Ophion ellenae, assembly GCA_963210295.1. NCBI lineage: Eukaryota > Metazoa > Arthropoda > Insecta > Hymenoptera > Ichneumonidae > Ophion > Ophion ellenae. The sequence goes on along the minus strand of OY723388.1, from coordinate 48,232,621 downwards.
AGTTATTTCGTGTAAATTTTTATTTAAAAAACTTGAAATTAACAACGTCATTAAGGTATCATAGAGCGATAACTTGACAATAGCTGATCTGAAAAATAAACATAAAAAAGTTTTATAATCTGTATAAATGTAGTTCTCGTTGCATGTAGCCGATGTTCGTAAGGACAAAAATCACAAAAGGGCGGGTGTGAAAAAAAGTGTCATTTTCGCGAAAATATTACTTACATTCAGGAGCTTAAAAAGTACTAAATGAAAAAAATAATAAACGGCTACGGTCAACGATAGTTACTATAATTACGGAAATTTGGACTTTTCAGAATTGAAAATCGAACAATTATAGCTAGAGCTATGATTCGGTCAGGTCAAGAAAAGTCGTTGGAGAAAAAAGCGCAAATCTCAATATACGTAAATCCCTGCGCTACCTGCTCTCATTAAATCGTCTGTAACTTGGTCAATTTTCAATACTTAAGGTCTTAGGCCACAGTAAAGGGTTTAAAATCATGTGCGAATTTAACAATTTTTTTCGTATGAAAAAGTGATTCACTCATAAAATTAATCACACATCTATTTAGTATGAATATCAAGCTGTTAGAATTTTTTTTTTTCGATGTATAAAATGACCGACTACGCGAAACTGCTCGAAACAGCTTTTTTCCAATTGGCGTGACAAATAACTTCAACAATTTTCACTCGATTTACTTCAAATTTGAAAGGTTATGTTCCTAATTGCATTTCGCAGAGAAGTACGTACGGAATTTCTGATTAATCGAAAACTTTTCATTTTATGAGCAGTTTATGAGCAGTTATAACGAAATTTGACACTGAAAATTCATTTCTTAAGTTCAAATACCTACAACTTTTGAATAAAACAATATTTTTTAAATTCCCTACGTACTCATCTAGGTATTCTAATGTAGATTGACAAGAATTTTTGTTTTTTGTTCTAGGTAAAAAATCGTGGATGCTAAATGTCACGCCGCGGAGTGCCTAAAAAATATAACAAAAGAAAATATTAGTCGTCGGCCATTTTTTACTTCGAAAAGAAAAAAAAAATTTCTATCAGCTTGACATTCATACGAAATAGATGTGTAATTAATTTTATGAGTGAATCACTTTTTCATACGAAAAAAATTTGTTAAATTCGCACATGATTTTATACCCGTTACTGTGGCCTAAGGCCTTGAACTTGAACCTTTTTTTTCATATATTCTTGAATATGGATGATTTGAGAAAATGCAAAAACATCGAAAATGCAAAAAAAATCGTCGCAGTAGTATCCCGGCTTAATTTTCTCTACCGCAAACTACTCGTCACAAAAGTACGCTATATTTTTTTTCGAAGGGGACTCGAAAAACCATTGAATAATATATTTTCCTCGAGCCCAAAATCTCAGCGACAGGCCCTTAAAAAACACATGGCCACCTTACGATTGTCACCCTGTGCACACATATGTATATACGTGTGCATGGAGGCGTTTATTTATGGATGTACATACGGCAAGAAAGTGTGCTGGATGGATGAGCACGTTTTGTATACACGAAAGACAAGCCGGGTCCCTTGGCCCAAGAGGATGCGTGTGCCGAAAGGTCACGAGGAAATCTCTCTCCCAGCCTTGTCACCGTGGCGCCGAGTACAAATTGTTGAACAATGCACGAGATTCGGTGGGGTGTCTCCCACAACCAGCAGGGTAGGCCAAAAGTGTTCTCCATTGTACCTACACGGGCCAAAGTGACTTTGAAGACATTCGAGTTCGAGGACGTTCCTCATGGCCGCCAATGGTCCTCACAGTCAATCTGCACCCCAATCGCTTCAGAATCATCTTCGGGTCAATCTCAGTATACCCAAAGGTCATTTCGACGACCGTACTTGCCCTAAAATCAGCGGTTGGGACAAAAAGAACCCGGGCCGTCATCAAACCAGCCATTGCCTCAATCCAACGGGATGAAAATGTTTTCTCCACGGTGGTGTATTGGGGATAGTACGCTGGCGAGCAAAAGGACGCAACCCTTGGGTACTCAGTGTCACGATAATGCAGGTCCGACCTTTTTGCTTCCAAGATCTCTATCCATGTGTTCGGACGATATATAGGGACCGTTTGTATCACTGTGGTATGAGTGCATCCTTCCTCGTTGCTCTGTTTCTCTCCCTCTTGCTCTTTCTCCCTCACCCTTCTGCCCCTTCACGTATAAGCCATTGTATTGTAGGAGAGGATCTCAACAATAGGCCCGTCGCAACAATAATATGACGTAGAGACATGTAATTATCTTTGGTGAACTAGGCACTGGTTGTATTGTTCCCGAATACACGTGGCTGGTGCACCAAGAGCGTTGACTTCCTATTCCTCATCCCTTCCTATGATATCCATGCTCTGTGTGCATCGTACATGTACCCGCATTTACACATATATGTGTGGGGGTTCATTCGCCTCTCCCAGTAGTCGTTCCTCTTGTCACCGTATCTCGGACTCCTTTATCATGACGGAGAGAGAAAGAGAGAGGGAGAGAGTTCATCTCTCCAGGCTCTGCAATATCCTCTCGCATATAGTCATCCACCCGAACCACCGGACTCTTGTTCTTGTTCGTCCCATATATCTCGCTCCGATTGCAACGTAACTTTTCCCACTCCGGGTATTCCTCCAACTAACGTACTTCCGGTCATTTCGCCATTCTCGGACTTTGTTCGCCGCACGGCTCCTCCGATCGCCCCTCGTCTACTTGTCTGTTTTCTTCATCTGCACCTTGCCCTTTTTTTTCCACTTTGGAGCAAATTGAAAAGTTACCCGGCTCGGGACTATTGTCGGTGTGCGCATACGCGGGGAAAGAATCACGATTGGCGGAAAGTAGCGAAAAAAGGGAAGAAAAATTAGAGGATGAGGAAGAGCAGATAGGAAGGTTCGTAACGGGGGTTGTCAGTTGTTGGCAGTGCACGGGTGGAATTTCGGGACGGATTGTCAGTCGATGGAGTTTAAAAAAAATAATAATTAGTTTTTTTTTTAAATTAATTGAATAGTTCGTAAATATTATTTTTGTTGGGTTTTAATGCGCTTATGCATTTTTGATGTCTGCCCCCATGGAAATTTATGTATGTGAAATATATGCAGAAAATATATGCTACATATATATATATATATATATATATCGGTCGCATATATAGTGAAGAAAAATCGAATAATACGTATATATTCAATATATATGCACCAAATATATGATGCATATATGACCCGTATATTGTCGATATATTTTTCTGACCAAAACATATATGCTACGTATAAACACTATATATGATGCATATATGAGGCATATACGACGCATATATTTTTGATATATTTTCAATCTATTTTTTTGTCAGAAAAATATATCGAAAATGTATGCGTCATGTATGACTCATATATGTGTCATTTATGCGTCATATATGACGCATACATTTTTGATACATATTCCTGACAAAAAATATTTACTGTGTATAAACACTATTACAGTTAAACTTCATAAAAATTGAAACTTAAACTTAAAAAACTTAACTTACAGTTAAAGTACGCTATTACATATAAACACTATATACAGATATGCTACGCATATCTGTATATATGTGGCATATATGTACCATTTATGCAGTATATATGTGGTATGTACGCAGTGTGTATGCAACATATATGCTAAATATATGTGGTATATATGCAGGGTAAATGCTACATATATCATTGATATATGATACATTGATGTACAGTAATACCACGCATATACATCTCATATATAAAAACGTTACGAAAATCAGAATTTGGCACATGTATGCAACACATATTTTCAATATATGGCATACATTTCAGATATATTACAATTATTGATAAAATAAATTTGCAGTATATTTTTGCGTATATAAATTTCCATGGGGGTGTTGATGTGTGTGTGTGTGTGTGTGTGTGTGTGTGTGTGTATATACAGTGTATATATATATATATATATATACTGGGTGGACCATTTAACGTGACAACCCAAAATATCTCGGTTGCCTTGAGAGTGACGAAAAAAAAGTCACGAGGTAATTTAATTGATTTCGTAGGGCTGATACAGTGGTGAAAAATTCATTTTTGTCAAGGTCACACTTTTCGCGTTCTTAAAGTCATCAATAGTTTTTCAAAAGGGAAGATGTATTTTTTTTATTAAGGAGCTATACCAGTGTGAAGGCTGAAAATTTGGGTGATTTTCGGGAATTTTTTGGAAGAAAAGTACTCAATGAAATGTTTCGGAAAATTAAGAATATATTTGGCTAAATTTGACCTATATTACATAATTTTTTCATAGAAAAATATTGAGATCCAAGCGACTTATGCGCTGCCTTGGGAGGCGCCGAAAAAAAGTTCCTCCACTGCTGACAACAAAAGTCTGTTTTCTTGCCTATAAAATGGTATTTTTTTCAATGCCAAATCGTCAATTTTCATCCAAACAAAAATATCCTACGTCATTGTAGAGTAAATATATTCAAGAGTACTCAGTTCAAATTTCAAGTGAATGGGATAATTGCTCTTTGAGTTACAATGTCAGCAAATTCGAAAAATCTCATTTCATATTCTTGGAAGTATAAATCTTGAAAGTATAAAAATCTCATCTCATATTCTTAAAAGTATAAACTGTCTAAAAAGGGAAAATAATCGTTTTTTTAAGTGTCACACTGGTATAGCCCCTTAAGACGTTCTAGCTGACATTCAGGCGAATCGAACGACTTATGATATCATGACCTTGAAATGATTTTCCACCAAAATATTTTAGGTTTGTTTTCGTCACTCTAAAGGCAACGAAGATATTTGGCGGATATCACGTTAAATGATCCACCCTGTATATACATGGTGTTTGACGCATGGATATGATTTTTTTTTCTTTTTTTAATGACCCGAAATTTCGCCTTTAAATCGTCATAACTTTTAATTTAAGGTTATAATAACACGAAATAACTTTGGTTGAATTCTGCAATGTATGTTTATTATGAATAAATCATTATTTGATACAATTGGTTTCAAGAAAGTGACTCTTGAGCTTCCAGACTCAAAAATGTGTAAATGTATGAAAAATTTCAACTCCTAAATTCATTATAAAAAAAACTTATTCAGTTTATTTTTACCACATAATGAATGATTCCTATGAAATGTAGCGTACCGTTGCAAAGGGTAGAAGGGGAAGAACTTCTTAAAACAAAGCAATGTTCAAAACAGCTTTTATGTTTTTTTTTATAATGAATTGAGAAGTTGACATTTTTCACACATTTACGCAATTTTAAGACTTTGGACGCTCATGAGGAATTTTCTTGAAATCAATTGTATCAAGTAATGATTTATTTATAATAAACATACATTGCAGAATACAATAAAAGTTATTTCGTACTATTACAACCACAAACAAAAAAGTTATGACAAACAAATATTACAAAAAACGAAGAAAAAAAATCATACCTCGATTGCCGTGACACTTAGGACATAGGGTAAAAGGGTGAAAAAAGTAGCAATTGCCCCCCCCCCCCCCGAAACCCCTAAAAAAATGTGTCCGTCCATGTGCTGAACACGCTGTACATATATTTACATATTGGGGTGATTCAAGCATCGACTATTTTTTTAATTCCCCTATTCAGTAGTTGCAATAAGGTAAATGAGATGCTTGTTCAAATATGAGCCCTTAGCATTAATATTTAGAGGTTCCTCATCGCGATTTTCTATTTCTCATGCTAACAATATAGAGAAAACTTTACTTGCTACTTTTGAATTTTATAACTCGCCAACGGGTAAACGTACAACAATTCCGAAGATATACAATTTATAGGGAATTTAACGCTCTATAAAAAAGGTCTCTTATCGTTTTATGACAAATCTACACTTGCAAAAGTAATTCAAGGTCAAAGTTGAAATTGTAGTAAATTCCAAGATTTTTTTCACTTTTCCAGCGAAACTTGTCACAAAATGTCATGGGACCATTTTTGTAGATAACTTTATTTTCTATAAAATCATATCACCAAATAATTTAAAAATTCAATAGTTTAATATTTACCGACTTTACGTATTCATTTTCTGAAGAAAAATTGCTGTTGCCGTGAACTTAATTGTTATATTCACCAAAAATATAAATAAAAAGACGGCAATTTTTATAGAGTTACTTTTCATCGTTTATAAAAGGTACGGAAAAGTTATTGAAATGTTTTTCCATAACTTTCATATTTGAAATTAAAAAATGTGTTGTTTCAGAAAAAAATCATAAATAAAACTAAAAACAATACTCATGTTTTTTAGAATATTCATGAGTGGTAAACATTATAAAGTAACTTCATAAAAATTGGAGTCTATTTTTATTTTCTTTAACTAGTAGCTTATTCCCTTAAGTGGAGGTCTACTATAAATAAATAAATAATAATACTCCAATATTAGTATAAGAGTAATTGTCAATTTTTTCGGGTCTTTTATATTTGATTACAACTGGCGATCCGTAAAAAGCGAAGATAACGAGGCAATCCTTGGAGGGGGTTGCAGGAACTCATTTCGGCAAGCATCACAAACTTGTAGCAACTTTTAGTCGAGGGTTGAAGATAACGATGTTTTTTGCTACCTTCCGGGGGAAACAATTTCCACTTCTGATTACAATTGATATCTCCTCCCTAGGAGGGTGCAAAAAAAAACATCGATGTCTCCCATCTTGGACCAAAATTCGCTATAATATCGTGATGCGAGGAAGGCGAGCTCTGGGCCAATCAGCTCCAAAGGTTGCCTTGTTAGTTTTGCGTTTCCGTTCCATCAAGCCACCCCTCAAGAATGTTTTCCCGAACTGCGGCGACACTATTTTTAATTATAATCAAAAGTGGAAGACCCAAAAAAATATAATAATTGCAGTTTCATACATTTTTCCAATCCTTTTGAATCCCTTTTTAATTTCAATCTCGAAACAATTAATGCGAGGGCCCATCTTCGAAAATTCCAACTTTTCGATTGATCCTCCCCAGTTGGTCGATGCAAACAACACCTGATTCCTTTTTAAAACCCGCTTTCGACCATTTTTTAGACACGTACCCGGTTTTATTTTGGACTCATCGGTCCGTCGGAATTCCTCTGCTGCTGCCTTTGGCTCCTCATTTTTCAAATTACATATATACATATGCGGTATTCCACGTGAATCCGGTGGACTTTTTCCATTCCATTGACCATAAAAGACACCTTGAATGTTTTTTTTACATTTTCCAAAACAACCCTTAGTCAAAACAAATTCTCCGAAAAAGAACGCCCCGATTTAAAAACCGAAAACAAATCCCAAAAATGCGTGATTATATGTAAACGTTAAAAAAAATCCGAAAGATTCATTGTGGGTATCAAAATATTTAAGTATCCGCCCGAAGTGAGCGGTTCTTGAATTTTTCGGATTTTTTTAAATGTTAATCGCTCAGAAAGCACAGAAGAAATCATACTTTCACTGCGGGTGATAGCTTAAAAACTGTTACATATAATCACGCATCTTTTCAATTTTTTTTAGATTTTTAGATCAAGGCGTTTTTTCGGAGATTTTTTTTTGACAAAGTGTTATTTCGAAAAATGTAAAAAAAAATTCAGAGTGTCTTTTAGAGTCAATAAAATGAGATTAAAAAAATCAAATTGGGGGGGGGTTAGGGAAAAAGTCCATCGGATTCACGTGGAATACCTCATATATATTTATTTGTAATTTTTTCATTATTATTTGCTGGGACCTCGGCGCAAACTGCGCGCTTCGCGTGGCTCACACGGCTGTCGCAGCGTTCCAGCGGTAAGTTCAAAACAGCTGGAAGTTTTCGGGCGATAAATGAGACTAGGGATTCAAGTGGAGCGAGCGAGAGGGATGAGAAATAAGGGAGAGAAAGACAAGGCGTTTTACGCTGTGGCTTTTGCGGTCTACGGCCGCTCGAGGTACAATTGAAAGTTTTCAGCGTAAGTTCTCTCTTGAAATTTTACTATATATACAGGGTGTCCCAGAACTAGATGCGTTCTCTGAAATGGGGGATTGGCGGTGAAATTCTGAGTCGATTGATATAAGCATGTGTGGGTCTCAGATCAACCCCTGAATTATTATTAATTTTTCAAGACGAGCCAATCAGGTGCGCCCGCCTTTAAAAATTAATAATAATTCAAGGGTTGATCTGAGACCCACACATGCTTATATCAATCGACTCAGAATTTCATCCCCAACCCCCCCATTTCAGGGAACGCATTCAGTTCTCGGACACCCTGTATACATATCGAGAAAGAGAGAGAGAGAGAGAGAGGGCTCGACCTCATTTTCTCTAGGTGCCCCAGTCAAGCGAATACCAAGGAACATATTTAATCGCACAAGGGTCAGAGAACTTTCTTGACGAGTTACCTGTTAAGACTTTCTTCCCCTGCACTGAGCTAGCCACATTTTCCCGAATTATTTATCAAGAAATCATCATGTATTTTAATCAGGCTCCGGAAGTTTTCCAAGTGGAACAAGTTTCGTGCAAGCTTTTGACGGGCTTCTTTCGTAATTGGACGAGCTCTGAAATTTTTTGCGTCGGTTAATGCGATGCCACGAAATAATGATACCGAGGGTGTCCAGATTAGCGGATTACTCTCCCATCGTCGTGTTCCCCGATGAGAGCCGCGCAACGAGCGGCAAAACCAAAGCCTCGCAATTTTGCACAAAGGGAACCGCGCTCCGTCGAAGGCGGGAAGATGAAAGTACCGGCTATAATTATATCGGTCGAGGTTCGAGGGATGCTCGGGGCGGCCATCCATGTATCATATATTATTTTATAAGGCGGATCATCGTGGAAGACGCGCGGTCGATGTGCAGCTCCAGCGATCTTACGTGTTGAGACGCCTTAGCCGGGACCGATACCCGGATCGGTGACCGCTCCGTCGCGCAGTGGCTGCGGACAACGCTACGGAAGAATCTCTCATGAGCTGGAAATATTGCAGTGATGAGTGTGGGGAAAGGCGGCAAGGGGTGGGCTCGTCAAAACTGGTGGAAGGGACGGCTTCTTGCGTCGATGCTTTAAGGCCTTAGGCCACAGTAACGGGTATAAAATCATGTGCGAATTTAACAATTTTTTTTCGTATGAAAAAGTGATTCACTCATAAAATTAATTACACATCTATTTAGTATGAATATCAAGCTGTTAGAATTTTTTTTTTTTTTTTCGATGTACAAAATGGTCGACTACTAATATTTTCTTTTGTTATCGTTTTTTTAGGCGCTCCGCGGCGTTACATTTAGCATCCACAATTTTTTACCTAGAACAAAAAACAAAAATTCTCGTCAATCTACATTAGAATACCTGAAGAAGTACGTACGGAATTGAAAAAATATTGTTTCATTCAAAAATTGTAGGTTTTTGAACTTAAGAAATGAATTTTCAGTGAAAAATTTCGTTATAACTGCTTATAAGCCGCTCATAAAATAAAAAGTTTTCGATTAATCAGAAATTCCGTACGTACTTCTCTGCGAAATGCAATTAGGCATTGTATATATACATTGTATATATACAATGTATCACGTTGTATATATATATATATATAATAAAATATAAAATATATATATATCTACAGGACACACACAGGGTGTCCTGTAATGAATGGATAATCCTGTAACTGTCGATAGCTCAGATCATGCCCTACTACATGCTGGAATTTGAGTTTAGTAAATGTCTCACGGTTTTTGAGATATTGGGCTTTTTTTTCGAAAAAAATAATCTGTTTTAAGATTTTGGCATGCCATTTCTACAAACAATAACTTCTTTTACTCCATTTTTTTTACAATCTTGCTTATTTGTTTTATCTAGAAAAGTCTTCTTATTAACCTTAAATGTTAAGAAACTTTATGAAAAATGATCCCATGTGGATAAAAGAGACGGCGATATTTTGCGCACCGGTGAAAAACGTTATCAATTTAAAAATGGCATGCGAAAAATCAAAAGCAGATGACTTTTTTAAAAAAATACCCGAAGCCCAAAATCTCGACACCCTTGGGACTTTTACTGAACTGAGATGTGTGTGTGTGCGCGCGCCAGATGAGACAACGACCATTGGCAGTAAAATTATTTTCTAACCTATCAGACGTAGGAGAAAACGTTACCATCAAAATTTGCACTCGCCCCGGTGATTTCAAGGTCACCTCAATTTTTTTAAACAGGACTACTACGGTTTAAAAGAATTTTCTTAAGAAACTGAAAATAGGTTCACAAACCAAATTTCAAGACGATTGATCGAGATTTAGTATTTTAAAAAACCGATAAAAAAATAAATTTCAATGTTTTTAAAATGTCAATCTTGTCATAAAAAGGGGTGCCACCTCTCCTATAACAGGTGCTCGAAGTGATGGCTACCACTTCCAATGCACGCTTGCAGTCTGATTCGCATTGATTGTATTGTTTATTAATCACGTCACTCTCACGAGAAACGTCACTGAAGTGTCCACCTTCCATTTGGTTGAAACTCATATATGTGATAAAGCATTGAAAACTATTAGATACGTATTTTTTTTAACGGCGGGAAAACGGTTTCACCGAGGGAAACCATCCCCCCCCCCCCCCCCCAAACAAAGGCGTGTCACCCCTTAATTAAATTTTTTTTTCAATACTTCTATAGTGGATTCTTCATCGCTTAACGTTAGAAGAATTTTCGTTTTCGTTTAATTCAAATCGGTGCACTGCTTGTGGATGAAATTGCAAAATCACCCCTCGACACGCCTTTCTTTGAGGGGTGGTTTTTTCACTTAGAACCGTTTTCGGGATGATAAAAAAATACGTGTCAAATAGTTTTCAATGCTTTATCACATATATGAGTTTCAACAAAATCGAAGGTGGGCACTTGAGTGATGTTCCTTGCAGTTGCTGCCTTACTCTGTATAGTTATCAGTAGTCTTCGAAGTTTGTCTAGTGAGTGTAATTGCATTATTGTATAAATACGCGATATATCTGCGAATATATATATATATACACGCACACACACATATATACTACACCAGTATACAAGGCTACTGTTTATTGGTCACGATCCCGTGAAAGGCTTGTGAGGCATGTTTTCCGCTATCAAATAACCCAGTAATGCTTTGTACTAAAACGAACCATGTTCGAGATATTATTATTATTTTTTAACGTGTGGGGTAGGTAAATTTAAAAATTAATAAAAAAACTGTTGTATGGAATTAAACTTTTGATTATTTGTAGTCTGAGGACACAATAACAAAGAATAAATAAGAAAATAAGAATATTTATCAGACTTGCAGACTTTTGGACCTTTCGTTTGAAAACGTTTGCAGATTATTCTTATTTTATTGCTGGTAATTCTTTGTTACTGCGTCCTGAAACTAAAAATAATTAAAACGATTGATTCCATAGAAAAGTTTTTTTTAATTAATATTTTAATTTGCCTACCCCACACGTTAAAAAAAATAATAATATCTCGCAAATGGTTCACCTTTGCATGAACCATTACCGGGTTATTTGATAGCGGAAAACCGGTCCTACAACCCTTTCACGGGATTGTAACCCACACACACACACACACAAACACACACATGTATATATATATATATATATATATATATATATATAGCATTATAATATAGAGAATGCTCCATATCGCTCTGATATAATACATTATAAACATCCAATACAGATGTCGTGATCATTTACGATATCATATAATATTATCATTATAGCATAATGGATTGGATTTTATGCAAGATTCTTTTTTTTCTTTATGTCTATTGTACCATATATTGTTACTTGTTTATTAACATGATACTTATATATATATATATATATATATATATATAAGTATCATGTTGTATCATGTTAATAGACATGAACAAAAAAATAATCTTACATGAAATCCGATCCATTATGCTATAATGATAATATTATATGATATCGTACATCATCACGATAGCTGCATTGTATGTTCATAATATATTATATCAGAGCGATATGGAGCATTTTCTATATTATAATGCCGCATTCAGTTATTCACAAGCCCACATTTTAATACAAAACTACTATGAATATTCTTGAGTATGATTATTCAATTCCATTTTTCGTGCAATCTATATGAATATAAATAATATACAAGATTATATAAGGTACATGACATAATATGAGATTATAATGGTAGTATATTAATTTTTTAATATTAAATTGGTGCCACTGTGCTGCGGCGCCATTTCGCATTAATATATATATATATATATATATATATATATATATATATATATATTTGAGCTGACATATTGAAAATTTTTAAAAGCATCGACGCAAGATTTTCCGCGCGAATAAAACAGTCAAAAGAAATGTTTATCAAAGAGCTCGTCAGCGCAAAATCATGAATAAATTAACTTTCAGCTCGAGAATATGAAAAGTGAAAAATTCTTAAAATTCCTCCATACAGTTTCGTAATAAGTTTATGCGAAACTCCAAAGCTCTTTGCGAAGCGTCGAAAAAAAGATGCAAGAAGCTAGAAGCCAGTGATTAGAAAATTATACATTCCCGGGACATTCGTATACTTTTAAATCCATTTTCAGTGAAAGAACGACGCGACGGGGTATCCGATGTTGAATAATTAAAAGAGAAAATTGTTTGAATTAAAGCTACCGAGTTGCCGTGTCCTCGCAATTCGTTAGCGTGCCTTGTCTACTGATCCTTTCTCTACGGAGCTCGATGTCAAGTGAACACGATACGAAACGTCCCCGTTTTTTTTATTTTCTCTTTTCCATCATCTCTATACGGTTCGTGGAAATTGAGGGATATTTTCGTTCCTCGTTTGGTCTCTCGCGATGGAAAAAGCCGGTCGTATATATATATATATATATATATATATATATATATATATATATATATATATATATATATATATATATATATATATATATATATATATATTATAGAGCTTCCATGTATGGGATGGAATAAAACTAAAAATTGGCATCCAAATAGGACGCCGTGAATTTATGAGTATGCATTAATCGTATATTCGTACAGTGACTATTTCGCTTCAATTTCAGTATTCGTATATTTGCAGAGCTTTTGCATATATAGCACTTTTATCGCTTAATTTCGAGGAATTTCCGACCTTCCAACCCTCATACGTGATATGACACGTGTACCCGCACCCTCTTGAGGAATTCCTCTTGAGATATTCCCCTAGGCACGTACGAGGGGTTATTCGAGAGCATACTTAGATATATCTTTTTTCTCAAATGTTCATGTAATGAAACCGAGAAGATATCACTGCTGCGATAAACAACCCCTTTCTATATTTACTTGCATACACACACACACACACGCGCGCGCGCGTGTGTGTGTTTAATTTTTGTTTGCCCTTATTATTATTATTATATGCATATTTTCATAATTTAATATTTAATAACAATGACCATCGTATTTGTGTAACGATATATAATATAGTTAAATAAACGATGAATATTAAATAATGTATGATTATATTTACACTTACAATGTGCATACACATCATATTTTTATGCACTTTATATAAGCGTATGTATAGATCGTGCAGCCGATCCTTATATGGTTTCGATAGATGTGTGTAATCGCATACTTCGCAGGAGCTTGTTATATCATGGAATGCCAATCAGCGAGGCATTCGACGCATGAAATCCTTCAGGAACTTGCCGGATCAAGAGATAGAGTGAGGAAGAGAGAGAGAGAGAGAGAGAGAGAGAGAGAGAGAGAGAGAGAGAGAGAGAGAGAGAGAGAGAGAGAGAGAGAGCTTGAACGAAGCGTATCTGGCGAATGTATCGATGAATCTTCCCGATAGACTGTGGGAAAGCTCACCGGATTAATCGAATTTCCGAGTGTGCTTTACCCAAGTATCGTCTACGTGAGATGAGAATAAAGAGAGAGAGAGATAGAAGAAAGCCGGAAGAGAGAAAGAGAGATAGATAGAGAGAGAGAGAGAGAGAGAGAGAGAGAGAGAGAGAGAGAGAGGTGAGAAAGCGGGAGAATCAAAGAAAAAGCGGAAGGGAAGAGAAAGGATGATGAGGTAAATTTGATCGTGTGGAGCTTTCATGTTCATTGGCTCACTATGAGCATCGAGTCCAGTCTATCATACAGGAAGATCCTCGCAACCGATGCAACCGCCAATAAAGTATTCCTCCATCTCGCATATCACCCGTGAATCAATGAAATACAGCAAACAGCGCCAATATGCAGAGAATTTTCATTTAAAAAAATAATTCCGCAAATTAAACTCATTTTACTTTGCGCACGAATTTTCGTATACCGATACCAAGTCGACGGCGCTGCAATCAAAATTCTTCGACAGCACCTCTTAAGGTAGTACGAGCTCGCGCTCTTGATTTCTATAGATTTGGTTAAAATTTTAACCAGACATTGTTCATATCATGCATGTTGAGTGAAATTTCGAAACAACTCAAACTCAAACTCAACCATGCATATCATGCATGTTTGAGTGAAACTTCGAAACAGTCGACTATTTAGATTGGGAGAAAATGGTTTTCAAAATTGCAACTTTTAACACCGCAGGGTCTGCATTGAAATTTAGACAGAATCATTTTCCGTAAAAAATATTTGTCCCCTATAACAAGACGACATATGGCACCACCGTATAGTTCCACGTGTCCAATGACGTGAGTTTGCGCGGTATGTTTAAAATCATACTGCAACACAAATTTTTATTTGATAGTAATTTTTCATCGAACAAAGTTTTTAATTAGTTATGAATTAACCAACACTTTTATTTGTTAATGAAGGTAAAATAAAAAAATTCAAATATTAATATTTATAATGCAAATGTTTTTTTATGATAAAAGTTTTGAACTTTAGGAACACGATAATTAATTTTTTCTCGAAACATTGAACAATCTGCGGTGTTGCCATATGTCTTCTTATTATAGGGGATAAATATTTTTTACGAGGAATTATTCCGTCTTTACTAAACGTTTTTAGCAAAACTGAATAGTAAAGGCAATCCAAACTTTTTTCACTCTTTTCCTAACTAGTTTGCTATCTAAACATAATTTTTAGTCAAAATTTATAAACACAATGGAATGGTACGACGAATTATGGGACCTGACTTTCGGTCAATGCAGATCCTGCAGTATTAAAAGTTGCAATTTTAACACCCATTATCCTCCAATGTGAATAGTCGGCTGTTCTAAAATTTCACTCAAACATGCATAATGATATGACACAATGTCTGGGTAAAATTGGAACAACATATATAGAAATCAAGAGCGCGCGCTCGTTCTACCTTAAGGAGGAGACCCCCGGCCTCTTTAAGGCCTTACGTCACTCTAGAGGCCGAAAAAATAGGCTTTTTGGGGATTGTTTTTTTTTCAGAAAAACTACAAAATAAATCGAGATTATGAAAAGGGTGTTGATCATACATATCAGTGACTGTATACAATAATTTTGTTGAAGCGATTAATTTCAACATGGAAGCACGTAGAATTTTTTTTGTATTGCATAGCTCATTTGTTATTAACAATGATCTGACTACTTTTAGGCAAATTTTTGGAAAGTCAAAAAGTTGCCTATAAAATCGTCGGATAATTGTTAATAACAAATGACCTATCCAATATTTTTTAAAATCCTACGTACTTCCATAGGCATTGTATTTTTCAAGATAATTCAACATTTCAAGTGAGTCGGTTGAAAATTGTCCGAGTTATGTTTCCGGCCAACTTGAAAAATGCAGTTTTTAGATAAACGCTGCGCAGCCGCCATTTTGAAATTAATCGCTTCAAAAAAATTATTGTATACAGTCACTGATATGTATGATAAACACCCTTGTTTGTAATCTCGATTTATTTTGTAGTTTTTGTGAAAAAAAAAATCCCCAAAAAGCCTATTTTCTCGGCCTCTAGAGTGGCGTAAGGCCTTAAGGAGGAGACCCCCGGCCCGTTTAAGCAGCGGCCAAAGTAACGTGCCCGCTGTATGCGCGCGTTCTGTCACGCAAATAAAGTCACGGACGATTCACGATGCTCGTAAAAAGTCGCGTCACACGGCTCGTCGGCGAGTGCATATACTTGGGAAGATTATTTTTTTTGAGTCGTAAAAAGAGAAAAGACATAGTTACGACAGGGGGCGGGAGGGACAGGGGAAGAGAGCGAGAGAGAGAGAAAGAGAGACGAGTGGTCGCTACCTCTAAGAATGAAAAAGGGCGCGCGAAGAAAGAATGTAAGGGATAAAAACGCGACCCCCTTTCACCCCGTTGAAAGTATACTCGCGGAGATACCGCGGGAGCCTCCGGGTAGTAAAATATGACCGAGACGATTTGCAAACTTCTTTCGACCCCTTCTCCATATATATATAAGCCCCGTGTGCACTTTGCCACTGCGTGCGAAAACGTGGCTGAGTGGTTGAAAAAAAAAGTTATCCAACTTTGATGAGAGAAAGAGAATGAAAAAAAAAAAAAAAATGAGAAAAAAAGCTTCGGACGAGTTTGAGCTCAGAATGCTCGAGTAGACTGTAATAATACCAACACACAGATACAGATACTGGCACACCTCTCGTTACACACTTCGCATTATTACGAGAAAGAGAGAAGGGGACTCGAGAAATGAGCGACGAGAAGGCACACAAAGTTGTCGAAATTGAGAGCACGAAATACAGGCACAGGGGGTTCGTGGGGTCACCGGTTAAAGTGTACAAACTTCAAATCCATTCCGAATCCTCGGAGTATACGAGATCTCGTATGCGCGTATAAAGCTCGGGGGAGAGATAACTGGCGAATGCCATCATCCCCTTTTTGAGTATGATGTACAATTTCCGACGGTCCTCTCATCGCTCTCGCGTCCTCGCGCATGTCGCGTGAAATACTTCATTAAGTATTCGCGATACTAGGGGCTAATTACTCCGTCTATGTGCGCGAGCGAGAGAGGGAGAGAGACTCGGGGTGCGAGAGTTCGGACGGGTTAAAACTCACGACGAAAGCCCTTCACAGGGTCGAAAATTCGTTTATACCTCATTTAGAACCAACTTAATGCGTATGTACAGGACATTTCATGGTAAATAAAATAAGAGGTGAAGTGAAGAGGTCGGGAACAGGAAAGACAAATTTTGAAAAATTTGGTCTGGCGAGCTGTCGTGATGGGGAATAATACATAGGGAAATTTCCCTATCTTCGGGTTTTGTTTGGGCACCACATAAAGCCAAAATAGGATTTGTTTGGGTTCCCAAAATTGGGGCCAAAATCGACAAGATTTATGAGTATGTAAATATATTAAAGGTGACACATTTAAAAAAAAGCATTTTAAAAAAAGCAAGGGGTGTTCTCACTTCAGACGCTAAAGAAGGCTATTTTCGTGAATTTTTTTGATATGTTTATGTTATAGATATTGATATAGAAGTTGTTACACTTCATGAATACACATTCGAAATACATTACATTTTTTATAAATGTAATTATGTAACCCGAACAAACTTTAAACGCGTTTTTCTCGAAACGTTTTTCGACGGCTTGTTGATAAAATCTTCGAAACTACTGTGTTATTGTTAACTAATGTTAACCACATAATGTTTACAACGATAGCTATAGCGCATATCAAGAATTTTCTTTCAATTTTGATATTTACTATACTTCTTGCCAAAAACGGTGAAAAAGCAGATTTTTTCGGAAAATGTCCGCCATTTTCTTTTTTCTGCATATATAAAAAATCGTATGATATGCGCTATATCCATTAACGTACTGAGTCTAAAACCGTTTGATTTTTTTATTTCGGATGATACATCTCCGAGATTTCATCAACAACGCAGACCTACAATTTTTTAGGACATTTTTTTAACTACCTAACTACATAAATTTGTCTATAAATAGTGACTTAAATAAATAAAAATAAAAAATTGAATGTATTTCGAAAGTGTATTTATTAAGTGTAACAACTTTTATATTAATATCTATAATATATACTTATCAAAAAAAAATCATGAAAATGGCCTTTTTAGCGTCAAAGTGAAAAGACCAGTTAAAATAAATCGAAAACATGAGATTGTACTCTGAGAAAAGAAAATCATTGATCCAATATCATTGGTGTTATTGAATGAAATTTTGTTGATTCAATTGTAAAATTGTTGGTGTAAATAATCGGATTTATTAGTCCAAACAAAACGCTATTGACTTCAATAACATGATAACATTAAAAGTTTTTTTTTCATTCAAAAGATATATTCTTAGGCGAGAACAATATATTATTGAAACTATCTAAAAAATTATGGCGAACAAATTATATAGTTGTGAATGCAATTTCTGCAACGAACGAAAAAAGGGTTCCAATTCATATCATGAATATTGTTGATTCGAGTACACGGGAAAAATTGAATTTGGCTCGTTTGATTCAAATAAAATTTCGAGTAAATATGTTATTTTATTCTTTCCACCATATACGATATTGATTTTAAGTACATTATTCATTAAAATATTGATATTTTATTTTGATTGAAAAATATTGAGCAAATGTCTGGACTGGTTAAAAAATTATACGAAAGTAAAATTTGTTTCTTGTACATTTGGTTGAAAAAATTCAACCAAATCATCGCCGAGCGCCACCGAAATAATAAGTGTGAGGAAAGCCGTAGTTCTCGGAGTAACCGCTAGAGGCCGCACGCGCGCTCGTTTCTCGTAAGCGTAGCGCGAACCGAAAATATACTTAATCGCTGGAGAAACTCTGAATAGTATCGCTTCTTGGCCTGTGGCTGAGATCAAAGTGGAGGATCTGTTGTAATCAGTCGAATATCTGATATTCCCTCCATGGATATTCCATTGGATATCTGATATTCTCTCCACTATTATCGTGGATGATCATTCTAATGCTCACTTTTTATTTAAGATTCAAAACACATTGCAAAACTTACGTCCCATGGCATATTCGTTTCGATGTAGTAAAGAAATAATTAATTCCATTGATAATATTTTTGTACGAAATAAAAAATGTTTGTAGCAACCGCTTAATTATTTCATCCAATACATCTACGGATTGTATATAGAATATTTTCAATACATATAATTTTATTTGAAGGATAATGTAGATATTCAGAGAACAGAAGAGCTTTTGCAAATAAAATAATATGTTATTTAAATCAATCACATTTTTCAATATTTTATATTATTGAAACAATCTCATATATCGGTGGTACTCCGCAGCAGCACATTTATTTGGATCAATGAATATATTTTTTTGTTTCAATTGGTTTTTTTTTCTCAGTGTAGGAAAAAATGTTTCCTACAAAAGTTTTATGGTTTAG
This sequence comes from Ophion ellenae, assembly GCA_963210295.1. NCBI lineage: Eukaryota > Metazoa > Arthropoda > Insecta > Hymenoptera > Ichneumonidae > Ophion > Ophion ellenae. Next base: position 48,213,385 of record OY723388.1, on the reverse strand, counting down.
AGGGGGACACACATCTACGAGATACTACGGTAACTTTCAATTTTTTGGAAGGTAATGTATGGTTTTTACTTTTTAGAAAAATAGCTCGTCTCGTTAAAAAATCGATTTTTATTTTTCATTCTTTTTAATTTCCACGAATATGTGAAGAAATGTTCAAGTTTAAATATTGAAGATTGACCAAGATTTACGTGTATTGAAACTGTCAATCGCGGTTTTCTCGAAACGACTTTTCTCGACTTGGCCAGAATCATAACTCTAACTATAATTGTGCGAATTTCAATTTAAGGAGACCAAAACTTTCGTAGTTGCAGTAGCTATCGTTGTACGTAGCTGTTTTGTTTTTTGTTCGAAATTTAAGTATTTTTTTAAGCTCCCGAATATGAGTGAAAATTTCACCAAAATTACACCTTTTTTAACACCCGCTATTTTTCGAATTTTTTCCTTCGGAAATCGGCTACGTACGACGATAACTAGACTTATAAAGGTTATAAAATTTGTTATCTTTATTTATCAGACCAATCATTGGCAGGTTATCGATTCGACTGTTGGACCACATTTTTCATACAGAGGTTCTATTATACTTCAATAATGTTGTTAACTTCTTATTTTTTTAAATAAAAATTTACATGAAATAAGTTCAATGAATGCTTAATAACATACTTTTTTCGAAAACCCAAATAAATAATCTAGTCGACAAAGAAAAACCGGAAAAAAACTACCTTTTTCGGCCAGTCGCAATGCTCTCTTAAGATAAATCTGACAGAAAAAGATACTCCTAGCTCAAAAGTGAAAAAAGGTATAGCGGTTTAAAGTTTTTGGAAATATCCCAAGCCCCATACATCACAGCGGTAAATTTCGAAAGGCGTATTCGACTCGTGTCGAGCAATTTGAAATGGGGTTTTTTAAGTTGGGCACGTATGGGAAGTCGGACAAAATGATAACGCTAAAGTTACGTTCAAATAAAACAATACATATATGAGTCAGTCAACTTTAATTATTTTTTAAACTAATCAACATTTATTAATCTTTTCATTTTGGAAGCAAAAAATCAATCTTTCTGCTTTGTACCATACAATTTATATTTTGAATTAAACCTTAATTTTTCCCATCTTGTCCCGTATGCGGGGCAATATGAAACAGCGCTGGGATAATGATGGGACACGAATTATTGGCATCTTTCGCATACAAAAGTCGTTTCATTCTCGATACCATCAATTTGATAAGCCAATTGTCTAAGTCCTGTGAGATTAGTCCGAATAATCTTGCTTCCATTTCATTTTGATCATTTGTAAGTTATTTTTATTCCCCTGGTAGAAACACCGGTTGAAGAGGAACTCGTTTGCTTTACTAGTTCCATTTCACCCGTTCTAACTTTTGTTTTCTTCAAGTATCAAATAAAAAACGAAAATGATCGAATCCTGTTATCGATTTGCAAAGAACGTGTCCGAGTTCATTAATTTTTTACTGAAAAAAAAAAACATGAAGCAATAAAATTCACTTTTCTGAAGGTGGATTCGAAGCTGCGCTTGATCTGGCTTGCACGTTCCGCTCGTGAGCAACTCTGTGGCATTGTTTACTACTTGGACTTTGAACGTGAATATCTCGGTCAATTTTTGCCCCACGAAATTAAAAAAAGAAGCTTTTTGCTCGCCGTGACCCACCGAGCTCACCGAGGAAACCCCAGTAGTTGTGAATCACCTATATATATATATATATATATATATATATATATATATATATATATATATATATATATACACACACACACACACACACACACACACACACACACACACACACACAACTACTTGTAGTTATATATATATATATATATTTGCAAAGCACGTGTCCGAGTTAATTTTTACTGAAAAAAAAAACATGAAGCAATAAAATTCACTTTTCTGAAGGTGGATTCGAAGCTGCGCTTGATCTGGCTGATATATATATATATATATATATATATATATATATATATATATATATATATATATATATATATATATGTAATGAGAAGTCACAAATTTAGCGTTTTAGTTTGAAACGACCGACACACATCCGTATATCTATGACTTTTGTCCTAGGTGTGGAATCTCCAACATTAGAATGAATAGTGAGAGAACGCTCGCGTCCTTGCGAGCTATTAGCATATTCAGAAGTTTTACTCGCAGTTTAACGGATGCGCGACGCGCGCAAATGTCTCTCTATCTCTCGCTACATGACTCGTCGGGAACCCACGAATTTCAAGTGCCCCGAGACGTATTAAAACAAACAGTGAAACGCGCTTATTATGCCAAAGGGATGCTGCGCACTTAAGCCGAAAAACCGGCGAACGTCCCCAGCCACGTGTGTGACACAATAATTTGATCCACTATATATATATACATATATGTATAGATATATGATTTCACGTATAACTCGAGGTTTCACGTCACCCGGAGTCTCAAGCTCTCGGCATTAATATTTTTGCAAATTAGGCCAAAAGAAATTCCTGCCGTGGGATGAACGAGTCACGGGTTATTATTATTTTTTAGGACAGATACGGAAGGAGATTGGAAAAAGAAAAAGCATTAGACGATCGCGTTGAATCATAGGATGGACCTTACGGTCGAATTTGAAAAAAGAAAGCAAATCGTTTGGATATAATGTCAAGGATAATGTAAATTTGGATTTGTTTGGAAATTTAATGAACGGTAAGGAGAACTCTCTCTCTCTCTTTATCTCTCAGTCTCTCTCTCGATTCCTATCCCTTTTTATTTTCTCTCTGTTGGTTTATGAATTAGAAAATAAGTTCTCCTGTACTACTCCATTCTATGTCCGTACATAAGTTAGAGGATTTTAAACAGGCTCTCTCTCTCTCTCTCTTCCTCTCTCTTTTGCCCTCCAATTCTCTATTCTTTATGTGGGCTTATGAACTAAACGATTTTTTCCTTCTCTCCTTGTCTGTATATACGTTGATGGATTCTTCTCCCCCTCTTGTCCTCTCTTTCTCTCTCTCTCTCTCTCTCTCTCTCTCTCTCTCTCTCCATATATATATATATATATATATATATATATATATATATATATATATACGCTGGAGCATGAGAGCTTCTTCTCAAATGAAGCTTCATATAGATATAAAATGGTAAGGAAGCAAAGCACAAGCTTGAAGATTTTGCATAGCTTATGAGGAACTTCGAAGGATTTTAAAAACTTGAACTTTTCCCAGACTTTGAGATTCTTTAGTTCAACGTGAAACAAAAAGCTTATACTGGAGCATAAATATCTGTAGGCACCGACGTGCATTCACGCCAGAAGGTTAATACATACACACACACACCTGCATACATATATCTATATCTGGAGAAAGGACATTTTGAACCCATTATATTAATGTAGTATGCTCATCAGCACATCTGGCTATTTTCAGAACCCAGCTTGAAATTGTTCAATCGTATCATAGATTTTGGAGTCAGGAGGGTCCTTGGAGTGAAGTTTATATAAATATCCTCATAGTTATCTGAATGTGAATGTGAAGGCATTGGGAGAACGACCCTCGAAGGAGAATTCCATAAAAGTTACCTTTGTGTACATATACATTGGGGTGATTTGAAAAATCGACTATTTTTTTCTTGAAATTCCCGCATTCAGTAGTTGCAGTAATGTGAAATGAGACGCCTGTTAAAATATGAGCCCTTAATATTAATATTGAGAGGTTCCTCATCGTGATCTTCTATTTCCCTATTATCTATCTATTTTCCTTATCATTAGCATAGTCGATAGCATTTCTATGCTAATGACATTGAAAAAACTTTGCTTGCTACTTTAGAATTTTATCACTCGCCGAAGGATAAACGTACAACAATGCCCGAGACGTATTTTTGTAGGGAATTGAACGCTCTCTAGAAAAGGTATCTTGTCGTTTTATTATACATCTACTCTTTCAAAAGTTATTCGAGGTTGTATTATACAAGTTGAATGAAGTTGAAATTTTCGACGAAACTATGAGAGTTATCACAAAATGTCATAGGACCTTTTTTGTAGATAATTTCAATTTCCATAAAGTCGTGTCATTAAATAGTTGAAAAATTAAATAGTTCAAGAGTTAACGGCTTTACAAGATCATTTTTTGGAGAATAGTTAAAAAAATATGAATACTTAAAAATAATTAAAAATATAAATTAAAATAGTTTAAAAAATATAAATAAGTGGCGCTAATTTTTATAACGTTCCTTTTTATCGTTTATTGACAGTAAGAAAAAGTTGTTAAGAAATTTTTTTTCATAACTTTTGCATCTGAAATTTGAGAAACGTATTTTTTTAGAAAAAATTATAAATAAAACGAAAAAATAGTCATGTGTTCTACAATTTTCATCAACAATAAACATTCAAAGGTAACTCTATCAAAATTGGCGTCTTTTTACTTATGTTTTCGGTTAACCCTTAATAGTCACACGCGGTCCGCGGGACCCAGACCACCCAAACAAATTATTTTGATGCCGTACATTTTTTTTCCAATAAAATATAATTTTTTTTATATGCGTAAGCGTTTTATTCTTTCCTTTTAAATCGCACCTGCGTTGGATGAAATAAATATACTTTTTAAAAAGTCCGCAGAAACCGCTATGTCTATTTTGAAATACATTGCTTCCAGATTATAAAACCATTTTTTTTTGTCAATAAATACAAGAGTTACAGCAATTTTTGTAAAAAAAAATCATTTTTCACATTTTTTTTGCATAATTTTTTTTGCATATTTAAAATTTAATTTTCGATTTCTAACCAATATCCTTGTATTAAACAAGGTTCAAATTATACCTCACTATTTTTTCATATCGCTCAATGCATTATTTCATTATTTATAACAATTTAAAAACGCCTGGGTCCCATGGACCCAGTACTACTAAGGGTTAATATAATAATTAATTTTACGAAAAAGCACCTTTTTCCTAAAAATGAATTTCTGAAGCCGTTAACTATTGAACTGTTGAATTTTTCAATGACATAATTTTATAGTCAATGAAATGATCAACAAAAAAGTTCCAATGACCTGGTGATCAATCGGATAGTTTCGCCGGAAAAGTGAAAAAAATCTTGAATTTTACTATAAATTCTACGTTGATCTTGAATAACTTTTGAAAGAGTATATTTACCATAAAACGATAAAAAAAAACCTTTTTATAGAGCGTTCAATACCCTACATGATATGTATTGGCCATTGTTGTAAGTTTACCCGTTGGCGAGTTACAAAATTCAAGAGTAGCAAGCAAGGTTTTCTCCCGCTCATGACATGGAGATTAGATTTTCTATTTCCCATTATTAGCATGGGAAATAGAAAATCGCGATGAGGACCTTTAAATATTAATATTGAAGGCTCATATTTCAACAGGCGTCTTATTTGACCTAACTGCAACTTCTAAGCAGGGCAGTTTGAAAAAAAGTCGTTTCCTCATTTACCCCAATGTTTATACAGCGTATTAAGAAGGTCGATGCAAAGCCTTAAGGGGGTAATAGGTCACCTCGTTAGGAACATATCAAACCTAGCTTACCTTAGTCCAAATTCTAAGGATTTCGAGTTATCATGGTAAGTATGATTTTTGGAAAATTTCCCAAAATTAGGTACTAACTCGTTCACCTCTTATGTTAATGCTATTTAAAAAAATAGCATTAACTAATTGTAATTTAGCATGCAAATAGCATTAACTAATTTTTTTAAATATCATTAACTAGCAAATAAGTTTTTGTTTACCAATAATTGTATGTGTAAGCATTATGACCGAGTCAGTACCTAACTTTGGGAAATTTTCAAAAAATCATACTTACCATGATAACACGAAATTCTTAGACTTTGGACTAAGGTCACCTAGGTTAGAGATGTTCCTAACGAAACTACCTATCACCCCCTTAAGGTTTTCCATCGACCTTCCTAACACCCTGTACGTATATATATATTCTATTCCTTATCACCGGAGGGTGATAAGAAACTCTTTAAATTATTGTTATATATATGTCAGGTATAAAGAATATAGAGAGAGCCAGGAATTCCGTTCATGAATTGGAGAACAATGTCTGTCTTACTGACCGCCGCCGTGACACGGTTTACACGATTTATTTGTGCCTCGATACAATAAAATATCCAGTACAACGTAAAATCACCGGATAGCAGGGCTAGTGAGGTTACACAGAGCCACAGCCGTTTCGAAAATTAGTCCTTTCGACTCAATGACCCGAGAAGAAATTACTTCGTGACCCGAAACGCATACGTCTCCCACTCCACTTCTTCTAGGCCCCTATGCAACACAACACACTCGTGGATCATACACCACGCACTACCACCGGGGTAGTGTCTGCTCCGGACGCCTTGTCGTCTTTTCGTCACTCGATGCCCACCACTTGACTCTCCATAAACATCGTCAAGAAATCGAAAGCGCTGTTGAAAAAGCCATGCCCATGGCGATGCGACATATATACATATATATATATATATATATATATATATATATATATATATATATATATATATATATATATATATATATGTTACGTTATATGTTATGTTATTTTATATATTGTTACCGGCGAACATTAAGTTTTTAAGAAGACGTCGGTGATCTCTATGAAGACTCTTTATTTGGTTACTCGTCGCTTTACAATTCGTATTATGGAAAATGTTGGCGTTGTTCTTGAATGAGCTTGGAAATCGATTTGTAAATCGATCGACAGAAAATGGTATATCGAGCAACGGAGCGCGACTGATGTGTGACTGTGACTGGCTGGTTGATCGACTCCTGAACGCTTGATCGAGACTGCCCTTTTATATCATCACGATTTCGTTTGAGATCTAACATATTTTACATGATTGCACATCTGGGAGAAATAGTGCATCATATGGAGATGCGTTCGAGACTCTGTTCCATTTTAATATGCAACTCGTCGTTCGAGAAAAATATACTGTCGCTCGAATTTTTTATCTCGAGGCGAAAGGTGTCAGGTTTCATCGTTACAATATATATATATATATATGTGTGTGTGTGTGTGTGTGTGTGTGTGTGTGTGTGTGTGTGTGTGTGTGTGTGTGTGTGTGTGTGTGTGTGTGTGTGTGTGTGTGTGTGTGTGTGTGTGTGTGTGTGTGTGTGTGTGTGTGTGTGTGTGTGTGTGTGTGTGTGTGTGTGTGTGTGTGTGTGTGTGTGTGTGTGTGTGTGTGTGTGTGTGTGTGTGTGTGTGTGTGTGTGTGTGTGTGTGTGTGTGTGTGTGTGTGTGTGTGTGTGTGTGTGTGTGTGTGTGTGTGTGTGTGTGTGTGTGTGTGTGTGTGTGTGTGTGTGTGTGTGTGTGTGTGTGTGTGTGTGTGTGTGTGTGTGTGTGTGTGTGTGTGTGTGTGTGTGTGTGTGTGTGTGTGTGTGTGTGTGTGTGTGTGTGTGTGTGTGTGTGTGTGTGTGTGTGTGTGTGTGTGTGTGTGTGTGTGTGTGTGTGTGTGTGTGTGTGTGTGTGTGTGTGTGTGTGTGTGTGTGTGTGTGTGTGTGTGTGTGTGTGTGTGTGTGTGTGTGTGTGTGTGTGTGTGTGTGTGTGTGTGTGTGTGTGTGTGTGTGTGTGTGTGTGTGTGTGTGTGTGTGTGTGTGTGTGTGTGTGTGTGTGTGTGTGTGTGTGTGTGTGTGTGTGTGTGTGTGTGTGTGTGTGTGTGTGTGTGTGTGTGTGTGTGTGTGTGTGTGTGTGTGTGTGTGTGTGTGTGTGTGTGTGTGTGTGTGTGTGTGTGTGTGTGTGTGTGTGTGTGTGTGTGTGTGTGTGTGTGTGTGTGTGTGTGTGTGTGTGTGTGTGTGTGTGTGTGTGTGTGTGTGTGTGTGTGTGTGTGTGTGTGTGTGTGTGTGTGTGTGTGTGTGTGTGTGTGTGTGTGTGTGTGTGTGTGTGTGTGTGTGTGTGTGTGTGTGTGTGTGTGTGTGTGTGTGTGTGTGTGTGTGTGTGTGTGTGTGTGTGTGTGTGTGTGTGTGTGTGTGTGTGTGTGTGTGTGTGTGTGTGTGTGTGTGTGTGTGTGTGTGTGTGTGTGTGTGTGTGTGTGTGTGTGTGTGTGTGTGTGTGTGTGTGTGTGTGTGTGTGTGTGTGTGTGTGTGTGTGTGTGTGTGTGTGTGTGTGTGTGTGTGTGTGTGTGTGTGTGTGTGTGTGTGTGTGTGTGTGTGTGTGTGTGTGTGTGTGTGTGTGTGTGTGTGTGTGTGTGTGTGTGTGTGTGTGTGTGTGTGTGTGTGTGTGTGTGTGTGTGTGTGTGTGTGTGTGTGTGTGTGTGTGTGTGTGTGTGTGTGTGTGTGTGTGTGTGTGTGTGTGTGTGTGTGTGTGTGTGTGTGTGTGTGTGTGTGTGTGTGTGTGTGTGTGTGTGTGTGTGTGTGTGTGTGTGTGTGTGTGTGTGTGTGTGTGTGTGTGTGTGTGTGTGTGTGTGTGTGTGTGTGTGTGTGTGTATTAATTACCAGAAATTGCAATGGTGTAAGTGAAAGCCAAAGCGTTGCCAATATTTTCTAACTCAACAGCTTTGCTTTAATTCCTTCTTTTACAATCCATAATTGGAAGAATCGCTTTCCTATCATCATCGATCATACACCGAGAAACTATTTCTCTCTCTCTCTCTCTCTCTCTCTCTCTCTCTCTCTCTCTCTCTCTCTCTCTCTCTCTCTCTCTCTCTCTCGCACATACACGCTCCCTCATTTCTTTTGACTATTTTTCTATGTATATAGACGTTTATAGCGATATGTATATAGTCGTTACCCTCTCACTCATTATTTTTCTCTCACTCATTGACCGCCAGTAGGAATTCACTTTATATAAATATATACCCCCAGCCCTTCAATGTTTCCTTCCTACGAGGCTCATAGCTCTTGTTCACATACACTTCGCCTCGCTCATTTATTTCATTTCACTTGTTTCTTTTTTTTTCTCCAACCTCTACCCTCCTGCCACCCACGCCTTCAACGAGAACTCCGCCGATGGCGAAGTTTCATCGTCGGTGAAGAGCGAGTGGATATAATGTCTTTTTTTGTTTCTTTTCTTTTTTTTTTTGTGTTAACCGTTCACTACTTCAAACGCCAACGATCCATGATTGCTCCTTTCAATCAGCGACCGCGTTCCCCCACCTTGCCCCTTCTGTCGACGTCGGCTCCCCTACAGAAGGAAAAAAGTACTTGGCGAATTACATACGTCTCACTGAGCCGGGAAAATTATATAGAAAAGTTGATCTACCGCGCGGAAAAACCAACATATGGGCGCACCTGGACTTGGCAAAGTTCCGCTGGTGTAAAACCTTCGCGTGTACGGTGTTTTCATTCTTGTTAACTCGGACGAAATTCAGGTATTCTTTTCACGAACCCGAATATTTCACAATTAACGGGGTTTTCTCATGTGGCGGTTATCTTTTTCGCTTTTTTGAGAATTTGTTTGATGAACCGTCACTATGTTTGAATTTTTAGCAGACATTTATAGACTTTTTACAGTCCCTCGGAATTGGCCCCAACAAAAATGATGAGTTGAATTGACTTTAGACCATTCGGAAGACACTAATGTGTAAAAAATGTTGGTTGACGGCTGAAATGATTCCGGAGGTCTTGCCCATCTGAAATTAAAAAAAATCAAACGTCATTTTAATTTGTAGACCTGAGGCCATCGCCGGAACCGAAGTAAAGTCAAATTGTCGAAAATTGAATTTTTGGCATGGTTTTAAAAGTTAATTTTCAAGTTACGTGTTTTTTTTTCGATTCTTTAGCTTAAGGCCATGTGCCACACGCCAGAAAATTTCGACGCGGCCTCTCGTTACGTCGGTAGCGCAGATCTCGTAGTTTTTAACTACGAGTCGCTACCGACGGACAGCGCAACGATCGCGAATTCGGTCTCGATGCTTCGCACTGGGGCGAAGAGTCTCGAAGCCAAATAGACGACGATCGCTGAGCGCGCGCGTGTGTGTGTGTGTGTGTGTTTGCTACGCCGACCGCGTTGCAGAAAGAACGAATCCGTTCTCGCCGCCGTTCGGTCGTACGCAAGCACCTTATATGTATGTGCGTGTCACACAATTCACACAACTATGCGTAGCGACCACGGTACGCTTGTATTGGAAGCATGCGCTCGCTCGGCAGGAGAGCGGTGAAACTTTGTTGCATTTTACATTGTATATGCAGCCATCAAATCGATTTTTTTTTCGACGACGGCCACAACCAAAAGACTCGGGCATTTCCCCATACTTTTTTAATTCATTTAAACAAATAGGCTCGAGCTCAATTTGTAACATCGATGCCGCTTATCGTTAACGATTTCGATCACTGCCAAAATTTCGAGCGACCGAAATTGCTCGAAACTCACTCTACAAAAAAGTGGTAAAATTTTGCAATGCTCATTATTCAATCAAATGCGTTCAGCATTTTATCTCTGCCAGTATTTGGCAGCATTTCTGCTGGTCAGCTTCTCGAACAATCAAGATCGCTAGCCTCGCTCTACGGAAGAGCGGTGAAATTTTGCGATCGCGCATTGTTTAAACAAATGCCCTCGGATCGATTTTTTTGTTGACGGCGGTCATCGGTGGAAATTTCTTTATGGTTGAACTTTCTAGCAAACAGGGTTTGCTAGAGACTCGTATGGTGGAAGGGTGCTAGCATTTCTCCACTCTTTTTTAATTAATTTAAACAAATAAGCTCGAAGACTATTTGGCATCTCGATGTCGCTCATCATCGACGAGTTCGATCTCTGCTAAAATCTCGAGTCACGACCGAGATCGTTCGAGACTCACTCTACAAAAGAGTTGTAAAATTTTACAATGTTCTTTGTTTAAACAATTGCGATCAGCATTTTTTCTCTGCCATGGCTTTTGTTCGGCAGGTTGTCTGCGGCCGACCAAATTCGCGAACGAACGAAATCGACCGGGTCTCACTCTGCGAAAGAGTGGTAACATTTTATTATTACTAAATTATTACTAATTATGCTAAAAAAATACGTTTAGCATTTTTTCTCTCTGCCGGAATTCATCTTCGGCAGGTTTCTCCAAGGATCGAATTTTCTAGCAATGACGATCGGAGAAGTCTCGCTCTACAGAAGAGCGGTAAAATTTTACTATCGCGAATTGTTTAGAGGTCATCGGTGTAAAATTTTCGAAAAATCGTTTTTTTTGGAAGCACTTTTAAAAAATCCTTGGAAACTTAAAAAAATGTACAATGCCCTTTGTTTAAACAATTGCGATCGGTATTTTTTTCTCTGCCATGGCTTATCTGCGGCAGGTTGTCTGCGGCCGACCAAATTCGCGAGCGAACGAGATCGACCGGGTCTCACTCTGCGAAAGAGTGGTAACATTTTATTATTACTAAATTATTACTAATTATGCTAAAAAAATACGTTTAGCATTTTTTCTCTCTGCCGGAATTCATCTTCGGCAGGTTTCTCCAAGGATCGAATTTTCTAGCAATGACGATCGGAGAAGTCTCGCTCTACGGAAGAGCGGTAAAATTTTACTATCGCGAATTGTTTAGAGGTCATCGGTGTAAAATTTTCGAAAAATCGTGTTGTTGGAAGCACTTTTAAAAAATCCTTGGAAACTTAAAAAAAATTCAAATGCTCTTTGTTTAAACAATTGTGATCGGTATTTTTTTCTCTGCCATGGCTTATCTGCGGCAGGTTGTCTGCGGCCGACCAATTTCGCGAGCGAACGAGATCGACCGGGTCTCACTCTGCGAATGAGTGGTAAAATTTTTTTATTACTAAATTATTACTAATTATGCTAAAAAAAATACGTTTAGCATTTTTTCTCTCTGCCGGAATTCATCTTCGGCAGGTTTCTCCAAGGATCGAATTTTCTAGCAATGACGATCGGAGAAGTCTCGCTCTACAGAATAGCGGTAAAATTTTACTATCGCGAATTGTTTAGAGGTCATCGGTGTAAAATTTTCGAAAAATCGTTTTGTTGGAAACACTTTCAAAAAATCGTTGAAAAGTTAAAAAAAATTCAAATGCTCTTTGTTTAAACAATTGTGATCGGTATTTTTTTCTCTGCCATGGCTTATCTGCGGCAGGTTGTCTGCGGCCGACCAAATTCGCGAGCGAACGAGATCGACCGGGTCTCACTCTGCGAAAGAGTGGTAAAATTTTTTTATTACTAAATTATTACTAATTATGCTAAAAAAAATACGTTTAGCATTTTTTCTCTCTGCCGGAATTCATCTTCGGCAGGTTTCTCCAAGGATCGAATTTTCTAGCAATGACGATCGGAGAAGTCTCGCTCTACAGAATAGCGGTAAAATTTTACTATCGCGAATTGTTTAGAGGTCATCGGTGTAAAATTTTCGAAAAATCGTTTTGTTGGAAACACTTTTAAGAAATCCTTGGAACCTTAAAAAATATGATGCATATTCCTTTGTAGCTGAAAAACCCCATTATAAAGTGGTTTTCGAGCTATTTTTAAAGGAAGTCTCCGCCGCTGAAAATCGTCTTTGGCGATGTCTCATGCCGGTAGGCGCAGTTCTCAACTCTTGTAAGCCTATTGTGGGGACAAAGTCACCGACTAAAAATAGTTTTATTTTCGACTAATAGGTGGCATTCGATTACGGGGAAAAAAACTTGTTCAGCTGTAGCTTCTTTGAAAGCGTTGACTTCAAACACGTTTTTTTCAAAATCATGTTTTCGATATCGGGACGGAGCAACACTCAAACAATGTTCGCCCAATCGACTTGAAATTTTAACTGTAGTTTCTTAGATTGCTTTAACAGTCAAGGACGAGCTCTTTTTTTTCGATTGACTGAAAATTGTAAAAAAAATATATCACTTTTTATACCCAACCCCACAAAATTAAAGAAACAGAAAATTTCTTCATTTTTTAAAGTGTTTTTGAAAAGCTGTATCAATGTCAAAAATAGTCGTATCAAGATGAAAAAGAAAAACATTATTAAGCTTCAAGTTTCTAGTTTGAGATCTTTTGGCAAAATAATTTTTTGAGCTATGGTTATCGCGCAATCATAAGAGATAGCGAGAAAATTATTTTTCCAATTTTATTTTTTCAAGGGATTTTTCACAGTTAAATCAATGCATAGGTCCGTTAGCTTGTTTATTCAGTTCCAATTTGGTTTTTTTGTGGTCTCTCTATGTCAACTTTTTGCTGGGATATCCGACTTATAATAAAAAATGTTCCTTTTGTGTTTGATCAATGATATCACAGCAACCAATGATCGCACAGGAAATTATTGCGCAGCTTGAAAAACTTGAATCAATTTCGTACAAGACCCTTTCGTTGATTTTTGAGAAAAAAATCATGTTTTCACCATTAACAGTAGTTTGAAAAATAGGACAAAACATGACATTTTATGGTTTCTCAGTAAATCTACTACTCCATTACAAATATTGGTAGAAAGACTAATGTCGCCACGTTTATTTTTCAGCTTAATGCACCCCCAATAGCCGTGCAAATTTTCAAATTGATCCATCGACCCGTTTTTCCGGACCGATCGATCCAAGTTTTACAAACGAATTAAAGGAACAAGTGTTCCTAAACATCGTGTAATCATGATCAAAATGAAAACACCCATTTTCTTCGACTATTTTTAGAATTTTGCAGTAGTTGCTTGTTAAATTTAAGAAAAAAAATTGAGATATTTAAAAAAATTGTAATCTGTTTAAATTTGTAAATTTTTTCAGGAAACAATGGTGACTCGTTGTTGCCACGCTTCGGCTTTTGCGCACCATAATTTTACTCATCAATTGCATTGATTAAAAGTTGATACCCCCAAGCAGTATTCACTAGTCGATCTGAGAACTTGTATGCCATTAACTGTAGATATTTTCTGCGAAGGTTATCAGGGATACAAAAAACACTTTTTTCAAAAATGATCTCTTGCTTGGAAGAAAAAACCAATGAACAATTTCTTTCGAAAACTAATATTTTTTTGGTAATTTTTTTCTACGTTTTGATAAAAAAAAATGAATCTCTTGTTTTTGTAAACTCTCATTTTTTGCAATTTTTGATCATGCCTAGTTTTGAAAAAAAGATTGTTTTCCATAACCCTAATAACCTTCGTAGAAAATATTGAGAATTAATTGCATAAATGTTCTCAGATCGACTATTAATACAGCTTGGGAGTATCAACTTTAATTGATGCAATTACAGATGAGTGAAATTAAAGTGCGTAAAGGCCGAATGGTGTAAAAAAATGAGTCAGTATTGTTTCCTTAAATATTTTACAAAAAAAAATGTTAATCTCTCGAATTTTTTCTTATATTTAACAAGCAACTAGTGCCAAGTTGTGAAAAAAGTCGAAGAAAGTTAGTATTTTTATTTTGATGATGATTACAAGATGTTTAGGAATAATACACTTGTTCTTTTAATTGTTTTGTCAAACTTCGATTAACCCTTGATAGAAAACGGTTCGATGAATCAATTTGCAGACTAACAGGGGTATGAGGAGTAATTCGAGCTGAAAAAAACGCGGCAACATTAGTCTTTGCATCAATATTTGTAACGTAGTGGTAGATTTACTGAAAATCCAGAAAAAGTAATTTTTTGTCCTTTACCAAATAACGGTTAAGGGTGAAGAAAAAAATCACAAAAATCAACGGTAGGGGCTGGCGGGAAATTTATTCGACTTTTCAAAGCTGCCCTCTAATTCCCGTTACGATAATTGGTTGCTGAGAGATCGATAATCAAAGACAAAAGGATCTTTTTTCATTCGAAGTCGGATATCTCAGCAGAAAATTTGACGTACAGAGATAAAAAGCTAATTAAAGCTGAATAAACAAGCTAACTAACCTATACATTGAGTTAACTGAAACAAAATTCCTTAGTCCGATGACCCCTGAAAAATAAAAACAAATTTTGAATTTTTTTCTGCCGGTATTTTTTATGATTGTGCGATAGCCGTAGATCACAATTTTTTGCCAAAAGATCTCGAAACTATCATCTTGAAGCTTCAAAAGGCTTTTTTCATCTCGATGCGACAATTTTTCACATAGACACAGCGCTTAGAAAACGCTAGAAAATGTAGAAATTGTGTTCTTGTCATTTTCGGAGTCGTATATAAAAAATTTGGTTCAAAACACGACCTTTTTTTTAACTTGTCTCTTTTCTTTAATTATTTTGAAGTTTCCCCTCATTTGACTGCTAAAACGAACGTAATAAACGAAAATATTTTACTCTTAGTTCCACAATTAAATTTACGATAGTTGTACTGCGTTCCACGGAGAGGGTATGAGGTTGAAGTTTGCAACGTTGGAACGCAAAAAAATAAAAATTTATGAAGTCCTTTTTTATATTTCGGCAACCTTTGCTTACAATAATCCTCCAAACATTTTTCAAGATTGTTGGTCGCGTGTCGTTCAAAGAGACGCGACCAACAATCGTCACCGTGTACTCCGATCTAAGGGGTCACACTGTGGAATTAAAAAAAATGGTTTTTTTTTTACTGGACTTAAAAGATGCTTTCAACCATCTATAATAAGGAGAAAAAAGTTTGGTACCTGTAAAAAAAGGTCCGCAGGCCAGCATGGGTCTGCGGTGGCAGTGGCTGGCCCGTGTGCGAGACATCGACCGTTTTTCTTAAAACACAATTTTTCAAAACGGCATGCAGCATAACTCCAACAATTTTCATAATTTTCACTCCCAATTTTGGGTACATGTTTAAAATAACATTCCGAAGCGCAATAAGTACGGGATTTTCTATGAGTTATTTATAACATTAGTTATTACCAAATGATTGTGCTTTTTTTGTCGAAAATTAAGTTTTTGGTTTAATGCTTGCCAATTACACAAAAAATAACATTGTCACAATTCTCTACGTATTTCTCTAGCTATACTCGTGAAAATTAATAGAATTTTTTAAATTTTATTCTAAAATCAAATTTGCGTCAGCTATACTGCGTGCCGCAGAGCGTCTCAAATTCAACATGCCTCGCCAGAATGGCTCCAGCGTCACCTTTTGGCATAATTTTTCAATATAAATTTCATTTTGTTCACTTCAAGATATGACTAATAACATCCTTGAATATTAATATTCTCTTATTTGTCCTTCTACAAAACAAAAAACAAAAAATCGCGAAATATCACTCAATTTTGGACGTTTACAGTGGTGTAAGCCCTTATGGTAAAACGAGCGTGCGCTCTTGATTTATATCGATTTTGTTCAAATTTTAACCAGACATTGTTCATATTATTATGCAAGTCTGAGTGAAATTTCAGAACAGTTGACTATTTACATTGGGAGATAATGGATTTTTGAATAGCAACTTTTAACACTGCAGGGTCTGCATTGGCCGAAAGTCAGGTCACTTAATTCGGCGTACCATTCTATTGTGTTTATGGATTTTGAAAAAAAAATATGATTAGATAGTAAACTAGTTAGGGGACGAGTGAAAAAGTTTGAATTGTCTTTACTATTCAGCTTTGCTAAAGACGTTTAGTAACGACAGAATAACTCTCGGTTAGAAATATTTATCCCCTGTAATAAGAAGACATTATGCAACACCGCAGAACAGCGTTGTTCAATATTTTTAGAAAAAAGTTAATTATTGTGCTCCTAACGTTAAACACTTTTAACGTGAAGAAAAAGATTTGCGTTATAAACATTAATATTTTATATTGTTTATGTTATTACCTTATGTCTTTTTAAAGAGGACAAATATTTTTCACGGAACATTACTCTGTCTAAATTTCAATGCAGACCCTACAGTGTTAAAAGTTGCAATTTTAAAATCAATCTCCGAATCTAAATAGTCGACTGATCTGACATTTCACTGAAACATGCATAATGATACGAACAATGTCTGGTTGAAATTTAAACAAAATCTATAAAAATCAAAAGCGCACGCTTTATCTACCTTAACGCGTTCAACCGTTGACCATTCAATTCTGTTGGTCTGAAGGTTTGGCCCCGTCGACTCTGAGTATGAGATGATGGTAGCCGTAACCATTGAGATGCAATGGTCCTCGCCCTTTGTTTTAAAATGTACATACGTAAGTGAAAGTCCTTGCACAGATTGCTGGTGCTCTCGGAGAGATTGAAGACAGCGGTGATATCCTTGCGGACACTGGGAGGCTATACTGTGGCCGCGACGAGTGACACGGTTTCTCATCCTCGGCAGTGCCTTCTTGCTGCCCTTGATAAATCCGTTGGTCCATCTAGATGGTAAATCCGACGCTACATTAGTTCAGGTTTCTACATGCTAGTCCAGTTACCATACCTAGCATGTGTAAGCATACGCTATCAGTACGAGTATTAGTATGGTGAGGATACGGAACCAGTATATTTTACTATTGCAGAGTATACCAGTACCATACTAGTAACACACACACTTGCGTGTAGCGGTGTACTACCGTACAGGTATACCAAGGGTCTTCTATCTTTGTACGCCATACCAATAGTACTCTCGGTCATCAGGGTGAAGGTATAGAGAAATCGCCACCGGTCCACAAATCAACCGTGTTTGAGACGTGACAGTTTTGCGTTCGTAGGCAAAGAGTGTTGACCTTTCGTGCACCATTTTGGTCGCACACTGATCAGGAAATCGAGGATTTCGAGGGGTAATGGAAGTGGCTACGGATCATCGGAAAATATGCTATCTGCGATTTTTTCACAAATAAATACCGAGGTATTTCTGCGAAGAGCAAATAAGCTTGAGTTTTTTGCACCGGAGCCGTTGGCTGTTTGACACATCGGCGAGCGAGAAAGCAATGCGAGGGACGATCGTGGCAAATTACATAGTACGTAAATTGAGGTTATAGCATGTACGTACCTTGAATTCCGGTGTTTTCTTCTTCGCCTTCTCGCTGTCCCTATGTCCCTCGATCTTCTTCGTGTAATCGGCTGCGGCTGTTTTCTCGTCGATTATTTCATTGTCGGTTTTCGTCGTCGGTGGTGTGCCGGCGTCGTGATGCGTTCTTCACAGCAAAAAAAACTCACCAAAACGCGACGAAAACAAACTTCACTCGATCACACACACTATTCAAATTCTATGACACACATCGTATGAAATATATTCCGAACGAATGTTCGAGGTTATGGCCGGAGGTTATGGCTCCGGCTTTCGACCTGTCAAAAAATAAATTTGTTCCGGAAGGAGGCGAGCGCAGTCGGTAAAAACAAGACGAAGCGAGCTGCGCGCCGCCAGTGAGAAAACGGATGAACTGAACGCTCGCTACAGTACCTGATATTTTGAGCTTTGTTGGTACATTTTTGCTGAATTTATGTAAAAATTTCAAAATGCTTTTTCTCCGCCATTTGTTCATGAAAACAGGTGAAACAAAGCTCAAAATGTGTGCTTTTTCACTGTCGAGAGCATGATTCGCGCCAAATTAACGAAAATGCGATGCAATGGTTAATAATTCACAGTTTTTCGCATGGTAACTACAAACTGCAAATTTTTTTTCGAAATTTTGGAAAATTTCGCGAATCATGCTCTCGGAGCAAGCGCCCTGCATGCACACAACAAATTTCATTCCAATTGGATGAGCCGTTCGGGAGAATTCCCATTTCAAAATTTCGATGCGGTCGGAGGCATGTGGCACATGGCCTTAATAATACTGTGGCAGCTATCCAAAGTTGTTTAGTTCGGGTGAAAACTATAGATGTGCTGACTATACCGTAGACATTTGAACCAAATCCGCTCAACAGTTTTTGAGATATCATAGAAGCCAATTTGAAAAATACAGTTTTGCGAAAAACCTGAGTAAAAGTTCAAGTACGGTAAGCACGAAGGAAATGTTGATTTTTCGATTTGAGCCAAAAATGTTTTTTTATTTTTTATTTTTTGGGGCTTGAAATTCCGAACTTTGAATGATCAGAACGCTCAAAACTCCGAAAGAATACTACCGCGAAAGATCAAAACTCCGAAAGAATTTTACACGAAAGACCAAAACTCCGAAAATCTGAACACCGTCAAAATAATCCGGCTCTGGAAGTTTTTAAAGTGTCAAAATTTTCAATAAAACGACGAATTATTTAAAGAATTTTTTTTATTAAGAAGTGATTTTACGTCAATTTTAAAATTTGTCGAGACGATGTTATACGTTCTACATCATTTACAGTCAACTGTGTAGACTTTCGCTGGCATAATCATGACGAACCTTGTAATTTCGGAAAATTAAAATTAGCCATTTTAAACCGTCGGCGCATTCAAAGTTCGGAATTTCAACCCGGCCCTCTTGTCAAAATCATACCAGCGAAAGTCTACCCAGTTGCCTGTAAATGATTTAGAACGTATAACATTGTCTAGACAAATTCCAAAATTCACGCCAACTCACTTCTGAATAAAAAAAAATCCTTGAAATAATTCGTCGATTTATTGCAAATTAAAAATTTTTTTAAACTATCATAGCCAAAATATTTTGACGGTGTCAAGATTTTCGGAGTTTTGAGCGTTCTGACCATTCAAAGTTCGGAATTTCAACCCGGCTCCATCTTGAATTTCGGAACATTAAAATTCAGAATTTTAAACCGTCGGATCATTCAAAGTTCGGAGTTTCAACCCGGCCTCGATTTTTTGAACATGTCACATGGGACGACCGCCTCAACTGATTTTCGTCTATAATCAAGTAAAAATACATCCCAGTATTTTGGTAAAATTTCAAGCCAAGTTATCGAACTTTTAACCAAAAATTACGACTCTAAAAATCGTTTCAATTATACGGCACATTATGGAGATGACACGTTGGCCACATGTCTATGTAAAAATTTACACACCAAATAACTCCAGATGCCTGATATAAAGTACTCAAAGCGAGTTGAAAATTCTAAAGATTCCGTATCGACCACAAAACAGGGGGTCACCAAATGTTTAAAGAAAATATTAATGAGAAAACTTAGCAAAATGTGACTAGCAGAAGAATTTTCGTAGCCACGACTCTTCAGCGAAAATGTCAAAAACTACTATATTTGGGCGAAATTTTTCATTCCAGTTTATCATTGGGTATAATAATTTATTATGCCGTATTTTTATTAAGCACCACTCTACCTTACCGATTACTCAAACGGGCCCACTTGTGCCCTCACAATATACGGCCCTCCGCGAACGGAATGAGATAGTGAAAATAATAACCAATGAAAAATCAAATTCCAATTCTGTATCGATAACAAAAAATTTCATCGAATTCCTCGAGTGACCAAAGCACAATTCGGTACAAACGTTCAATGATAGTCTGGTCTAACAAAAAATGTAATCCCGATATCTCAAAATTTAATTATACATCTTTTTCACATTTCTCATAAATGTAGCATTATAAATACGGTTTTTCGTTGTAAATGCAATTTTTCGACCTTTCGAAACATCCGGAAAATATTTTCACTCGGATGTAGACAAAACAAAAAACAAACGCCCAACAAACCCAAACAGACTCCCCATGAAAGGAAAGCCTCGTCTGTGAGTAAGGAAAAAAATTAGCTGCAATTCATGTTTCCAGGGAGTTTTCTCCTTTTAATTATTAATTACTGGATGGAGATTCAAGATGAAAGAATACCATAAATGTACAGTATTTTACATCGACGCATCTCGACGTTTGCAATTACGTGTACTTTAATTACTCGCAAAGTAAATAATAGTGCAGCGGAAAAGAAACTATATTGTCTCGACCATTCATGCACATTGGCAAAAAATCTTTTTTCTCTGAAAGAACTGCATGAGAGAATAAATATATAAAGGACCAGAATAAATAAATAAACGTATGTAGGTCGTGAAAAAACATCTCAGAATTGAGTTTCCTTATTCTTCTCTCTCTCTCTCTCTCTCTCTCTCTCTCTCTCTCTCTCTCTCTCCCTCCCTCAATCTCTGTGTTTCATATATTTTAATCAAGCCATAATAAAGTAGGAGAGAAAAGCCACGAGAAGTGCACAAATAAGAGCAACGTCAAGAATGATAAAATGATCAATTTCCAAGTTCTAAGCGAAATTTTTCGTGGAGCGAAGGGTCGTTGGTAATGATAATTTGTGTCGAAGCAAAATGAGACCAGCGAGTAATTTTTTGTCCGGAAAATGAGAATGAAGTTCAGCTACGAGGGCAAAGGAAAATTTTGTAGAATGTTCGCACAGCCATTATTGTATCAAAGAAAAAAATACGCAGTGTCAAAGTGATAACCCATTGATGCATTTTTATAAAATTAATTAATGGCTTCATTGCTCTGGTATATCAATCGGATGCATCGATACACTTGATTATGATCGAATGTATTGATGCACTTGATTATGATCGAATGAAGATTGAAGGACGATTCCGATGAAATTGTGTTGGAAAGGGAGGTGCGTGGGCGGTAAAAGTGTACTCGACTATATTTGCACTCGTCTAAATGAAGCTCTGGACATATTAATTGGAATCAAACGAGATATTCAGATACGTATGATTAAAGGAGAGGGGGGGGGGGGGGGCAAAATTGGCCCGATTAAATACATACCTCGTCAATGCACGTACGTGGGTACAACCATCGAAATATAAAATTCTCCCCGTTTGTCTCAAAGCCGCGTAGTTCGATCGCACGCCGTGACGCACGTCCGCCAATAGACCAATACAAGGTTGTATTTTTTTAAACCAGATGTCATCAGTGATCTATACGGATTGGTAGAATGAGGCAAATAAATAACTCGTAATAATCGTACAGCGTATGCATTTTTAGCAAATGAAGGATTGCAATCTGGTGATTTTGTCAGGCGAAAATTGCGTATCCGAAACTTATTAAAATTTCGGAAAACGTGATAAAAATGTTCGGGCCCAAACAATTGGAATATTGCAGCGTACATTTTTTTTACAAGCGCAGTTTCCGAAAGCTATACGTTTCTCCGAAAATTGCTCTATTTTTTTCGAAATTTATTAACATTTTTCCGAAAGTTGATCAATTTTTGTCGAAATTTGTTAAAATTTCTGCGCAAATTGAGCAAATTTTTTTCGAATTTTATTTAAATTACTTCGGAATTTATTTATATTTTTGGAAGAGCGAGAGAGAGAGAAAGAGAGAGAAGAGTTGGTCACAGCCTGAAACCATATCCCCCAGTAATTACTAAAATTACAGAGGCTATTTCTAATGAGTAAAAGAACAGAGCTTTTTTTCTCCCTAGACTTTTGGGTTTGCGAATTCAAGCCAATTCACTTTGGTAAATTTGAGACGAACTTTAAGACGATTTAAAAATATAATTTTTTTAATCGCCCTAATGGATGTCCGCAAAATTAGTCCTTCCATTTCTCTCTCTTTCTCTCTTTCTTCACCTACATCTATATCGTGGTTCATTTCAGTGCTGCCCTCCAGACTGCCATCTCTTACACATTTTGTGGGATTTTGTTCTTTTTTTTTTTTCTTTAGTGCTCCTGAGAGTCTTGCAAGTGCACATAAACGGCCGCGAAAGACTGATAAAACTTTAACCACTGTCCATTCTCTCCGCATCTCTCACAGTCTTTCGCATCCTTTCTCTCCCGCTCTCTCCGAGAGCCTGCAAACTCACGGCCACGCGGAAAAGTGCCTAGTCTACGTGCCAGTTCTTCCGGAAGTAGGAAACTCAAGTTTGCCCTCTCGTTTGTTCCTCGTTTCTCCTCAACTATTATACAACTCCCGTTTGTGGGCATATAATTCTTCGCAACATTTATGCTGCCGCGAGGAGTATTTGGGTCGGAATATCAAAGTGTATTTAAAACGTGGATCATTTGTGTGGCGAGAGGCTAAAATGCAGTGGCAGTGGAGGACAATTAAAAATATGCCACGTGTTCCTAACTTTTGCACTTTTTCGTAAGTTTTTTATCGTTCTGGCAGTTTTGCCGTATTATCGTAATTATTTTCTCTAACATGACTTTATATGTATGTACACTACGGTGGCACGATTTTGAGCTCTATTTTTTGCCTTTTTCTCGCCATCCTATTATCTTCTTTAAGGTGTTATACGCAGTTGCAAGGACAAAAAAGTCGTTTTTTCACGATTTTTTTCTGGAAAAGGATTTCATTTGGGCTAAACGAAAAGTATTAGGCAGTGCAGTGGCATCTTTTAGCTTTAGATTGGCATTTTTTATTTTCAAAAATATTCATTAACGTTGCCCCTGTAGGAAGTCTCCTGGACCCCGAAAAAAAGTATCTTCGGTTTGGATTATCTAGAATGAAATAACCAAAAAGATTCTTTTAGGGGATAGATGAATCCAGGTATTGATCGAAGGAATAGTCGAAATTTTAATTTTTGACAAAATGGTCGCTCCTGAAAGAAACAATTTGGATTTTCGACCAAATTTTTTTCGTTAAGTCGTTGAAAAAAAATGTAAATAATTATCGGAAATCCTATTCCTTCGATCAATACCTGAAGAACATATCTGACAAGGTTGTGTTAAAATTGCAGACCGATCGGTTGAGCCGTTTTTGAGAAATCGTACTCACCGACTTTGAAAACACCGTTTTGAGCAAAACGCGTTTGAAGTTTCGGGCGCTTACTCTGTAGCGCTCCGAGCGTCCTTACAATTATGTGTGTATTTCCGAGAATATTCGCTGGATCGATGTGAAATTTTCAGGGAATCTACTCACATATTTGTATATTCCGAAAATACAATTTAAAAAAAAATCGATTTTTTTTTAAATTTCTAACTGCGTATAACCCGTTAAAGAAAAAAAAATTGTCGCGAAAGCTGCGAGCCGTCAAAAAATACTTAGACGTCGCTCAAGCCTCCCAAAAATTTATTTTTAATTAAAAATCGATTTTTTTGTCCACTTCTCACTCATGAATTTTACGCTTTATAATTTTTTAATTAACCTGGCGAAAGCTCTAGCCGGCCAATGAATATTTTGCGGTTGCTCACGAGCTTCGAAATTGCCAATTTTTACAATTTTGATTTCACTTTTCTCCCTCATAAATTTGACGCTTTGTAAAATGTTCAAAACAATTAATCCTTTTTTTCTTTAAAAACAGATTGTTCCAAATTTACCTCACACTTCTAACCCAAGGATTATAATCTTTGTATCCATAAAATAATTCTTTAAAGGTCTTGTCTGTAAACAAAATTGTAGGTAGTTTCATTCGTAAAATCGAAATGGCAGCTGTTTTCCGCGCATCGTAATGCGTCCCACAGTTGGTCTCGTTAGTCAAATTGCGGACCGATCGCAGCTTTACTTTGTGACGAGCGACGCCATCATACAATAATACGCAATAACACATAATAACACATATCGTCTGATTGGTGTTTGTTACAAATTAATATAATAAATTATTCTAAAAATGTAACACTTCGCTGTTTATTTTGTTTTCATGCAACGAGGAATCATAGTACATGCGAGATTTATTTTTTGGCGGAAATTCTGAATTTCGAAAACCTTCAGCGACCACTAAATATTCATTGGCCGGCTAAAGGGTAATTTGAAAATCAAAAAGTGTAAAATTCATGGGTGAGAAGTCGACGAAAAAAAAATTTCAATGAAAATTTCAATTTTTGGGAGGCTTGAGCGACTAAATATTTTTTTACCACTCGCAGCTTCGGCGACAATTTTTTTTGTTCTTTAAAGAAAATAATCGGATGGTGAGAAAAAGGGGAAAAGATCGGGCTCAAAATTGTTCCACCCTCTACACACACACGCGCGCACACACACATATTCATACAGGATGACTTTTATAAGGTGGCCATGTGTTTTTTAAGGGTTTTGGGCGGTGATTTTGCGACTGATAAAAATATGATCTTTAATGGTTTTTCAAGCTCGCGTTGAAAAAAAATATATCGTATTTTTGTCACGAATAGTATTTGCCAGAGAAAATAGCGTATACTGGAAAAACATGAAAATTCCATTTTGCGTGCAGAAGAATGACGTTTATATAATCCCAAATACGGAACACTCCCGAAAAACTTGATTTGTGCCCCCCGTCATGAAGGAAAAAATTATCAAACATACGATTTAAAGTTGATAGATCGGAATTTAATCAGTGGAACAAATGAGCTAAACCAGGCACGGGCGCGCTATAGGAGCTGACGTAACAGCTGCAACCGACGTTGCCCAATTATGTACAACATAATTGTACATAAAGTACAATAATAATAATAATATTAACGACAACGTTATTACTATATTATCGTTTATTATTTTTCATTATCACTGTATTAAAATTGTTATTAAATATGTGCAATTAGTATTAATATTATCATCCATAATAATAATAACAATGATAATAACAATAACAATATTATTATTTTATTATGTTTATTACTAAATGAATGCAACTTTTATTAAATATTATGCTGCATATATGAATCGGTATAAGTGTATATGGATGTATATATCATCTATAACCAGTACATGCGATATATCTACTATTGCATTATTGTTCTTGTTGTTGTTATCTAATTCTATATCTAATATATCTAAGTTATCTAAGTTATATATATTATGAGCGCTAATTTACGAGAATTAGATAACAAGGGGCCATTCATAAAACACGTGACGCAGTGAGGGGGGGGGGTCAGGCAAATCGTCACACTTTGTCACAGGGGGGTGGGAGGGGGGTCGAGCAAAAGTCACGAGACGCTATAAGCATATTAAATCTGGAAAAGGGTGATACTGAAACGCTGAAAATTTTCTGTACTGCTCACCCAAATTTCCGACTACGAGGAAGTCGCAACTTCTCTGATATCGATTGAGACTCACCTGAAACATCCTCGGGAAGACATTGCATTCTAGGTGCATCGTGATAAAAGATTATCAAATTATTTATTATTCATGTGCGTGGGGTCGTCCATTAAGGCCTTAGGCCACTCTAGAGGCCGAAAAAATAGGCTTTTTGGGGATTTTTTTTCAGAAAAACTGCAAAATAAATCGAGATTACAAAAAAGGGTGTTTATCATACATATCGGTGACTGTATACAATAGTTTTTTTTTGAAGCGATTAATTTCAAAATGGCGGCTGTGCAGCGTTTATCTCAAAACTGCATTTTTTAAGTTGGCCGGAAACATAACTCAGACAATTTTCAACCGATTCACTTGAAATGTTGAATATATCTTGAAAAATACATTGTTTATGGAAGTACGTAGGATTTTTTTTTATATTGCATAATTCATTTGTTATTAAAAATTATCTGACGATTTTTTAGGCAAACTTTTGGAAAGTGTAAAATTTCGTCAGATAATTGTTAATAACAAATGAACTATGCAATATAAAAAAAATCCTACGTACTTCCATAAACAATGTATTTTTCAAGATATATTCAACATTTCAAGTGAATCGGTTGAAAATTGTCTGAGTTATGTTTCTGGCCAACTTAAAAAATGCAGTTTTGAGATAAACGCTGCACAGCCGCCATTTTAAAATTAATCGCTTAAAAAAAATTATTGTATACAGTCACTGATATGTATGATAAACACCGTTTTTTGTAATCTCAATCTATTTTGAAGTTTTTCTGAAAAAAAAATCCCCATAAAGCCTATTTTTTCGGCCTCTAGAGTGGCCTAAGGCCTTAATGGACGACCCCACGTATAAATTATACGTTTTTATATATTACATATATATTTACTTAAAGTAAACAATATAAATTGTTCGTTCTGAAGTAGCTTATTAAAATGGTTTTAGTATTTTACTTGCTTCGTTTTGTTGAAAGAAAAAGGAGAGCAGAAGGGGGGGGGGTGGTCGGGCTCCATGTCACGTAATTTTCAGGAGCGGCAGGGGGGGGGGGCACCGGCACCAGTCACGAAACGTCACAAAGGGGGGAGGGGGGTCGAATATTGATAAAATTTGCGTCACGTGTTTTATGAATAGCCCCTAACAACAAGAACTATAATGCAATAGTAGATATATCGCATGTAATTGTTATAAATGATATATGCAGCATAATATTTAATGAAAGATGCATTTATTTAGTGATAGACAAAATAAAATAATAATATTGTTGTGTTATATATATATATATATATATATATATATATATATATATATATATATATATCTTCTCAAACCAAATGACTTTGATCTTTGACTCGTCGCAATAAGAAAAATAAAATACAAAAAAGAACACACATACTTATACGCAAGGAGTGATAAAACGTGTTTGAGGCGGGTGAAAAAAAAAGTGCTATCGTTTATTTCAAAAGCGGTTGGTGCGATGGAAGGACGGCAAACGAGGAGATGAGCGAGGGTGAAAATGGAAAAAACGAAGAAAGAGTGGAGGCGCGAGAGGAAATAGAGGGGAACAACGAGCCGAGAGGTTTGAATGGTCAGTGAGAAGGGAGACATAACGACCGTCCATTTGTATAGCAGCACCGGGGTCGAAAGAGGCGAGAGAGAGAGAGAGAGAGAGAGAGAGAGAGAGAGAGAGAGAGAGAGAGAGAGAGAGAGAGAGAGAGAGAGAGAGAGAGAGAGAGCGAGAGAGAGAGAGAGAGAGGGTTAACCTGAAAAGCGAGAAAGAAAAAAGATAAATAGGGTTGATTGATGTGCTCGTGAGGGGCCGTAGAGCGTCAACCGAAACGACAGCATAAAATTTCTCTAAGTGCGTCGCTATGTTTATGTCCATCCAGACGGAGGGGCAGGTGGCAGGGGTGTCTACCGCGGGACGAAAAAAAAAAAAAATCACCTCCCTGTTTTATTCCACTCCCATTGTTGTATATCCTGCGGAGCTTAAATCGCTCGGTCCATACGCCGTTTATCGAGAATTATTGAAAATTCGACTCTCGACGGTCCCACGCGCGCTCCCCGTTCTCGAGAGGTGCTCAATTTCGTTCCCGTGCTCACCCGAGCGTAGGGCAAAAATTTACTGCAACGAGAAACTGTTTCCCTCGATCCTTACCCATCCATTACCCTACTTGATATGGAGCTAAATCCATTACCGTAATTGATATAGAACTTAAATCCGCGTTCGTCCTTTCCCTGTCTCCAGGCACTCGCGGTCGCTTCGTGACGACAAAAAACCACTTTGAATATTGCTTAAAAAAACAACAGGCAAGAGACGTTCTCTCGGGTAATTTATGCTTTTCCTATTATTTTCAATGCGCGATTGCATTAAAATACGAACTACAGTGACGATGATATGGAAGAGGCGAATTTGAGGGAGATTTCTTTAAAATTTTCGTTATAGACATTATTGTAGTGAGTATCGTATAATTAGATGATGATCTGAGATAATTGAATGATCATTACGGTGATAGGATGCTTTGATGGTGCAGCGATTTTCGGCTACTGAGAAAGTCTTGTTTTGCGAAAGCATGAGAGTACGTTTGCAGCCAGGGTAAGCGATCGGAGTTCATCGCGGTTTATCAGACTATCTGATGTTTGGGAGTTGATTGGGATTATATTTCAGTGTACTTATAGATCTATGCACGTGCCCTATAGATCTATTCGTTTACCCTATATAATATAATATATAGGGTAAACGAATCACCCTATATAATATATATAGGGTGATTCGTTTCAGGGCAACTTTTTTCTTTACCCATCGTACCCGAAAACCTTTATTTGGTACCCAAAAAGGATCTTTCGTGAAATATTTAGAGGTCGCGAATCAAAATTGAAGGTTTCCCATTTGATTAACATTGAAAAAAATGTTTTTCTCATTATTATTGTTACCATTCCGCGAATTTTGATATCGCGATATTTTCCAAGTGGGTTCTCATAGGAAATATGATACTCAGCAATAAAGTTCATTGAGCCATGGCCGTAAATTCAACCGTTTCAGCGGTATCATTATTTCAAGTGAATATTGTGCGAAAATATCTATTCAAACGGCTGTAACGCCCAAGCTATTAGATATATCGAAAAAATTCCGACGAGAACTTTGTAGAGAAAGTAATTTTCTACAAAAAAGTCCTATAAGCCGAGCCCGTAAATTCAAGTCTTTCTCAGCTATAGGTGGATGAAGTAAAATAAATAATTTTTTTTTTAAACAAAAAAATCTATTTATTTTACTTCATCCACCTATAGCTGAGAAATAGTTGAATATATATATATATATATATAGCTCTATTTTTTCCTTTTTCTCACTACCTAATTATCTTCTTTAAAAGAAAAAAAAATTGTCACGAGAGCTGCGAGCGGTCGAAAAATATTTACAGGGTGCTCAAATCTCCCAAAAGTTTAAATTTTCATTCAAATTTTTTATTTCCCGTTCACTTCTCAGCCATGAATTCTACGCTTTATAACTTTTAAATTAATATCGCAAAAGCTCTAGCCGGTCAATCAATATTTAGTGGTCGCTCAAGAGCTTCGAAATTTCCAATTTTCGCCAATTTTTTTTACTCGTATCACTCATAAATTCAACGCTTTGTAAAATCTTCAAAACAATTAATCGATTTTCTTTAGAAACAGATTTTTTCGAATTTACCTCACACTACCAACCCAAGAATTATAATCTTTGTTCTCATAAAATAATTCTTTAAAGCTCTTGTCCGTAAACAACATTATAGGTCCCCCGTTTTATCGTGTTAGAAGCGTGAGGTAAATTTAAAAAATCCGTTTTTGAAGAAAAAAAGGATTGATTGTTTTAAAAATTTTACAAACTGCTCAATTTATGAGTGAGAAGAGAAAGAAAAATTTGCGACAATTGAAAACTTCGAAGCTTCCGAGCGACCTTTAAATTGGCATTGGCCGGCTAGAGCTGTCGCGAGATTAATTTAAATATTATGAAACGTAAAATTCATGGTTGAGAAGTGGACGAAAAAAATATCGATTTTTTAATAATAATTTGAATTTTTGGGAGGCTTACCGGAAGACCGCTCGCAGCTTTCGCGACAATTTTTTTTCTTTATAGTAAATAATTGGATTATGAGCAAAAGGAAAAAAAATAGAACTTAAATTTGTGCCACCCTTACCCGTGCGGAAATTGAGTTGGGGCTGTGATCGGGCCCCAATAATATTCCCCTAACTTTATTCGGGCCCTAATCTGGAAGCCACATGAGGGCCGTTAGTGGCCGGTCACACTTTGTCAACAAGGGCCATTAAAGGCGCAACGACCGGGGCCTTATAAGTTGCCTCAATGGCGCCTCATCAAAACCATTTTAGCGCCCTGAAAATGCCTCAACGGCGCCTCATCATAACCATTTCAGCGCCATAAAATATCCGTATCAGTGGATATATGTGTATGTTAAATGCGTCAGGGTATATCTGTATTTGTTTTTATGTAATTGTTCATGTGCATAGGTGTGGGCGTGAGTACATGTGTATGTATGTGTGCGCGCGTAGAAATGTGATTGCGTATTTGCATGTGAGCCTTTATGACAAACTGCCATGACAAAATTAATACAATAAATAATCCATTCGAAGGAATGGATGTGTAGTAGAAAAAAAAATGTATGCGTCTACTGAATCACTAGAATCTATTTCCATTGAGGGAAATATCTGGAAAACAAAGACCTATTTATTTACTTATCCTACACAGTCAGATAAAGTTTATGAATGGGAAATATCAGCGAAGTCTTCAGAAGAAATAATTTTCCCTATGATGAGTATTGAGCGGAAATTAGTTGCTATAAAAATGTCGAGAAAACCGGTTGGGACTGTTCACACTTATGCGCTAGCATTACTCCATGTATGAGTGAAACTATGAGTAATTGTTTGTATCTATGTAAAAGGTTTCGTTAATTTGATAAATAAATACTGTCTGATGTTTGTCTGCATATTTGTGTTCATCGTTGATTTTTTATTTGCTAATGCCCTTACGCTTTTCCCAATTTACTTTCGATAATATTATTCGATCGATGTATATAATCGATTTGAATAATTGAAATACCATCAACCATGTAGCCTAAGCTATTTATACTGGTTTATCGCTATAATAGTCAGATCTGGGCCTATTGTGGAAATCCCTACTTGTTTATTCCTATACTGGCCAAGTTTGGGCCAATTGTGGAAATCCCTACAGGATTATCCCTATAATGGCCAAGTCGGGGCCTATTGTGGAAATCCCTACAAGTTTATCCCGATAATGGCCAAGTCTGGGCCCATTGTGGAAATCCCTACTAGGAAAAGCACTAGGAAAGCCCTGGAAGGCCCTTATTTTTATTAGGGATGCCCTATCAGTTTTCCGCACGGGTATATATATATATATACTACTGTGTCCAAAAAATAAGGTGACATTTGAATTTAAGCTGCGCGCGTCGAAGGATTTGGAGAATTTTTTTTTTTTTAGGTTGGTAGTACTGTCAGTGACATCTATGTCAAATTTACATGTCAAAATATTCATTAGTGTTTGAGATACGCGTCGTTTTGTGAGCTGCTAAAAGTGAGTTTTTCGTTGCCACGATAATGCACCATCCCACACTGCACTCGTAATTCGTGATCATTTCGCCAAAAATTCAACCCATATCGTTCCGCAACCACCGTATTCACCTGATCTGGCGCCGTGCGACTTCTGGCTGTTCAGCAAGCTCAAAAGATCGCTCCGGGGACACCGTTTTGATACGATAGAGGAGATTCAAGCCGCAGCGAAGACGCAACTGAAGGCCATCCCGGAAAGTGACTACAATCAGTGTTTCGAAGATTGGAAAATCCGTTGGCATAAGTGCATTGCATCGGGAGGGGATTACTTTGAAGGGGATGAAATTGATTTGGAAAAATAAATAAAGAATTTTCGAAATAAATACAATGTCACCTTATTTTTTGGACACAGTATATATATATATATATATATGAAGAAAAACAATTCTAAAGAATTAAACTTTGAGGACCGTCTTATTAGTAGTCAATTGTCCCTATACTCAATAGACTCCCTGACGTCTTTGAAATCACTCTAAGATAGATGTGAGCACATTCAAGAGGCGATGCCTAGTTGCAAAAGTCGAAAAATCACTTTCTTTCGAAACCAATATATTTTGACAGTATATCATTTTATAAATGTTCCTTACAAATTTCAAGATGGTCATATCAAATTTGACAGATTTCTAGGCTGTTATGTCAATGCTCGTTCGGAGCGTTGTTCGAAACTTTAAACGCTTTTTTTCTCGAAAGTACGTTTTCAAAGTCGATGAGCAAAATATCTCAAAAAACGACTGCATCGATCTTCTGAAATTTATAGGGCTTTTTCTAGATGTAAAAATATAGTATCAGATCCAAGGACTTTTTTCC
This sequence comes from Ophion ellenae, assembly GCA_963210295.1. Lineage (NCBI taxonomy): Eukaryota > Metazoa > Arthropoda > Insecta > Hymenoptera > Ichneumonidae > Ophion > Ophion ellenae. The sequence goes on along the minus strand of OY723388.1, from coordinate 48,181,439 downwards.
GCTGTACCTATAGTTTCAATTCGATGAACGTAAAATGCCAATTTTTCGCAAAAATCAAGACTCAATTTGAACACGCACCATTTTTTTAAATGTTTTATTTCGGAAACTCCTTCGATCGATCATGGGATAAATTAATGTACTACCAAAATCTGTTTATTTTTTTTTATATTAGAATACTGGGTTCCGCAAGTCATTGCTCACCGCAAAAGCCGTTTTCGAGAGGTGCTTCCCGAACCTCGGCTGCAAATCGATTACAATTTAATATTGTGACGCAAAAAAATTACAAAGTTTTCTTCAGATGATACTTTTTGAAATGACTAATTCTCGTATTCATTTATCATTACAAGTTTCCAAAAAACATTCAAAAATGAGCTTTTTTTCGACTGTCGCAACTAGGCACCACCCATTAAGTGAAGGTCATTTCAAGGACGCTCCAGTGTTTGAAATCAACGACCCGTTTGAAACAATTTCAAGGACCATCGTCAGGACAGCCAGATGAGCTGATAGCCAACATTACACGGATATAATAGCTTCAAAACACCCCTTCCCGATGAATATAGATACATACATGAATATAGATAGTATGTCCTCTAAGCAGAGAGGTCCTTTGGCATCTCTGAAATACGCAGCGAGTATCTGAAAGCTCCTCTCGTAAGCCATTGATTAAAAGTACATTTAGAGCACATGCTCCCACCCCCTTCGCTCCCTCTCTCGCATTCTGCCACTTGTCTGCCCCCGGCCATATCGAGTGCCCTATCTATATAACACGACAAACTCAAAAGCCCCTTGGAAGGTTAATGAATCATGAGGAGCTATTGACCTATGAATGGAGGTTCGTCATAAACGAATATCCAAAATGTACGTATCAGAAGCGAAGAGCCTACGGGTAAAGTTCGCTTGCATATACGGCTGTTGGAACGGCAGTGTACCTGCGAAAATGGAAACTTGGAGGCGAAAATCCAAAGCGAAAGTGTAAGTGACACCGAAAGAGGATGTTTCGTAAAGTGAATATTAAAAGAGCAGGTACTTTGATTTTCCCGAGTGCTCCTCGAAAGCGCGAACTCGTCAATCGGCTTATTTTAGCCAGCCGGAGGGAAACTTGAACTTACTTCCGGAATGCCTGCGAAACTTTCCCGGATATAACGAAATTGGAGAGCGTTGAGGTTTAGGGACTTTGAAAATTTTCTGACGTTTGGAACTTTGGAGCGTTGATATTATTTTCGATGGGGAGATTTTCATGCATGGGTGAAAGCTTTTTTCGTTCTCTCCCTCTTGGAACATCTATTATTCGCTTAGGCATTTCAATTTACCAATATACAAGGTTTATACCGGAAGAAAAAGAAAGAGAGAGAGAGACTAAAGTTGGTACCCGGCAATACCTGGTGGATTACTACTAGAAAATGTACCGCAGAAATGCTATTGGCTTCGTGCGTGACCCGACTTCTCCATTGGATAAATTTCTCCCATTCCAACTCCACTCCCCACCCCCTCCCCCCCCTCTCTCTCTATCTTTCCCTATCTATCTATTTTTCGATCTTGCTATACCAAACCGAACAGTTTCTTTCTCACGCTGAGGTTTGCACACGTTTCCTGGAATGTCTTCGACCCACCGACTACCCTCGATGTTACACGCGCCTCCCTCAGATTTATCCCGTCTGCACGACATCTGTAAGCTATCCAAGACGAACCACCGTGATCGACCGCGTAGTAGGCGTTGATTTCTTCCACCACGACCCACCAATTTTATTCTCTCGTCATTCGAATATTTGTGGCCCAACCTGCCAGCCCTATTCACTACCCCATGCAAACGCGAAAATTCAAGGGTACAGGGAGAAGCGGAGGTTCGTTGCCACAGGCATACGAACAACTGTGTACCAAATGCCGGAGGCCGAGAGTCGCGGACCTACCTATTTTGGATGCAACGTCACGTGTTTGGACATACTGATCCGATTTTTCAAATTTGCTTTATGCAAAAGGGAACCATTTTCAAGATGTTATTTTTTATTTTCTTAAAGTGAGGGGTCGGCATGTTGTACGCCATCCTGGCGTACCCTGAAATTTATGCTGCCGTCTTCGTGCCTGCGTCTTCTCCAAATCTGAAACAGAACCCAAAAAACATTAGAAGATTACATTAAATATATTCATACACCGTTTGCGCACCTTGTGTACAATTCATACACCATTCGCAGCACCTTGCGTACAATTCGTACACCATTCGCACACCTTGCGTAGAATTCATACATCATTTGCACACCTTGCGTAGAATTCATACACCATTTGCAGACCTTGCGTACAGTTCATACACCATTTGCACACCTTGCGTACAGTTCATACACCATTCGCACACCTTGCGTTCAATTCATGCACTATTCACACACCTTGCGTACAGTTCATACACCATTCGCACACCTTGCGTTCAATTCATGCACCATTCACACACCTTGCGTACAATTCATACAACATTCGCACACCTTGCGCAGAATTCATACACCATTTGCACACCTTGCGTACAGTTCATACACCATTCGCACATCTTGCGTACAATTCATACACCATTCGCACACCTTGCGTACAGTTCATACACTATTCGCACACCTTGCGTTCAATTCATGCACCATTCGCACACCTTGCGTACAATTCATACACCATTTGCACACCTTGCGTAGAATTCATACACCATTTGCACACCTTGCGTACAGTTCATACACCATTCGCACACCTTGCGTACAATTCATGCTTCATTCGCCCACCTTGCGTACAATTCATGCACCATTCGCACACCTTGCGTATAATTCATACACCATTCGCACACCTTGCGTATAATTCATACACCATTCGCACACCTTGCGGACAACATTCACACAACACTCGCACACCTCGCATACACCAATCATTCATGACCTCGCGATACACTCATGCGACAAAATGATACCCCGGAGCATACGAGCTCCAACGCTGCAACGCAGAGACTCGTCGAGTTCGCAATCCTCGATGAAGCCTCTGACACTGGGGGCAAAGAGGCCGAGCTTCGGATACGTAGGTGGAAAAAGTATTATTGAAGTTAAGAACTTTAAATCTTACCTGAGTTTCTGTAAGGTCCTTGCCGAGTGGATACTTCTCCGGGGATAACCTATAAATGAACTCCGGTACGAAATCGTTATTGAAATAAATTCACACAGTTCAAAACGCTTATGCACCTATTCATTTTTATTTTAATTATTTAATTTTTTCTTTGAATCTGGACAAGTGATACTTGTCCAGATTTACACTTACCAGATCGAAACGCGGTACTTCTTTGAAGGCCGAACGAGGGGAGGACCCCGATGTGAATTCGCCGGTCGCGATAGCACAGAAATCTCACCTACGTTATAAAAACCCTAAACCCTCGTGTTAATAATCAATTTGAAAAAAAATTATAATAATTACGAGTCGTCGAGCTGTCAAATACGACACGGTATATACGCGGGGCACGAATCGACACTTCGTATCATTTCGCACCCGAAATTTCAGCGACTACAGCGCCGAGACGGGACATCCGTGAAGTATATTTTGTGCGCGGGAACCGCGCACTAGAATGTATCTTGTTCCGATTTCCGCTTCGACTCCCTAAAGCTTCGGGCCCCAACCGACGCGCTCGAGGCGCCCGACTCTCCTCATGGTACGCGCTAGTCCATAAGAGTCGGAGCACGGACCGACTCGACAACCGTTTCTGCCCCTTATCGAAAGGTAAGACTCTAATGGAAAGTAGTACCTCAACCGCTGAAGAAGCGGCTACTCTTCCTGTTCACTGAAAAGTAGTTCCCCTCTTACCCCCGACCACTGAAGAAGTGGCAGACTCCTTACCTTAAGGGGAGGGCACGGCATTCAGGCGTGCGGTAGCCCGAAGAGGATGAAACCCCCCGTTTCCAAACCACGCAGGTTCTATCATCACGCATTCCTCTTACCACAAACCCCGTGTTAATATGTTCTTTTAATTGTTACCTTCGTGTAGTTAGGGATCGTCCATTACACTCAGAAAAAAGATTTATTATGTTCTAATAAATTGGCACATTAGAACATCATTTATTGGAAATTAATAAATGTTTACTCGTATGGAGACAGTTTTTATGTGATTGTAACTACAGCATTTATTCGGCGTCACTAAATATGTTTTTTTACGTGCCGATTTTTCACATCAATCAAAAGCCATATTTAAAATAGAACATGTGAATAAATATTTCCTCAAATCAAATAAATACTACTTTCCAATCACGAAAACCTCCTTTTCGCGACTATGATACTAATGCGCACATGCGCACTTTGCCCTTTAACGCCACGGGCCCGACAGCAGGCCGCTCGGCAGATGTAGCTTACGCATACGCTTACCATGTAGCTTCTTCCTATGCCCCTGATTTTGGCACAAGTGTCAGTGTTGCGTTTCGGAAGTGAGGAACTCGAAAGTGAGGAATGATTTAAGTGTAAGTAAGAATATAAAGTGAGAAAAATTCCTCGAAAAAAAAAACAGTTGGGGGATTATAAAGAATCCTATTAGATGTTAAGAAAAGCTCTATTTGTCCGATATAAAACACCTATTTCTTCTAAATTATATATCCTATTAGATGTTAAGAAAAATTCTTGGTAAATCTTAAACATAATCTTAAATGAAAAAAAATTCTTAGCTGTTAATACAATCGTAGTAGGCCGACATACGAATAAGAAAACTTATTCGCCGGGAGACAAACTTCTTCGTCCTTAATAAATCTTTTTTCTGAGTGTAATCACGTGAGGTTTTGTGGCCACTTTTTGAGGCTCCCCCTCCCCCATGGTGATATGTGGTGAGGTTTCTGTTATCCAAATCCTCTCCCCCGCCCCTATTTCAGCCCCACGTAAATTATGGACGACCCCACATCACCATGGGGGAGGGGGGCTCACAAAGTGGCCAAAAAACCTCACGTGATTAATGGACGATCCCTTACCCTCCCTCAGATTATTTTGAGTAAAACCTTAATTATCATAATTTATTCACTTACATGTAAATACGAGTTAATTAATTGTAAACATTTAAGCCGCGTAGTTAGATAACATCCCTGTATCATCGATTCATCTTTTAGTATACCTTTGGGAAACGTAATAAAAACTGTTCATCATGGCCAATTTTTCGGATTTCGTTCGCTCTGTCCCCCCGCCCTCTCGTTAACGACGACTACGGCATACCCACGGACTCAGAATACTCTCTAAGCCGGCCAATGGCCTTTTCTTAGGCCGAAGGCCCAAGGAAAACCCCATCGTAGAAAGACGGGAAGTCTCCCATCTCTTCCTACACTCTCTCGCCTAAGCTGCAATATTTGACGCGACAAACGTGGTAATGAAAAACTCACTAGTCAAGCATCCTCAACCTGCGTTCCAATTACCGTCGTCAGGCAAGTCTAAAAATAAAAATAAATTGTTCTATGGACTCAACGTTTGCTTTATTTGTAGTTGCAGGATGCAGTAACAAAGAATTATCATTAATAAGATAATAATTATTATACTTGCAGAGTATTGGAACCCCAATTCAAAAATGTTTGCAGATTATTTTTATCGCCTTTTTCTAACAATGGTAGTATAGATTTTATCGAAAACTTTCATTTTTGAGCAAAAAACCACATGAGTAATTGTCGATAACGCAAAATGTATAACCAATTGCAAATATTTTACGTATTACCATAGAGAATTCATCTGACCAAATAGGTTCAAAATTTCAAGTAATTCAGCGCAGAGTTGACGGATTTATGTTTCAAGCCAGTTTAAAAAGCATTGTTTCAAAACGCGTTGAACGTTTAAACTAACATTTAGCGATAGAAATTTTACCATTTACCTTTGAGACCGTCGATTAGTGTGAATGCCGTTTTTTAATGCTTTTTTGGGGATTTTTTTTGACAAACCATTAAAATAAAATAATTTATAAATTGTATATGATTTTTAGTAGCATTTAAACAAACTTTGTGCATTTTTTGAAGTCATTATATAGAATATAGTCGGAGATAGACCGCCCAACAGGAACACATATATAAAAAGAGGTGCTCCACTGCTCTCATGATTCCGGTCGTTCTGCTTATCGGAAATCATAAAACCCAACGCAATTTTAATCGTAAGACTTGAGACTCTACATGGAACTAAAATAAAGTTAGAATTCCGAAAAAAAAATTTGTTACGCTTTAGAAAAAAAATTCAATTTGTCGTTTTTTTTGGGGTCTATATAGCTGATAAAAATAAAACTAACAAAGCAATCTTAATTATTTCAGTTCAACTTGTAGTTATATATGTACTAAAGATGCTGTATAAATTTGAGCAGAATCAATCAAATAGTTTTTGCGATATCATGGCAGCAGTTTGAAAAAATCGTGTTTTGAGAAAAACGCGTTTCAAAGTTATTGTATATAATTCATAATAAAAAAATGGTCCCACCATCAATCTGCTATGCCTGGACCATAAAGTACACCTTCCCCTTCTTCAAAGAAGTCATGCAAGCCCGTTTTCTCTTCTTTTGATCTGACACACAAGACGACCCCCTTAATCTGCAATGCCAACAACATACATTTGGCCATTCAAATTAGCATTGTCCTTTTCCTTTTCTTTTCTGAAAGTTTTAAAATCCTCGAGTGTCTTTACCGCCTAACAGTGCACGTCATCACGATAACACAAGTGAAAAAAATAGCGAAGGAAGTACATACAAAAAAACCAAAAACAAAAAAATACTTTTCTCTCAAAAACTACAAAAGATTGTAGAACATACGGGGAGGGGGGGTGATTCGGATACTCCCGAATTCGGATATTCGGATAGGCCCAGAAAGGGCCACACATTCGGTGGCCCTTTCTGGCCACCCTGTATATACATATACATATATATGTCTATATATATATTTTTCTTTCTGGCCACCCTATATATATATATATATATATATATATATATATATATATATATATATATATATATATATAGGGTGGCCAGAAAGCTACGGCAAAAAGGAAAATCTGTTTCCCTCGTATCAATACCAATCCGAATCACCCCCATGTATGTTCTACGATCTGTGTGTGTGTGTGTGTGTGTGTGTGTGTATGTATGTGCGTGTATGTGGCGAGAGAATATTTTCGACCCACCATATTTATGTAACGTAAGCTATCAGCATATCTGGCTGTTCCGTCCCCAACTCTTTTTTAAACGGTTATTCCGCTTTGGGGACAGGACAGAGCTGGCAATGAAATTTATATAAAAATGCTGGCATTGATGTAAAGGTGATTTTGGGAACATTACAGTTAACATAATGTTGAATACAGGGAAAATTGACTACTGTAAGGATGGTCCTCAAAAGAATGTCTTCAAAACTACTTTTCCCTATATATATATATATGAATGAAATTGTGCCGCGGGGCACTTTGGACAGTGATTCGAAAATAATGGGAACACACGGTACTGCGCTTTTATCTCGTTCGTTCAAGTCCCGGAAGAGGGGTAGTACAGATATAAAGGAGCTGGAGAGCCGTGGGAGGGGGATGAAAAAGGCTTGAGGGTAGAAAGAGGGGTGCAGGGTGAAAGAGGGAGAGAGAGAGAGAGAGAGAGAGAGAGAGCAGGATTGGAAAGGTGCTCGTGCGCCATTAACCTCTCGTATAGAACTCGGCCCATTGGTAAAGGCGTCCCGCAGCTTTCAATTGTTCCTCGTTTCTGCACGAATAAATCGACACAGGACTCGGAGACTCTCTTGGACGATTTTCTGCTTACATACAATATATATATATATATATATATATATATATATATATATATATATATATATATATATATATATATATATATATATATACACATACATATATAAAAGATGTCGTTTCTCTTCCACGTTTCCTCGTAATATACCGACTACTACCTTTCTGACCTTCTTTCCTATGACGTCTTCGAATTGAAACTATCGTGGCGGTAAAGCTAGCTCGCGCGCATTCAACATTTATGCCTTTGTGTGCACGCGGCTCGTGATACACGGCCAGCAAGACCCTTAAAAAATCAATTTTCCCTTTCAAGCCTCCTAACGACACACTCGTACGTTTTCCTCAAAAAGACGAAAAAGAATAAAAGTAAATACGAAATCATTATGGACTCTACGATCGCCCAAAAAAATCCGACGTCAACGATTTGACTGTCAAATAGCTCAAATTTATTTTTCTCGTTTCAAGGTGCACCCTCCTAGTGCTGAAAGTTCTTCGACCGATCAGCGATCTTTCCGCGTCCACCATCTGCGAACAGATGCACGTCTGCGTTCACGTCCGTTTCCACTTTCTTATCGTTTCTTTTCTCTTTATCCCCACTCGTGGGCACACGCATGGAAAGCAAGATGAATAAATGAACAACCCATTACTTCCTTATCTCGTGCTCTAACGTTTCAACGTTCCATCTGCAATGGCATGAGAGAAACGCGCCCGACGCACACGGGGCAAGTTACGCGCGGCTGACTCTCCACGACTTTCTTCACTGTACACGTCTTCGCGTCTGACTTATACCTGCCTCTTTCACTTGAGTCCGCGTCCGTGCTGCTCCCGCGTTACGGGGCTACTTGCTCATGCCCGGGATCGCTTTAGTCGTACTACTGGCCAGCACGCAATTTGTAAGCCGGGAAATAGTGCATCCACGGTTGTAGTAGTGTTGTATTAAACCGTTGAAAAGTCTTTCTCACATTATCAACAACAATTACATTGTTATACCGGGTGTCCCATTTGAATCTTACACCTGATTTATCTCGAGAAATACTGCTCCGATCAAGTATTGAGTATAATAAATCTTTTGGGGTTCAAAGGGGGACGTTAAAAAAAAATCTTTGGTCTAAAATTCAAAATAGCGATGTTAAGATGGCTGACATGTTTTTTTAAAATGGGATCATGCATTTTTTTCACCAAAACATTTAGCAGGTCTAAACTAAAAACTTTTCCTCCTAAAGTTTTTAGTTTAGGCCTCATAAAAGTTTTGGTGAGAAAAAAATCCTCATCCCATTAAGGCAGTAGTCTGCTTTAGAAGCCGAAAAAAAAGCGTTTTTTCAGCAATTTTTTTGAAAGGGAAGGAAATGATTGCGGTAAACGAAGTTTTGAGACGATAGTGTATTATATTCAAGCTTTAAAAAACAATTTTTATTATGAAAAAATATTGAAATTTTTCAAAGTTGTAACGATTTTTCTGGGGCGCCTGGAGTCTGCACTTGTAAATCGGTGCCGGTGATGGAGGTCGTGCGATGCATCTGAAACAGTCGAACCAAATTTTTTTTAGTTTTTATAAGTTCCTTTTCTATATGAACTAAAAAAATATCGAAGAAATGATGAAATTCCAATTTTTTTTCGAAGTTTGACGAAAAAATTCACTTTTTTGAAAAAAAAAATTCACTTTAAGTTGCAAAACAAGTGATTTAAATAGTACTTTTGTCCAACTTTTTTAGTTCAAATAGAAGATAATTTAATACTGAAGCTAGATCACTTTGATTTTTTTCGATCGGACATATATTGTTTTTGCTATCGCCGGCACCGTTTTCTAAAACTTGTGAAAATGAAAACTCGAGAAAACGGGCTTTAAAGTTTTCGGTCCAAAAAAATATAAGTTTTTGGATACTTACACTAATTAGATGTTAATCAGCTATCCCCGGGCCATACAATAATCCTTCCTCTTCTTCGAATCGATTTTTTGAAGCCTGTAAAGCAGACTACTGCCTTAAGAAAAAAACATGTCAGCCATCTCAAAGTCGCCATTTTGAATTTTTGACCGAAGAAGATTTTTTTTAACGTCACCCATTGAACCATAAAAGTTTTATTATACTCAATACTTGATCGGAGCAGTATTTTTCGAGATAAATTTCATTTCTCTTAATGTCTTAATTCTCATTTGTCTTCTATTTGTATAATAAATACTCATCATTGATTTTGAAATAATAATAATATAGATACGATAATAAAATAATAATGATTTTGATAATAGGAACATTTGTTGTTATTACTATCATCAATCATTATTACCATCATTACCATCATCATGACTATCATAACATGAATTATAATGAATAATGAGAATAATGTGAATGTTTCGCAGTGCCAACTGAGGAAGTGTGTTGCCCGGAGCAAAAAAAACGGATAATAATAATAATCATAATCATTATAAGATGAATCATAATATATGAAATACCATAAATTGTATACTTTTGTGTAATCACTATCTTTACGATTATTAGTAAATATTTAATTAAAAACAGCAGAAGACATCATAATAATATATTGACGACTGTCAGTTGTCTATTCTGGATGAATAATTATAGCTAATAATATTCACACCGGCAGTAATAAGAATAATATGGATTTTCATTTGATATTAATAAACGGATGTGGAATAAAGTTAATTCTCGGTTTTAATGAAATAATCATGGTTATAAGTATATCTTAATATTAACACAACAACCATCATCACAGTTATAATTCTCATGGTAATAACAAATATTATTATTATGATGTAATAATATCAATTATAAACATTAATATACTGGTGTGAATTATCTAATTTTATGTAATAAGCATAGTTTGTATAAATAATTTTATTTTAAGTTGCATCAACTGCGGGGTTATCAATGATAATAATAATGATCATTATAATACCACTAATAAATAGTTAAAAAATGATAGTAAGGAAAAAATGTATTCTTCAAATCTGAGAACTGAACAGGGGGTTCAGTAGCGAATTGCAATATGGGATGACATTGATCCTTTTCCTTCATTCAATATAATATTAGGGCAGCACAATTTTGAGCTCTTTTTATCCTTTTTCGTACCATCCAAATAGCTTCTTTAAAAAAAAAAAATTTCGCAAAAGCTGCGAGTCGTCAAAAAATATTTAGAGGTCGCTCAAGCCCTCCAAAATTCCAAATTTTCATTAATAAATCGATTTTTTTCGTCTACTTCTCACCCATGAATTTTCCGCTTTATAATTTTTAAATTAACTATTTCTAGTTTTTTCTACTCTTCTCCCTCATAAATTTAGTGCTTTGTAAAATGTTAAAAACAATTAATCCTTTTTCTTTAGAAACAGATTTTTCAAACTTTCCTCGCACTGCTAACCAAAGAATTATAATCTTTGTTCTCATAAAATAATTCTTTGAAGCTCTTGCCCGTAAAAAAATGATAGGTCGTTTTATTCGTAAAACTGAGATGGCAGCTGTTTTCCGCGCATCGTAATGCGTCCCACAGTTGGTCTCGTTAGTCAAACTGCGGACCAATCGTAGCTGTCCTCTGTGATGAGTGATGCCATAATACAACAATACATAATAATGCATAATAACTCGTATCGTCTTATTGGTGTTTGTTACAAATTATTATAATAGATTATTCATATAATCTATTATAATAATTAATAAATAATAATTAATCAATAATCTATTAAAATAATGTAACGCTTTGCTGTTTATTTTGTTTTTATGCTACAAGGAATTATAGTGCATGCGAGAAGTATTTTTTGGCGGAAATTCCGAATTTCGAAAACCCTGAGTGACCGCAAAATATTCATTGGCCGGCTAGAGCTTTCGCGAGGTTAATATTAAAATTATGTTATTAATATTAAAGCGTAAAACTCATAGGTGAAAAGTGAACGAAAAAATAAATCGATTTTCTTATGAAAATTTGAATTTTTGGGAGGCTTGAGCGAACTCTAAATATTTGTTGAGCGATCGCAATTTGAGCGACAATATTTTTCTTCTTTAAAGAAGATAATTGGATGGTGAGAAAAGGGGAGAAAAATTGAGCTCAAAATTGTGCCACCCTAATATAGGTATGTATACAGAAGAATACATCTTTTTTCGGATTATTTTCTCTTCCTCGTTATATTTGTCCATTCTCCCACAGCCTCTATCCTTTGGCCGTGCATCCCTTCCAATTTCCCTTTTCTTCAGCCCCTCACCCGACCTTTCGTTTTCCTTTCTGTCTCCCGCTCCCTTGCTACCTCACTCTGTTCCCAACCGTCTCTAACTCTATCTCTCTTACCACTGGATACTCCCAGGAGGGAATACTTGACGCAATAAAAGAGTGCCCTTTCCGCCCTCCCCAACGGTTACTCCGTTCCTAAGCTACCCAATGATCTCGAGTCTTTGGATCCCGGCTTCTCTTCGCGGTGTACCCGTCTCTTTCTCTCCCAACTGAAAGAGGAAAAATATATACATATTTTCCCGTGATCGCGACTACGAGGAAGAAAAATGTGATAAATTATTGCGGCTTTATGCGGTCGGATTTTCGTGCCTGTCGCTTCTTTGTTCCGCCATTTCGTCATTCGCGTAGTATATTGTTTGAGCTTTAATATGATTAGTTTCTCTCTCTCTCTCTCTCTTTCTCTCTCTCTCTCTCTCTCTCTCTCTCTCTCTCTCTCTCTTTCTTTTTCTCGCATCCTCTACACACATACACACACATATATCTATATCTATTGTATTATTTTCCCCTAAATAATAAGACAAAAAGGCCATGAAGAAGTCGCAACATTAATTTTCGTTTCCCCGTCGGGAACTACCTTGAACTCGTCTCACGAATGTTATAATTATTGTTATCGGTGACGAGGGTACGAGTTGATTTTCTTTTATTTTCCTTTTTCATTTCCTATTCCATTCACAACCTCCGCTTTAAGCTCTCTACTTCAACGGTGAATTTCCGGAGGTGGCTTTCTGCGCCGTTCACACAGCAGCAAAGATGAAACATTTTGCTGATGCTAATTATACACGAGTCCATGAGGCCGGTGCAAACTTCGTCGGCGAACTTAATTGTTACAGCGAGAAGACGGTCAACGTCCGCTTTGATCGTCTCGTCTCATTGTTATAATAGTGATTGTAACTATTTATCATATTGTATTATTATTATTATTATTATTATTATTAGATTATATTTCATATTATAATATATTATATATTATAATGATATAATCTAATATTATATATATTGTAATCCCCCGAAAAAAACTCCAAGAGAAGTGTCCGAGAAAAAATGCGGAAAAATTCTGGGTCGGGATTCGAACCCGGAACCGTCCGATTGCCGGTCGACTGGCCTGACCACTGAGCTATGCCAGCTCGCTTACCACACCTTTCTCGGATAGTCTCGACAATTGTAACACAATATATATATATATATATATATATATATATATATATATATATATATATATATATATATATATATATATATATATATAAGGGTGGTACAAATTTAAGCTCTATTTTTTTTCCTTTTCCTTGCCATCCAGTTATCTCTTTAAAAAAAAATTGTCGCGAAAGCTGCGAGCGGTCAAAAAATATTTAGAGGTCGCTCATGCCTCCCAAAAATTCAAACTTTCATTAAAAAATCGATTTTTTTTCTATTCGTGCACTTCTCACCCATGAATTTTACACTTTATAATTATAAAATTAACCTCGCCAAAACCCCAGCTCACCAATGAATAATTAGGGGTCGCTCAAAAGCTTCGAAATTTTCAATTTTCGCAAGTTTTTTACGCCATAATACGTAAAAAACGTATTATGGCGTTTGCATACGTGTACATAATACAAAATTTATTACGTATTATGTATTATGTACATAATAACAGATATCGCCTAAACGGTGTTTGTTACAAATCATTGTAAAATTTTTTTCTGAAAATGTAACACTTCGCTGTTTATGTTGTTTTCATGCGACGAGGAATTATAGAGCATGCCAGATTTATTTTTTGGCGGAAATTCTGAATTTCGAAAATCTTGAGCGAACACTAAATATTAATTGGCTGGCGAGAGCTTTTGCGAGGTTAATTTAAAAATTATAAAGCGTAAAACTCGTGGGTGAGAAGTAGACGAAAGAAAACGATTTTTTAATGAAAATTGGAATTTTTTGGAGGCTTGAGGGACCTCTGAATATTTTTTAACCGCTCGCAGCTTGCGCAACAATTTTTTTTGCTCAAAAAAGGGAAAAAATAGAACTCACATTTGTGCTGCGCTAATATTCATATGTAGAATGTTAGTATATTAGATTATATTATTATATTTTCTACATATATTCTTACTATTATATTACAACTACTATTATCACTATTGAAAAATGATATTAATATAATATAGTATCTTTTTTTCGGGTGAAAAGAGCTTATACGTCCAAACAAACCCAAACAAACCCATACATATTATATTATAATAATATCGTTTCACGATAATGGTCGTATCAGTCCTAATAATAATATTACTAATAATAAAATAACAAAAATTGAATAATAAAAAAAAACTGTTTGAATGACGGAAAAAAAATCTTTAAATAATACAAAATTATATTAAAATCTAAATAGCATTGCAATATAATAAATATGAATAATCAAAATAATATCATAATAATAACGTAAATGATAATATATATATAACATATGTTTGTCATGTACATTATAACCATTATTATTAGTATTATCATTATTATTATTATTATTATTACTACTGCTGTTAATATTGTCGTATATGAGGACTTCATTTTACCGCATCCTTCAGCAAACTCTTAATTCCATATCCGGCGGAGCATTTGCCGGATGAATGCACCCCGCACCGTGAAAATGTTGACAACGATTTTCCTTGGATATATATATATATATATATATATATATATATATATATATATATATATATATATATATATATATATACATACATACATACATATATATATATATATATATATATATATATATACATACATACATACATACATATATATATATATATATATATATATATATATATATATATATATATATATGTTTGTAGGTAAAATGCGGCGCTGCATAAGCTGTCATGTATACGTATATTGTTCAGAAACTCGCTTGGAGCAGCGGTCTGAGCTTTCCCGGAAGCCCATCTTTTTCACGGGGAAACGCGCTTCCGGCTCGCGGAATTATTTCTCAGTCGTAAACTCCTCGGGCACTCTTCCCTCTCTCGGGTAACCATGGCCGCTGGGAATGCAGAGAGGCAGAGGGGGGGGGGGGTGAGAAAAGGGCAAGGGAATGTGCGGTGTATAGTGGTATGCATATATGGACAATACTGCATCTCTTCGAATTTTCCACCGCATGCACTGCCACGATCATCGTACCGGCTCATCGCTCCTTACAATGATATATACATACGGTCTCCCTTGAGACTTGGAATATTTAGCGATGATTTACCGCGGAGCTCCTTCTTCCTCGCACATTACTTTATTTTTCCTTCTCAGCGCTATTTCTTCCCTCGCATTAAACGATTTAAAAGTAAGCGGGTATGACTTCGGTAACACCCGCCCTTCGTGTGCATCGTCACGTGTTATTTACAGGAAAAAAAGAAACACGAAAAAAAAAAAAAACGAAACCCTCCGTAAATGAAGTGTTGGCGAGCCAACGAGTGAAAATACTTTAGCCAATGTCATGAGAATATAGTAAACAGATTGTTTCGGTCGATGAATGAAAAGAAGTTGAGGGGTTAGGCCACCGTAACGGGTATAAAATCATGTCCGAATTTGACAATTTTTTTTCGTATGAAAAAGTGATTCACTCATAAAATTAATTACACATCTACTTAGTATGAATATCAAGCTGTTAGCATTTTTTTTTCGATGTACAATATGGCCGACTACTGATATTTTCTTTTGTTATCTTTTTTTAGGCGCTCCGCGGGGTGACATTTAGCATCCACAATTTTTTACCTAAAATAAAAAACCAAAATTCTCGTCAATCTCCATTAGAATACCTAGAGTACGTACGGAATTAAAAAAATATTGTTTTAGTCAAAAGTTGTAGGTATTTGAATGAATTTTCAGTGAAAAATTTCGTATGAAACTGCTCATAAAATGAAAAGTTTTCGATTAATCAGAAATGCAAATAGGAACATTACTTTTCAATTTGAAGTAAATCGAGTGAAAATCGTTGAAGTTATTTGTCACGGCAATTGGAAAGAAGCTGTTTCGAGAAAAACGCGTTTAAGGGGGGATTGTCTTTTTTTTCGCAAAATTTACCGCTTTTGGGGAATTTTTTTGTGAAGAAAGTATACAACGGAAAACTTGTGAAACTTGGCATATAGTTTTATTGATCTGTTTACTACATACAAAAAATTTTTTAAACAATTTCATCAAAAAATCCGCCTCCCACCCCCCTCGACGCGCGATGGTCCTTTTTTGATGGTGTGCACGATTACAGCCTTCACGTTCATCCTGCAACAAAAACCCAAAAAGCATTTTACTTTAGACACATATAGCTGTCGTTCGATGAAGGGAAAAAAAAAATTGACGATTTGGTGACGTTTTGAACTTGAAGTATCGATTTTTCGAAAAAAATTGATCGATTTTTTGTTATAAATAAAAAAACTATTAAACGTATTGCTTTTTTGCTTCATCAAACGATAAAAGGATGTCAGCTGAGCATTCTGTCCAAATTTGAAGGCAATCGGTTGAATAGTTTTTGAGAAATCGTGCACACCATCAAAAAAGGACCATCGCGCGTCGAGGGGGGTGGGAGGCGGATTTTTTGATGAAATTGTTTAAACATTTTTTTGTATGTAGTAAACAGATCAATAAAACTATATGCCAAGTTTCACAAGTTTTCCGTTGTATACTTTCTTCACAAAAAAATTCCCAAAAAGCGGTAAATTTTGCGAAAAAAAAGACAATCCCCCCTTAAAGTTTTAGGTACTTTATGGCCGTGCCAGAGGTGGGCTTACGTTATACGCTCAAGGTCGGAGAAAAAAAAATTTCTTGAATTTTGAATTTGAAAAATAGTACCTTATTCTTATGATAATAAAGCACCGTTTTAGCGAAAAAAAAAATCGATATTTTGAAAATTCCACTGTGGCCTTACCCCTTAATTCGTCTCTCGCACGTTCCGTCGTCGCGCTTCTTCCAATGGCAAGCGCGCAAATAAATGCAACATCGTTGCATTTATTTGCGAGTTCAAAATTCGCGTGTGTCTCATCTTGCTGCAGATGTACCCGGGAATTTTCATATCTTTTTTCCGCTCTGAATACGCGACGTTCGAATTTGTTAGGATAACCACCGAGCGCAGCTTTTTCTTTCCAAGCGTATTATTCGGCACGGCAATTTGAGCTTTTCTCGTCGCCATGTAAGGGCCTTGTACGGTATTGGCGTCGTTGCCTCTTTTGTAAATCGGACCTTGCGCGAGTCCGAACGATCTGTTCCAGTCAAATTCTCGGGGGAATTTCACTTCGATTCCCGTTGCTTCCACGAGACAACGACGAGGACGAGGTTGCGAATGGGAGGTCTTCAGGGAATACCCGTGAACCCTAATAAACGAATGGTTCGCGTCGATTCCCGAAGTCTCGAACCTTTGTCTTGATAGGTGCAGAATGAGAAGACAAAGAAAAATTCAGGACTTTAGGAACTGGGCAAACGGTGTGTACAGGGTGTCCTGTCATTGATGGATAATCCTGAAACTGTCGGTAGGTCAGATCATGTTACACTGTATGCTAGAATTACAGTTTAGTTAAAATCCCACGGTTTTCGAGATTTTGGCCTTCATGTTGGTATTTTTTGGAAAAAAAACATCTGCTTTTGGTTTTTCGCATGCCATTTCTACAAATGATATGAATCGTTAATAACTGAGCAACTTTTCAAAGTAATTGGCACGATGTGCGTAGTAGATTTTTCTTAGACCGCAGGCTATCAAAGTCAGTAGAAAGTCAGATATTCGAATTAAATGTACGAAAATTCTGCATAAGATCTTTTTTCATAAAGTTTCCTTAACATCTAAGGTTGAAAAGAAAACTTTTCTAGATGAAACAAATAGCCAAGAGTATTTTTTTTACACCTGGTGAAAAAAGTAATCATTTGTCGAAACAGCATGCGAAAAACCAAAAGCAGACGATTGTTATCTCGAAAAGCGTGGGACTTTTACTAAACTGAAATTCCAGCATATAGTAGGACATGTTCTGACCTATCGACAGTTGCAGGAGTATTCATTCATAACAGGACACCCTGTGTATATATAGTATAAGAAAATGGTATTTTATAATATATCGAATTATATGGTATACTATAATATAATACGATATAACATAATATAACTAATTCTATTATATTATATCATCCAGTGTACCTAAATCTTTATATTCGATGACACAATATAATATCATTATATCGTGTTATATTATAGTATACCATATAAATGATAAAATACCATTTTGTTATACTATATAAAGGGTGGATCAAAATAACCTGACATTCTAAATTGCTCGCAATTTTTTTGTGTTGAACATAGAGCACTAATCTTTGACAACTGGCATCAGGAAGTTTTTAGGTTTAGTCACGGAGAATTACACGATCTACCAACCGTAGAAATAGTGAACATTCACTGCAAAAATAGTGATAATTTTGCAGAGATGGTTGAAAAGTTGCATTGAAAAGTCAATACGGGCGAAACAATGCAGTTGTTGCAGACGAAGTTTCATGGTCGTGTTATCTCGCGCCACGGCGATGTGAATTGGCCACCAACATCATGCGATTTGACGCCGTTGGACTTCTTTGGGCTTTTCTCATTGCTCACGGAAGCAATTGAACGCACCATTAACGGGAGGGTAGGGGTTTCAACGTGAGAAAAAAAAACACTTCTTCGCGAATTTTTTTCATCTATATGGATAGAGTAAATTTATTGAAACCTTTTGTACATTGTTAAGTGTCATTTCAAGAACATTCCGTGAAATTTGTATGCGAAAATATCCACGAACAAGCCGGTGACAAAGCTTTTCCAAGAACGCCTTTGGAAAAACACGATTTGCGGTGTTCACTGTATCTCAGCTAGTAATTATCTGAAATCAAGTACCATTAAAATTTCGTCAAAGTATCATCAAATCCTCCCCTCAACGATCTTTGATCATTTTTTTTTCATTTCTAAATTTTTGGTGGTCATGTAAAGTGAAAAGTGCTATTTGTCACGAAAAATTCCGCCATTTTGGGGGTGCAAAACCCCCTCAATGTAAAAAAAATATCAAATTAACCGTTGGGAGGAGGTATTTTGTATGTAGAAAGTGTGTACCAAGTTTGACATAAATCAGTCATGTAGTTTTCAAATGGCAGTGAACACGGACTTTGAAAAAGTGGTTTCGAGAAAAACGCGGCACCGGCTTGTTTGTGGATATTTTCGCGTACAAATTTCACAGAACGTTCTTGAAATGACATTATACAATGTTCAAAAGGTTTCAATAAATTTACTTTTTCCATATAGATGGAAAAAAATTGGCAAAAAAGTGTTTTTTTTTCACGCTGAAACCCCTGCCCTCCCCTTAATAAAATTAGTTCTATTAGGCCAACATTTACCAGAGTAAACGTTTGCAAACAGGGACGAGGTGGCCATTTATCGGATATCGCGTTTCACACGCAGCCTCCATGTTTGTACCTCACATTAAAAAAAAAAAGTATTCGTACTTTTTAAATAAATAATACGATTTCTTAATAAATAAAAATGTCAAATAATTCTGTGACACCCTTTATATATACACACACACACGCACACACACACATAGAGTGGCCATATGTTTTCTAAGGGCCTGACGCGCAGATTTTGCGACCGAGAAAAATATGATTTGTAATGGTTTTTCGAGTCTTCTTCGAAAAAAACTATAGCGTATTTTTGTGATATTAGTTGGCAGAGTATCTGCCTAAAAATCGAGCATCCTGGAAAAAAAAATCAAATTTCCATCTTGACCTCAGCAAAACGAAAATAATTAAATTCCGAATATGAAACACTCCTCAAAAACTTATTACATTCAATGTATTCACTTTATCATGCATTTTTGATCATTTTTTTTCTCGACGACGGGAAACACGAAACAAGTTTTTCCGGAGTGTTTCGTATCCGGAATTTAATTAACTTCATTCTACTCTACTAAGAATAGAAACTTGATTTTTTCCAGAATTCTCAATGTTTTCTGGCAAATACTGCTTGCCTCAAAATTACGATTTTTTTTTAAAGTGGACGTGAAAAACCGTTGGTAATAATATTTTTCTCGGTGACAAAATCTCCGCGGAAGACTTTTAAAAACCCATGGCCACTGTATAATAGTCGACCTTAACATGTATAGGTGTCAGTCTGTGGGTTTCTAAAAGCGATTGGCAATTTTAAACCCAAAAATATTCTCGAGTTGTAAAATCTGTCGGATCGGTAAAATTTGCCTATTTTCAAAAATTTTGACCGTAACTTCTTTTATTCATATCCTACTAAACTTTCTCCACTTTGTCCCTGTCCATATTTCTCTCTCGCTCGAGATCGATTTTTACTTGATACGTGACCCTCTCAGCCGAGAGTGGCTTGAGTTCGGCGCAACGTCTGACAAAAGTTTGGTCTATGGGGTGCTTATGAATACTGTATGTGTGTGTATACACACACACACACACTCACATATATATGTATGTATGTATATGTGTGTGTGTGTGTGTGTGTATATATATATATATATATATATATATATATATATATATATATATATATATATATATATATATATATATATATATATATATATATATATATATATATATATATATATATATATATATATATATATATATATATATATATATATATATAATAGTACAATGTTGAGTGGTATTCACGAATAACGAGAGTGGATGAGGAACAGCGTGAAACTCCGGAAAACCGTCATATCTCTCTCTCTCTCACTCTCTCTTTTCAGGTTTCTCTCTCGGTATAACATTTTAGCTGTAAATCTTTCGCTCAACGTGGATTATCAAAGTTTCATTGTCGCTTGTCGAGTAAACCTGGTCTCCAACTCTCATCGTTGCTTTATTTCTCTACCCCCTCCCTCAGCGTTGGTCGGTTTCTCGTCGATGTGGTAGGACGGGCTTTCGACTTTTGTTCCGCGACGAAAGTTCCCAAGGTTTATAATAGGTACACATATACATGTACATACACACCAAAATATGTATAAGCACATTACACTAATACAAGACGAGCATTGTGTTTAAACAAAAACGGTTCTCTTCTATACTTTTTGAAAGCTGATTATGCGAAGTTTTCTGCAAAATTGGGAAACCTACGAAAGACTCCTTAGGGTGACAGGTTGGGGAAACTATTATTAAAAGGTGCTAAATGGGGAGAAAATTTGGAGTGTTTGTATAGTTAGCTGGCAAGAGTGAGAGAGGGAGGAAATCGTGAGCTCAAAACTGGCGTATCGGGTACTCGTGACTTCCGAAGATATTCCCCAAAGAAATTATTAACAAAGGGCCAGATTCTATGGGCGAACAGAATGGCCCTCCAAGTTCTATGGAAACGGAAACTTCGTGAATTTCATTCGAACCTTATGTGAAAACAACGGCCAAGTTTTGATGCCAAATCTTGTCTTTCTACTCGTTTCACGGAGTGTATATATATGGGTGTTTCTCTACTAATTGTCGCCCTTACAACGCTGTCCCATGCATGTTTTTTTTTCTTAAAAATAAACAACAAACTATGTACAACGCGGGAGGCAGTAATAAATTAAACATATATATCATTTCAAAGCCGACACATTTTCTCGTTATTTCGCATCTTATGGACGACTTTGTGAAAATTCGTGACAGGGGACTGTTTAAGGCGTTACCCCCACTTGTAGCGCAAAAAAAGGCCTTTTTCATGAATTTTTTTAAAGAAAACTACCAAACTTTTTTAATCGATCAATATACCATCTTAAAGAACACATCTTGAAGAACTTTCAGTAATTTTTTTATTGAAAAATATTACATTGTTTAGTGGCAAATGGCCGTCAATGAAATAATGTTTTTATATACACGGTTTGCGGTGACCAACATTGCGGCAAAGTGGATCATTTGAAAAAAAAAATGCGGATGGATTTAGTCAAATATAAGTATAAACTAGTCTTTAATCGAAGGATTTTAAAAAATATTCATTTTTCACAAAATGGCGGACAGTCAAAGTTAATGGTTCGATTTTAAAGAAAAAAAACGGCCGTTTTTTGGCTATACAACGGCCATTTTTTTTTGAAAAAAAATCGAACGATTAAAAACTACATTTTTATGTATTAAATAAGCCTCCAAAATTTCAAGAAGATCGGTTCATTAGTGTTCGAGTAATCTTGGTCACTGACTTCAGAAATGCCATTTTGAGAAAAACGCGTTTGAAGTTTCTCTTTCAACGCGGATTCTTCTCTTTCAACGCTCATATTTGTTCGGATCGACTTGAAATTTTCAGGACATATTCTCAGATACTTATACTTCAAAAAAATGCAATAAAAAAATCGATTTTTTCAAAATCGCAAGTGGGGGTAACCCCTTAAATTGAGCAAAAAACGTATTTTTTTATCGCATTTAACCAATCGAATGTTTTTATTTTTGTTGAACCTTTAACATAGTTTATTGCGTATAATCAATGCTAGATTAAATCTAGAACAAACGCTAAATAAATGATGTTTTATCGATCGAACATATTTTTACCAAATCTCGTCAAGTGCTTACAGCATGACTGGAATTGAACTTATTAAAATAAACTTTTTACTTAAAAAATAACAACGTCATTCTTGTCATAATCTTCATAAAGGAACGTTAAGGGGCTATTCCAGTGTGACACTTTAAAAAAATCGATTTTTTTGTTGTTGCCCTTTTCAACAGTTTATACTTTCAAGAATATCATTATCATTTTTTCTTCCAAAAATCGATAGTTAAATCTTTAAACGCGTTTTTCTCGAAATGAGATTTTTCAAATTTGCTGACATTGTAACTCAAAGAGCAATTTTATCCGATTGACTTCAAATTTGAACTGAGTACTCTTGAATATATTTACTCTACAATGACGTAGGATATTTTTGATTTGATGAAAATTGACGATTTGGCATTGAAAAAAACGACCATTTTATATGCAAGAAAACAGACTTTTTTCATAACTACGCCATTTTGTCAGATTTTGATATTTTTCGAAAATTCTACGTCATTGTACAGGAAATACCTTCCAGTTTAACGACATTTTTTCCTTTTTCGGTTTCAGCTACTCAATCGGCCGGAATCATGTCAGCAGTGGAGGAACTTTTTTTTTGGCGCCCCCGAAGTCAGCGCATAAGTCGCTTGGATCTCAATATTTTTATATGAAAAAATGATGTAATATAGGTCGAATATAATAATTTTCTGAAACATTTAATTGAGTACTTTTCTTCAAAAAAATTCCCGAAAATCTCCCGAATTTTCAGCTTTCACACTGGTATAGCCCTTTAAGATATTACGTCATTATATGCGTTAGTGCGCACCAAGAATAGGCAACAAATTATCGTTTTAGATAAATACAACTCAGTGATAATAATTTTCAATACATACATAATTTACGTGGGCCATCAATTTTCCATTTAGTAGACAAATACCTAGATAGCAAATAAAGTGCAATCGGCCGCCGAGTTCGTTGCGGTTTGCGCCGCGTGAAAAGGGCGGCGCTGCGTATGCCCGGGCTACTTCACGAGGCTGCGCAGAGCGAGTCTCAAAC
Source organism: Ophion ellenae (assembly GCA_963210295.1). Classification (NCBI taxonomy): domain Eukaryota; kingdom Metazoa; phylum Arthropoda; class Insecta; order Hymenoptera; family Ichneumonidae; genus Ophion; species Ophion ellenae. The sequence goes on along the minus strand of OY723388.1, from coordinate 48,157,966 downwards.
GCGTCGTCAAAAGTTGTCCACTGCGACTGGTCGTGCTCGTTGGGCCTCATCATTTTGATACGAACAAGTGCGCATGCGCATAATGATGCGCAACGCGCATCTGCACAGTACAACGAGTTATTCGTTTTGCGCATGACTCGTTTCATTGCGCAGTTGCGCGTTGCGCATCATTATGCGCATGCGCATTTGTTCGTATCAAAATGATGAGACCCAACGAACACGACCACATTTGACAATAGTGTCGAGTGATACTCAAAAGGGCGTATGTACTATGTTTACGACACTACCGAATGACTTTATTCGATTCAACAAACCCACGAGTGTGGAATAATTTTCTTAGCCAAAAAATCGTCCGGAAATTTGACCGAATATTATGGGATCTCAGGATTGAGTGGGCGGATCGAAAAATAACCTAAGCAAAATCGATAAGAAAAAATCACAATACAGTGGTAAAATGCCATTAGATTTTCGATTCGTTGATGCGTTTTCGCACGACGGCGATTCAACAAGGAGCGGTGGGAGGCCATCTGTATAAAGAGTACGCGCCGTGTTCGTCAAGTCGTCGGTGGCGTCAATCTTTTTTTATTACTTGGAGTCAAGACGCTGCCGCGTCTCTTGATATATTGGGTTTCCCATTTTTATTTTACGCCTGATTTATTTCAAAAAATACTGCTCCGATCAAGTATTGAGCGTAATAAAACGTTTAGGGTACAAAGGGGGACATTCAAAAAAAATCTCAATTGGTCCAAAATTCAAAATAGCGACGTTAAGATGGCCGACATTTCTTTTTTACGATAACGCTCATATTTTTTTGGTTAGAATACCATTTTTCAAAACTATTTTTGCGTTATCCAGAATGTACTACGAGGAGGTAAAGTCCCCAACATCACCATTGCAAGTGTGCGTATGTGTGGGTGTGCGATTGTTTGGGTTTGTTCCATAACCCAAACAAGGATTAGGTTTCTGCAGCTCGTCACTTCTGCTAAAAAATGATATTCTAACCTAAAAATTATGAACGTTATCAAAAAGCTTTTCCAACAAAAGTTGTTAATTTTCACCTTATAAATGTTTTGGTGAAAAAAATTATAATCCCATTTTAAAAAAACATGTCGGCCATCTTAAGGTGACCATTTTGAATTTTGGACCAAAAAAGATTTTTTTCATCGTCCCCCTTTGAACCTTAAAAGTTTTATTATACTCAATACTTGATTGGAGCAGCATTTTTCGAGATAAATCAGGTGTAAGGTAAAAATAGGACACGCGGTAGATATATGGTACATTGTATAACGTCGACACTCATTAATCACCAGAGAAGAGCAAAAAAAGGTGCGATCGGTGTCGAGGCGGGAAAATACGAAAAACAAGAGAGAGAGATAAAGAGTTCGAAAAAAAATTCAGAAAGATGACTTAAGGTTTTCGTAATTATCATTTAAATGGTCCTCCCTGAGTTATCGTCGAAACACAAGCTCTGACAACGAACTTCGGTAACTCTTTTCTTTTTTTCACTCCTTCGTCGAGTTGCTCTCTTTGCCGAGATGGGATGAAAAACGTTGATGGACCCCGAAAACTTTTCGAGTCTTCACTCGGTTCGGTGCTCGTGTACACATGCTTCTATACGCGAATGTCACATTAAGGGAGTATCTGCGTAGTGCACTGCGTATTTACAGGATCTGATAGGAAACCAGCAGATGCCTGGTTGACCACATTTTTGGTAATTTCCCTGCTCGCAATCTCGATTACTCCTACGCGTGTGTAGCACGTGAGTCAGTGAAAAAAAAATTCATTGTTCGTTCACGAGGTCGCCGATGAGATCATTATGCAAGAAATTTGAAGGAAAACTCGCCACTGTTTGATCCTGAATCGCGGCCATTTTTTACTGCATTTTTCCCTGAAGGTTCACACAAGCTGTTAAATTTTTCCTCCGTTTTGGAATTGCTTTCGTTGGGGTTCGGTAGATTCGTATGTGAAAAAGTATGGATGAAATTTCTCCCGATTAACTTCCCATTCCATATATATATGTATATAATTTTCAAAGCAAAAAAGTACGTAGGTACATACATAAAATGTGGTTTTTTGACAATGATTGGCAACTTTCCATAATCATAATATTTTACATATCAATAGTATATATATATATATATATATATATATATATATATATATATATATATATATGTATATTTTATATATTATATATATATATATATATATATATATATATATATATATATATATATATATATATATATATATATTAGGGTGGCACAAATTTGAGCTCTATTTTTTTTCTTTTTCTCACCATCCAAATATCTTCTTCAAAGAAAAAAAATTGTCGCCGAAGCGGCGAGCGGTCATAAAATATTTAGCAGTCGCTCAAGCTTCCCTAAAATTTAAATTTTCATTGAAAAATCAATCGTTTTTTTCGTCCACTTCTCAGCCATAAAATTTACGCTTTATAATTTTTAAATTAAGGGGCCAGTCCACTTTGGAGCCACGAAAAAAAGGCTATTTTCGCGATTTTTTTTAGGATTTTATAAAAGATATGAATATAAAAGTTGTTGGGCTTGATAAATAAAGTCTTGAAATACATTAAAAAAATGTAATTCATTTTTATTCATTTTTTAGTACAAAAACTATAGTTTAACATAACGTCTCAAAAATAGGTTGGCTAGGTGGCTCCATCACAACTCGGCAACGATTTGTCTGAAACAAAAAAATCAAAGTCCATTAGATTCAGTATGACACCAGCTACAAAATGACCCTCGGATATAAAGTTTTATCAAAAAATAAAAAAATGGCGGATGAGAAACGAAAAAAGTAAAAAAACCGCGCTTTTTCGCAGTTTTTCGCAAAAAAAGAGTAAAAATCAACATTTTAAAACGATCGAGGGTCATCTTGTTGCGAATCATGTTTACAATATGCGGTTCAAATTTCGAGAGAATCGGTTTATTAGTTTTAGAGATACGATGGAGCTAGATTTCGAAAACGTTGTTTCGAGAAAAACGCGTTCGGCAGTTTATACTATGAAAAACTCTTAGCTAGACTCAATCGGCAATTCCTGTACCGTACAAAATCCCTTCTGTTCGCTCATCATCGTCGATTTTTTCGAGTCGTGCTTACTTTCGATTTTTTGAAATTTTTAAAGTGGACTGGCCCCTCAACCTCGCAAGGGCGCTAGCCAGCCGATAGATATTCAGTGGTCGCTCCAGGTTTTCGAAATTTACCATTTTCACCAGAAAATAAATCTCGCATGCAGCATTCCTTGTAGCATAAAAACAAAATAAACAGCGAAGTGTTACATTTTTTGAATAATTTATTGTAATAATTTGCAACAAACATCATTAGACGATATATGTTATTATGTATTATTATATGTACTATTGTATTATGGCGTCGCTCGTCACAGAGTACAGCTACGATTGATCCGAAGTTTGACTAACGAGACCAACTGTGGGAAGCATTACGATGCGCGGAAAACAGCTGCCTCTTCCGTTTTACGAATAAGAGTTTTAAAGAATTATTTTATGAGAACAAAGATTATAACTCTTGGGTTAGAAGTGTGAGGTAAACTTGAAAAATCTGTTTCTTAAGAAAAAAGGATGAATTGCTGTGAAAACTTTACAAAGCGCCCAATTTGTGAGTGACAAGAGTAAAAAAAATTGGTGAAAATTGGGAATTTCGAAGCTCTTGAGCGACCACTAAATATTCATTGGCCGGCTAGAATTTTCGCGAGGATAATTTAAAAATTATAAAGCGTAAAACTAATCCGTGAGAAGTGGACGAAAAAAAAATCGATTCTCAAGAATGAATTGAATTTTTGAGAGGCTTGAGCGACCTTTAAATTTTTTTTAACGCTCGCAGCTTTCGCGACAATTTTTATTTTCTTTAAAGAAGATAATTGGATGGTGAAAAAAAGGAAAAAAATAGAGATTTGCGCCATCCTAATATATGTATATATATATATATATATATATATATATATATATATATATATATAGCGAAGCAGAAAAATTGATCAACTCGATTTTATTTGCTTGTCTTCGGGCACAATTCGATATCCGAGAAGTTTAAGCCCGTTGGAGAAACATCTAGTGCCAAAGGGTGGCTTTCCACGGCGGGGGGCAGAAGGGTGCATGTGTGCAAGGTAAATAAATTGAAAACCGTCGAGAACGAGATCGTTAAATCAAATGCCGGTTGTTCGTATACGTCCGTACGACTGCGCAGTATCCGGGGTCGAGTGCGATCTCTGGACCGGACGCAGATACACTTTTGGGGTCACTTTTATCGACACGTACCTCTATTTATTATATACGCTGTAACGAGCGACCTTATTGTCGTCCGAAAGAGCGGGGAAAAAAATTATCGCCTGATAACGTCCGACGCAGTCAAAGAATAACTTTTTCCTCTGGACGATATCACCTTTTTTGGCGCAGACGGAAGTAACTCTTGCGAATGTATATTTTTTCGCTGCTTTTGTGCACCTTTGTTTGTAATTTTAAGAGCTGGGCATGAATATTCACGTGGAAGATGATAGCTTATGAAATGTCAATGGGTTAGTGGTTCTTTAATTTTTTGTCCTTTTTATAACATATAATTTATTCAATTGCTCCCTCCCTCCCTCTCTCTCCCTCCCTCCCCCTCTCTCTCTCTCTCTCTCTCTCTCTCTCTCTCTCTCTCTTTCTAACTATCTCTCTCTCGCTGGGCTTTGCCAGGACCCTCGTAATTAAGGCGGTTAAATCGATTCGAAATAATATTTTCACGAAGAGTTTACTTGAAATATTTTCATCTGGTGGTGGAACTGTTTCGAGAGGAATAAGCAAAAGAGCTTTAAATTTAATTTTATATATATATATATATATATATATATATATATATATATATATATATATATATATATATATATATATATATATATATATATATATATATATATGTATGTATGTATGTATGTATATATATAAAATATGAATATACCTTTATGTGTGTGTGAGAATACTTGAAAATATCGCTGAAGATTCTAATTAAAAGCCGTCCACGTTCTCCGCTTAATGGAATTCAAAAGTTCGCTGTTATTACTCTCGTGCATTTTATAATGTAGAAACAACAATAAAGACTCTGGAAGATTGTAAACGACTTGTGCCCCATCACATTTGCCTCCAGGTCTGTTACTCGTGAATACTCTTCGTTCTTTTTTCCTGCCGCATTTTTATCGCGAATAATGGAACGAAATTGGAATGGCTTGCGAAGGAATCAGCAATGAGGGGGCAAAAAACAGAGAAAAATCTTTCCACATCAAAGATTCGCGTGTATTCTCATCATAATTTGCATTTGCAAAGGTTCCCACGGGTAACGACGTTCCAATATTCAGGGAAAAAGCCATTTTACTCGAGTACATTGAGTATTCTAACATGGGGATATAATTTGCAGCGTCGGAGTAGAAATCGTAAGGATCTTGTACGTAAATTGATATTACATTTGTTCAAGTACAAATATACATTTTCGAGATGAAATGATTTTTTTTTCAATTCGACTAAACGACGGCGGTTATCGGCAATACGATAATTTAACAAATCGAGATAGTAGCGGCACTGAGCGAATGAAAAGAGAGCTTCATGGTGAAGAGGTTACGAGTATCTCTACTTGAATTTGGAAAAGCCGAAAAAAAATCACATCTGAGTCACCTTTGTCCGAGTGTGCCCTGCGGCCGGCAAGGGCTCCAATTTTTTACCTGAAACGTAAAATCAAAATAATTCGAGTTGTGGCCAAGATTTTCCTCCGACGTACGCAGAAAAATCGAAAAGTGTCGATTTCTGGTGAAATAAGGCGTGTTTGAAAAAAAAATTGGCGAAAACAATTTTTTCGGAAAAAGCTTCCATCGTATGAAAAATCCCCTGGGTGTTTCGATGTAGAATATTGTCATACAATGCCAAAAAAAGTTACCGTTCGCAGGATACTGTCAGAGAAAGGTGACTCGCTTGATTAACCTCCACCGGCGCCATTTTCTTCCAAAATCATGTGAAAAAATTTGTTAAGGCCTTAGGCCACAGTAACGGGTATAAAATCATGTGCGAATTCAACAATTTCTTTTCGTATGAAAACGTGATTCACTCATAAAATTAATTACACATCTATTTAGAATGAATATCAAGCTGTTGGAAAATATATATATATTTTTTTTTCGATGTACAAAATGGCCAACTACTAGTATTTTCTTTTGTTATCTTTTTTTAGGCGCTCCGCGGCGTGACATTTAGCATCCACAATTTTTTACCTAGAACAAAAAACAAAAATTCTCGTCAATCTACATTAGAATACCCAGAGAAGTACCTACGGAATTTGAAAAATATTGTTTTGTTCAAAAGTTGTAGGTATTTGAACTTGAGAAATGAATTTTCAGTGAGAAATTTCGTTATAACTGCTCATAAACTGCTCATAAAATGATAAGTTTTCGATTAATCAAAAAGTCCGTACGTTCTTCTCTGCGAAATGCAATTAGGAACATAACTTCAAAATTTGAAGTAAATCGAGTGAAAATTGTTGAAGTTGTTTGTCACGCCAATTGGAAAAAAGCTGTTTCGCGAAGTTTCGCGTAGTCGGCCATTTCGTACATCGCAAAAAAATATACATATTTTCTAACAGCTTGATATTCATACTAAATGGATGTGTAGTTAATTATGAGTGAATCACATTTTCATACGAAAAAATATGATTAAATTCGCACATGATTTTATACCCGTTACTGTGGCCTCAGGCCTTAATACACTCGCCTATACTTAGAATAAACACCACGAAGCAGAATGCTATATCCTCTATATCGTATAACGTTATAGATCGGGGGTATCCATGAAAACATATCAAAATTCCAAGTCCATCAAAAAGATAAAGCAACGAACCGAAAAATCACGTGTTCGTACTGCCTTGCAGAGGAGTCACCGCAAAAACCTAAAAGCATCAATTTTCTTTTCTTTCCAGGTTTGTTCGTCCGCGAGCAAAGATTGTCAGGTGGTCAGAACACAACCGGATGGCCGTTCTTCGAGACGAACGTGCCTCGGAATGTGACGACCGCTGTTGGCCAAACGGCCTTCCTGCATTGTCGAGTGCATCAGCGTGGCGACAAAGAGGTTAGTACGGCACGTCGATCATCATACCGCAATAACGTCACCCCGCTAAATGTATCTCCTCTCCTCGCCCTTGGTGCCCTTCGAACGCCCCACCCCTTAGCGCATCGACCTGAATTTGATGGCTGCGTATGACGAGTTCTCCGTTGGATGAGAAGAAGTGAAAAGAGTCTGCGGGATGAGCAACCCCCAGCCGACAACATCACCGCAACCGCGGGGTGAACTAACGGTTGGTTAGTTGTTTTAGCGTGGGTAAAGAGACCCTGGGTCGGAGTGTGTCCGTGTGGTTTTCGGTTAGGTTCAAGCTTATGGAATATTCATGAAGCCTCTGGTTGAAGAGAATTAAAGTGGCTCAAAGGTATGCACCATCGTAACCGACAGGTCTCTCTCTCTCTCTCTCTCTTTCGCTCTCACTCTCTCTCTCCAACCCCCGCTTTCTTTCTCTCTCAACCCCTCTTTCACTCCTCCGGACCTTTACGCGCTCCATCTCCGAGCATCCATTCCTCAACGTGTTTTGGGCCGGTTGATCCTCCGACTGCGGCTAGTTAGGAATTCCTTGTGGGTTACCTTCACGTTCTACATATATATGGGGGATGCTCGTGTACGTCGGTTGGGCAGAGTTCGAAGGGCAAATCAGCTTTGCCCTAACGCCTGAATAACACTTGACAGACATTTGCACCCCAAGTTCGAGTGGGACACTGTGCTTTCTGCTGGCTCGCTCTTTCTCTCTTGGCAGTTTAGGGTGCTTGAGTTATTAGGGACAGACCCCAAGCCAGGGTGAGAGAGACAGAGGGGCCGGGGGGAGGTCGGTCGTTCTGTAAGTTTTACAAGCTATTTTTCTTCGCGCCTCCGCTAAAATCGTCCGCGACGCTCTCCCTCCCTGCACGTCTTCATGGCCCACGTGAAAAACTGACTTGCCATTGATATTTCTTCCACGTAGAACATTTCAGGATTCGGCTGCGATCGAGCGCATTATCGGGTCGATGTAGAAATGTTTTTCTCGTCGAATGTATCGCGTGGAAATTGTTGTTGTTGTTGGTTTTTCATGCCTCGAGGGAGGGTTTAACAACCTCGTTGTAGTCGCGATTCCAGATGGGAAAAGTCAACCACCATTGGCGTGGCCCTGCTTTGTAGGAACGTGCCGCGCGCGGATGATCATGACAATTTATCCGATGGTGGATCATGGATAGAAACGGATTTGGAATACTGATAAGAGTCGATATATGTGCCTTTGTGTGTGTGTGCGTGTGTGTAGATGGCGAACCAATCGGGGTGTTATTTGATTCCCGTTTCCGGGTCTCGTTTTTACGGCTGCCAATTCCCATGTGCATGGACTTTTTCTTGACGACTTTTGTCTAGACACGCTCAATCATTTACACTGCTTTTCGTCAAGACTCGACAGGCCGGATACTCCGACTCGAGGATTCTTCCTAGATTCTGTTAAGTCTCGACTAGATTGGACGTTGCAATCACCAATATCCACACTACGACAATGAGGGTAAATCTAGTCAGCCTACTGGGTCTGACGAGAAGTCTTACGGTAACTAGAGGGTTGTGTATCATCAGCCTAGGGATATTCGGGCAATAGTTACATTGGTACGAATCAGGTCAACTTGATTTAGTATTATTGCGATATAGGCATGATTTCATATTTGACCAAACAATTATTTTTGCATGTGTGTTGGAAAAATCATTTTTTCAGCATCTGGAAAAACTGAATTAATATATATATATATATATATATATATATATATATATATATATATATATATATATATATATATATGTGTGTGTGTGTGTGTGTGTGTGTGTGTGTGTGTGTGTGTGTGTGTGTGTGTGTGTGTGTGTGTGTGTGTGTGTGTGTGTGTGTGTGTGTGTGTGTGTGTGTGTGTGTGTGTGTGTGTGCGTGTGTGTGTGCGTGTGTGTGCGTGTGTGTGTGCGTGCGTGTGCGTGTGTGTGTGTGCGTGCGTGTGCGTATGCGTGTGCGTGCGTGCGTGTGCGTGCGTGCGTGCGTGCGTGCGTGTGCGTGTGCGTGCGTGTGCGTGTGCGTGTGTGTGTGTGCGTGTGTGTGCGTGCGCGTGCGTGCGTGTGCGTGTGCGTGTGCGTGTGCGTGTGCGTGTGTGTGTGTGTGTGTGTGTCTGCGCCCGCGACACCCTCTGCTCTCCCTCTCCTAATATGAACAACAACGCACTTGTCCAACCCGAAGTCCATTCCAGCCACCCGTGTGTACGTCGCTCCTTAAGGCATCTGGGAACGATGTAATTTGTTTTTTAACTTAAATTTTTTTTATTTAATAAACCCTTAACTCTGAAGAACAATTTAAGTCATGGTCCGTATCGAAAAACGCAAAATTGACCAAGTTACAGTTATTTTTCGGCAGGAAGGTCGACCGTGCGGTTCGATCCGTGTTCATAACTCGCACGGTTTAGCTTACGCAGCTGTCCTGCGTTATCTCGAAACTACATTTTTTGAACTGGTACTATCGAAATATCGTAAACTATCGGTCCGATTGCTTTCAAATTTTTACACAATACTTTTAGATACATTATCTAAAAGGTCACGTAGGATTTTTGCGATAACTTGATTAGTTTTTGTTTTATTATTGTTTTTGCTCGAAAAATTTCGGTGAAAAATACAAATTTTTTTCTTCGGCTCATCATAATTTTTTGAATGGTCGAAAAAAACAACCGCTATGCTACATTGTAGCGACACTACTCACGAGTAAGCTGATTTTTTTTCTGGTGTGACATGACCGGGTAACAGCTGGGACAACGACCAACATGTATCGTGCGGAGGGCTTCCGCAGCAATGTGCATAACAGCGCCATTTTATAATATTTTGAACGGTTTATACACGTTATTCTTAAAGCCCTTTCTGACGTTGTGTAAAATGATAAAAATATTCCGGCCCATACTTTCGAGTTTATTATTTTTTTTTTAGATATACCCATTTTTCGATCGTTCAAGCTGGCCAGGCGCCTTAACGTAGGACCCTTTTCACTTTCCAAATCTTGCCTAAAAAATCGTAAGATAATTGTTAATAACAAAGGAACTATGCAATGTAAGCAAAATCCTACGTACTTCCATAGACAATGTATTTTTCAAGATATATTCAACACTTCAAGGGAATCGGTTGAAAGGTGTCTGACAAGGAACATCCCTCAGGAGACACCTTTCGATTTTGTTGAAATTTGGATATATTATAAAGCACCGAAAAGTAAGCGATACGTATTTTGTTCTATCGGCGGACAAACGGTTTTAAGGGGTGAAACCACCCCTCGAAAAAAAGCATCTCTAGGGGTAATATAGCAGTTTCACACACACGGAGTCCACCGATTTTAATGAAACAAAAACGAAAATTCTTCTAATCTGAAGCAATAAAAAATCCACTATAGTGACATTGCAAAAAAAAAATAAGGGGTGAAGCCACCCCTTAATATAGGGGTTCACCCCTTATTTTTTTTGCAATGTCACTTATATAGGGGTGGTTCACCCCTTTTTATTCGCAATGTCACTATAGTGGATTTTTAATTGCTTCGGATTAGAAGAATTGTCGGTTTTGTTTCATTAAAATCGGTGGACTCCTTGTGTGTGAAACTGCTATATAACCCCCAGAGATGCCTTTTTTCGAGGGGTGGTTTCACCCCTTAAAACCGTTTTTCCGCCGATAAAAAAAATACGTATCGCTTACTTTACGGTGCTTTATAACATATCCAAATTTCAACGAAATCGAAGGGTGTCACCTGGGTGATGTTCCTTGTGAGTTATGTTTCCGGCCAACTTAAAAATTGGAGTTTTGAGATAAACGCTGCACAGCCGCCATTTTGAAATAAATCCCTACAAAAAAATTATTGTATACAGTCACTGATATGTATGATAAACACCCTTTTTTGTAATATCGAGTTATTTTGTAGTTTTTCTGAAAAAAAACATCCCCAAAAGGCATATTTTGAACTATTTCAACGATGGTACAATTCTTTTATTTCCGTTTAAGAAAAATGTTCAAAAAATAATCCTTCTAATTACTATTATTATAATGTATAAAAATATCAGCAATAATTTAATTTTAAGATAAACAAAGTCACTTTGACCTGTTACCTCCGAAAGAGATGTCATCGCTGTTCCAACAATACTTTAAAAAATATTTTTGGTGCCGGAGTGTAAGTGACTACGAACGAATTTCTATGAGAATGGCGTGAACGATTATTGACAGGTGTCAAGGAGGCTCGGAGGGAAAACTACCCCGAGCCACGAGAATCTCCCTTGATTCTCGAGATTATGAAAAAATCCTCATTTCTCAGTACTTATACTCACTTGATGCGATGTCACTGGAACAAAGGAAATGAAGAAAAAAAAATGAAAGGAATAAACGTCGCACCATCCGCATCGCGCACTACGAGAATCGGTTTCAATTTCCATTATCGATAAAGTCGTCCAGTCCATTGACAATTTTTCGTTCCATCTTCGAGATGCCAAACGCTTACGTCCCTTCTTCGGTTCTCTCTCTCTCTCTCTTTCTCTCGCTCTCTCTCTCTCTTTCCCTCGCTTTCTATCTATCTATCTATCTCTCTCACCGGCTCCTGAGCCCGTGAAGAAATGGATTAATGTTTCGCGTTTCCGTAAACATTGAGAGGGACGACGGCGGCAGCAGCGGGGAAGAGAGAGAGAGAGAGAGAGGTAAAGAAACGTGGCTTTCTGCAATCCTATCAAAGTGCAATCAATTGAAAAGAACGAGTAGTCTCGTCTCGGCGCTCCAAACGTCGAGGACAAAAAAGAGTAGATTGCATATATATATATATATATATATATATATATATATATATATATATATATATATATATATATATATATATATACATATATATACATATATATACATATATATACATATATATACATATATATACATATATATATATATATATATACATATATATACATATATATATATATATATATATATATATATATATATATACACATATATAGATCGGTAGATCTTGCATTGAAAGCTGCATAAGACGATCTCCACAGAGAGAGATCGAGACCGAAGTAAAGCGAGAGTGAGGGAGGGAGGGAGAGAGAAAGAGTGAGAGAGAGAGAGAGAGAGAGAGAGAGAGAGAGAGAGAGAGAGAGAGAGAGAGAGAGAGAGAGAGAGAGAGAGAAAAAATCCTGCGCAGATTTCCTTTCTGTTTGTAAACGTACACCGCTGTGGAGGAAAACTGCGCAGGCCCAAAAACCCTGCAAATTCCAAGGATAACCTATCACGAGTTACGCCCTTTTATTAGCAAGGATTCTTTATGTACGAAAGCGTATGTAATGCTTATATAGATAACGAGGTATGACGTGCCGTAAAGTGTGAGCGTAAGGGAGACACGAAGTCTCTCTTTCACTCTCTGGCTGTCTGGAGCTATAAATTACCGACCGGCCAACGAAGAACGTCCAGTTCTTACATTTTCGCTCTTATCTGACTTCTCGTTCTCCAATAAATGAGGTTTTCTTCTCTCTCTCTCCCTTGCTCTCTCTCTCTCTCTCTCTCTCTCTCTCTCTCTCTCTCTCTCTCTCTCTCTCTCTCTCTCTCTCTCTCTCTCTCTCTCTCTTCTCTCTCTCTCTCGATTTTTCTCGCCAGCCTCACGTTTCTTGCCCCTGCTTTCGTATCTTACAGCTCCGAAGGATGCGAATCCTTCGGTTCAACAGTTATCCCCCCGTGACCACTCGAAAGCACGAAACGAAAAATGCCAGGCAAGATTTCGCGCCTAATATTTTGCTCCAAATTTTCATATTTATCTCACTGATATTGTTAAATTGTAGTGTCTGTCTGTACATTCGTTTTGTTTTACATCTGTCATTTTTTGAAATTTATTTATTTATTCATTTACTTTTTCATGTATTTATTTATTTATTTATTTACAAATCCTCCCTTCTAGTATATGAATTCCCCGAAGCGCCTTTAGTCTCAGGGTCTCGATTTTCCCGCGGGGAACACAAGTGGGACGTCGAGACACTTTTTTTCCTGTTTTCTCCGTTCTTATCCACCCATTTGCCCAATTTTCGACCTGCGACGATGCGCCCTCGCGCGCTAAGGAAATTATTTATCAATGAGCCTCGATCGCCCCTGGAAACGTAGGCCGGGTACGCAGCCCCGATTTTAGCTGCGCAACTTTACGCATCCTTGAGTCCTCCCCGGGGGGTTGCCGTCAACGCGGAGTTGCAATTAAATTCTGCCAAGCTGCCATATTCCGGTAATAGCCGGCTCTGCAAATTCGAGACGATTACACGACATTTTTCTACAACGTTGTTATTAACTCGCTTTCTTTGTTGGCTGTTTGTCTGTTCGGTAGAAATTTTGCAATCGATTTTAAATTAACTTCCGGATGAGCTGGATACTCGAAACTATGAACACAGCTCAGATCTGGATGACAGACAAATAAACAGACAGGCGATATCGTCATGGCGAGAGAAAAAGGGGAGAAACGAATTGTGAGAAAAAAAAATAAAAAAATATAGTTTAGTGAAAGAGAACATTTTTAAAATAATAATATTGCATTAGTGACAATTTCAACGATGGTCATGGAGACAGCCCCCTAACGCAAGTGACGTCTAGCGAAGGACAAGCAAAATTCCACACACACAAGACTAAAGAACAGAAAATAACATTATTTAAATTAAAAAAAAATTTCAACCACGTTTTTAAAACGGACCGAAAAGTATAAAATAATTACTCCTCGCCCCATACAGATTTATAACCCAAAACTGCTTCCTATCCCCATACAGATTGTCCTGAATATTTGTGATCGTGAATTTTTAAGGGGAGATATACACCTAGGAGCTGGAAAAAAGGTCATTTTTGTCAAGTTTTTCAGGGAAAACTATTTGAAATTTCGGATTGGGCTTTTAATTATCTAAAAGTATATACATTCGAAGAAATGTTTAATTTTCTTTATATAAAAATATCAAAAATATACAAGGATATTGCATGATCCTTGGAGCGTCGTAGAAAAATCTGCGTATACGTTACCCACTGGCGTTTCTTAAAAAATCATCTGAAAAAAAACCAAAAAGATTATTAAATTAGATACTATAATCTAGTACTTGTCATAGCCGATTTTGAAAATATCGATTTATGACTAAATGGCGGACGTTGGAACATAAATAGTGATTTTTGGGCCAAAAATTAGTTATTATTTTGCCTATAAAACAAAAACTAAGTAACGGAAAAAAATCCTATGACAAGTACGATATATGGAATCATCGATACCGGGCCCATAGTGTAGGTCTTCTACGGTCGACGGAATGTTCATAGCTTCGAAATCCTCGACCTCGACCATCTAGGTGTATATCCCCCCTTAATAGCTGTGAAAATACTTCTGAGATTTAAAACAATAAATTATTAATAAAGATTTAAACGATTAATGCAATAGATAATTGATGCATGAATAGTCCACCTAAGTCACTAACAATTGTATTGCCCTGCAAATGATATGAACTGTTGTATGAGTTTTCTCAACGGGAGCTACTCCCTACCCTCCATCTATTGCATGCGCCCCACGTTTTTCGTTTTGAATCTTACAACTATTTTCATGGCTATTAAAAATTCACAATCACAAATATTCAGGATAATCCGTATGAGGTTAGGAAGCTGTATTGGGCTATGAATCTGTATACGGCCAGGAGAAATTATTTTTTCCTTCTTGGTCCGTTTTAAAAACGTGGTTAAAATATTTGTTTATTTAAATAATGTAAACCTCGAAACGAGAAAAAAAGAAAATTCAAATATAAGCGTGGGGCAAAAAAACCTTTGATAAAATCGTAGCCGTACGCTTTTTTGCACTTTTTATTTATTTATTTTCACAGGGCTCGTTTGGTAACGAGCTTTGAGCCGTATGGTGCGGAAATTAGCGATTGCCGCACGATGACGAGATTGTCGACGCTTCGGAGATTCACTTTTTTTCTGTATTGGCTTTTTTTTCAAATTTTATCATCCAGTGATATCAGCCGCGAATATTAATTCCTTTTTAATTGGAATTATGGCGAATGCCCATTTTCCTCGATCATTTTTCATGCGAAATTCACAACTGGTCGGGTCAAATAAAAAAAGGCTTGTTCCAAAGATTATTGCGTTTTTAATTCCTTGGAAATCCAGTTAAAGGCATGATTGCATTCATTACTTTTTCAGCATGCAACCTCAAAAAAAGGGAATAACAGTAATAGTAAGAGCAACATGTATAATAAACAATATTACTATTAATAGTCGTGAAGGTACTGATATTGATAATATTGATGATAATAACAACAATCGGCACAAAAACGACAACAGAAAATACAACAACCACACGACTAAGAGAAACGTCACAACGGATAATAATAATTATTTTCATTAATATTATGATAATTATGAATAATAATGTATAATAATAAACATTATTATTATTGTACATAATAATCATTATTTTTATTATCTGTAATAATAAAAATAATAACTATTATTATTATTAGAAAACGGATAACAAGAATAAGAAAAATGGCAAACCAAAAACTAACTAACAACACAAATTATTAGTATTATTTTTTTTTAACTTCCAGCTGTACAGGGTTCTTCCCCCTTGATACATACCCCATATTCCCGTTTATATCCGTATTCCAATTTATCATTATCATTATTATAAAAATCATAATAATTATAGTAACAATTGAAATAATAATAACAATGAAAATAGCAATAACAATATAGAAAAACGACGATAATAATATGACCCGAGAGTCGAGAGAGCCGACGATCTATTAGAGCGAGAAAATGAGGTGCCATCAAATCATTCGCGCTCGGTTAGCTTTTTGGATCGACGTAGGGTGTTTGTCCGTACTGCCCGAGGGGTAGTTTCCTTGTTAACTGAGATTTTTATCCTCGATCAGCTTTTGGAGTGGTCCTCCTTCTCTTCGTGTTCTTCACAATAATGTGGCGATGACTACAATGGCGGTGAACTCTAAGCGACTACGCGCTATATATACGTATAATATGCGCTGTTATAACTATGTGAACATTACACTACAAGCTGAAACGCACTGAGAGGAAATGAGCGAGAGCGAGAGTGGGGAAGGGAGGGAGGGGAAGGGGGGCGGGGGAGTGTTTTAAAGCTCCGCGGGGGGTATTCGAACTCTCCCTAACTTTATAGTCGCAATATCAACATCATAAAATCGATTTTACACGGCAATAGGTGGCAAACTTGTGAACACTTACTGCGTAATTGCGCCGGCTTAATATTCTCGACGAGTACCTACACCTCTCTAATTCGGAATATAAAATTTTCCTCGTTTCGATTCTACAATCGCCATGAAAAAATTAATGACAACACCAATGCTCGAAATGGCCTAATTCCAATTTTTTTTCTGGGAGACGGTTGGTGAAAAGGGAACGCATTTTGTTTAACACATGAGCACACATATTCAGGGCTTTTAAAAAAAATCACCAAAAAATGCAGAGTAACAACAAAAACATCGCCGTCGGCAAATGATGCATTTTTTTCGCGACGTTTGGCGGTGGACACTCTCCAGCTCAAACGGTCCATCCGAAATCTAAAACCAAACGGGTAATTTAAGTTAACAATAAATACAAGTCGTTGACGATCTTCGATTTTTTAAATCATTTTTTTTTAACAACGTAACGACGAATTGAAACTTGAGCGTACAAAATATGTGAAGAAGGTTATCATTTGTACGTAACTATTAAAAAATTAAGATCAATTTTAAAAAAGTGAGATCGTTAACGACCTTTAAATGTTTTTCGTCGTATCTCCTGTAAATTTGGAAACAATCCACCAAGTGCTTCTCGAGATATCATGTCCACCGACTTTGATAACCGTGTTTCGAGAAAAACGCGTTTACAGTTTGAAGTATGGTGCTGCTACCGCTCGCCCGGCCGAATGTTGGAAGATGTAGTTCAATCAATTTTAGGAATATTTCGATTAATGTTCCCGGGGAGTATTAAGGTGATACTATCGAATTAAAATATTTTTGGAAAATGCGACTTTTTGACCCACTCAGGTAGATATTGCCCGTTAATGATACTTTTCATTGAGGTCTATTACGATGTCATTCCTTTTACTTTTACCCTAGGCTTATTTATCATTTTCGGTTCCAGCAGAGGCCGCAAGAGGGCACAGGGAAACTGGCTAAAACTCGTACGCCTACCGCCATATTGCCACCAAAATTTTTACTTCTCATTGAGGTCTATTACGATGTCATTCCTTTTACTTTTACCCTAGGCTTATTTATCATTTTCGGTTCCAGCAGAGGCCGCAAGAGGGCACAGGGAAACTGGCTAAAACTCGTACGCCTACCGCCATATTGCCACCAAAATTTTTCAGCGTTCACCCATCCGCATGTTGGCCCGGGTCACCGATGCTCGACACGAAAATTCACTGTTTTTTTTCGTCAATTGTATCATTTTTTTGACAGTCCGATAAATAGTAAATTATGCGAAACTGACGCGTTTCAATTTTTTACGTAGATGCTCCGTTCCAAGTGTCGAGGCGACGACCTGAGTATGCGATGGAGAGGGAAAAAACGGAGAAAGAGCTCGGAATAAATGAACGAGCGGTTTCTAAAATCGTCAAGTGCTTATCCAGTTATTTTTAACCCTGAATTAAAGTCGTCCGAGCCATTATGGGCCGAGGCCTTGTCGGGTCATCGACGGGCACTCCACCTGTGTATAATTTTATCGTACCCTTTACCTATTTATAGGTATACGTGTACTTACCCTGTATATTATCCCATTTACGGGATGTGCGAACTCGGGCACGCCGATGCATTAACGATTTAACACGATAATGTACTCGGGGGTTCACAATAATAAACGCCCTCGTGAACGACACTTTGTAACAATGATTATCGTAATAAAGTCATTGAAAGTGTATTAAAGTTTTTTTTTCTACTTCGACCCATATAAACACAAATATATGCATATACAGGGTGATGCACAACTATTGATGTCGACAAAAATAGGCTGCGATGTTCGCATTTAACGTCCAACGCTGACACGGAACGTCACTTTCAGTGTCCGCCTTCGATTTTGTTGAAACTTGTATATGTGGCGGAGCATTGAAAACTATTGGACACGTGTTTTTTTATCGGCGGAAATACAATTTTAAGGGGGGGAACCACCCCTCAAATAAAGACGTTTCAGCCCTTAATTTAATTTGTTTTTCAATACTTGTATAGTGGATTTGTCATCGCTTTACGTTAGAAAATTTTTGTTTTTGGAAAATTCAAATCGGTGGACTGTTCGTGAGTGAAACTCCAAAATCACCCCCCGACACGCCTTTCTTTAAGGGGTTAGGCCACTCTAGAGGCCGAAAAAATAGGCTTTTTGGGGATTTTTTTTCAGAAAAACTACAAAATAAATCGAGATTACAAAAAAGGTTTATCATACATATCAGTGACTGTATACAATAATTTTTTTGAAGCGATTAATTTCAAAATGGCGACTGTGCAGCGTTTATCTCAAAACTGCATTTTTTAAGTTGGCCGGAAACATAGCTCAGACAATTTTCAACCGATTCACTTGGAATGTTGGATATATCTTGAAAAATACATTGTCTATGGAAGTACGTAGGATTTTTTTAAAAATATTGCATAGTTCATTTGTTATTAACATCTGACGATGTTTTAGGCAAATTTTGCACTTTCCAAACATTTTCCCAAAAAATCGTAAAAACATGAATTATGCAATATAAAAAAAAACCTTGGTACTTCCGCAGACAATGTATTTTTCCAGATATATTCAACATTTCAAATGAATCGGTTGAAAATTGTCTGAGTTATGTTTCCGGCCAACTTAAAAAATGCAGTTTTGAGATAAACGCTGCACAGCCGCCATTTTGAAATTAATCGCTTCAAAAAAACGATTGTATACAGTCACTGATATGTATGATAAACACCCTTTTTTGTAATATCGATTTATTTTGTAGTCTTTCTGAAAAAAAATCCCCAAAAAGCCTATTTTTTCGGCCTCTAGAGCGGCCTAAGGCCTTAAGGGGTAGTTTGCGCCCTTAACGGCGTTTTTCCGCCGTGAGAAAAATTCAAGGTTTTAAGTATCTGTTTCAATTTTTGTATTGAAAAATGTTTATAAACGTGAAAGGCGCAATGGTTTGCGCAGACCGCTGTTTAAAAAACGTACTTCGCGGTGACCACTGCTGCTTGGAAACAAATAATCTGAAATGAAAGAAAAAAATCAAACGCATTTAGTTTTTACATGAAATTATCCAGTGCTTGAACGATTTACTAAAATATTGATTTTTGAAAAAATGGCCGCAGTCCAAAGTGAAAGTATCGATTTTCGGAGAAAAAAACTGCAAGGATAAAAAAATCGTTTTTTCAAGTACTGCTTTTCGATATCTAGGAGAGGCTTGTGAAATTTGAAGTTGATCGGTGCAATGATTTCCGAGATATCGTGGTCGCCGATTTGAAAAATTAATTTTGAGAAAAACGCTCTTAAAGTTCTCCGGCTCGTGGCTTACAATTTTTGAAATTGTCAACTCTGTTTGTTGCCTTTATTTATTGTTCATCACATGAACTCCGCACGCGAATATCACGGCCAGTGTTTGTCGCGCGTGATTTTTCAAAAAAGCCTTCACCCCGCAATGACACACCCCATACGCTCCAAAAGGGAACCCCAATAGTCGCGTATTACTCCGTCTACGTGGCACCAACGAAACGTTTTCAATTTGCAAACTTTTTGCCGAGTTTTTTCAAGCGCCGAAAACATCCACTTGAAAAATCTTTGAGAGCTTCCCAACCTCAACAATATCGCCGCACTTTCGAAACTACGAATCGGAGATAATGTAACCAGATAATTAGGAATTAATTATGTAACCTGAGCAACGTGATGACGATTTCGAATTCACAGTGAAATTATTTAACAAATTTGTTTTCAAAACAAGTTTGACGTACTTTCTATAAAATAATTAGTGCGCACGCTGCGATACATAGTTTCTTTACCTATTTTCGAATACATTAAATTGTGTGTTACGTGATATAAACGCGGTAGTTTATCACCACGTGTCTATCAAATATTAACGCGATTACGAGCTTTCATTATATTAATTACCGCGTGTATGGAGATACAGTACACAAATTGCTACGTGTTAACAAGCCATAGGGAGTTCATCAGCCACGTTGCTGAAATTTCTCTCGGTATCAGCGCTTTTCTCTCCCTTGCCCAACCCCCCCCCCCGCCGTTTCTCTCTCTCTCTCTTCCGCTCTTTCTCTCGTTGTCTATCTTTTGGCTCTTGCTGATGCAGTTGTGGCTGCCTCTGGTCGGGATGCTAAGTGCCAGACATGTGAGAGCCTCATTTCACCCCCCCCCCCCCCCCACCCTCGCGCACCCTTCACCACCGCTGCTCCGTCTGCCATATCGCCGCACGTATTACACCCTGTTCCAGTGCAGGGGCCAGCATCGACGTACGTGAGCCAAGAAAGCTCACTCAGTCGGGTAATCCAAAGAAGCCTGCAACAAGCTGAGGTCGGACAAATTATAAGGGTCTCTCTCTCTCTCTCTCTCTCTCTCTCTCTCTCACATACACACACACTCACCCTCCCTCCTGCGTCCTCCCATTCCCCGTAAGTGAACCCTTCCAAGGTATCTCGTCGTCCCCATGTACAACATAATATATTATGCCACGCAACTACAAAATAATGACGTTAAAGTGTGCATCGTTGCGATGCAATGAAAATAGGCAATTGGCAAGAAAATAAAATAGAAATTCATGTTCTGTAGGTTTATGTGGGCTACGAAAAATATTCGAATTTTGTCGAAACCGTTGTCGAGTATTCATACCCTAAATAAAAAAAGATTCTGAATATAAACAAATTGAAATGAGTCAGGAGAAGAGAAAAGGTTAAAAATCAAAAATACAAATGAAGTACATGGTTTTTGAGACTACATTATGTACAAGATACTGGACAAGAGAAAAGCGGAATAATTGATTATTTGGTACAGATTGAGTGAAAAAAAATGAAGACGATTGTAGAAAATAAAAGACAAAATCTTTTTTCAATGATTTAATTAAAAAATAAACAATTGTAGATAGTAAGCAAAAAATGAAAGAATGAATTGCTTTTTGCAGATTCAATTGATGCTAGATTAAAAACACGCTGGGCAATAATCATCCACTTCTTGTCGCGCTGGCAAAAGAAATTCAGCTTCCTTTTTTTGTTCGCGTAATTTTATTGGTATGCTAGTTATAATGGAAATTGTGCCTGAAAAATCAGTAAAAATCAAAATCTAGTTGAAACTGAAACTGTGCCTGAATCAAACAGTAAAGATAACAATGTAGTTACAATTGAAATTGTGCCTGAAAAGTCAGCAAAAATCAAAATCCAGTTATAATTGAAATGGCGCCGGAAAAAATCGGAAAAAAATCAAAATGTAGTTACAACATAAATCGTACCTGAAAAATCAGCTCAAGGTGACTCGTATTATTCTAAAATAATAACCGCATTACTCACTTTGGAAAAGTCAAAAAAATATATATACCCAAGAAAAAAATCTTTTCGTTTTCGAATGCAAGAATTCCTTGAGAAAGAGAAAAAAAACGTGTGCTCAGAATTGCGAATAGCGGCCACCATTATGTGGCACAAGGTTCGGGGCTAAGAGGTTTTTTTGGCCCGACCTGCAGTTCTGTGCAAAAAAAACCCAGGGAGATAAGAGGCATTGGAATATCCTGACATTTATGTACTTTATAGTATTTCTTGTCTCGCATAAGAGTCCCTATAAAGCATTTTTATCGGTCCGGAATGCAACACAACTTGGAATTTTTTCCGCCCTATCTCTCGCTCTGGCAAAAATCGTGGTTTCGCAACATCGTAATGTCCTCCGCAGAAGAGAGAAAGGACATACTCGCTGACCGCGATACTTTATGGCGACGCGCATAATAATCCGGTTCGTTTATGGAGAGAAAATTAATTTTGAATTATGGCTCGTAAATTTTCATTTATTCGAGGTGGAAAGCCCCGTATATGTATCGAGAGAGGGCGCGTGTCTTTTGTAAAGAGAATCGACGAGGAGAGGGCGCGAGGCTGAGAGGGAGGAGGACAGACCCGGGGATGGTAAAAACCTCCACCTGTTTTTCTTCAGGGGTGCGATACTTCGGATGAAGCTCCGGAAGAGTAATACTTGGTACACACATGTCCAATAGTGTTGTAAGCTCCGGGTATGCGGTCGCCCGTCCTCCGTGGCGTCCGTTTCGAGGGGACTTTTCATTTCGCAGCATGCATACGCGCGGCCAACGGTATGAACGCATGTTGCAATTTTCGTATTTCGCGTGAGTGGCCACATGTTTCCCCTCTTCATACGCCACCAAAAACGTGGCTGCGTACACGAAGCTTTTCGCAATAGTGACGTCGCGGTCCGAAACGTTGCACTACTTTGGCTTTAAATCCCCCACAGCTTTGTAATCCCACTCTGGAAAACGGAATTCTATACCTATAGACTTGTCTGGTATTTTTTGTAGTCGTAATAAGATATATATATATTCTACCAAAACGCGATATATCTGTTTATACAGGGTGGGTGACCCCAGATAGACAGTCATGATCATCACGCCGTGCATACAATTGATGAAGCGAATTCACTGGGTTAGCACTGGTAGTAGACATGCCATGCAAGCAATATGACGACGACATGCACGTTTCTAAGTGATACATTCAATGAGCACAATATGACGGCGATATGTATATTTGTCAGGGATACATCCCGCGAGCACAATATGATGGCGATATGCATGTTTCTCAGTGATACATTCGATGAGCGCAATATGAAGACGATATGTATATTTGTCAGTGATACATGCCGCGACCACAATATGATGGCGATATGCATGTTTCTCAGTGAAACATTCCATGACGGCGATATGCATGTTTCTCAGTGATCCATTCCATGACAGCGATATCCATGTTTCTCAGTGATACATTCGATGGCGGCGATATGCATGTTTTCAGTGATACATTCGATGAGCGCAATATGACGGCGATATGCATGTTGCTCAGTGATACATTCGATGAGCGCAATGTGACGGCGATATGTATATTTGTCAGTGATACATCCCGCGAGCACAATATGATGGCCATTTGCATGTTTCTCAGTGATACATTCCATGGCGGCGATATGCATGTTTTCAGTGATACATTCCATGACGGCGACATGCATGTTTCTCAGTGATACATTCGATGGCGGCGATATACATATTTCTCAGTGATGCATCTCATGAGCGCAATATGACGGCGATTTGCGTGTTTCTCAGTGATACATTCCATGACGGCGACATGCATGTTTCTCAGTGATACATTCCATGGCGACGATATGCATATTTCTCAGTGATGCATCCCATGAGCGCAATATGACGGCGATATGTATATATGTCAGTGATACAGCCCGCGAGCACAATATGATGGCAATATGCATGTTTCTCAGTGATACATTCCATGACGGCGATATGCATGTTTTCAGTGATACATTCGATGACGGCGATGTGCATGTTTCACAGTGATACATTCCATGGCGGCGATATGCATGTTTTCAGTGATATATTCGTTGAGCGCAATATGACGGCGATATGCATATTTTTCTGTGATACATCCCATGAGCGCAATATGACGGTGATATGCATGTTTCTCAGTGATACATCCTTTAACAGCGATATGCATGTTTCTAAGTGATACATTCGATGAGCGCAATACGACGGCGATATGTATATCTGTCAGTGATACATCCCACGAGCACAATGTGATGGCGATATGCATGTTTCTCAGTGATACATTTCATGACGGTGATATGCATGTTTTTAATGATACATTCGATGAGCGCAATATGACGGCGATATGCATAAAAATCAAGAAATATACAAATAGGCAAAGACACAAAGAAAGTTTATAGAAGTGTTAGAATCGCTTGGTAGGTAGCGCGCTCAGCTCTCGAATTAGCAGACGTAGGTTCAAACCGTAAGTAGGTAAACACGTTAACTAGGCAGGATACGTTTTAATATATATATATATATATATATATATATATATATATATATATATATATATATATATATATATATATATATATATATGTAAAATGCAAGATTGTATATTATAGATGACATAATATGAGATAATTATAATATTGCATAAAATAGTATATCAAATTTGTATGATACCTTGAGGTCACGGTGCTGCGGCGCCTCTTCATGTTAAATCACATTACACATCCATTCAATATTAAACCACAACGATGAGTACACTAAATCGATCCAATTCCATTTTCCTTGCCTTCACTTTCAAATTTTAGCTCCGCTGGTTTTGTTGCTCCATCGTGCGGCATTTCACCCTACAGATTTTATTTCACGGCTGATTTTTTGTCGGAACCGTTGTATTGATTTCCGCTGTCTTTTGGAAGATAATTATTGTTATGGCGAGTCAATAAACCCAGCATGAATACGGTGCGCGATAAAAAGAAATCAGGTCAATAGAATCAATATTCTATATAAATTTCTATATATATAGGAAAACTATATTTAGGGTCCATTATACGTTCGAAAGCTTTGCTATCAGCACATGTGGCTGTTTTGCAGGACCTTTCTTAAATTACCATATACGTAAATATGCACACATTTATCTAAAGGTGATTTCGAAGACAATGCGTTTTATATATCGTTCGGTTTGGGGCAAATTGAATGTTACGAGGACATTTCTCGAATTCCAATGTATTCGAAATCACCTTCATCATATATATGTGTACTGGTAGGTGGAGGACGGTTCTCGCATGAGTCGTATAAGTGTGCGTGGCTCTTAATACCCGACGTGTGTTACCGCGATCCCCTTCCCAGTCAACCCCACTCGGTGTGATGTGTGTACATATCTCTCGCAGCTTTTCATTCAAATGCGTGTTTCGCGTGGATGCAGGAAATCGTGACCCGATTTAGTGATTCGTCGTCATGTGGGATTACCGCGCCCGCCCCGGGATATTTGTCGTGGACAATAAAACATCCGAGAATTGGCGCGCTGCTGAAACAACCCCCCGCTACAGAGGAAAATGATAACGGGAATGAAATTTTTATCAAATTCGCTTTCATTTTTTTATCCTGCCCTATATTCCAAGGGAGGATTCGTATCTGTTATTTTTAGATTTGTTTTTTTTCCGTATTTTCTGATACGATCGTTGCATTTTGCTATCTCCCTCGTTATGCTTGTATTTCGTCAGTTTTTTCGGCTTTAATTGGATCGGATTGCGGTTTGGCTAACTGGAAATTTCCTCTCAACGACTAAAATTTCGCTCCCATCCGGAATCGCTCGAATTTCTGCCGGAATAACTCAATAACGATATCACGATTTTCACATAATTTACAACTATTCTAAAAATGCATGTACTTGTGTGGTTATTGGAAAAAAAATGATTTTTTTCAATCTCCACCGCTGAAAATACAATTACACATTGAATTATTGAATGATAATAATAATATCGAGTAATTAAGTACCAATATTATAATATCGAATTTAAGCACAAAGTGCTCGAATCTTGTGAAGGCAGGCTTCGAGAATTTTGAATCGGATTTGGCAAATACCGGTTGGTCGGTCAATTATTGAAGTTTGCACGTGAAGAACAAACTTCATGTGTAAATGCGATGGGAGAAAAAGTATTGAGCTCTCCCACTTAGACTTGAGTTAGAACGATTAAACTTTTAAAATTCATTTCTTTTTTATTCCGACTAATATTGTTGGACGATGCGTGAGTCAATTTTTTTATATTTATTTCTACAGTAAACATTTTTGGAAACTTTCAGAAGAAATGAAATATATATATACATATATACTATATATATTTAATATTTTGTTCAAATTTCTGCTGTAAAAATAAAAATCAAATGTTTTTACGTCGATCTCCTTTGAGTAATATTATTGCCTATATCTTAAAGTAAAATGTAAAGTCAAAATCAACTTAAAAATCTTAAACTCAAGTTTAAGTGGTAGCGCTGAATACGTTTTTTCTCCATTCGATTTACTCGGGAAATTCGTTCTTCGCGTGCATTTATATATATATATATGAGAGATTGTACATATATAATATATACATGAGAATTACGAACAAAAATAATTAATTGAAATTATTCGACGTATTTCTTGTTGAGTTTGCATATATCTGCACGTGTGTATGTACATGTATATTTATATGTCAACAAACAAGGGAATTCAGAGATCTCTCAAGTCTGGTGGCTCGTTCCACCTGGCGGCGTCTCGCTTATTAATTGTCGTAATCGAGTTTCATGAATTCAACTAACGGGAGATATCCGCTCGCGTGACGTATTGTGAATGTCCGAATGGTCGGTGAGTGAAGGATAGGCAAGTATTGTATTTGAGAAGTTGCGCGACGGTCCTCTCGTGCGAATCTCTCCAGTCCTGAGAGACACAAAGACAGGAAGGGACCATGTGTGCACGTGTGTATGTGTGTGTGTGTGTGTGCAAGAGAGAAGGAGAGAGAGAGAAATAGTGAATTGGTGCTCTGCACAGAAGCGACAATCCTGACTCCCACATGGCAGGTAAATATATCTATAGTTATACCACCAACTAATTGATATTTCGAAGTTACCTCGTATATAGTGAATGCAGAAACTTGACGGGGGACATCGCTCCCTAGACTCTTCGCACAACCATATAGTACCATGTAATATATAACGGTAATCTGCACACACGCACACACACACACACACACACACACACACACACACACACACACACACACACACACACACACACACACACACACACACACACACACACACACACACACACACACACACACACACACACATATATATATATATATATATATATATTTATTAGAGTGTGCGGAAAAAAATCGACACTTTTTTTTCGGTTACATCCACCAAAAAAAGTTGAATTAAGGTAAAAAATGGAGAATCCTCGAAGGTGAGCTCAAAAAAAATTATTTTGAATCGCGCATTGCATTTGAATATTTTCCATAAGAGTAACCCACGAAAATATTGGGATTTCTGAATGTGGTAGTGCAACTCGTCAGAAAAAAATCACACAAAGATGTCATTAACATATTCTCATGGAGAATCGAATTTCCAACAAAAAAGTTTTTACGAAAAATTAGCTCAGAAAAACCGTTCAAGTGGAATCGCTATCTGAAATTAAATTGATAGAAAAAAAATAATTCCAAAGGCTGTAAAAATCGAATTTTTCGCTTTGCGAAAAGACTTTTTGGGGTTTTTTTTTGTAGAGAATGTTCTGCTCTAACACACAATTTGCATGGAATCGTTCTCAAAATATTTCTCTGATACAAAAAAAAATTAAGTACAACAAGAAATATAAAAGAAACGACGTCCATCATTGATCGGGTTTCGAAAAGTTTTATTCAATGAATTTGGTTTAATAAGATAAAATAATTTGTTTTTAGATTATAATGCTTGATAATCATCGTTCCTTTTTTTAAAAGTCTGTTTGTTGCAATTAGGGTATTTCTGTCGATGATTTTGCACTACGCCCAATAAATATTGTAGCTGCTCTTCGTTTTTTGTTAATGAACCGTTATATGCTTCTATCAAAGTGAAACCACGTTCGGCTACGTTATTAACGACTTTTGGATTAAAAAAAATCTAAGCAACTCAAATAAGTGGCATTTCCGTCATTTTTCTTAACAATTACTCACTCGGCAGGATTTTTGGATTTTTCTCGAGATTGCAGAGCTTGTACCATTTTTACCTTCACACTTATTGGCACAGCATTGTCGAAAAACGACAAAGCAACGATTTTCTCGTTAAAGTCCCACAAGTGACTAGCTAATTTTTTCGAGGCAGCCTCCCCTACTACAGGATTCACTTCGCAATAACGAATGAAATTTTGTAGCAGTGACAGATCTTGATTTGGGGCCAAAATGGGGGGAAAACGTCGCGGTTTCCCGTTCGTGGCGCTAGTGTGAAGCTTGTAATTTTACACTACGAGCTACCGCATGCTGCCGCCAGATGGCACATTTTTTATTGAGCTCTCCTTCGAGGATTCTTCTTTTTTTTTACCTTAATTCACCTTTTTTTGGTGGATGCGACCGAAAAGAAAAATATCGATTTTTTTCCGCACACCCTAATATATATTTCCACACACCCTAATATATATTTCGACACACCCTAATATATACACAGGGTGGACCATTTAACGTGACCACCCCAAATATCTCCGTTGCCTGTAGAATGGCGAAAAAATGTCAGGAAGTAATTTGATTGATTTGAAAGGGCTGGTACAGTGGCGAAAAATTCATTTTTGTCAAGGTCATCGTTTTTGCGTTCTCGAGGTCAACAATGGTTTTTCAAATGGGATCATGTTTTTTTTATTTATTAAGACCTTGTAGCTGATATTCAGACTAATCCAACGAGCTATGACATCATGACCTTGAAATGATTGTTCACCAAAATATGTTGGGTTTGTTTGGGTTTGTTTACGTCACTCAAAAGGCAACGGAGATATTTGGGGTGGTCACGTTAAGGGGAGAGTAGGGGTTTCAGCGTGAAAAAAAACACTTTTTTGCGAATTTTTTCAACCTATATGGTTCAAGTAAATTTATCGAAACCTTTTGTACATTGTTAAGTGTCAATTTCAAGAACATTCCGTGAAATTTGTACGCGCAAATATCCACAAACAAGCCGGTGACAAAACTTTTCCAACAACGCCTTCGGAAAAACACGATTTGCGGTGTTCACTGTATCTCAGCTAGAAATTATCTGAAATCAAGTACCATTAAAATTTAGTCAAAGTATCACTAAATCCTCCCCTCAACGATCTTTGATAATTTTTTTTTTTTTCATTTCTGAATTTTTGGTGCTCATGTACAGTGAAAAGTGCTATTTTTTACGAAAAATTACGCCATTTCGAGGGTGGAAAACCTCCTCAATGTAAAAAAAATCTCAAACTAACCGTTAGGGGGAGGCATTTTGTATGTAGAAAGTGTGTACCAAGTTTGAAATAAATCGGTCATGCAGTTTTCAAATGGCAGTGGACGAGTTTTACTCGTGTCATCACCACGAAGTGCACTGTTAAGCAATAGATAAATTACGAACTGGACACCAATGTAAACTAGGGAAATTAATTCTGGACACTTAATAGAAATAAGTTTTTTGGTATTTACGCAGAAAATGTATATTCTGCTACACCGAAATGAGATTGTAATGTTTTTTATTTTATTCTATAATGCTTCTACTTAATATCACTACTACTTAAATTGAGGGTGAAAACCAGCCCTCAAAGAAAGTCGTGTCGAGGGGTAGTTTTGCAGTGTCACCCACAAGCAGCCCACCGATCCGAATGTAACGAAAACCAAAATTCTTCTAATGTCAAGTGATGAAAAATCCACTATAGAAGTATTGAAAAAAAATTAAGGGTTGACACGCCTTTCTTTGAGAGGTCGTTTCGCCCCCCAACCCCGTTTTTCCGCTGACAAAAAAAAATACGTGTCTGATAGTTTGTAATGATTTATCACATATATGAGTTTCAACAAAATCGAAGGTGGACACTTAGGGGATGTTCATTATACGAGAGCAAAAATGAAAACCAATGCTGCAGGACAACGTGAGAAAAAAAATTTAATGCTTCTTCCCCGGAAAACTAATAATGATATACATACACGAAAGAGAAAAAAAATTATAATCAATGCTCCAGGAAAACGCGAAAAAAATGTTAAATGATTATTTCTGGAAAACTAATAAAGATCATAGGACTAAATAAATCATCCCCGTGTACATATGAGATGATTTTTACGAGTTTTCCATGGAAAAAACTTTATTAGTTTTCCATGGAAGCTTTATTAGTTTTCCATGGAAACTTTATTAGTTTTCCATGCAAAATATCACATACCCCCCATATATCACATACATGGGGGTGATTCAGTTAGGTATTGATACGAGGCATCAAGATTTTCCTTTTGAACATCACTTTTCAGGCTAGCTTGCGATAATGGTTCAATTGGGTAGGTAGCCCTTGAGTATTTGGAAATTCAACATTTGCGTGGGGGTAAAAACAAAACCTAGGGATTTTTCCACAAACACGATATTATACGCTAAACTCCGAGGCTAAAGGAAAAGCGCCAATAAAACGGGAGCTCGTATCGGCGGGGGGGGGGACGAGAAACGAAAGAAAATAAAAAAGTTACCCGCCCTGACAGAGAGTAAGCAGAGGCAATTGTTTTTACGATGACCCGATCAATCGATAAAAGCGATATATACGTAGATATACGAGTACGGGGGGAGGCTGCACACGCATGCACGATCCCTTTGCACCGTTTTATCGCATATGCCAATGGTCGGCAATCGCTGATTTTATCCTCGATTCAATTGAGATAGGGAGAACAAGAGAGACAGAGAGCGACCGGCGAGGAAGGGGAGCGTAGAAAAAGAACCCGAGAGCCCGATAGCTCTCGTAAAATCGTCGAACTTATTATGTCGCTCGTATTCCTGAATTCTACAAAACGTCATCGTTTATTATCGTATCGTTTGTATATCGCCGAATGAAATTTCACGTGCATAGCCGAGAGCTCAAATAGCGCTCGGATCGAGGGAATATTTCGAACGAAAAATATTGTACTTTGGTTCGAAAGAAACTTATTTTTAGTTTGTTTAACAAAAAAAAAAACGATTTTTGGCTACATCTTATTTTCATTTTTATATTATACGTATGTATAATATGATAATCACTTTGGAAGATTACAATTAAAAGTCATTGAATATTTTTTGAATATTCATCTACATAATCATTTTCATATATTTATTTTTTTAATCGATAAGATTTGCAGTACACATATATATGGGATTATTCCACGTCATTTCAGCTAGCCGGTGACTCTGACCATTTTTGGCTTTCTTGATTTTTTTTTGTAAAATTGTACCCTATAAAAAGAATATCCACATCAATTTTTAGATTTTCGTCTCTTCTCTTTTAGGAGTTATAATTTTCCAAAAAAATGTCGATTTCAGTTGTTGTGGAAACGTTTAAACGCTGATAACTCTTGAACTAATTGAGATATCATCAAATGGCACTATATAATTTTTTTTTTTCATTCTGAATTCTGATTCTTGTTTTTTTCAAAAATGGTTGCCTTGTTTTAGTTTTTTCAAAAAATTCTGTTAAACAGAATGGCTCATTCTATCATTTTTAATACTAGTCTCATCGTGAGCCCTTTTTTTCTTATATTTTTTTCGAACTAATCATATTTTTTTAAACGATTTCTATCATTTTAATGCGCAATAATGTTTCAATGATTTTGTGATTTCCGAATCGGCTTCGACAGGGCTGAAATAGTTTATTTTTCATTTGTACTGAATTAAAAAAAAAAGTGATTTCGAATAAAGATTTTTTTTTCGTTAAATTCAGCAGAAAGTAAAAACAAACCGTTTCAGGCTTGTCGAAGCCGAATTGGAAATCACAAAATCATTAATAGCATTATGGGACATTAAAATGATAAAAATCGTTTACAAAAAATATAATTAATTCAAAAAAAATAGAAGGAAAAATGGGGCCACGAAGAGACTAGTCTTAAAAGTCATAGAATGGGTCACTCTATTTTACAGAATATTTTTATGAAATAAAAAAAGCCAATCATCTTTTTAAAAAACTGGTTCTCACTTGGAAGCATGAAAAACGTTGACAGTGATAATTGATAATTTTTTTCATATTTTTTAACGAAAGTATACTTAAAATTGAAACAAAATTATATAGTGCCATTTGTCGATATCTCAATTAGTTCAGAAGTTATTAGCGTTTAAACGTTTCCAAAACTTCTGAAATTGACATTCTTTGAGAAATGACAAGTCCTAAACGAGAAGAGATAACAATCGAAAAACTGGTGTGGATATTCCTTTCATGGGGTACAATTTTACAAAAAAAAAATCAGGCAAACCGGAAATGGTCGGGGTCACAGGCTAGCTGAAATGGCGTGGAATATCCCATAAATATATTCTATAATCGTAATTATATTTATCATTTACACGTACGTATGCTAATTCATTTACAATATGAAAACGAAAATTCATTGAATATTTCTTGAATGTTTATATTTAATGCATATTATTAGTTACATGGATATTCAAGAAATATTCAATAGCTGTTTATCTATAATATGAATAATATTTGTATTACACATTTTATATATAAGTGTGTACGTGGGTGTATATATATATATAGTTTCTATAATAGTAATTATATTAATTTGTTATTCGTTCGTAATGTTCCTTCGCATGCCCTTGCTAAGTTTTCCAATCCCATCCCTTTCACCTTTCCTAATTTATATACATTCTGTATTCCACGAATATTTATATCTTGTTCATGCATTCGTGACTGTTTATTGTTTTTCTTCAATATTATTACAAGCAGAGCTCGAATGAAAAATAAATTAATTAACGTTGACAAATATTGCGAATTACACGTAGATGAGTTTCGTTATCCACGATAATTTTGTGGATCATTTTCTGTCAGGATGAGATTTTTCCGTATCCTTTAGTTGATGGTAAAGCATAAGAAAGATCCGGTAATTTATGGTTGGCATTGGGCCGTCGGACTTTGAAAAGTTCAACTCCCACTGAGATGGAGACTCCTTGCCAGGTTCATCGATTTGTCTTCGAATTTCCGTGCCTGCTTAGTCGACCGTTCTGATAATCGTCGTCTCACCTTCGCAGTTTTTTTCACCAATTTATTCTCTCTTTCATTGCTCAATTTCAACCTTGCTTGATGAAGGGGTTAGGCTACTGTGACGACCCGAAAATCTCGGTCATCAAAAGAAATTAATCTGGAACGAATAAGTAGGACGATTGGAAAATCATTTGGACACTTATTTCTATGGACACCAACAAAGTTGTGTACCGAATTTCGTAACAAAGCTATTCATAGCTAAAGAAGTTGTAAACAATCGCGTGAAGGACACAAAAAATTAGACACGAGAAAACGAGTTTTTTTTTCTCAACATAGATAACATTGGCTAAGGTTTGACCGAGCTTTTTTTGTTGCCGTGTGTCAATCATCGAAAACTTTTTCAAATGTTCTTTTCGATTTTCCGAGGAAATATGACATTGTTAATAACTAATGAGGAAAAAATGTCAAGAAGAAAAACGTCGGTCAGGACTTAATAAGCATTACACTGAATAAGTACACCAAATTTCAAGTCAATCCCTTCATTACATGTCTAGAAATCGTGTCCACCGTTTTGAAAGACATAGTTTCGAGAAATAAATGAGAAATAAATGTTCAAAGTTACCCTTCCTCTTCAATTTAAGTTGCCTCAATCGGTGATTTTCTTTTTTTGAAATTTTCACAGTAACCTAACCCCTTAATTTTCGAACGAAGCCAAACTCAAATCAAACGAAAATTCTATTCGAAAAACAAGCAATCTTTGGAGAAAAAGCGAGATAACACTTCAACCGTTCTCGATAAGATTTATAAACGTCGACAGTGAGGATGACGAAGACGTCGGCACGGTTTATGGAGTCGTGAAGAAGGGTGGCTAAAAAAAGAGGCCACAGGCAGAACAGTTCCTCGAAAGGCTGTACAGTGGAAGAGGACTTCCGATATACATTTATGTATCGATCTCCGTAACTTTTGCCAATTCGTCAACAGCCTTTTAGCCAAAGGCTTTTGCGGAACAAACAGACGGATGGAGGGCGCCTCCCTCGCACCATGCCTCTGCACCTTCTCTTCCTTGCTTTTTTCTTTCTTCGCAAAGGATCCCGATCCCTCGTTTGCTTGTACAACGGGTGTTAAAATATCTCGAAGAACAACACCGAGTACGATAGATGGAACCGTCGATCCTCTGATCAACAGAGGATGAATCATACGCGGAGTGTATCGTGTTGTGCCAGAGGAAGTGTATGGCGAAGATGTTCCATCGAGGACAATGTGCAAAGAGTGCTTTCGCCACTTCCAAAGTGGTGATCTCTCTATGGACAACAAAGACAGCGACGACCTAAAAGTGTTGTCGTGTATTACGAGCTGCCGAAAGCCGCGGGAACTATCATTGGGCAACGTTGTCAACTGCAACTGATGCGTTTGAAGCAAGCTCTGCATGAGAAGCCGGAATGGGAGAATCGCCATGGCAAGTTGATTTTACAGCACGACAACGAGAGGCGGCATGTTGCTCAACTGGTTAAGAAGTAATTAGAAGGAGTGAACTGGAAAATCCTACCCTACCCGCCATTATTCCCCAGACATCGCTCCCTCCGATTACCATTTCTTCCCGTCAATGCAGTCAGCGCTTACGGCTCAGCACTTGACTGGATTGGCTCTAAAGATGCCGAATTCTTTCTACCTGCAATCCGATTATTGGCTGAAAGATGGACCCAGGTTGTCTGTTCCGGGAAATATTTTGAATAAACCAGATAAACCAAAATGCGCGGTTTCATGCACAGCCACCTAATACGAGAGTCCACCTACCATAGACAAAATAAAGTACCTACCCTGCTTTGTGTTTGAAGTATACTATGTACTTCATTTTGTTAAGTAGTATTAGTATTGCCTCTGAAGGCAATAGTAGTTGAAGGCATCTTGTATAGGCGTATAGTAGTCTAGTAGAAGGCAATAGTAGTATTAGTATTGCCTTTGAAGGCAATAGTAGTTGAAGGCATCTTATATGAGGCAATAGTAGTAGAAGGCATCTTATATGGAAGGCAATAGTAGTTGGAGACAATAGTAGTATTAGTATTGCCTTTGAAATGTACTATGTACTTTATTTTATGAAGCAGTAAGTATTTACAACTACTATGCAGGCACTATATTCACTATAAATGCTATTAAAAATGCTATGCCATTCATGATGTGTTCATGATACTGTTCAGATTCTACTTTTGAAAAATACGATTCAAGCAGTGTAAGGGGGGATTGTCTTTTTTTTTCGCAAAATTTACCGCTTTTTGGGAATTTTTTTGTGAAGAAAGTATACAACGGAAAACTTGTGAAACTTGGCATATAGTTTTATTGATCTGTTTACTACATACAAAAAAATTTTTAAACAATTTCATCAAAAAATCCGCCTCCCACCCCCCTCGACGCGCGATGGTCCTTTTTTGATGGTGTGCACGATTACAGCCTTCACGTTCATCCTGCAACAAAAACCCAAAAAGCATTGTACTTTAGACACATATAGCTATCGTTCGATGAAGGGGAAAAAAAAATTGACGATTTGGTGACGTTTTGAACTTGAAGTATCGATTTTTCGAAAAAAATTGATCGATTTTTTGTTATAAATAAAAAAACTATTAAACGTATTGCTTTTTTGCTTCATCAAACGATAAAAGGATGTCAGCTGAGCATTCTGTCCAAATTTGAAGGCAATCGGTTGAATAGTTTTTGAGAAATCGTGCACACCATCAAAAAAGGACCATCGCGCGTCGAGGGGGGTGGGAGGCGGATTTTTTGATGAAATTGTTTAAAAAAATTTTTATATGTAGTAAACAGATCAATAAAACTATATGCCAAGTTTTCCGTTGTATACTTTCGTCACAAAAAAATTCCCAAAAAGCGATAAATTTTGCGAAAAAAAAAGACAATCCCCCCTTAACACTTTCAATACGGCGAAAAAAATCAGTTTAGTGCGCCTCATTACCGGGAACAGTTATTTCTCCTCCAAGTAATTGTTACGATGAAATAACTTTTTTGTCTGAAACTTGCCCAATAAGAGTGCGAATTCCTCACCACTGAAATGCGCCTATGTTTTTCAGTGCCTGGGAATTGTCCCAGCCGTAATTTAAAGAAATTTCCAGACAGGGACAGCATATGCCCCGTCAGGTGTGAAAGGGTTAAGGGGTGAGATGCAGTCAGAGGCGTGAAAAAAAGAGAATTTTCAAATTTTTTTTTTCATAGTAATTAAGTTTGTTTTACAAAAGTCGTTCCACAGACTTTTTATGTTATATTTCAACTTGAATTGTACAAATTTTCAATGACAAATATCGATTACTTATAAAAATATCGTCATCTTCGTCGGACCCCCATCGGCATGTAGTGCTTTGCGGTGACCATCATAAAATTTTACTGGATCATCTGAAATCGAAAGAAAAACAAGAAAAAAATCATTTGTTTAATAATAAATTTAGTCCTTAATCGATGCTTTTTTTATTAACAAAATGGCGGCTTCCGACAGATAACTTTCGATTTTCGACAAAAAAATCGCTTGTTTATTGTTAAAAGAAATCGAAATTTTCAACAAAAATGAAAATCTTTCGATTAAGGACTAGTTTTTAATGCTATCAATAAGCAGTCCAAATTTCATCAAAATCCATAGAGTGGTTTTTGAATTATATGATATTATATTTTATGTATTTTGATCCGCTGAATCCGAATATCACAATTTTTTGACGAAAAGTCGAGCATTCAATTGTTTATAGCCAATTGTTTAAACAATTTTTCAAAAAATTAAAGTTTTTCGGCAGGATTTTTTAAAATCATATTTTGGACAATTTTTCAACGAAAGTAATCTTTATAAAATTTTGCTAAAGTTCATAGTTTTTGAGTAATACATTTTTGAAAATTTCTGAAAGAGTTTTTCAATTTTACACTTGATTTATGTATAGAAATACTAATTAAAAAATTACTTACATCGAATCATCACATACATCAATTGTACAATAGTACTGCTACTGCACACTGTTTTTGGGCTCATTTTCCAAATCAGCTAATTGAAGCTTTCGTTATTGTTTTGATTGAAGCCACCGAAACACCTAGAGAGTAAATTATCATTTCTCAGATCTTCATAAATTGGTTTTATGGCATCCATAACAATTGGAGGTAAAGGGCGATAATCTTGCTCGTAACCTATCTGCCATGCCCGAGTAGAAATTTCTTAGGGTCAGCCTGACCAGGATCAGGCCCCGATCGGGCCGGAAGTATTTAGGCCCTAAATCAGGCTATACTAAAACGGCCATACTAAGGCCGTCCCTGATAAGATCCTACTAAGGCTTTCCCTGATAGGACAGGGGCCGTCAGGCAACCTGATCGGGCCCTGATTTGGGCCCCATCAAAATTTCTACGCGTGTGGGGGTCCGACGCCCCTTCACTAATTGTGGGATATCTCGGAAACTATTCATCGGATTGACGTGAAATTTTCAGGGAATATTTTCGAAACATCATACCTTCAAGAAAATGTAAAAAAATCGATTTTATGAAAATTCTGACCACATCTCACCCCTTAATAACAGTTACAGTATTTTTAGTGCTACAAATATTTTTTTAAAAGTCCATGCATATACTTATACAGGGGGTTTAGAAATTCGACTTGAAAGGGGTAAAACTAGAGGTAATTTGTAGCAAATTAACCCTTACCGACTAGGAGTCGAAAATGAGTGTTTTCCGAGTTATGTTGGTTTTGAGATTTTTTTAGGAACTTTTTGATGTGTACCAAAAACAAGTAATTGTAGAAAAACTACTTCACTCTGGACACTCAATAGGGATGTTGCCCTATTGTTTACCTCTAAATGTTGCTCTATTGTTACCTCTAAATGTTTATTTTATGCATTTACATGCAGCCAATTCTTCAAAAATCGCGTTGTAATTCATCCGTTTAAAAATACACGCCAAAACCCCGAGACCTGTCGTTTGACGGCTCCAAACAAACACAATGATGAATCCTTCAAAATCAATAAGTTCAAGGATGAATTATAAATTCTAGTCATCACCGTATGAGTGCCCTGAAGACCTGCAATTAAATAAAACAAAACAAGTTGTAAAACGCAACATTTGTTCAAATTATTACAGAGTTTGTAATATTATTAACCTTTTGAGGACGGGAGTGATCGATGTATCGACCAACCAGGGGACGCGTAATATTTAATGTTTTTCACGGAAAATTTTCTATATTGAATATGGCCAAAATATTGTGAAAATGTCTGGATGTTTTATTGACCTTGAAAATTGCTATTTCAAGGTAATTTTTTTCGGCCTGAAAGTTGGCGTACTTAACTTTGTTGATGCGCTGAATACGAAAACAATAGTACCACGTATCGCAAAACTCTTTTTTAACGTGAATTGAATATCAAAATTGACATACTTTGGGCAGTGAGTATGTTTAGTGACGAAGCTTGTTCTAGAATAACTGGCGTTCTTGAAATATTCTTCAGGATGACATTTACAACATATACGCCTATTTTGTTGTACTCAGTGCATTTACAATGTGAGTATATAAATTTTGAGGCCAAACTGGCAGAGAATAAAATGTGACCTTGAAATGACAATTTTCAGGGTCAAGAATGCCACCAGGATTTTTTTTTTCATTATTTTTCCCGTATTCGGCACATTAAATTACATAGGAATACGCTTTCAAACTTTTTAAATTGAATATTTAGGATTGAACTTTTCGTTGCGGACGGGGGTCGATATATCAAAAAGCAGTTAGGCTTGGGACTCCAATTGAGAAGTTCATCGATTTTATTCATATCTTTCATGTAAAAAAAGTTGATTTTGATTGCAATTTCCCCGTCCTCAAGGCGTTACCCCCTCTTGTAGCGCAAAAAGGCCTTTTTCATGAATTTTTTGAAAGAAAACTACAAAACTTTTTTAATCGATCAATATACCATCTTAAAGAACACATCTTGAAGAACTTTCAGTAATTTTTTTATTGTAAAATATTACATTGTTTAGTGGCAAATGGCCGTCAATGAAATAATGTTTTTATATACACGGTTTGCGGTGACCAACATTGCGGCGAAGTGGATCATCTGAAAAAAAAAAATGCGCACGGATTTAGTCAAATATAAGTATAAACTAGTCTTTAATCGAAGGATTTTAAAAAATATTCATTTTTCACAAAATGGCGGACAGTCGATTTTAACGAAAAAAAAATCGAACGATTAAAGACTACATTTTTATGTATTAAATAAGCCTGCAAAATTTCAAGAAGATCGGTTCATTAGTGTTCGAGTAATCTTGGTCACGGACTTCAGAAATGCCATTTTGAGAAAAAGGCGTTTAAAGTTTCTCTTTCAACGCGGATTCTTCTCTTTCAACGCTCATATCTCAGTCAATTTTGTTCGGATCGACTTGAAATTTTCAGGACATATTCTCAGATACTTATACTTAAAAAAAAATGCAATAAAAAAATCAATTCTTTCAAAATCGCAAGTGGGGGTAACCCCTTAAAAGGTTAATGATATATACGTTGTTTTTTGCACAAATGACAATTCTTTAGGGTATACTTACATGGAAGTCTTCACATTTCTGAATCCTGCAGAGCAGAAGTCGCTTATCGTGAAGAACTAAGCCACCATTATGCAGTCAATCCTAAGCAAATTCAAACTATTTGCCTTCACGAATCCAGTCTCCATTATTACAGTTCGAGTAAAATTTAAAATCAATGGAGAAATCTCACAAATTGTATTTTAAGACGAAGTCAACAGTAACAGCCTAGTATAAATGCTTAGAGCGTCGACTCGTTCGTGTTTTGCAACGAGTGATGTCATGCGCTCTGATTGGTTTTCTTTGTCACGTGATTTATAGATATTTTTTACACTTTATTTATCTAAATTAATCTACAATTTTCACCAAAATAAAAAAATAGGCACTTCTGAGCATTACTTTCATTATAAGCTATCACCTCATAACAATATCTTCTTCAATTCTTGATGACTGGAAACATCCCTATTGATACGTTTCTGAAAGCTGATAAATGAAGGATCACTTTAGAATAAATGAATGCCCAAAATCCCCATAATCTCAGAAATGAAGGATCTTAAGGTGGCAAAAGTTATCGTTTTTTTGTAAATTTGTCAAAAGTCGCCGCGATTACGAACGAGCAAAAGCTAATAATATTCGTAGCTTTTTTAAAAGCTCATGAAATAAGGAACCGATTTCCGTAATTTGAATGCCAAGTGTCAAACATTTTTTTTTGAGTAATTCTCGTGGATTTTAAACAAATGTACAAAAAAATATAATTCTTGCCATTTAAGGTAGTTTGTTTCTGGGATTGAGGGGATTTTGGGCATCCATTTCAATCGACGTTATCATTCATTTATCAGCTTTCAGAAAAGTGTCAATTGAGTGCCCAGACTGGAGTTTTTTTGTAGTTATTTTTTTCGTAACAATTTGTATCCGAAAATTTCTTTAAATAATCATAAACGGGGGTTTACTAGAGGTCCTTTGCAACAAATTAACCCCTCATCAAATAGGTGTCGAAAATGAATGTTTTCCGAGTCATGGTGGTTTTAAGATTTCTTAGGAACGTTCTGACGTGTTACCAAAAACAAATAATTGTAGAAGAACTACTCCACTCTGGGCACTCAATGGATACTTTTCTGAAAGCGAATAAATGAAAGGTCACTTCAAAATCAATGCGTGCCCAAAATTCCCATAATCTCAGAAATAAAATATCTTAAATGGCGAAAATTATTATTTTTTGTACATTTTTCAAAAATCGACGGGATCACAAACCCGTGCAAAAGTTAATAACTTTCGTAGCATTCTTCAAAAGCTCATGGAATAAGGAACGTATTTTCGTGATGTCAAGTGTCATACATTCTTTTCGCGTAATTCTCGTCGATTCCTATTTTTTAATTGACCAAAAACAATATAGTTCTCGCCACGTAAGATCGTTGATTTCTGAGATTGTGGGAATTTCGGGCATGGATTTGCTTCGACGTTATCATTCATTTATCAGCTGTCAGAAATGCATCAATTGAGTGCCCAGAGTGGAGTATTTTTTTAACAGCTATTCGTTTTTTGTAAGAAGTGTGATCATTTACAAAAAATCTCAAAACCCTAATAACTCGAAAACCCCTCATTGTCGACCCGTAGTTGACAGGGGTTAATTTGTTGCAAATGACCCCTGGTAATGCCCTTTCTAAGGTAGAAGGCCAATTTCCAATAACCCTCTATAATTCAAAAATAATTAAATAATGTATATACGTTTCTTGGCTCATTAACAATTTTTGAATGATAAATGTTTCGAAATACGGTAAGTGCTAGGTAAATAATTTGTCATAATAACGTGAGTAGGACGCTGGGAGGAAAAGATAATCGAAGAATGACGGCGAATGGAGTAAGGCGCGCAAAGGGAGGACCGTAGGCCTCGTCGACAATAAGCGAGGCAATTGTAAGACACAGGGTAATTGTATAACACAAAGTAAAGGCTGCTCTCTACGCGGTAATATCGCCTCTCTCTCTCTCTCTCTCTCTCTCTCTCTCTCTCTCCCTCCCTCCCTCCCTCCCTCTCCCTCCCTCCCTCTCTCTCCCTCTCTCTCTCTCCCTCCCTCTCTCTCCCTCCCTCTCTCTCCCTCCCTCTCTCTCCCTCCCTCTCTCTCTCCCTCCCTCTCTCCCTCCCTCCCTCTCTCCCTCCCTCCCTCTCTCGCTCGCTCCCTGTCTCGCTCCCTCCCTCTCTCCCTCCCTCCCTCTCCCCCCCCCCCCTCTCTCTCTCTCTCTCTCTCTCTCTCTCTCTCTCTCTCTCTCTCTCTCTCTCTCTCGCACTTTTTCTTGTTGTGTTGTCACATCTTCAATTATCCGAGAAGCGAGTGAGCAACTTTCGCGATCTTATTCTTGCGGGCGCCAGTCTGGCTCCTCTCGCGAAGTCACGAAGGACGCAGCAAATCGACGAATACGTCTCGATACCTCGAGTTACTCGACTAATATTCTCATCTCTCGTCTTTTTTCTCACTTTCCCCGCTGTGTCTTGTAGCAGGATGGAATATACGCGAAATTGCGTCCCGTCTATGTGAGAATATTGCTCCGGGGGAAAAAATGGATTCATCTCGTTTGATTAAAGTCTTGCGAGTTGACAAAAGAGACCCTTCCCCCCATTCATTTGAATTTGACGTAAGATATTTGTTCGATTAATTTGAAAATTGTAGAGCCGCGAGCTCAATCATAACGGATGAATTTACTTCCGAAGATAATTGATCTTCGATATTAATCTGATTCTTCGTCCACGAGTTTTATATTAAAAACATTTTTTTTTCCATCAATTTCCCCTCTGATTAAGCACGATTGAAAAAAAATACTTCGTTTGAGGCTGGAATCGGAAGACGAAATATTCAATGGCAGCCAAAGTTATGCGGTCTTTTCGACAAATATGGTACCTACTGGGACAAAGAAATTATTGAAAATCGTCGTGAGCTTTTTGGTGTTGTAGTGAAAAAAATGACAACGTTGTTGCAAACATTACGCCTCACTTTCTTGTGAAATAAGATGTATGATAAACAAATTATAATATGAAAATATAAAGGAAAAAGTAGCCTCTTTAAAAATAATTGATCTTCGATATAAATCAATACGATTCTTCGTTCACAAATTGTACGTTGAACACATTTTTTCCCTCGATTTTCTCTATGAAAATGAAACTTTCAATGGAAGTCCATGGAATATCCATGGTTTTTTCTCTAAAAATATGATTCTGGAAAAAAGTTGATTAAAAAAAGACATCGTTAAGGGATTCTAGGGGAAAGAATGACAATGTTATTGAAAACATTACGCCAGGCTTTCTTGTAAAATCAAATGTAAGATGAACAACTTGTAATGTATATGTGAACATGAAGAGGAAGCTAGTCTTTTTTTAATTACTTAGAATGAGAGATGCTGGGCTCCGTTGGTATAGTATGACAAGCGCATTTTCAATTTCGTTCACACGTTTTCCTCGCGCGGGACACGTGATATCTAACGAAGCTTTATTTCCTCAGGTATTCGCGCAATCTTTTATTTATTCGTCTTTTTGTTGCGTGTGAGCTTTCTGAAGCTTCCGAGAGTGGCCATAAAACGTGTAGCCTTGGTGAAGAACGAAACACGAATCGCCCGAGGGATGATACCTGGTCGTACTTAGAGTCAACTGTGCTACCTGCAGTACAACTAACTACCTTCGTGTACATACATCAAAAGTGTTAATATAAAGGGTGTCCCAGAACGGAATGAGTTCCCTGAAATGGGGGGTAGGGGGTGAAATCCTGAGTCGATTGATATAAGCGAATTCGATTGTATCGATGATACAAATCTAAATATCTCGGATCACTACCAAATATTTGGTAGTGTTCCGACATATTAAGTTTTGTATTTTATTTTAATAGGTGACCTTGAATGACCTTGAACGACTTTGACCCCCAATGTTTTTTATGCGGTTTGAGGTGCTTCACAAGATGGTTGAAGAAAAAATGTACCATTCCAATTTAAAAAGTGGAGTTGACCTTGACGTGGCTTCAGCGCCTCCACCGATAAGAAAAACAGGGTGGTCCAGTATGACGGCCTTCTCGAACACTCAAAACTTTTGTCTGAAACATTTTTGGATATGATCAATAGTTTGAGTGCTATTGCTCTGTAACACTCTGTGCCTCACCCTGTATATATATTAACAATTAAAAAAAATGATAATAATAATAATAATAATAAGAATAAGAATAATCGTTGAATTGTTATTTACTCAATATTTCTGGGTTGAAGGTCGTTTGAAGGTCGTACATGAAGGCTCAACATGGTTGAGTCGTTTAGATGCCAGCTACAATGTGCAAGGGGAAAAATATGCCATTCCATTAATAAAAAAAGTTGGACGGCCTTGAAAGAACTGAAAAAAAGAAAAAATATATATATATATATATATTATGGTCGCCATGTGCGTCCTTCCAAACCATGCAATTTCCGATATGTCCATACTTCGCATTTTCAAATCCAACAGAGATATTCAGGTGCTCTGTTCTCGTGACTCACCCTGCAGATATTATATTATATATGAAAACGTAATTTTGAAGACAATGGACTTCTGAGACCGTCCTCGCAATAACTTGCTGTCCCCATACTCAACATTCTGTGATTCCGAATATCTACCAAATC
Organism: Ophion ellenae; assembly: GCA_963210295.1. NCBI lineage: Eukaryota > Metazoa > Arthropoda > Insecta > Hymenoptera > Ichneumonidae > Ophion > Ophion ellenae. Next base: position 48,114,036 of record OY723388.1, on the reverse strand, counting down.
AGAATTAGATAAATGTGAGCATATTCTTATACAAGTTATTTTGAAGACTTATCCTTCTTCAAAATCAATTATTTTACGTAAAAATATATATGGACTTCTGCTTTGCGGTTTTGAAATATAGCTGTAAAAAGTTCATTGTCGCGCAAAATTCACAACTTCCAACATCTCCACAAAAGATGCCTTCGGCACCTCGTGATACAGAAATTGCAGTTCCAGCTTACGGAAAATCTTACGGTTTGATCTTGATGATCACGATGCTAAAATTTCTATGAGAGAAACTCTGGGGTCCAAATTTTCATAAATTTGACGCTTGATTTTCTTGCTCGCGATGACGCTCCAGCAAATATATTTGGATGAGCTCGCATGGGAAAGTTTCGAACGTAGAATTCCTAAGCACAAATGGAAGAGAAAGCATGCCTGGATACAAAGGGCGCGTGAGTTCGCCGAGCGATGAGTTTCGTTTGTGAATGCATTCAAAGCTACTTTTTTTTTACCTTTTACGGGAATATCGAAACGGAACGCAATTCCTTTGAGAATTCGTGAACAAGTTCCCAAAATAACGCGTGATTCCATGGGCAGAGTATTACGTTATTGGTTTTCGAAATTTTTCTAATTGATCCATGTCGTAATTTATGTCGTAGCTTTTCTAATTGATTTAGCTAGTAATTTATTTCGCAATTGTTCTAATTTTTTTATTTCGTACTTTGTTCTGTAACTTTCTCTGATGGACTCATGTCGTATTTCTTCTAATCGCTTTATATCGTCATTTATTTCGTCATTTTTGGAATTGATTTATTTTGTAATGTATTTCCAACAGTTTCGCGTTTATTGTTCGATTAATTGCATAAGCGAAACTCCATCGAAATACTTGAATCATTAAAACAAAATTCGCGTTGAACATATCGGGATGAAGATCGTGTTTGGATTTCAGCAAATGGCACAATTTCATCGAGGAGGCGCCTCGTTTCCGTGGATCCGCCTGAGCTTATAAACGCATAATTGCATGCATCTGGACAAGCGATGCATTTTGTATTTATCGACAGTGGCGAGACGTTGGCGCTTTCAGTGGCGAACCGTTGAATTACCACTGAAAATGCCGTCCGTTTCTGAATACGTTTTGAGGAACCGGATACTACGAGAACTGCGATGATTCTGTGAAGAAAAATGATTTCGAATGAGTCAATGGATTCTGTTTCGAAATCGCGCGTTAAAAGTATAAAGTCACGAGAGAATGAACAAAAGGGAGAGAGAGGGAGAGAGAGAGAGAGAGAGAGAGAGAGAGAGAAAGAGAGAGAGATATATATATTATATATAGTATACATAATTACACTCTGTAGCGCATGCTTAGTTTTTATTATTTTGGTTATGTTTCATATTGCATGATTCGCTTTAGATGCTAGTTAATTGCGATCTCTATTTTTATTTCTTTATTGATTATGTTAATACTTTCTTCACTATTATCCTAGATCATCTACACCAATTGCACTCCTACTTTTATTTTTATATTATTGTTTATACTAACACTTATTTTTAACCTCTTATCATTCTTTCTTCGGTACAACAATTATCGTTTCTTACAAGTGTACACTATTGCCTAAAGGTTATACCAAGGCATGAAATAAATCTTCAATCAACCAATATCTCTCTCTCTCTCTTTCTCTCTCTCTCTCTCTGTCTCTCTCTCTCCCTCTCATTTTTCATCACTCATTTTTTTACACAGGAAGGATGAAAAAATGCAAAAATGCAAAAGGGACCCATTGCGTTTGCCCACAATGCGCCCTTATTCAATACCGCTCAGGATAAATTTGGCAGTGCATTATGATTTTGGATACGGTCAGATGGTCTGTTTTACTCATAACCGACAACGAGAGTTGGCGAGAGCGAGAGAGAGAGAGAGAGAGAGAGAGAGAGAGAGAGAGAGAGAGAGAGAGAAAGAGAGAGAGAGAGAGAGAGAGAGAGAGAGCTAGAGAGAGCGAGAGCAATGATGAGTGACATTGCGGTTACACGAATCTACGCCGAGCCTTGATTAAGCTTCGTATTATACAATTTCGCAGCGTGACTTCACAGAGTTGCAAGGGTGTGTATGATGAATATTGAGCCTGTAATTACGTATTCGTCTACCGTCAACCTTCTCTCTCTCTCTCTCTCTCTCTCTCTCTCTCTCTCTCTCTCTCTCTCTCTCTCTCTCTCTTCCGCTCTCTCGGTGGATTTTAATAAACCCGGCGAGCTGCACGCCTCGGCGTGGCAATGTCCATCAGCCACACGCGCAGTCCGGCGTGTACGCACACACCTTATATACATACTTTATATTGATTTCTGATCCGCCGCACAACTTCCCGTCCGCGCCCGTGAATTTTGAATAACCACATACGAATATTTCCGTTCATAGCCCATCCGATAATGAATATTTCAAGAATGTTGCATATTAGTGCACGCGAATTGCAAAATAATGCGTGTACATGGAGTCACGATGCTCGTCGCTACGAGCTGTCTCTAGACGTGCAATGAAAATCGAACCAACGAAATTATTAATCCCGTGATATTTGGGATTACGCACGGAGAACGGTAGTGCAATTACTCTTTTCAGGGCCTTGATTACAGAGCGGATCTCATAGGCTCATTCGTGACGCAGCGATGGATGTTGGAAAATTGGCGAAAGGACCGTGCGGAGAGTCGTGGATAAAAATTAAAATCTTACTGATGGTATGAAATTGTAATGTCTGTTGGGCTGTCTTTCAGGCTGAAATTAATGTAGGAGGATTGGAATGCGTGGCTGCTGGAATATATTATTTTTGAAAATGTTGCATGTCTGAGAGAAGTTGGTGCGAAATGGGAAAGCGGAAGCTTTTTTTTTTCTTGAATGCTTGTAAAATAGCAGTTAGCGGGACACCTCTGTGACGTGTTGAAAAAATCGATTTTTTTGCATTTTCTCAAAGTATACATATTCAAGAATATGTGATAAACATTTCAAGGCGAAGTATGGAAAATTGACCAAGTTACAGATGATTTAGTGACAGCAGGTAGCGGAACGATTTACGTATACTAAAACGCTCAATCGCGTCTTTTTCGAAACGACTTTTCTCGACCTGGCCGGAATCATAACACTAGCTATAATTGAGTTGTTAAAAAAAATCGATTTTTTTTTTAGAATTGTTCTTTTGTGATAATAAAATAGAATGTCAAAAGGGTTTTTCTTTGAAAGAAATCTAAAGATAATTATTAATTGTTTTTATATCACGATAATTCAAAATGTAGATGTTGGCGCGAAATGCCACGCTAGCGGTGCTGGTGCTTGTGGCGTCACCGTCACAACGCGACCGAATAGGCTATGTCCACGGCTCACACGCGAGTGTACACAAACGTGAGATGTGGTGTCATTTTGCTTTTGAAAACATGTCGAGCATTCTGAAAAATCGAAAAGTAGGTTAATTTTCGCGCAACGATGTGTGAAACTGGATTTGTGAGAGCAAATTCGAGTATTTTGCCGACGGTGGATTTTTAGGTTAGGAGACACTTGATAAATTGTGTCAGTTGTTGTCGCTACGTCGTGCTGCATCAAGCCACAGATTTCGACGTTTTACGTCTTGTGGCGCATTCAGAAATACATCATTGGAGGCACTTTTCGTCGCGTATTTATACTAGGGGAACGAACCAAGCCTTATGCGATTTTGTCGTTGCCATCGTTTATACAATACTTTTATTACACGAGTGGTTCGTATACCGGCTTTTCAAAGGTGGCGTCACAGAGCGCTCGGGTAACTTCGGATGCTCTCGGCGCGTTTTTGCGGACCTGAACAAAACAACAATTTCAAAGCGCTATATCGTTGTTAATTGTTGAAAAAAAAAATACTTTGCGGTAAATATTCGGAAGTGGGGCTCCTGCTAGATTCAGGCTAATTTTTTTCTTATTTCTTTTAATGATCATAGCAGATGATACGAAGTAATATTATGACGGCGCAAAACATTTTTTTCTTCAAAAAAATTATTTAAAAATTTGAACGTCGATCCCTGCTTGGATGGACTGATTTTGGGCTACATTTGGGCTCCATTGGGGCTATGATCGTAAAATCATACACTGGGGTGGGCACCTCGGATGGGTGCGTAGAATTGTGGGGTTACGTGGAATATAAATATTCATGACATTATTGTGGCGGAAACATCATGCGCCGTTACAATAATGATAAGGATGATGTTTGTTAACCACATTAAACCATTTATACAAAAATTAGCCTGATTCTAGCAGGAGCCCCACTTCCGAATATTTACCTACTTTACTTTAAAAACCGCACATGATCTTTACAATGAAAACAAATTATTTAAAAACCCAATTGACCAGTTTGCCATTTGAAAAACCCAAATTTCCGTAATTGCAATAGCTATCACTGTACGTAGCCGTTTGTTTTTATTCAGTATTTTTTCAAGCCCCCGAATATTATTATATAAAGATTTCGCCAAATCTACATACTTTTGAACACCCGTAATTTTGTGATTTGCTTTCGAAAAATGGCTCCGTACAACGAGAACTACATTTATTTAGATTATAAAACTTTTTTATGTTTATCTTTTAGACCAACTATTGCCAAGTTATCGATCCGGCCGTTGGGCCACATTTTTTATCCAGAGGCTCCATTATACATCAATAACGTTAAAAAATTTTATTTTTTAAAATAAAAATTGACACCAAATTGATTCAATGTATGCTTGATAACATACCGTTCTTTTTAAATCCCTAATAAATAATCTTGAAGACAAAAAAAAACGGAAAAACGACCTTTTATCGGCCCATCACAGTGGTGTCACCTCTTAAGGGCTTACGTGGGTTTGAAAATAATAAAAAAATCAATTTTTTCATTTGACTATCTAATAGTACACTATGTCTAGAATATTCTCCCAAAGTTTTAAGTCAATCGGAGTAAAAGCCTAGGAGGGAGAGCCTTTGGGAATCCCCCCCGTTGGGAAAGAGCGGCCGCAAGCGACGCAGGTATATCGCATTTATCTCACAACACTATTTTTAAAGTGGGTGGACATGATTTCTCAAAAACTAATGCACCGATCTTAATCCGATCCGATCGATAATGCACCGATCGACATTTTGCACACTTCTTCAAAATAGCAGACTAGTGATCAAACGAAGGTTTTTTTTTCGATTACAACTAATTTTAGAAGACTATAAGTAGTATAAATTGTGCAAAAAATTTAACTATTTTGCATACAACTCTGCCAGAAATTCAAATTTTAATTTTTTAAAAAATCCTTCGCTCCATTACCAGCTATACTTATCTACTAACAGAAAAAAAAATTGGTTGTTGAATTTCAGATAAAGCTATCATAAGTTATCCTGACCAACACGAGGACACTTTTTTTAAGGGATCTCCGGAAACCAGGCCCCACCGGCTGAATTTCCCAAATTTTTTAATGCAATTTATTTTAAAAATTGTTGAAATGTTGCTGTTTTATGTGCTTAACATTTTAAATATAAAAATTTATATATTATTTTTTTTTTATATAGAAAATATGCTTCTTTTGGCTTCGAAACCCACGTAAGCCCTTAAGTACAGGGTGTCCAATAAAAAGTTGCTGAAACTAATCGACTGTCATTTTAAAACACGTGCACAGAATCAGAAAAGCCAAATTGCTTGAAATAGATGAAACTCTGCAGTTTTAAATGCACATAAATAAAACCCAGTCAAATATTTTTTATGTTAATTTATTACGTCTTATAAAAATAACCTGAAAGTACAGTGATTAATGATAGATATTTTCGAAGTGCGAGCCGTTAGATTGTGCACAAAAATCAATTCTCTTTTGAAAACTGTGGGATACTGTGTCGAACATATCGTTCGTAATGCCGCGAACCACTTCCTGGATGGCCGCGATCAGTTTTTCTACTGTGCTGGGGTTTTTAGCGTAACAATGATCTTTAATGTAACCCCACAAGAAAAAATCACAAGGGTTCAGGGCCGGTGAGTACGGAGGCCATTCTAGTCCGCCTTGAGCAAATTTAGGGTACCCCAGACCGATTACTCGAGTCCCATATACGCGATGAATAGCTTTAAACACCTCATGAGTCCGGTGCGGCGTCGCTCCATCTTGCATGAAGTAAACATTTTTAACCAGTCCCCTCTTTTTTGCATAAGGGAAGAATTTCGTTTCCAAAAGCTGTTTGTAACTCTCTCCTGTTATTGTAGATTCCAAGAATTGCAAATAAATTCCTTTTACTGAAATCGCTGCCCATGCCGTTACTTTCTGTGAATGAAGGGACTTCGATAGCGATATGTTGGGATTTTCCGTTCCCCAAAACCGGTAATTTTGCTTGTTTACGTAAGCCGTTCATCCAAAAATGTGCTTCATCGGAATAAATAATCAATTTCTCATTAAGTTCTTCGGCTTCAAACATTCCCGTAATAGTGTTACAAAATTCGATGCGTTTCGTCATGGCATGTTCAGTTAACAATTGATGAGTGCTTATTTTATACGGATGAAACTTTAAAAAATATTTCAAAATGTTGTGTAATGATGATTTGGTTATTTTTAATGCTTGAGCAGCTTTCCGAATCGAATCATTTGGATTTTGTTTGAAATAATTCTCAACTTCGTTGATCTTCTCTGGTGTAGTCACCGTAACAGATGGACCTGGCAACTCGTGTCTACGGTCCTGGAGTGTACCATACTTCACGAAGTTATCGATTATCCTACAAATATTAACGTAAAATTACTTCAATGCAGTTTAATTAAATTGAAACACAAGTTGTGTGATAGATGAATATGAATAAATATTCAATTCTTACCTTTTCAGAATGTTTTCGCTGGCAACTCTATCAGTTCCAAACTTAGTACGAAACCCTCTATACGCATTACTATAAATTTTTCCCCTCGAGAAGAAGCACTCAATAAGATATACTTTTTCTTCCGTGGTGAGCTCACTCATTTTGACGCGCGCGTACTTGCTTCAACCACGGCTGGAATAAAACTGCGGGTCGTCAGGTATGCGCCTTAGAAAAAGGGACCCCTATTGAATTCATGGAGGGAAGAGACACTTATTTAGTTTTAGCAACTTCCTATTGGACACCCTGTAAATACCCAATGTGGAACAGTTTCATCAGCTCTGATCATTAGCAGACTTAATTTTCTTGTTAGTTTTCTTCTTCTAGTGATGTGATCGTGAGTATGTACCAAACTATAGGATGGTGCTGAAGTTTGCAACGTTCGAACGCAACGACAACTTTTCTATATTTTTTTTATTTCGTCGTTTTTTTTAACCATCTAAACGCTTTTTTCCCTGATTCAGGTTGTGAATCCCTAAAAAGAACGTTTAAAAATTTGTCCAAGATTTTTGTAGCTCCAATGTCGTGAAAAAATATTGGACGGTACGAAAAAAATGTGAGTTCGTTTCATTCCAACGATGCGAACTTCGATACCATAGCATAGGGGAATCATACTTGAGATTACGTACTCTTCCTTTTACGATAAATATTTAAATAAATGACGTCGTATGCATTGGCAGCCAAGCGTATATCCATAAAGGTTCATTATTATCATGAAACATCCGTCTGCGATCCGTCTTTCGCAAAATATTTTATATCAATGAATACAGCGTGAAAATGTAAACCCAAATGCGATACAAAGGAAAGATTACAAGAAAAAAAGCGCTCGCTAAAAGACTGAAAGCTGTGGCAGCCATGTGTCAAGCAAATGCGGCTAAACACGATGAGAATAACCATAACCTCAACGACCAGCAACAAAAATTCGCTGTCGAAGAACGTCGGATCGTGGATTTACATCTTGCCGACAGGTTAAATTGTATTCGCTGTAACAAAGACAAATACATGCATAAATTGAACAAATTCAATTTGTTTGCAGAATAAATTTATTTCATATCCGTCTGAGAATTACTAGAACTCGCGCCTTCCCAGACCACGCGCCGATCAGCTGGCTGCAGCGTACACTGTTGCCATTCCGTTACAGATGGTTGGGCCCGAGTTCGGTGTGGAATAAAATTACCACTTTTCATAAGTCGAAACTAAACGGTCAAAATTCGTCATTTTTTTTAAACAATCCCACAATAGCACTGCGTACACGTGTGTTTTTATTTTGAAATCCTAAGATCCGTTTAGAACCTATATAGAGAAATGCGAGCAAACCCCTATCGGTTTACGTGTAGGTATAGAAATCGCGTACAAAATACCCATATTCAATTGCAATTATCTCATTAACTAAACGGTGAATCGAATTGAATTTTTTAGCATCAGTCCATGAAGGTCATATCTACACCATACTTAGATTTCAGCCAATTCCTAAAATTTTACCAAAACTACAGAACTACCTTAAGTCAAATATAGAAAAATTAAAAACCACCTGTAGATTGACGTGTGTAAGACGACATACTGCAGCCTAAGATGACATTTGCATGTAATTTTACACGCGTTGATCGATTTATGCCGAGATACATTAATTTGTGCGTTAAGGGGCCAGTCCACTTTGGAGCTACGAAAAAAGGCTGTTATCGCGATTTTTTGAGGATTTTATAAAAGATATGAATATAAAAGTTGCTGGGCTTGATAAATAAACTCTTGAAATACATTAAAAAAGACATTTCTTCATTTTTATTCATTCTTAAGTAGAAAAACTATAGTTTAACGTAACGCCCTAAAAACAGGTGGGCTTAGTAGCTCCATCACAACTCGGCAACTGCTTGTCGGAAACAAAAAAATCAAAGTCCATAAGATTCAGTATAACACCAGCTACAAAATGACCCTCGGATATAAAGTTTTATCAAAAAATAAAAAAATGGCAGATGAAAAACGAAAAAAGTTTTAAAAAACGCGTTTTTTCGCAGTTTTCGCAAAAAAGAGTAAAAATAAAAATTTATAACCATCGAGGGTCATCTTGTTGCGACTCATGTTTACAATATGTGGTTAAAGTTTCAAGAAAATCTGTTTATTAGTTTTAGAGATACGATGGAGCTAGATTTTGAAAACGTTGTTTCGAGAAAAACGCGTTTGAAGTTTATTGTATGAAAAACTCTTACCTAAACTCAATCGGCAATTCCTGCACCGTACAAAATCCCTTCTGATTGCTCATCATCGTCGATTTCTTCAAGTCATGCTTGCTTTCGATTTTTTGAAATTTTCAAAATGGGCTGGCCCCTTAAAGGTTAGTTTATAGCAACCAATCTTCATTGGAACATTATTAGAGTGACGATGAAGTGTTATCTGCGGCACGTTAAAATATTTGGATGCTAAAAGCCAACAAATTATATTATTCTTTACAACTTCAATGGTCTTAGTCATGTGTTTTCGTGAATAGCTCTTGCGTGCCGAGGTTCGTTGATCCAGGCATCTTATATATGCAAAAAACCTGATTTGCTGTCCGGTTTTATACGCAGCAGGGTAAGATGACATAGTGTGTCATCTTACACCGACTTCTGGTATGTCAACTTACCCATAAGTGAATGCCGATTTGCTTATTTGTTGTGATAAAAACTTTGTAGTTAAAATATCCGTTGTGGAGCATTTGTGAAGTACAATGACCCTAGATTATGCATAAATTAGTTCAACTAGAAATCTCACCAGACGGATATTTTTAGCACCAGTTCATAACGTGGTCAGTTTTTTTTGCATCCCAAAATCACGAAAATATTGACTACGTAAAAGCTCGCGTTCACTGACGGCTATACTGGATTTCGCTACAAGCACCACTTATTGGCCGACCATAGTACGTCATCGTTACTCGTATACCGCGAATATTTGAAAAGATATTGAGGGGGTGTCGTCTTATCTCACTATGTCATCTTGAGCACAACTCCCCTATGGGAAACGTGCTTCTCGTAAGAATTTTATTATATAACCCTCGAATTCCAACAGAGGGTAGCTTATAACATTTTCTATCGTCGGATCGAGTGGTTTTTCGGTACGTTTGGCATTTGTTAATATCAAATGATTAAAATTGTTTTATAGTCGAAAAATGAACTTTGATTCAACAGCCTCCCATTTTCGTAATCTTTAATTTTTCGATTACGACACTAAAGTGTCGATTACGACACTAAAAGAACATTTTTATTTAATTTTCATTTGTCAGAAAATGAAAGGATCATGCGAGGACAACCTACCCCGAATGATGTTGAAGCTTTCATCGTTGGAGCGCGACGAAAGTCAATTTTTCTTCTATAGCCCACTTTCTTTCGCCGCTTCAGGGTACAAAAAGCACTCAAACAATTTTTCTTATGCTCATCAGAAATCCACAATCTTAATTCGTGAAAAAAATAATTATAGACAATAATAAAAATAAAGAAACGAGCATAATAAAAAAAACAACTTTCGTTGCATTCCTACGATGCGAACTTCAACGCCATCACATCGATTGGTCTAGAGCAATTGCGGCACTATCTTCAAATAATAATAACGTCATAGCTCAACAATATTTTTTAATTAAAAAAAAAACCAAACTTCGCAAGACTACGTATCAACTGTTCGTAAAATTCCGACTTCGTCATCCCAATGCTCCCACCGGAAAAAAATATTGAAAAACGACCTGTTTTTTGGGCTCAAAGCTTATTCAGACTCGTCAACCGATCCGTCACCGCATCGACAATCGCTAACATTAAAAACAATCTAAATGCAAACGCAATTTAATAAATGGTTATTGGCCAATTTTCGAATGATTTTTATATGCTTCATAAGATTATACGTCATAGAGATGACTTCTTATGAAGATGATTTTTCGTCGTAACGGGGCGGCCCCCGTTGCTGCGTCGACTTCTTCGATCGGGCTGGATGAGAAGGCAAACGAGAGACGAGACGAGACATACAGCCACGAGGGAAAGAATATTATTAACGACTGGGCGGATTTTCCGAGGGTAATAAATCTTCGGTACGAGGAAAGATTTGTGTGTGTCTGCATCGGTGTGCACGTGTGGGTGCGGGTGTGTGTGTCTGTCCCGCACGGAACATATTTTGGCTCGATCACATGAAGAGGGATGGGGGTAGGAGCGAAAGAGAGAAAGGGAGAACGATCGAGATATATGAGGAATGAGAGAGAAAGATGACTGCAAGAAATCGTGCACGTCTTAAAGCTTGCGTGCTTATATATATATATATATATATATATATATATATATATATATATATATATATATATATATATATATATGTATGTATGTATGTATGTATGTGTGTATGTATGTATATGTTCCGCCTCATAATTCCCCATGGTCCTGTTCCCCGCGTCAAGAGCGAAAGGGTTTTTCGCCGTTTGTAAGATTCACCTCCGAACCTTTAATAAACTCGAATAATAGTATATCTACGTCAAAAAATACTTTCTTTCCTTATTTCTCTCGGAAAAATAAAAATAAATAAACACTCATGTAAGTAAGCCTCTTAAGAAGTCAATATCCTTATTAACTGGCATTGGCATTATGAGAATAGTGTCACATGTTTTTTAGAGACTTGATCCAATTTTTTTTTTCACGCTATTTTTACTTTCGTGAATTGTTACGCATACTCAAGCCACGTGCGAGAGTGGATTGAAAACTTTTCGACGTAATTAGAAAAAAAAAATTTTTCACGAAACGGAATTTATTTTCAGCCGTAGTCTTTTCTCATAGATATTTTGGACGGTCGGAAAATGAGACATTTTTGGGATTTTTTTAAGAAAACACTAATAAATCAAAATGAGGTTTGAAGGGTTTATTTGACATATCTGAAGGTACTCGAATCAATATTTTTATTTTCTGAAAAGACCCAAAACGGCTGCCCTGTGGCCGGTAGAAAGAGAACGTCTTTTTCGTCGGTCCTCCACGGACGGACTCTTCCGAGACACACATAAGCACACAGACAAAAAATATTTTTTTGTTGTTGTTGTAATTTACATGAGTTTTGCAATCGAAGTACACGCGATTATTACAAAATGTGGATTTTTCCAAATTTGGCACCACTGTGAAAAGAAAGTCGCATTTTTGACAAAAAAAATGGGCTTTATTTGTTTATAAGAACCGTCATTGTCAATCGATCGTAAAAATCGTGTGTAATTCGCAAGAAAATATATCTACGAAGCTACAGTTCAAATTTGAAGACAATCGGTTGAAAAATGTAGGAGCTACGAAACAGCCCGATTTTGAAAACATGGTTTCAAGAAAAACGCGTTTAGAGATTCAAAACCATTTTTCTCCGGACCATATAATACTTAGGATGCTTATACATTATTTAAGCCGATAGGATCAAAAATATATTTTCTTAATGGAAGGGAGAAGCGACATATATCGGATAGTTGCTTAAAGGGAAAGTATGGGTTTCAGCGTGAAAAAACACTTTCTTGCGAATTTTTTACGTCTATATGAAAAGAGTAAATTTATTGAAACCTTTTGTACATTGTCAAGTGTCATTTCAAGAATATTCCGTGAAATTTGTACGCGAAAATATCCACAAACAAGCCGGTGCCGCGTTTTTCTCGAAACCACTTTTTCAAAGTTTGTGTTCACTGCCATTTGAAAACTACATGGCCGATTTATTTCAATCTTGGTACACACGTTCTACATGTATAATACCTTCCCCCAACGGTTAGTTTGAGATTTTTTTTTTACATTGAGGGGGTTTCCCACCCCCAAAATGCCGGAATATTTCGTGAAAAATAGTACTGTTCACTTTACATGACCACCAAAAATTTAACTTGACCATTTAAAATTTAGAAAAAATTTAGAAATTTAGAAAGGGGGGGAGGATTTAATGATACTTTGACTAAATTTTAATGGTACTTGATTTCAGATAATTTCTAGCTGAGATACAGTGAACACCGCAAATCGTGTTTTCCAAAGGCGTTCTTGGAAAAGTTTTGTCACCGGCTTGTTTGTGGATATTTTCACGTACAAATTTCACGGAATGTTCTTGAAGTGACACTTAACAATGTACAAAAGGTTTCAATAAATTTACTCTATCCATATAGATGAAAAAAATTCACAAAAAAGTGTTTTTTTTTTACGCTGAAACCGCTACCCTCCCGTGAAAATCGGGTAGTCGACTATCTCGAGCTTTCCCATAGCGACATCTGTATTTTATTTTATACACTAATCATTAGTTGCAAGATGTCACCAATGCAAAACTTTTCGTTGGCTTTGGTTGACAAAAATGGCACAACAGTTCACTGTTGTTACTTTTCGCCGGCGTGTAAAAGTATTTTTTGTGTTAAAAGGTGTTGTTTTCATTAGGTAAATCGAAATGATTTATGTTTTTGTTATTTTTCATGAGCTATCGTATTTATTTCACTTAATGAATATATAATGTTCGCAAAAATAGCAATATGTACAAAATGTTACTGTTCATATTCGGTCTGGTCAAAACTTAATATCGAATACGTAATCGAGCCTAATATTGGATACCCGGTTGTGCCAAAATGTTGCTACCTAATCAAAGATTAACTTATAAAAATCGATTGTTTCGTAATAATTACAAAGTTAAGGGAGGACACCAATGTAAAATTTTCGAAATATTGTTTTTTGGAAACACTTTAAAAAAATCCTTTGAACTTTAAAAAATATAATGCATATTCGTTTATAGTTTAAAAAAAAACAGTTTTGAAGTGGTTTTCGCCTTGTATGCCTATTAGCTTTGAGGAAAAAGTTACCGACTAAAATTAGTTTTATTTTCTACCAATAGGTGACATTAGATTACGGGAAAAAAATTCATCAGCTGTAGCGTCTATGAAACCGTTGACTTCAAACACGTTTTTCCCGAATCCATGTTTATGAAATCGACGCGCAGCAGAACTCGAATAATTTTCGTCCAATCGACTTGAAATTTTAACTGTAGGTTCTTAGATTGTTTTTACAGACAAGTACAAGCGGTTTTTCCGATCAATTGAAAATTGTAAAAAATATATCACTTTTATATGGAAAATATGGTCGAAAAAACGAACTTTTTTTCAAACTCGCCTCTATTTGTTTTTATTCATTATTTTTTAATTACCCCCTATACTTGATTGCTAAATCTAATATAATTAACGAAAATATTTCACTCTTAGTTCCAGGATTAAATTTACGCCATTTCGTATTCTTTTGACAAATAATTTTTTTTTACATCCTTCAATATATACGTAATGAATAATCCGTATTCTTTTGACAAATAATTTTTCTTTACATCCTTCAATATATACGTAATGAAGCCTTAAAGTTCCTTTGACCATTTTGTTCCTTTCTTTAAAAAAATATCTAAAAAAACGGTCGAAAATGAGCAGTTACAGTGGTGTCCTCCCTTAAATCAATAAACGTTTTGTTTTATTTTATATAAAAATAGTCCCCTAATATCAGATACAAGAAAAATTGAGTTTGGGCCCTTATATCGGATATCCGATTATAAGCAATCTTCTTAAAAACCATTATTCCGGTCATTTTCTGTAAAACACAATATAACTCAAAATATTCAAATGTAATTTGTGAAATAATTATTACCATCTTTGTATATGACATGTAGATAATAAAATCGTAAAATTTGGAAGTCTTACCATTTGTTAAATTTCTAACAAAAGTATCCGATATATGGCGCCTCTCCCCTATAGAAGACCTTAACTCGATAAACCTGATCGATAGTTTCTGAAGATCGTTTAAACCGTGAAAATATTTTTTGTCTAAACGAAAGAATTATCGTCATGAGAACTTTGCTTTGGTTTTCGAAAAAAATGGTGACAGATAGCAATTTGTAGAAATTTGTATTTATTTCATTGCCATCTATTCAGAAAGTATTCAAATTTCACTGAAACCTCACTCTTTCTTGGTTAGATCGAAAACTTTGCAACCCACCGTCGTAATCATGGCAAAACGGGCAATGCAAATATTCCAGGTCCACTCTCGGGAATAACAATATTCAATCATCTGGTTAATCAAACCCGGTGGTCCGTCACTTTCTGATTAGGTACCTAGAAATTCGGGATGCTCCAGGGTATTAAAAAAATATATAAAAGTAGCGTTGAAAAATGTTGGCGAAACCCGATCAATTGTAAAGTCATATTAGTAATTTTTGCGACATGTGAGAAATAAATTACTTGAATTTCCCTTGAATTCAGTGCGATCGAAACATTGTATGTACATATAACGCTATTTATTATATATTTTATTTACAATTAATGCACTATTCAATGTAAAGACAATATGGAGATAATATATAAAGATTCAATATTATTTTATTTATAGACAATCCTATATAAATGATACATAATTTTATTGACGTCAATAAGTTTAAATACAATAGCAATATAGTAACATTGCATTAGAATTGTTGTATCCGGTTGATTATATTGATTTTGGAAACTTTATAAACAAATCACTAATTGATTTGTTATATCAAGTTATTTAGAATGCACGCGCTATTTAATAATTGTTGTGAATGGTATAAAATTATTAACATTGAAGCAATACACTGGGTACAAACATTAGATAAACCGATATGAATAATATAATTATTAAAATGTTATTATTCAATATCAAATATATAAACCAATATAATCCAATATTATATAAATAATACCTGTGTATAAATTTTACGTGATATTATATACATTGATGTTAAATTAACTCAAACGTTGTATTACGACTCATCGAATATTTCATAATCTGTACACATTTTTTGCTCATTTTTGTACATAGAATTATTAACGTACAATACAATACGTTGGGTAGCAATATCATATAATATGTACGTTTTGTACACATTTAATATAAAGTTATATACGTTAATGTTAAACAATTGCACACTAATGTTATATTAACACCCCGAAAATAAATCATTACTAACAACCGAACTATGTAAAAAAACGTACATAGAACTCCAGAACTATGTGAGAGGCAACCAGAACTGATTTTCTTTTTTGCCCGACTGAACAATAGATTGATGGCGCGATGCGATGCTTTGAGTGGACCAAAATTTTTTGTTTGAAAAATGATTTGTTTTTTGGAGTTCTGGTTGCCCCCGCAAGAGTTCTGTTAAATGTCTTTACCATTTTTTCTCATCAGACAAATATTTATAACGGTAAACTCGACTAAATTTTATAAAGTTGGCCCCCCCGCCCCGAATGAGAAAAAAATCGTTACTAACAACCGAACTATCAATAGAAAGTACATAGATCTCCAGAACTATGTGAAAGGCAACCAGAACTGATATTTTTCCATCGACTGAGCAGTAGATTGATGACGCGATGGAATACTTCGAGTGAAACCAAATTTTTTTTCGGGAAAATGAATTTTTTTTGAGTGGTTGCCCCCGCAAGAGTTCTTCAAATATCTTTACAACTTTTGCTCATCAGATGAATATTTACAACGGAGGAATCGAGTAAAGTTTTCGAAGCCCCCCCCCCCCCCCAACCCGCCCGAAAATAAAACATTACTAACAACCGTACTATCAATAATGTGTATATCGAACTCCAGCACTATGTGAGAGGCAACCAGAACTGATTTTCTTATTTTTTCCTCCGACTGAGCAGTAGATTGATAGTGCGATGGAATGCGTTAAGTGGACGCAAATTTTTTGTTGAAAAAATGATTTATTTTTGGAGTTCTGATTGCCCCCCCAAGAGTTCTGTTAAATGTCTTTACAACTTTTTCTCATCAGACAAATATTTAAAACGGTAAACTCGACTAAGGTTTGTGAAGTTGCCCCCCCCCCCCCCCCCACCCCCCGGCTCCGAACGAAACAAAAATCGTTACTAACAATCGAACAATCAATAATAAGTACATAGATCTCCAGAACTATGTGAAAGGCAATCAGAACTGACGTTTTTCCATCGACTGAGCAGTAGATTGATAGCGCGATGGAATGCTATGAGTGGACCCAAATTTATTGTTGGAATAATGATTTTTTTTGGAGTTCTGGTTGCCCCCCGCAAGAGTTCTGTTAAATGTCATTACAACTTTTGCTCATCAGACAAATGTTTTCAACGGTAAACTCGACTAAATTTTGTGATGCCCCCCCCCCCCCCAAACGAAAAAAATTCATTACTAACAAGAGAACTATCGATAAAAAATACATAGTACTCCAGAACCATGTGAGAGACTATCACAACGGATTTTCTTTTTTTTCCTTCGACTGAGCAGTCGATTGATGTCGCGATGGAATGCTTTGAGTGGAACGTAATTTTTTGTTGGAAAAATGATTTTTTTGTTGGAGTTCTGGTTGCCCCCGCAAGAGATCTGTTAAATATATTTACAACTTTTGCTCATCAGACAAATATTTACAACGGTACACTCGAGTAAAGTTTGTGGAATTGCCCCCCCCCCCTCCGCCCGAAAATATATCATTACTAACAACCGAACTATGTTAAAAACGTACATAGAACTCTAGAACTATGTGAGAGGCAACCAGAACTGATTTTCTTTTTTCCCCGACTGAGCAGTAGACTGAGGATCGACTGCTCCAAAAATATCAACTCTGTGCACAATTTTCTGCTAATCTTTTTATATCAGATTATTAAAATCAACCACATCATACATTAGGTAACAATATTATCTAAAATGTACCCTGTATATAAATTTTATATAATATTATACACGTTAATATTAAACAATTGTACACAAAAGTTATATCGAGACTCGTCGAATACTTCAAAAATATTACGGGGATATACCTTTAGGGGAGGATTAAATATGATTTTCATTATTTTTTTTAAAAGGAAGGACTTCTTCGTCATTTTTTATTCCTTTATTACTGTTTTGGGTTGTTACATGGTATTTTCTTTTTATTAATCTTCAAAAATGGCGGATGTATGGCGCGGTCTTCCAAACGGGTTGCGGCGGATGTTGTTAGACGGCGTGACATGTAGCCTCGGCGGGATTAATCTGAAAAAAAAACCAACGAAGATTTTGCTTTCATTAACACTCATACGCAGAATATGAACCAAGAAAAAGTGAGGAATGTTGAGAATTGATGAAATGGTACGGTGAAACAAAAATATTAAATATTTCGAAAAGAAAATGGCTACATCTTGCAATAAAATAATACTTTTTTATTTTCAAAAACATTTAGGGTAATGTTTTAGACAATAAGGTTAGAAAAAATTATACCAAATTTCATCAGAATTGGTCGATTAGTTTTCTAGCTACACGTCAATCCAGTTTAAAAGATGCAGTTTAAAAGACCATGCCATACTTCTGCCACTTTAATGCCTTAGGCCACAGTCATGGGTATAAAGCCATGTGCGAATTTAACAATTTTTTTTTAGTATCGAATAGTGATTCACTCATAAAATTAATTACACATCTATTTAGTATGAATATCAAGCTGTTAAAATTTTTTTTTTCGATGTACAAAATGACCGACTACTCCAGACTTCTCGAAACAGCTTTTTCCAATTGGCGTGACAAATAACTTCAACAATTTTCACTTGATTTGCTTCAAATTTAAAAGTTATTTCCCTAATTGCATTTCGCAGAGAAGTACGTACGGAATTTCTGGTTAATAAAAAGCTTTTCTTGTATGAGCACTTTATGAGCAGTTATAACGAAATTTTTCACTGAAAATGCATTTCTTAAGTTCAAATACCTACAATTTTGAAATAAAATAATATTTTTTAAATTTCTAATGTAGATTGACAAGAATTTTTGTTTTTTGTTCTAGGTCAAAAATGGTGGATGCTAATGTTACGCCGCGGAGCGCCTAAAAAAAGATAACAAAAGAAAATATGAGTAGTCGGCCATTTTGAACATCGAAAAAAATTTATATATTTTTTTTCTAACAGCTTGATATTCATACTAAATAGATGTGTAATTAATTTTATGAGTGAATCACTTTTTCATACGAAAAAAAATTGTTAAATTTGCACATGATTTCACACCCGTTACTGTGGCCTTAAAGATTAACAATTTTTAAAAATCCACGTAACAGCCAAAAGTAGTAATAAAACATGCCTTAAATCTCAAAGAGGGTAAAAAAACCTTCCTTTAAAAAAAATCATGAAAATCAGCATATTTTTTCCTCGCCTACAGGTATCTCTCCCTTCAACTTCGTCCACATTCTTTCACCCAAGACTCGAACAAATTTTCTCCAAAACGGAAGACCGTGTTTCCCCGCCTACGGTATCTTAATTTGATAACCTGCAATCATGGGCGGTTAGAGGACGTAACCCGCGTTTATAGGATCGTAAATATCGATAATCGGATTTGTTTCCACGAAGGCTAGTTGAGCTATTTTCCAAATGGCCTCGTGACAACGAGACCCAGGTCCCATCATTGCAGTGGTTAAACGTCTGTAGCCATGTTTTTTTTTCTTCTTTTTTCGATAAGTGGACACGATTTGAAGAGTCGCCATTTGACACGCCTGGTCCCGGATGATAAAGGGCAAATTTGTCGGTTCTTCGAGTGCTCTTTTGTCGCCATCAAAAGCCCGACACGAGAACCGCCCGTGATGACAATAACGACCAATTTTGTCTCTGCGAAGAGCCCGAAAGCCTCCATCAACGGGGATTCCTGATGCATATCCTGGAACCCTCTAACACCGGTCGCGAGCTTTTTTTTATTGCCAAGTATCGAACTGTCTCCGGCCAATTAGCTCCTTTTCGCTGAAATACTTTTCGAAAAAATCACGCTCCGTGGAGTGACATTGGCGATGTGGGATAAGCCTTCCATCCTCCTTGTTTTCAAACGACTTCCATTGTAAATCCGCCATTATGTGGATCGCCTGTGACGCGTCGTTTACCCGGAGACTCGGAGATTTTCCGCAAATGGCCGAACGTAAAGAGGATGTTGCCCGAGGCCTTCAACTTTTCATTCGGACCGTGAGGAAGGGAAAAACCAAGCAAGAGACGTAGACAAACAGACAGAGGCAAAAAGCGAAAAGAAAGAGTGATATGTACGACAAAAATACCCTCATCTCTCTCTCCCTCTCTGTCTCTCGCTCTCATTCCTTCCTCCTCTCATCATGGTAATCCAAGCTCCAGGTGGCTCCCTATCTCCCCATCTATCCGTCTCCTCACCATTCTCGAGTTTCTCTGGCTACACTCTTTTAGCCCACATCATGTATAAAGTACCTACGTACTTGCACAATGTGATTCTCGTGGTGGGATGCTTGTCCCGTTTTACAAGCGGACTCGCGTCTCACCGTGTAAAAGCCTCGGATAGGTAACCATTTCCTCGTTCCTGTTTTCCTCCTACCTCCGGCATCGCGTGCAGCACTTCGCTAACTATTTTCTGCCTGATTCTTCGGTGCCTGGATCTCGTTACCTCGTGTCTTGGCATTTGGTATCCGCGTTGAAATCAATGGCGCGACGATGATTCGAAGGGAACCGAGGTCAGCCGGTAGGATTGGCAAAAAATATCGATGTATCGATATATCGATATTTTTTGTTCGATGTATCGATATATCGATATTCCTTGGTCGATGTATCGATATATCGATATTTTTTGTTCGATGTATCGATATATCGATGTTTTTTGTTCGATGTATCGATATATCGATATTTTTTGTTCGATGTATCGATATATCGATGTTTTTTGTTCGATGTATCGATATATCGATATTTTTGTTCGATGTATCGATATATCGATATTTTTATTCGATGTATAGATGTATCGAACTATTTTTGTTCGATGCATCGATATTTTCAGGCGATATATTTTATTTCGATATATCGATATAAAATATCAAGTATCGAAAACGTATAAAAAACGATATTTTTTCCAATAGCAAAACCGACCCCGTTGTCGCCACTGACCATACTGCCACCAACTTATCTGTTCAAGTGGACAACATTGGAACTAAGGCCGCTCCGATCCGTGTATGTATATAAACTCTCCCCTAGCGATGCTGCCAACTGGACAGACAAGTTGGTGGCACTGGCGGCACAGTAATTTGTGAGTATGTGACTTTAGCCATGTTAAAGAATTACTCTGTGACTGGCATAAAAAAAACTAACCTCAAACTTTGACATCATCTATATAATCTGCGCCTCAATCACACATCAACGATTCAACCAACGAAACTATATTACATAGGAGTACACTAAGTACAGGCCTTATACGAGCGCTGTCACGATTTCTTGGGGTGATGCTTAGTTATCACCCTAGCCTCCTAAAGCGCTGCCCGTATCATTGTGCATGAATCGTCCATGTTCCAAGAATATGTTCTTTGATTGTGTGTGGCACACCGCCGCGATACGTCGCCGCGCTGTCTGCCGGCGAAATTAAATACTACATTTTCTGTGTCAACTATCAACACGCAACCTGTTCTTCCATGTAATATATGTTCTTTGATTGAACGCAACGCAAGCACAACTCGTCAATTTTGATTGCAGAATCCACAAGTAATAAGTGTTTTGTTTTGCGCAGTCATGTCGAGTGTAGTATGGAAGTGTTTTATAAAACGGACTAGATTTCGCTAGTATTGGTACAAAATATTACCGATATATCGATATTTTTTTTCCCATATATCGATATCAATATCGATATTTAAAAAAAATCGATACGATATATATCGATACTTTTCGGCCCTTTCGACATCCCTATTAGCCGGCCAATACTTGGATGGGTGACCACTCAGCCACGCACCGGCTTGCGCAGTACCAAGAAGGAGACAGGGGCTGTACCGAGCTTGCGATCATGACCACATCGGAACGTCAGGGAAAATCTAGCCACCCGTGACACGGGTTTTGCGCAGTTTCTCTGTACCCTCGTGCGGAAGTGCAATGGGGAAGAGTGACTGCGGCCAACACTTTGGGGGAGCCCGGGAGCTGGAAATAGTGAAGTGAAAAATGAATGAGATGACATCGTTGAAGCCTGCGAGAAAAAAAATCAATAAATAATTCGCGATGAACGTTACTTGCTTACCAATTATTTCACCGTGTCGTTTCTTCACTCTCTATTTTTCACCTAGCGGAAGTAATCCTTTAGCGTGAAGTATTCGAATTACATTGCCTGCCCTTAACGTAACAGCAACGGGGCCAAATCCGCAAAGCTTTTGCTTCAATCCAGCCCTCTCCCTCCACTTTCAACTGCCAACGATCCCCAATGGATAAGGCACGTAGGGACATTCGTACAAAAAAAGAGGGCGAAAAAAAACTGATTGTCCTGTTGCGCGATCAAACTGCTTTTTCTTAATGGCGTGACTCCTGAAGGAGATGCGGGGACACATGTTATCTGGGAGACGGAAAAAAATTGGATTGTCGCATGGTGAATGAGTATTAAGAGGGTTAAAAATAGGACTAGAGAGAGGGAGCGAGGGCGGGATAGACGTCTCTGGAAATGCTGGTGCATGCTGTCCGTAGATTTATCTTCCGCTACGTAGAGTCCATTACACGAAAGAAAAGACAAAGCGAAGAAGAGGCAGCAGGAGAGAGAAAAGGGGAAGAGAGGGCGATGGAGAGCTAGGGAGATGGACAAGAACAAATAAGACAAAAAAAGGGAAAAGTAGAGAAAGAGGCATGCGGAGTATGGCGAATGAGCTGATGCGAGAGGATGTTAGGAAAACTCGGTGGAAAATACGGAAGTAACAAGCACACGAGAATCTCTCTCTCTCTCTCTCTCTCTCTCTCTCTCTCTCTCTCTCTCTCCCTCTCTCTCGCGTGAGCGTTTTCTCTCTCACGGAACGTCGCGTTTCGTAATAACCGCTGACTCTGCATACAGTACGTAATTTCTCTTCTGGCTTGTAGCTCACCGTAGCCACTGGCTGGCACACCCGGAACAATCACCATCAAAAGTAGAAGCCCATTATACTCGCCAAGAAAATAATAAAATCCGCGCAATTATGCGCACTGAATAATAAGAAAAGAAGAACAAACGAGAGCTGGATTTTCCATCCGTTCGGTAGAGAAGAGAAAATACTTCGGATCCGCGCGATTTTTTCGTGACAAGTGAGTAAATAATAATCGAGGGATGAAAAAGGAGGTCGAATTAAAGTGAGAGGAGAGATCCGAAGGATGAGGTATTATCGGGGATCTTACGAACTCGAAAAGCCCTCGGACCAATGGTGGAATATTAATCCCAGAGGGATGAACGACGATCCAAAATGGTATAACCAGCGCCCTCTCTCTCTCTCTCTCTCTCTCTCTCTCTCTCTCTCTCTCTCTCCTCTCTCGCCCTCACCCTCTCTGTCGAATGCGGGCGTGGTGACACGACAATCGTATCACTTCGATTTGGTAACTGGCGTCGGGCCAGGAATCCGTATAGTGCTTAGCCCATTTCGACCATTCATGCAGTCACTACCGAAATCCTAAGATCCAACGTATGAGTTGTTCCGAGTAAAAAAAAAGGCCCGATCCTCGCTGTTTTTTCTCAACCGTCGTTTTTAATTGGACGTTCAAGTTCCTCGATTCCTTTGGGAGTCAAGCTGAAAGTTACTTTCGGAACGAAAAATGGACTCTTCTTCAGCGGTGGAAACGGTAGTCGTTACTTGCCGGAGTGTTCGGTCTCTCTGCTGATTCAAATGGCATTCAGCGTACACGGAGGGTACTTATTTTTCCTGGAGTCACGGAGCGATAACCAAAATTTCCATTTCGTACTCCTCCGCGCGTGGTGGTTCAGCCTCAACGTATGGCTTTCCAGTACAAGAAGTACCGGCGGAGCAGCGATGGAAAAGCCACAGTGGATTTGGACACTCTTCGTGGATTGCGTATTCATATATTCACTGACCCAAATATAATATTCCTTGGGCTATTCGCGCTGGATAGGCGAAGATCTGCTCTCATCCCGTTTGTGCATCTCTCATTGTTAGGCTCCGTTCCAATCCCACGTCCGGTATCTTATGCGCTTGTACACACGTTCTCTCGCAAGCGAAAAATATCGCATGCAGAAAAGCGAGGGTTTTGGAGGATCAAAGATATCCTTTCATTTCGTCATACCCTTGGATTTTCGGAGAATCCCAAGATTCTTAATACCCAACTTGATTGAGAATCAAGCGACGAGAGGCTGCAATTACTGTTAAGAATGGAGGTCGTTCGACGATTAATGTCACTTTTGGGATAGCCTGTCTTCGTGCGCAAATGGGGATGAAATATTCATCTAGAAAGGATGCTGTATGCTATTAAAGACAAATAGTGTAGTAATCTTCTTCGGAAAACAAGACACTGAGAAGAAGATTTACTCAAGGGATTCTTGAGGGATTACTTGATGATTTACTTGAGGGATCCTTGAGGAGTTTGGTGTTTGGGTGTTCCTTGCTTTTTGGTATTGGCTAGGATGCTGTCATTGACGATATTGTATTTGGTTTCTTTTGGATGTGTTTTCAGGTATTGTCTAGTGTTGGTTCGATCTCTCGCTGTCGCCTTCGCCCTCTCTCGTTCTTTCTGGCCAAAGTTCCAGCCGAATGTCGGAACAATAAAGTCGATCGCCCAAGCCGTGGCTATAGCCTCGAAATTTCACGCAGCAGTGAGACGATAGAGAAAATCATCGTGCTCAGTTTCTATTCCGTGCATCTTGCTTTGATCAAATTTCCATCGACGAGTAACGAGAAACGAAGTCGACGAAGCGCATTGAGTCGAATCTGACTCACGATTCGTGCTCCCTCCCATAGGCAAATTCAATCGTAAGTTAATTTACTTCGCGACACTCTCTCCCGCAAACGACTTTTCCAACAAATATAATCGGCGAGCTCCTCTCCATATTCATTCCATACTCCATTTTTCTTCAAATGGGATCTAAGTTTATATTTCAGCAAGACGATATAAATGTGATAAGAGAAAAAAAATGTACAAATATTACACGAAGTGCAACTATCTTATGGCATTGAAAATGTAGTCAGGTATTTCGGGTTATAAGAAACAGGTACATGTGCATATCCATCTGTCCATCCATCCATCCATCCATCAATCCATCAATCCATCCATCCATCCATCCATCCATCCATCCATCCATCCATCCATCCATCCATCCATCCATCCATCCATCCATCCAACCATCCATCCATCCATCCATCCATCCATCCATCCATCCATCCATCCATCCATCCATCCATCCAATTTTCAATGCAAAACATAACACTGTGAATTTCCTAAAAATAATATGTCTTGATAAAAGTTTAGTGGTGTCGTTGGCTGGTCCGATTTCGCAAGGCCCGCGTTGTCGGTCTGGTCATTACTATTTATATGGTACGTGTGGCACAACAGAAAAGAGACCATGCCACATTGCACTATCAAGCTAAGGCGTTATTGATCCATTTTCTCGTGGTACGGACGATCACCGGCTGTCCGATATCTCGGCGAAACCGGCTAGTATTACTCACTCCCGTTTCGATCTAAAGCATCGTTATTATCTCAGCCCTCATACGATCGTTCCATTTTCCCATCGTTTGCCCTCCCTATGCGATATTCCGGCTTTCGTATCCAGCTCGCGCGAACGAGACCTCGTTAAATACTTAAATATTTCAGGCATTACCGTAAGAGTGGAGCCCGTTTACCCAACCTGAGCGATGGAGGAAAGAGGCTTGCTCGTTTCCTCGCGCGATAGAACCGCTACCATTCCCCCATATCTCCACACATACCCTTCCTAATTCATATAATGGCCGAAGAGGGCTGCCGTGTTGATAACGCCCGTAGCAGAGCACAGGAAATGATACGAGGACGGACTCAAGTGTCAAGGCTCCTATACTATACGCATACATACGTTGTACAGACAGCATTATTATAGGTATATTTCCTGTTGAGCAAAAAAATCGCAAGACTGCCAGACCTACCGGTCAAGCGAATAGTCAGGAAGCTTGAAGGATGCAGATTGTGCATCATAACAATCTGCGGAAGTCATCGTGAGAGTTACATTCAGGTTTTCTCCGATTTCCGCTTGCATTCGTGGTATTGAGGCTTTCCTGGCGACGACGTACGACTGTGGAACTACTGCAAAGTGAATGAAACCCGTTGTATGAACGAAAGTGAAAAGTGGTGGAGGTGCAGTGTCGATGGGAACGGTAGCAGTTGAATCTCAATCGACAGAATTGTGTCGAGTCATTTGGTAACCACCCGTTCCCACTACGCAAAACGGATAGTATAGAGTTGTGGGCTTTCATCGAAGCACTTCACCAGAGTGCTCCAGTTCCTTTCCTCTTTTGACAAGAGTGGAAAGACCTTGAACGTACCTCGTCTCAGTGAGCTTGACATATTCGATGAAGAAGATCAATCAAGTTGGTCGATAACTACTATATCCCCAGTAGTTACAATGATGGGTTTGTGCGCAGCTTGTATCAACCTTCATAGCTTCCTGCAAGTGCTTTGCTCAGTAGTTTCAGTCCTGTGATCGACTACCGCCACTGTGGCCCCGTCTTCATAATCTTCTCCGTCTCTATCGCACTCGCTCTCGGATGGACGACGTTAACTGGCAGTTTAGGCGACGGTGCGTATAATACGCAATTCTAGAATAGTTATGGCTTGTAGTCGGTCCGTGTCGGTTGTACGTTCGAGAAGCATCGTAAGTGCGGATGCAGCACGTGCTACACTCGTTACCAACCTCGTGAGCAGGCATCGTATATGATTTAGGAGATGGATGCGGCCTAGATCATCATAGCGCGGCCAGTATGGCTCGTTTCTGATGGACAAATGGACAAAAGGGCAAGACAATGCGTCAATCCCTTCCCCTGATCTCAACCAATCTTCTATGATCTCATCCCAGACAATCTCATCCAAGTGCACTCAATCTTTTCGACTGCGGAATGGGCGACGTACAATGATTAATGCCATCAGGCTTTCATCCGCGACATCGTGCGTCCAATATCAATTATCTCGAGGAATTGAAAGGCATCTGATCTAGTTTTGGAGACTGCGTTAAATCGAACTCACCGAGTGCCAATTAGTCGGCTGACAAAGATGTAGTCCGTGCTTCGATTATGCGCAGGAAACTGTCCATCTCTGAGCAATGAATATATCACTTGCGGTTTCTTTCGCACGTGAAGTGTTAATTAGTGACACAGAATGTATCAATCAAGATCCGGTATGGAAGTCACTCGTCGAAATGACGAATCAAAGTTTCTTTTTTGCGGGAGGGTAGAAGCAGACGGAAGAAATAAACATTACCAAGCCAAGAGATCTTTATCACCGTATTCGATAGGGATTAATCGAAAAGCCTATTCGATCGTGTGAAGCCTCGAAAATTTATTAATTCTCATAGAAACCGCTAATCATGAGAAACGTGATGACGATTGAGTGCACATCGTCGATCTCCTCATCGACTTTCTGGTCAGGAAAAAAACTAATGGACCATAAGCGAGAAAGTGAGGCGAAAGATAGGCTTTTATTCCTCGGGGATGAACCGCTCCTATGTGTGCTTGTGTCTGGCCGTAGACTTTCTTGCGAAATGAAGAAGAACGAAAAAAATGGCGGGATATAGACTACTGAACTTTTCCAATCTGCTAGGATCACGTGCGAGAACAAATAAACCAAGGATTTCATTTCTCCGGTAACTCTGCCCTCTGGTCGCTGTCGCATCACTATCAATCCCTACGTATCTGAGCCAGCCAAGGATCAGGCATTAATTTCTCGTGGTTCATCTGTGTTTGGATCTCGCTATTTATTTGCTCCTATCTACTTTCTCATCCGTACGAGGCCAGTATTTCGACGCTTTTTTCCCGCTTCCAATATTATTTTCCATTAGCCGGATGAATTGTTTCCTTAGATCACCAGAACGTTTGAAGGAAGACGAATCTTCCGGATCACCCTCAAGAAGACGATACAGTTGCGTGAGCCGGCGAAAAAAATGCTGGGCCTAATTGTGTCTGCGATTACTACAGATTCAGTTGACTATTACTACGATTTTTAAGGGGTTAGGCCACTCTAGAGGCCGAAAAAATAGGCTTTTTGGGGATTTTTTTTCAGAAAAACTATCAAATAAATCGAAATTACAAAAGAGGGTGTTTATCATACATATCAGTGACTATACAATATTTTTTGTAAAGCGATTAATTTCAAAATGGCGGCTGTGCAGCGTTTATCTCGAAACTGCATTTTTTAAGTTGGCCAAAAACATAACTCAGACAATTTTCAAGCGATTTACTTGAAATGTTGAATATATCTTGAAAAATACATTGTTTATGGAAGTACGTAGGATTTTTTTTTATATTACATAGTTCATTTGTTATTACCAATTATCTGACGATTTTCTAGGCAAATTTTTGGAAAGTGAAAAATTTCGCGAGTTAATTGTTCATAACAAATGAACTATGCAATATAAAAAAGATCCTACGTACTTCCATAGACTTTTCTACTGCTACTACTTTTATTCTACTTCCATATATTTTTCAAGATATATTCAACATTTCAAGTGAATCGGTTGAAAATTGTCTGAGTTGTGTTTCCGGCCAACTTAAAAAATGCAGTTTTGTCATAAACGCTGCACAGCCGCCATTTTGAAATTAATCGCTTCAACAAAATTATTGTATATAGTCACTGATATGTATGATAAACACCCATTTTTGTAATCTCGATTTATTTCGTAGGTTTTCTGAAAAAAAAATCCCCAAAAAGCCTATTTTTTTCGGCCTCTAGAGTGGCCTACGGCGTTAAGTGACCAATCTTTCGGATTGATCCCAAAGCAATGAGGGTTCGCGATTCGTATTGCTGAAGGAGCAGAAATGGGAATTGGAGACGCGCTGCTACGTTGATTTGTCGCTGGAAATAAGTCGAGCAATAAGTATCCAGGACGATGCTCAGGTGTGAGTTTGCAGTGAATCAGAGGTGGATTTTATGATTAAAAATACGAGGAGAAGGATCACTTGGTCGGTACGGAGTGTCCCAACGTTAACAACTTTATGATACTTGGACCAAGATTGAATTTAAGTGTTGGAAAGTAGAGAGAATGGGGAATGGAAACAATGAGAAATACGGAGAGATTGATATATAGAGACACAGAGAGAGAGAGCGAGAAAGAGAGAGAGAGAGAGAGAGAGAGAGAGAGAGAGAGAATCAGAGGAAAAATTCACAGCAAGATCTAGCTGAGTTCATTACTCATCGGTAGAAAGTGGTATCGCTTCGTCTCCGTCCACAAAGAGGTTTCTCCTATCCCATTTAGCCACATCCCATTCTAAGTGAATCGGAACGTTTAATTTCCCAAACGGTCTGCACAGAAATCCAAACGAACCCAAACGATTGTGCATCTGTTTTCAAACTAAAAACCCAACCAAACCCAAATTATTCTACATCTGTTTTCAAGCCAAAAAAAAACGCAAACAGCCATACCATCGTGTATCTGTTTTGCGGCAACAACTCCAAACGAACCCAGACAATTCTTTTAAAAACGAATGAAACGAAACGGGGAGTATGAAACGCTTCTCTCGAGCTCTGTTATTTGCAGCTTACAGATTTTTTTTCAGCGTGATGTTAAACAAAAAACGAAGGTATACCTGTACAATTTGATTGTCCTATTCCGTTCGTCCACATAGTCGCGATAACAAAGTCATCTAGGGTAATAGGACGATCGAATTCAATTGGAAGAGCCGCAGGGAGAGAGGCAGAGGGGCAGGGGCGAAAAACGTAGGACAAACCTGTCATACGTTTGTATCGGGTGTTCCACCTCGGGTCAATCCGGCTCTGGCTCTCCACTGTTGCTATTTGAGCCAGTTGACAGCATAAAGCTTACGAACGAACATAACATTTTTCCACCGATGTTAAGGGGCTATACCAGTGTGACACTTAAAAAAAATCGATTTTTTTTGCCTTTTTCGACAGTCCATTGTATGGGCCAGGTATAGCTGATTAGCAGTTTTTATGGTAAATATCATTTTATCTTGCTAAAATCGATAGTTACATTTTTTAAACGCGTTTTTCTCGAAAAGAGATTTTTCAAATTTGCTGACATTGTAACTCAAAGGGCAATTATCCGATTGACTTGAAACTTGAACTGAGTACTCTTGAATATATTTACTCTACAATGACGTAGGTTATTTTTGATTGGATGAAAATTGACGACTTGGCATTGAAAAAACGACCATTTTATAGGCAAGAAAACAGACTTTTTTCATAACTACGCCATTTTGTTAGATTTTGATATTTTTCGAAAATCCTACGTCATTGTTGTTAAGCTGGTTGGAAATACCTTCCAGCTCAACAACATTTTTTCCTTTTCCGTTTCAGCTACTCGATCGGCCGGAATCATGTCAGCAGTGGAGGACCTTTTTTGGCGCCTCCGAAGGCAGCGCATAAGTCGCTTGGATCCCAATATTTTTCTATAAAAAAATTATCTAACATACGTCAAATATAGCCAAATATATTCTTAATTTTCCGAAACATTTAATTGAGTACTATTCTTCCAAAAAATTCCCGAAAATCACCCAAATTTTCAGCGTTCACACTGGCATAGCCCCTTAACTGGCTGTCGTTAGCCAACACCTGGATGGGCGACCGTTTAGCCGCTCACAGGCTTGCAATTTTTAGGTTTTCCGCAGTTTCCCCGTGCCCTCGTGCAAGCGCCATACCGTTGTCCAATAGGATGCAATCAAAAATGTTGGCTGTGGCCAACAGCCATAAGGTTCTTGAGGGAACTGGTCATATCTGACTATGAAGTGTAGATCATAAGTGACAGGAATCCTAAAAGCCTGCACATCTAAAGGAAAATCAAAAATGAAAATATCCCAACATTTTTCCGTCCTGACAAATAGCCGTAAACATCGATACGTCAGTTGCAAATTGCTTGCAAAATCACGCTCCATTTTTCTTTAGGCCCCTCTCCGTTTCTCTTGAAACGCCCAACTCAAACCCGCATAGACGCGATAATCGTTCTTTTTTTTCACCATTCTTGCGCGATATCGTGACTGCTCGTTCGGTCGTGAGCGCGGAATTTCCTCCAACGTTTCGGATTCGGTTACCATAATTTCGTATGGATGAACGTTTCAAACGAAATTGGATGGCGGCTATTTCTGCTTGCGTTCACTGTCGTTCGCGGCGGCGATTTTTTTTTCTTTTTTTTTCGTTCTGTATATTGCCTAGATCTGGCATTGCCTCACAGAGTTTCTCGTTTTACCGCGCTCTGCAGACTATCGCGTGTTGCCCTTCACTCTTTTGCGAACTCAGGTTAATATATATATATATATATATATATATATATATATATATATATATATATATATATATATATATATATATATATATATATATATATATATATATATATATATATATATACATATACATATATACACACATACGTGTGTGTGTGCATGTACGTACGTTTGCTCATATATAAATATATACTTGTAATCGTCGCACAAAAAACGGAGCCTGCATGAATTCATGCAGCAGTCGAGGTTTATCGAAGAATTCGCGGACGTTAACAAAGCCCAATTGCTTCCTATTTACTTTATCGTCGAAGCAGCTTTCCATTTTCTATTTCCCTTTTCTCTTCGCTATCTTTTTTTTTTTTGCAACTCGACAATAAAACACAAAATAGCATTCGTTATTCCATTCGGTTCATTACTCGGTCTACGAAAAATTTACGAAATTTTCAAAAAGACCCATTTATCTCGACCGCAACGTGCAAGATTCTTTACGTGACAGTAGACTTTTTTGAAGCCCTCGTTGAGAGCGATCTCATTTGCGTAAATTGAATAAATTAAACGAAAAACGGAAGTGCGCGAGTGCAACATTTTTTAAAGCTGCTTATTCCACGCGCTGATGGTGCGGTACGTCTTGTTTTTTTTTCTTTTTTTTTTAATTATTATTATATTTTTTCTTCGTATGCTTTTTTTGCCGCGGCCCGGGCACCCGTGGCGTATTTTTCCCGAATGCGCACGGTGCATATTCTTCTCTTGCTCGGTATATCGGCGAAAGCGTACTCTCATCTCGCTGCAACGATGAGTAGAGGGTGCACCGACTAACGAGCCGTGATCAAAATCTCGACGGAAAAGCTCCTACGGACGACCCACTTGCATCATAATTTGTACACACCTCGGGCTGTATACGCATACACGGGAATGAATATATATATATATATATATATATATATATATATATATATATATATATATATATATATAGGGTGGCCCGAAAAGTGACGGCCAAAAGAAAAATGTAGATGCCTCGTATCAATGCCGATCTGGATCACCCCCATGTATCTTCTACGATATTTTTTTAGTTTTCCAGAAAAAAGAGTTTTCTTTATTTCTCTTTTGCATGTGTACTTTCCTCATGTTTTTTTTCACTTGTGTCATCATTATGAAGTGCACTGTTGAGTAATAAATGACCAAGTGAACAGTAACGTTAATGCCTTAGATTTTTATCAAAAGTTTAAAAAATAGATCCGAGAGGACCAGTCACAATTAAGATAATAAATGAAAAAAATACTTATACTAGTCTAAATGACTCTCAAGTGCTTTGAAAACTTCCAAGAGGAAAGTAAATAGACAAAAGCGAAAAAAATAAATACCTACGCTAGGGGAAAAGTGGAAAAAAGTTTTTTTTTAGCACTGAAAATGCTTTTAAAATTGTACATGTTTGTTGAGGTAGGGTGGGTATAGGGACCTGAATTAGCTGGTGTCATATGACACTAACGTTACCCCCACTCCACTGCAAGTGTGGTGTAGTAGAGTGGGGGGAGCTGCGACATGCTGAAGGCCTGTGATCGGTTGAAAAATGCCCTCTCCGCACTCAATTATAATCTTGTTGTTAATATAGAAAATTGTATTACAAGTTATATTACAAATATATTACAAAAATTATATAACAATTATTTAATTTAATAACCCAAACAAACCCAAACAAACCCAGAACAGACCAAAACAAAGCCAATTATATTCCTGAATGTATCGATATTTTTTGAAAAATAATAAAGGATAACTGATATTATTTACATGCACCTGGTTTTTATTACCCGAAAAGTCTGATTACATTTTCAATGCTGTGAAATAGTTGCACTTTGTGTAATATCTGTAGATTTTTTGAAAACTAAAAAAGATCGTAGAACATACATGGGGGAGATCGTGATGGGCATATACGTAGCATGTAGATTTTTCTTTCGGACGTCACTTTTCGGGCCACCCTGTATATTGTATACATATAGATATATATGCGGTCAACGCGCACACCCGTGAAATTCATCATGCACGCTTTAATTTATTCTCATTGTACCACCTATCCTACCACGTCATAATATATCCAAACGAGCTTCCTCCTGTGATAATTAACCGTGTGGAAAGTACGAAAAAAAACAACAAAAAATTATACATACGCGCGCGCTCGCTTAAGGGGTTATGACTAGTTGTAAAAGTCGAAAAGTCACTTTTTTCTAAACCTATATATTTGGACAGTATGGTACCTTATAAATGTTCCCGAAAATGTCAAGGTGATTGGATCAAAGTTGACAGATTTATAAGCTGTTATGCTCCTTTGGAACGCTCGGAGCATCCTACGCTTTTTTCTCGAAAGCACGTTTCCGAAGTTGCTGCGCGAATTATCTCAAAAACGACTGCATCGATGTTTCTAAAATTTGTATGGCTTTTTCTAGATGTAAAAATATAGTATTTGATCGGATGACTTTTTTCCGATGTATAGTTTCGATTTGGTGATCGAAAAATGCCCATTTTTTCGTAAAAATCAGGTCTCTCACTTGGAGCATGCGCGATTTTTTTTTAATTTGAAATTTCGGTAATTACTGCGATTGATTATAGGATAAATTAGTTTTTCGAGTTTTCGAGAGGTGCTTCCTAGGTATCGGCTGTAAATCGATTATAATTAAATATGTTTACAAAAGAGAAATTACAGACAGTTCTTCAGATGATACGTTTCAAGCACCTCATGTTTGTAGAAATTTATCGTCACGATTTTCTAAAACAAAATTGCAAAAATGAGCTGTATTCCATTGTTAAAGCTAGGCGTAACCCATTAAGGGGTCTTCCTACTTTAGACGCTAAAAAATGGCAATTTTCATGAATTTGTTTGATACGCTTATGTTATAGATATTGGTATAAAAGTTGTTACACTCAATAAACACACTTTCGAAATACATTTTAATTTATTTATTTATTTATTTAAGTCACTATTTTTAGACGAAAAAGGTAGTTAAAAATGTCCTGGAAAAATCAAACGGTTTTAGAATCAGTATGTTAATGGCTACAGCGCGTATCATACGATTTTTGATATACGCAAAAATACCAAAATGGCCGACATTTTTCGAAAAAAAACGTGTTTTTTTCACCGTTTTTGGAGAAAAAAATAGTAAATATCAAAATTCAAAAATCCTTGATACGCACTATAGCTATAGTTGTAAAGAATATGTGGTTAAAATTTCATAAGGTTTGGTTCAGTAGTTTCAAAGATTTTATCAACAAGCCGTCGAAAAACGTTGTTTCGAGGAAACCGCATTTAAGGCAGTAGTCTGGTCCAGAGCGAGATTTTTTACGTCATTTTTGGGTTCGAATAACTTTTAAACCGTTGAAGTTGTCTTGATGAAATTTTACATATGTATTTATTGTTCCTTTGAGGATGTATCTACATTTAAAAAAATATATTTTAAATATTTTCATGTAGTATTTTTTTTTTTTTACAACATGGTCTGGCGAAAGCTGCCTCAATCGGCGTCCACTCTGGGTGATATTGTATGCATCTGAAAAAAATATATATATTCTCAATCTGTATGAGTATTCTGAGCACTGGTAGCAGAATTAGTACTTAAAAAAATTTTGTTACAAAATGGCGGCCTGTTAAACTTTGATTAACGATATTTCATACATTTTCGGGTATTCGACGAGTTATAAAATGTGGGCAAAATTATTGTTCGACTCAATTCTGCTACCAGTCCTCGGAAAGAGGCTACCGAAGGTACGTGCAAAATTTGAGCACGATCGGTCAATTAGTTATCGAGATATCGTGGGCGCCCATTTGAAAAACACAGTTCTGAGATAAACGCGTTCAAAGTTTTGATACCGGGAGCGCGCAGCTTCTTCCCGACCGCGCTACCTGAGCGCGCGGCTTGCTGATAATTTTTATTACTCTGCTAATTTTTGAAATATCGATAAACGATTTTCACGAGCGTACCCGTGCGGAAATTGAGTTGGGGTTGTGATCGGGCCCCAATAATATTCCCCTAACTTTATTCGGGCCCTAATCTGGAAGCCACATGAGGGCCGTTAGCGGCCGGTCACACTTTGTCAACAAGGGCCATTAAAGGCGCAACGACCGGGGCCTTATAAGTTGCCTCAATGGCGCCTCATCAAAACCATTTTAGCGCCCTGAAAATGCCTCAACGGCGCCTTATCATAACCATTTCAGCGCCATGAAATATCCGTATCAGTGGATATACGTGTATGTTAAATGCGTCAGAGTATATCTGTATTTGTTTTTATGTAATTGTTCATGTGCATAGGTGTGGGCGTGAGTACATGTGTATGTATGTGTGCGCGCGTAGAAATGTGATTGCGCATTTGCATGTGGGCCTTTATGACAAACTGCCATGACAAAATTAATACAAAAAATAATCCATTCTAAGGAATGGATGTGTAGTAGAAAAAAAAAATTTATGGGTCTACTGAATCACTAGAATCTATTTCCATTGAGGTAAAGATCTGGAAAACAAAGAGCAATTTATTTACTTATCCTACACAGTCAGGTAAAGTTTATGAATGGGAAATATCAGCGAAGTCTTCGGAAGAAATAATTTTTCCTATGATGAATATTGAGCGGAAATTAGTTGCTATAAAAATGTCGAGAAAACCGGTTGGGACTGTTCACACTTATGCGCTAGCATTACTCCATGTATGAGTGAAACCATGAGTAATTGTTTGTATCTATGTAAAAGCTTTCGTTAATTTGATAAATAAATACTGTCTGATGTTTGTCTGCATATTTGTGTTCATCGTTGATTTTTTTATTTGCTAATGCCCTTACGCTTTTTCCCAATTTACGTTCGATAATATTATTCGATTGATGTATGTAATCGATTTGAATAATTGAAATACCATCAACCATGTAGCCTAAGCTATGTACACTGGTTTATCGCTATAATAGTCAGATCTGGGCCTATTGTGGAAATCCCTACTTGTTTATCCCTATACTGGCCAAGTCTGGGCCAATTGTGGAAATTCCTACAGGATTATCCCTATTATGGCCAAGTCGGGGCCTATTGTGGAAATCCCTACAAGTTTATCCCGATAATGGCCAAGTCTGGACCCATTGAGGAAATCCCTACTAGGGAAAGCACTAGGAAAGCCCTGAAAGGCCCTTATTTTTATTAGGGATGGCCTATCAGTTTTCCGCACGGGTATTAAGAAAGGTCTAAGGAATAATACAATGAAAAACAAAAATAGTTTTTGTCAAATTTCTAGACCAGACTACTGCCTTAAAGTTTATTTGGGACACATAAATACATAATTTTTTTAACAATGTATTTCGAAAGTTGTTACACTTATTTATTAAGTGTAACAACTTTTATATCAATATCTATAGTATAAACCTATAAAAAAAATCATGAAAATAGCCTTCTTTAGCCCTTAACACAAACTCGAAGTATCTCTTTCATATATGAAATTTCGGGGCCACTTGTAATGTCCTTTCGACGCGCGTCATATTTTCGAAAACCGGCGATGCATCGACGTTTCTTATTTTCTTTTTCCACCGTCGAAATTTCGGCGAATTGCGGAAACCCGATTTTACGGGGTTGTAAAAGATGTGAGCTCGAACAATAACGAGCGCGGGTTTTAGGATGGCGCAAGTTCGCCCGCACCGTTTCCGTATCGCATCCGTAAACGACGAAGGAGCGACTATTTGGCAGGATAACTGCGGTGAGAAAAAAAACGACGAGGGGGGAAAGCTCTTCGCGTGCATCGTTGCCCAGCCCTTACTAAGCCCGAGAGATCGATTTTTGTCTTTGAGGCTGAGCTGGACCAAGTTTTGCTGCGATCGAGTTTCGCGTGGAAAATTCGTGATCAGCGGATGATTTTGCATCGATCAGGGTGTTGGGGAATCGATCGAAGCGAATTTCGAAAATTGGTCCCAGTCGATGGGCCTCGAGAAGTGAAACTGGACGGTTTTTTTTCCTCGCTCAATCGAATTGGGCAAGGTCTTATTCGATGCAAAATTGTTCGGTGGTCATGAATTTTCTAGTCCCAGCTTTCCCAAGCCCTGCTCAGCCTGGAGATCCATTTTCAAGGGACAACCCTCGTGAGATTCCGCATGCAAATTGCACATCTTGGAAGAGTAGCATATTTTGCACGCCTCTCGACCTTCCTTGCCACGGAAATAACGCGTGCGAGACCGCGGGAACGACCGTCAGGCATTTAAATATTTTGCGGATGCCGAGGTTCGGAACGTTGGTCCCTTCAAATGTGTACAAGTTATATATACATACATACATACATATATATATATATATATATATATATATATATATATATATATATTTATATATATATATATATATATATTATATATATATATATAAATATAATATAATATAAATATGAATATATTTGTACATCTCACACGAAACTGTTGTTAATTCGGCTTTATTCGTTTGTTCGTGTTTTCCCAAGATTTTTGTAAACAAATGCCATGGATATTTAGGATAAGCTATATCGAACACAGAAACTTAAGGGGGCAGTCCACTTTGGGGCCACGAAAAGAAACGACCCTCGGATATAAAGTTTTATCAAAAAATAAAAAAATGGCAGATGAAAAACGAAAAACGTAAAAAAACGCGTTTTTCGCAGTTTGTCGCAAAAAAAAGAGTAAAAATCAAAATGTTAAAACCATCGAGGGTTATCTTGTTGCGAATCATGTTTACAATATGTGGTCCAAATTTAAAGAGAATCGGTTTATTAGTTTTAGAGATACGATGGAGCTAGATTTTGAAAACGTCGTTTCGAGAAAAACGCGTTTGAAGTTTATACTATGAAAAACTCTTACCTAAACTCAATCGGCAATTCCTGCACCGTACTGATTGCTCATCATCGTCGATTCCTTCGAGTTTTACTTGCTTTGGATTTTTTGAAATTTTCAAAGTGGACTGGCCCCTTAATCAAGCATTTAATTTTTTTCGTAGGATAATTTGAAAACGATGATTTGTACATTGTTCTATGTATATATATATATATATATATATATATATATATGTATATATATATATTAGGGTGGTCCTTATTTGGGGTGTTTTTGAATTTTCCTGCGGACAAGGCGGAAAAAGTTTTCAAATAAATCAATAAAAAAGTACGCTGAAGCTGGAGCCTGTAGGCCAACTCAAAGTACTCCCGCCAAGGCCGTGAATTTTCCCATTTAATTTCAATGGAAACTCGGACCTACTACACTTTTTTTTGCCCCCACCTAAATAGTATTTTGAAAAATCTGAAACTTGGCATATATCTTTCCTATAGTCGTAGGTATTTTATAAAAATTGGGCGATTTACAACGATGACATTTTCAAAGTACCAGCGCGTCACAGTTACGCGTATATATATATATATATATATATATATGTATATATATTGGGTGTACAACTTAATTCGGTCCGATTTTTGCTTAAAATACGCACTTATTTGAATGATAAAATGAATTAATACATTAATCAAAATATTGTCCATCGCTACCCACTACTTTTCCCCATCTGTCTGGTAATTTATGAATTCCGTCGCGGAAGAAGCGTTAATCTTTTAAAGCCAAGAATGAATCAAGCCAATTTTTGATACCCACTTGTGATGTGAAGCGTATTCCAGTCAAAGTATTCTGCATCGATCGAAAAAAATGGTAGTCGGAAGGGGCAAGGTCTGGGCTATAAGGCGGGTGAGCCAGAATTTCCCACCCGCTATTTTCCAAATCGTTTTTAACCACAATAGCAACGTGAGGCCGAGCGTTGTCATGTTGAAAGATTACGGACTCGTGTCTGGTCGCATATTCTGGACGTTTTTCGGCTATAGCTCGCTTTAAACGGATCAATTGTTGCCTGTAGAAGTCTCCCGTGATGGTCCCACAAGCATTCGGTGGGCTTCAGCTGCACTTTTCTTCCAATTGAAACAGAAAATCAACACTTCCCGCAAATGGTGCTTATTTGGGACGAAATTCGACATTTTCACCGCAGTAAAAATTAGACTTGATGCGCAAAACTCAAAGGTCTGTAAACGATATTTGGTTAAGAGATGTTGATACTTCACGATACAGCAAAAATCAGCTGTTGCCGTCAACCATTTATAGCACCTAGTGCCGTCTTTTGAAAACGGACCGAACTAAGTTGCACACCTAATATATGTACTGTTGAGTTCAGTTCAATAAACACATATATTTTGACGACAAAAAGCTTTCGTTATTGAATTCATTATTCCGACGTATCCCACGTATATACAGTACTGCAAAAATAAGTGTGTTGTTTATACACACTTTGAGTGTGTAAATGGCTGTAGACATTTTTTAAACGTTTTAACGTGTGTGAGAAAATATTACACCTAAGTGTGTTGTTTGAACGCGTCTATCCGTGTTATTTTTATACTATTATTTTTCACACACTTGAAAACGTATAAAAAGTGTCTACAGCCATTCACACACCTAAAGTGTGTAAAAACAACACACATTGTTTTGTAGTGTAATTATTGCAGACGAAGTTGCATGGTCGTGTTATCTCGCGCTGCGGCGATGTGAATCGGCCACCAAGACCTGAAAGAAGCAAACGGACGCACCATCAATTGAATTAGTCCGCAATTATGCCAAAATGTTGGTGAAACCCCCATGGAAATTTATGTATGTAAAATATATGCAGAAAATATATGCTACATATATATATATATATATATATATATATATATATATATATATATATATATATATATATATATATATATATATATATATATATATATCGGTCGCATATATAGTAACGAAAAATAGAATAATACGTATATATTCAGTATATATGCACCAAAAATATGATGCATATATGACCCATATATTTTCGATATATTTTTCTGACCAAAAAAATATATGCTACGTATAAACACTATATATGATGCATGTATGAGGCATATACGACGCATATATTTTCGATATATTTTCAATCTATTTTTTTGTCAAAAAAATATATCAGAAATGTATGCGTCATATATGACTCATATATGTGCCATTTATGCGTCATATATGACGCATACATTTTTGATACATATTCCTGACAGGAAATATATGCTGTGTATAAATACTATTACATTTAAACTTAATAAAACTTAAAACTTAAACTTAAAAAAACTTAACTTACAGTTAAGTACACTATTACATATAACCACTATATACAGATATGCTACGCATATCTGTATATATGAGGCATATATGTACCATTTATGCAGTATATATGTAGTATGTATGCAATTTGTATGCGTAGCATATCTGTATATATGAGGCATATATGTACCATTTTTGCAGTATATATGTGGTATGTATGCAGTTTGTATGCAACATATATGCTAAATATATGTGGTATATATGCAGGGTAAATGCTACATATATCATTGATATATGATACATTGATATACAGTAATACTACAGTAATATACATCTCATATATAAAAACGTTACGAAAATTAGAATTTGGCACATATATGCAACATATATTTTCATTATATGGCATACATTTTACATATATTACAATTATTAATAAAATTAATTTGCAGTATATTTTTGCGTATATAAATTTCCATGGGGGAAATTTTGTAAGAAGAGTGAACGTTTGCAAACAGGGGCGAGGCGGCCATTTATCAGATATTGTATTCCACACATAACCTCCATGTTTGTATCTTGTATTAAAATGAAAATATTCGTACATTTCAAATAAATAATACGTTTTATTAATAAATTAAAATGTCAGGTCATTTTGAGACACCATATATATGCTAATATTTCAAAAGAAAAATACATTCTAAATTACAGCTGTAGATGTATATTATGGGGTCTGTATAAGCTTCGGGCCCAAAAAGCGGGTCGGTATTGAATATTTCTTTTCTGATGGAGTTTTGGGATTATGAAATCGGGATTTTACATACAATTGATACTTAGTCCTGTCAAGCTTGAGTTCTTTTTTTAATTGAAAATATCGATAAATAACGAAGTTGTTATTATTCAAGCAAAGGCCCCCATTGCTACATGGCCAATCAGTGTAGGTTCTGGCACCTACGGTGACCTGGAATGGAAAATAAAAAATCTACTTTCGGTAAACGAATAAAACTTTCTCATGACCGGATGGTTTTTCAACATTTTTTTAATTACAAAAATTGCAAACTCTACGAGAAACATGTAGGGTTGCAATTAAAAGCAAAAATTTGATTAATTTTTTTACTAGTAAATGGATAAGCATATACCAAAATCATCCGGTCATACGATAGAAAATGTTACAAACTATGCTCTGTCCGCATATAAAGTGAATCAGACGAATACATTTTTAGTTACGACTTACATCGTTTCGTAAAACATAATGTTAAAAAAACGCAAAAGAAAATAGGGTTAATCGTAGTGGGCCGGTTAATCGTAGCGCAGTGGCCCATGTGACCCTTCACAAAAATCGTAAGAAATCGCCCAATTTCTGGACTTTTTACAAAACCTTTTTGAAAAATCGAAGTTACGATCTTCGCCTAAAAAACTAGCCAACAAAAAATCGTAATTTTGACATTTCAAGCTCATTTCTCCCTCGCGGTGTACACGAGAACAGGTGATTTCGAAGACGCTCCGAGCATCAGCCTTTCCACAGCCGGATCTCACCATAGACGTAATGACATAGATACAACGGTTCTAAAATATCCTTTTGCCCTATAAAGACATACACATAAAAGTCATTCAAAATATTTTCAATAATATTTTACTATATTTGATCATATTAAATATTAAATATTAAGTATCAAAATATTGAATTAATAAAAATTAAAATATTAAATATTGAAATATTAATTATAAAAATATTAAACATAAAAATATTTTATTACAATAATAATTTTAACAATATGATCAATAAAAAAATCATACATTAATTTTTTCCCGGCCATCCTAATCCCCGACGAATGGGCCCGTACGTATAACATATGAATGCATTCGGTTATACCTGGGACAGTTACCTATCTATTATATCGTCTAAGCTCTTACGTACCGCACGGGGTACTTCGCCCTCCATCTATATAACACCCCTGAGAAATGTATCACCAGGGATATAATACAACGTGGACGTTAGAGTCTGGTCCCATAT
This sequence comes from Ophion ellenae, assembly GCA_963210295.1. Classification (NCBI taxonomy): domain Eukaryota; kingdom Metazoa; phylum Arthropoda; class Insecta; order Hymenoptera; family Ichneumonidae; genus Ophion; species Ophion ellenae. The sequence continues at coordinate 48,071,972 of OY723388.1, read as the reverse complement.
TAGGCACACGCGCATACACACGCCCCCACACGTGTGTATATTTCCCGTAGCATACGCGATGCATTATTCGCCTTTGCGTTATCTCCCAGCCGTTTGTCTAGCTCCAAATTTACCTTCCGGCCCCGAATTGCCAGGGCTTGCCGCATCTTTTGTCCCGCCGGCAAGATTTTTCACAGCTCCAATACCACGCTTGTTTCACGACGGGCTTAATCGCCCGCATGGGAGGCGACAGATTTTCTCGTTACGTGGTTGCTGGTGTGCATACGCAGGACGGTATGCATTTATGTTTTTACTTCGTTCTGCTCGTTGGAGATGGAAATTCCGCAGGATGAAGTGGGGTGTGATAACGGTGGCAGCTTGAGCCAACACTTGGATGGGTGACCGCTTAACAATGGTAATAATAATCCGCGATCTCAGGCAGTTATAGACAATTCTAGGGAGTGTTCCCAGTGGCTTGCTACGTCGACGGGTGTACCACAAGGTTCGGTTCTTGGTCCCTTATTGTTTTCTCTTTTTATCAACGACATCGGCGCTGGCTTAAGGTTTACAGACCATATGATTTTTGCTGACGACCTACAGATATACCTGAGTTTTTATCCATGCGAAATTGATGACGCCATTGCCAAAATCACTCACGATGTTGACGTGATTGCAACATATGCTCTCAATAATGGTCTCAAGCTCAACACCCGAAAATCCAAAGTAATTTTATTGGGCAGTCGCGCCTACATCAATCAAATAAAGGTAAACAATCTAGCACCCATCAATGTCCACGGTGAAACTCCGCCGTATGTCGACGAAGTGCGCAATCTAGGGGTAACAATGTGCTCGAACTTGTCGTGGAACCAACACATAACTGCTATCTCAAAAAACGTAATTTTTCATTATACAAACTAAGATACCATAGGAGTGCGCTGTCGCAACAATTGAAAACTATGCTCGTGGTGTCACTCATCTTTCCGATATTGGACTATTGTTGCCTGGTATATAACCATCTCACTAACGAGCAAGACACAAAGCTGGAGAAACTGATAAATTGCTGCATTCGTTTCATTTTCAATTTGCGCCGGGATGTTCATATTACGCCCTATCGACGGAGACTAGGTTGGCTTACTGTCAAATCTAGACGACTTTATTTCCCGTGCAGAAATTGAGTTGGGGCTGTGATCGGGCCCCAATAATATTCCCCTAACTTTATTCGGGCCCTAATCTGGAAGCCACCTGAGGGCCGTTAGCGGCCGGTCACACTTTGTCAACAAGGGCCATTAAAGGCGCAACGACCGGGGCCTTATAAGTTGCCTCAATGGCGCCTCATCAAAACCATTTTAGCGCCCTGAAAATGCCTCAACGGCGCCTTATCATAACCATTTCAGCGCCATAAAATATCCGTATCAGTGGATATACGTGTATGTTAAATGCGTCAGGGTATATCTGTATTTGTTTTTATGTAATTGTTCATGTGCATAGGTGTGGGCGTGAGTACATGTGTATGTATGTGTGCGCACGTAGAAATGTGATTGCGTATTTGCATGTGAGCCTTTATGACAAACTGCCATGACAAAATTAATACAAAAAATAATCCATTCTAAGGAATGGATGTGTAGTAGAAATAAAAAAAATACATGGGTCTACTGAATCACTAGAATCTATTTCCGTTGAGGTAAAGATCTGGAAAACAAAGACCAATTTATTCACCTATCCTACACAGTCAGATAAAGTTTATGAATAGGAAATATCAGCGAAGTCTTCAGAAGAAATCATTTTCCCTATGATGAGTATTGAGCGGAAATTAGTTGCTATAAAAATGTCGAGAAAACCGATTGGGACTGTTCACACTTATGCGCTAGCATTACTCCATGTATGAGTGAAACCATGAGTAATTGTTTGTATCTATGTAAAAGGTTTCTTTAATTTGATAAATAAATACTGTCTGATGTTTGTCTGCATATTTGTGTTCATCGTTGATTTTTTATTTGCTAATGCCCTTACGCTTTTTCCCAATTTGCGTTCGATAATATTATTCGATCGATGTATATAATCGATTTGAATAATTGAAATGCCATCAACCATATAGCTTAAGCTATTTATACTGGTTTATCGCTATAATAGTCAGATCTGGGCCTATTGTGGAGATCCCTACTTGTTTATCCCTATACTGGCCAAGTCTGGGCCTATTGTGGAAATCCCTACAGGTTTATCCCTATAATGACCAAGTCGGGTCCTTTTGTGGAAATCCCTACAGGTTTATCCTCATAATGGCCAAGTCGGGGCCTATTGTGGAAATCCCTACAAGTTTATCCCGATAGTGGCCAAGTCTGGGCCCATTGTGGAAATCCCTACTAGGGAAAGCACTAGGAAAGCCCTGAAAAGCCCTTATTTTTATTAGGGATGCCCTATCAGTTTTCCGCATGGGTTCGTCGGTGCAACAGTGTATAATATCTATACTAATGACGCACCATCTTACATTCTAGAATTATTTCAATGAGCACCACATTCCACATCCCTACGCACCGAACATCTACCTTCCAACATTCATTTGCGCTAGCTGCCATATATTTTTGGCACCCTTTACCGACTGAAATTACCTCTTCACAATCACTTCTGAGCTGACACGTACTTTAGATTTATTTTACATTATATTTTCTGTTTACCTCAAATTTCTGTTTTTACCACTGCTAGTACTATTATTAGCTTATTATAATTATTATTACCTTACAATCGTTATTTTTATCATTATTATTATGGTTGTTACTGTTAGACAACAAAATCGAACAATATCATTATATTATATTATAATTCATTATGATTATCATTATATATGTTCACTATGTTCATGTATTGATCACCATTTGCATTAAGGTGTTACCAGGGCATAATAAAAAATCAATCAATCAATCTCTCTCTCTCTCTCTCTCTCTCTCTCTCTCTCTCTCTCTCTCTCTCCCCTCTCTCTCTCTCTCTCTCTCTCTCTCTCTCTCTCTCTCTCTCTCTCTCTCTCTCTCTCTCTCTCTCTCTCTCTCTCTCCCCCTCTTTGTCTCAGTTTTTTCGTTCCCGATTGAACAAAATAATAATGTTTTGGATTGCGAGAGTTCGTTCGAATAAACCCGGACTGGGTAGTGCGTTTTCGAGAGGTTTCGCGATTACGTGAGAATCCTCTCCACAACAATAGTGGGGAGAAAAGCGAGTAAACCGGCTACGATAACCGCGTCGTAAGGCGAGTTATGAATATTGAAATTCTCATTATTCTGGCCACCTGCAAGTGAGAAGGATAGAGAAAGATAGAAAGGGGGAGTGAGAGAGAGAGGGACTGAGCAGCAGGGAAATCTCGCGCGTGCATGTCAGGTGATAATTTTAACTTTCTCAACTAAGCGAAGCTCAATTATGGATGTATTCTCTCCCATTAGACATTCAGCAACGGTATAACCCCCCGCCCTACTTCCTCGACAGTCGCTTTGGACTTGTGCATTTAGCCGACCTCTCTCTTCCTCTTTCTCCCTCGTGCTTTCTCTCTCACTCTTTCTCTTCCACACATACAAACGCACTCACACACATCCGCACATGGCAGTTATATTCTGCCCCCCCCCTCCCCGCCACACACACACACACGCATAAACATACACAGAGTGCACCGATCGTTCGAAAATATGGAACACTGCTGGTGGGCTCTTTCGAAATTCTGCGGTTTTCCATATTTCACGAACGAACCACAGGAAACCGTTATTTCGTTTTTTTTTTCTTCATCCGCAACATCACGTGTATATACAAACATACATATATTTATATATATGTGTATATATATCTCTATTCAATATATTTATATATATATATATATATATATATATATATATATATATATATATATATATATATATATATATGATATACAGGCTTGGTCAAATTATTAGTTACCCTCGTTATAACTCACTTTCGAAAAATATTCTCACAGTAGGCAAAAGGAGAGTATGCGGTACGAAAATAAACATATTGACGAACTTATATGGGGTCGAAGTTGAAGCTCGTTGAAACGCAACGAAATTTCTCTTTAATTTCTTACTTTTATTAATCAACACCCAATTTTCATTGGGAATTTTTATCATCGGTATCGTTTTTATCATCATCATATTTTGATTATAATTTTTTATAATTTTTATCATCACCATCATTTTGATTACCATAATCGTACTTTTCTTACAATTTTTGTATCATATTGTAGTTTTTATCTTCATCTAATTTCCATTACCATCATCGTACTTTTACTATCGTAAATAGGGGAAATCTTGGGACTGGTACAACTTTGGGACATCGTGTAATATTCGACTTTTGAATTTCCAAGCAACACCATGCCTTATAAATTGGCGAGCAATCACCGCTACTGCCATACGCTGGTGTGTGCTGGTATCTACGCGGCAAATATTTAAAGCTGTAGTTGTACTGACGGGTCCGAAAGTTACCCCGGTTCACGGTATAACTTTTTATCACTCTTATCATTGTCAACTTCACCGTCTAATTTCTGTTGCCATAATCGTACTTTTATTATCAACGCAAGTCTGCAAAATCATCTTTCGCGGATTTGCGTTGTAGATCGCTATGTAAGAATCCGAAAAAACGTTTGCGTGATTTTCGTGGCTTAAGGGGTAAGGCCACGGTAGAATTTTCAAAGAATCGATTTTTTGTTCTCGCTTAAACGGTGCTTTATCATCATAAGAATAAGTTACTATTCGATTTATAGCCAGAACATTTTTTTTCACCGACTTTGAGCGTATAACGTAAGCTCACCTCCGGCACGGCCAGCGGCACATGTAAAACTTTCAACGCGGTTTTCTCGAAACAGCTTTTTTCCAATTGGCGTAGCAAATAACTTCGGAAATTTTCACTCGATTTACTTCAAATTTAAAAGTTATTTTCCTAATTGCATTTCGCAAAGAAGTGCGTACGGAATGATTAATCGAAGACTTTTCATTTTATGAGCAGTTTTATACGAAATTTTTCACTGAAAATTCAAGTTCAATTCAAATTCAAGATCAAGTACCTACAATTTTTGAATAAAACAATATTTTTTAAATTTCGTACGTAATTCTCTAGGTATTCTAATGTAAATTGACGAGAATTTTTGTTTTTTGTTCTTGGTCAAAAATTGCGGATGCTGAATGTCACGCCGCGGAGCGCCTAAAAAAAAGATAAAAGAAAATATTAGTAGTCGGCCATTTTGTACATCGAAACGAAAAATATATATATTTTTTCATAAATTCATGAGTGATTTCATGATTTCATAATTTCATAAATTCACTTTTTCATACGAAAAAAATGGTTAAATTCGCACATGATTTTATACCCGTTACTGTGGCCCTTAAATAGGCCATAAAAATTTGGAAAGTTGTAAAAAAATTTAGATTTCATTACATTCCAACGATGCAAGTTGCGATGTCGCGAACTTGTTGATATTTTGTCTATCCTGTCGTTTCCTCAATGATTGTAGCAAGTGTTTTCCAGTCGACACAGAATCTCCCCCTCCTTCACCGCCACTGGTTGCAACCCTCCAAATCGTCCATTTATCATAATTGATACGAGGATATCGAGCGCGATTTCCATAAGTGAAACAATCAATTTGCTCGGATTCAATAACACGTAGCCGTAGTTATGAGCAAATTGCAACGATTAATTGAGCATTGTAGACGGTTCATTCTTGGGGCCTCGAACGCGCTAACTTTTGCTATACCCACAGAACGCCACCCCGGAAACAATGCTTTAATCACGAAATCGCAAAACAACTGTATTAAAGCGAATGACGAAGTAATCACGATACGTGTGCCCTCTGGGGACTTTGTTCCGCGCGCGGTGTTCTCTGAGCTTTCACTCCTCCCCCATCCCTCACCCTCTTTTCCAGCTTATGGCTTCTCGGTACGTTACATACATGTATACGTGTGGATTCGTTCGGCTATTGCAATATTCGCAAGTTTTAATAGCTTCGGACAATGCTCTAGAAGGGCCATCGGTATGAAACACTTCGACCGCGATACATCGTATACTCCGAGCCCTGTTTCTGCTCAATTCTCTACGGGATTCAAGATGAGCTCATTTTTTTACGAAATAAGTTTATTTTTTTACGAAATAAGTTTATTTTTTTACGAAATAAGTTTATTTTTTTACGAAATAAATCCGCAGCTTGTGAGGACGAATTAAGGAGAGAAAAAAAGATCTCAGGTCAACGCACAATGGTAATATTGAGTTGACACTCAATTACTTGAATAATAAGTTTGCCAGTCAATCGTTGGTTCATTGAAGTACAGCATCTGGCAAAGAGCGATGATGATCATTTTATTATTTTTAATTATTTTTCATTACTTATCATTATTTATCATGATTTTTCATGACTTATCATTATTTATCATTATTTTCCATGATTTTTCATTACTTATAATTATTTTTCATGATGTTTTTCATTATTTATAATTATTTATCATTATTTTTCATTCATGCAAAATTCGATCGAATTGAAAAATCGTTTTTCTCATTTTCCAGCAACCTCAATTTTCCAACAGCAAAGTACGTCGCGCAATTATAAAGATCCCTAGGTCCCTAGGTCCCTAGGGGAAAAAAAAAACCAAAAAATAAGGCTTGAACAAATAAATTTCACGGAGCATATTAAAGGAATTCTACAGAGTAACATCGATCGATCGAGGCCGTCGATTCTCGCAGGATTTCGCGTCTCTCTCCTCTTCAGGCCAATTCCGATACGACGATTTTCTATAAGCGTATTTCCCACTTGTTTTTCGCTTTTCTCTTGCGTTTTTTTTTCTCATCTATAACATATTTCACAGGGTTGATGCAGTCAACTGAAAAATTGGAATACAACGAAATGCGATGGCCTCTCGCGAATATGCCAATAATTTTGACCAATGTCAAACCCTCTGTGTCGCTTTCGTTACGGACAGTTGTATCTCGGTGTGGGTGGGAAAAGAGAGGAGAACGTTACAGAAGTCAGGCCATTTCGACGAGAGAGATGGAGAGAGATAGAAGGGCGGGGGGGGGGGGGGGGTTGATTGTCGAAAGAGTAAAGTATGGGCGGGAGAAAATCCGAATGGAACAAAGAAAAAAATCCTCACATCTACCGCCTCTCTTCCTCCCTCTATCTCGATAGAGTAAGGTCGCAGCGAAATTTCCAGTGTCCACGCGGACTCGTCCAACGATCCGGCAGCTTGTGAAATATTGCTCAAAACATCATATACGTGCCGGTGAAAAATCGACGGCCCTTAACAATGGAGTCCTTCGTCCAATCGATAAAGAATAAAAAAGAATTTAAACCATTATGGAATACATGAGAAAAGGTCATTGTGAAGACATTTGATTTCGAGGACCGTCCCCAAAACAGCCGGGTGAGCTGACGGTCGCCATTACATTGATATACCTGGTTCAAAATATCCTTTCTGCGTATCCATGTGTGCGCGCGAGCACTACCTCTCGGTCATGTTCAAATGAACCCCCCCCCCCAGTGAACGAGGGGATGAATGAATGCGCGGATATCGATAAACCTTGTTCCATTGATTCGCCTGAGAGTGCCTGTCGCACATTCTATTCTCGTCACATGCGCGCGTATTTTATTCATTCTTTTCTATTGATTTTTGGCGAGCATACGTCCGCGCCGAAAATAAAAGCCAAGAAGCGGTCAAGTGCGTGATCGGGCCACCTGTCGATGAAGGGCTTGCGCAGCTAATCAGGTGCGCGCACAATTGTAATATTGAATGAAATCCGAATTACTGCAGAGAGCTCCAAAGTGTTGAAATCAATTAAACGTATTGAATGAGAACGAATGGTAGCTCTGATTACTACCGACATTGGTGGATGGGTGTCGAAGGTGAAACGGTAGGAAAGGCTTCAACTGGGAAAGGTCATACCATGAAAACTCGCAAGGGTATACGTTGGAACTGTAGTCCAGTAAAAGAGACGAAACCCCAGCACTTTTTGGCGTAGAATATGAATTTTTCACTGAAGGTAAATGGTTGTATACTGGAAGTAACCCCAATAAAATGTTGCCCCTCAACTCGCCCCAACCCTGAAAAATAGGCGTTGAAAACTTAAAAATCGCCGTATCTCGATAATTAATAGCCCGATCAAAAAAGGTTTTAAGCAAAAGTTGTTTGGAATAATGAAATTCGTATAAAGTTATCTGATGTCCAACCCCCTACCTTTGAAAATAGCAGCACAAAAACGATACGAAAATTCGGGGTTCATGCGTGTACGAGATTATTCCAAACAACTTTTGTTTGAAACATTTTTTGATCGGGCTATTCATTATCGACATACGGCGATTTTTAAGTATTCAACCCCTACTTCTTAGGGTTGGGGCGAGTTGAGGGTCAACACTTTATTGGGGTTACGTTCAGTATGCAACCGTCAGTAAAAAAATTCATACTCTACGCTAAAAAGTGCTGGGTTTTCGTCTCTTGTACTGGACTACTAACAAGGAACATCCCTCACGCGGCAACCTCCGATTTGGTTGAAATTTGGATATGTTACGAAGCACCAAAAAGTAAGCGATACGTATTTTTTTTATCGGGGAAAAACGGTTTTAAGAGCTGAAACGCACCCTCAAAAATGGGGATGTTTTTCGTTTTTCGTCGATAACGTTTTAACGGTACAAGATATTAAAAAATTTCAAATTGCAACATTGTTTATTTTTTAGTGCACTATACATTGGAAATGAGAACGATAACGTTATCGACGAAAAACGAAAAACACCCCTATTTTCGAGGGTTCGTTTTACCCCTTAAAACCGTTTTTCCGCGGATAAAAAAAAATACGTATCGCTTAATTTTCGGGGCTTTATAACATATCCAAATTTCAACAAAATCGAAGGGTGTCACCTGAGGGATGTTCCCTGTAAGGATAACCCCGATTACTTGCAGTGAGCATTGAAATGCGCGGAAGACAATAAATGTGAAAAAGTGATTGATGGAATTACAGCCTTTCATGGAGTGCGTCAGAGGCAATGTTGATGTCATCCGCATATGGCGAAATCGTTCAATCAATGAACGGATCTGCATCAATGATGCTTCCATTCATCCAGCTGAACAGTAGGTACATATCTAGAGATCGCACAATGAAATCAGCTTTGAGCATTGGGAATCGTTGCATCTCCCTTCAAGCTTCTCCCTCTCTCTTCCTCCAAAGGGACTATTAACGAAACGTCATCGGGCTTAATGTTGAATTATCGTGACCTCTTTCGACCGATTAGATTTTGCTCTCTGTCCACGAAACTCTCGACTCTGTAACACTGCAGGCCGTACTCGCTCTCCTCGGGCTTATGGAAGAGTTTAGGTCGCTGGAGACCATCAGAATGTACGTTTTCGTAATACTGGACGTCAAAAGAGGAGACGCGAGGATTGGCTACTGCCAATGCCTGGATAAAAAGACAGTGAGAGGGAGGCGGGAGTTTCTCACGGGTCAAATTAGTCGTGGATACGGTAGTTTACTGGGTACACTGAGAAAAAAAACCAATTGAATCAAAAAAATATATTGGTTGATCCAAAAAAATGTGCTGCTACGGAGTGCCACCGATATATGAGATTGTTACAATACTATAAAATATTGGAAAATGTGATTGATTTAAATAACATATGATTTTATTGGAAAAGCTCTTCTGTTCTCTGAATATCTATATTATCCTTCAAATAAAATTACATTCTATTGAAATCATTCTATATACAATTCGTAGATGTATTATTAAGTAAATAATTAAGCGGTTGCTACAAACATTTTTTATTTCGTACAAAAATATAATCAATAGAATTAATTATTTCTTTACTACATCAAAACGAATATGCCATGGGACATAAGTTTTTCAATTTGTTCTAAATCTTAAATAAAAAGTGAGCATTAGAATGATCATCCACGATAATAGTGGAGAGAATATCAGATATCCAATGGAATATCCATGGAGAGAATATCAGATATTCAACTGATTAGAACAGATACATCACTTTGATCGTCGCCACAGGCCAAAAAGCGATACTCTTTAGAATTTCTCCAGCGTTTAAGACAGTAGTCTGCTTTACAGACTTCAAAAAATCGATTTGAAGAAGGGGAAGGATTATTGTATGGCCCGGGGATAGAAGATTAACATCTAATTAGTGTAAGTATCCAAAAACTTATATTTTTTTGGACCGAAAACTTTAAAGCCCGTTTTCTCGAGTTTTCATTTTCACAAGTTTTAGAAAACGGTGCCGGCGATAGCAAAAACAATATATGTCCGATCGAAAAAAAATCGAAGTGATCTAACTTCAGTATTAAATTATCTTCTATTTGAACTAAAACAGTTGGACAAAAGTACTATTTAAATTACTTGTTTTGCAACTTTAAGTGATTTTTTTTTTCAAAAAAGTGAATTTTTTTTCAAACTTCGAAAAAATTTGGAATTTCATAATTTCTTCGGTATTTCTTTAGTTCATATAGAAAAAGAACTTATAAAAACTAAAAAAAAATTTGGTTCGACTGTTTCAGATGCATCGCACGACCTCCATCACCGGCACCGATTTACAAGTGCAGACTCCAGGCGCCCCAGAAAAATCGTTACAACTTTGACAAAAATTTCAATATTTTTTAATAATAAAAATTGTTTTTTAAAGCTTGAATATAATACACTATCGTCCCAAAATTTCGTTTACCGCAATCATTGCCTTCCCTTTCAAAAAAATTGCTGAAAAAACGCTTTTTTTCGGCTTCTAAAGCAGACTACTGCCTTAAGTAGATTTTCGGTTCGCGCTACACTTACGAGTAACGAGCGCGCGTGCGGTTTCTAGCGGTTACTCCGAGAACTACGGATTTCCTCACGCCTATAATTTCAGTGGCGCTCGGCCATGATTTGGTGGAATTTTTTTAACCAAATGTGCAAGAAACAAATTTTACTTTCGCATAATTTTTTAACCAATTCAGACATTTGCTTAATATTTTTCAATCGAAATAAAATATTAATATTTTAACGAATAATGTACTTAAAAATCAATATCGGATATGGTGAAAACAATAAAATAATATATTTACTCAATAGAAATTTTATCTAAATCAAACGAGCGAAATTCAATTTTTCTTGTGTACTCGAATCAACAATATTCATCTTATGAATTGAAACGCTTTTTTTCGTTCGTTGCAGAAATTGCATTTAAAACTATATAATTTGTTCGTGATAATTTTTCAGATAGTTTCAATAATATATTGTTCTCGGCTAACAACATATCTTTTGAATGAAAAAAAAACTTTCAATTTTATCATGTTATTAAAGTCAATGGCGTTTTGTTTGGACTAACAAATCCGATTATTTACACCGACAATTTTACACTTGAATCAACGAAATTTCATTCAATAACACCAATGATATTGGATCAACGATGTTTTTTCTCAGTGTACGCATGGCGTTCGAATTGAGTGTATATACACGTGAGTAATTTAAGACCGAAGAAGCCAGTTAGATGATTCCTAGACAACTCAGACAGTCCCTACGCAGAGTGAATCAACTTGATAAAGAAACGACCCATGCCTCCAACCTTTTTTTCGACTTTCGGAGCCACTGGGAACTCTTGTGATTTCCGTTGTATCCGTCACTCCGTCTGCCCTAGCAGTTTCCCTCAAGCTCCTCTATTCCTGTAATCGTTCGGTCCAAAAAACCAAAATGGTTCGTGAATTCAGTTCACTGTAGAATTATCCGTTTGGACGTCGTCAAACACTGGTAGCAATCGGTGTTCATGAAATGCCGTTGTACAATGAACGACAAACTGATTGGCAAACTGAAAGTAATCATGTTTCAATACGCTATAACAATGGCTTTTTTTTCAATTTTCCAACATGAAGACATCGTTTAGCATCCCGCGGTCATTTCGATTCCGTTCGATCGGGGTCGTTTCTCTCGACAATAAGCATGTCCAAGTGGAGCCGTGAACTTTAGGGGTCAGCGATGTCCTCTCAGCGATTCAGCACTCAACGCTATTTTTGCCCAATTGAAATATGAGTCCTAAGTGGTGGCGAAAAAAAAACCCCAAGCCCTGTAAATCATTTCGACTGTTTTTTCCCCAGGCTCCATTTTGATCATCCGTATGTGACCGTAATCTCGGCTGAGTTTTGAATGCGTGTGATCCGACACGTAAAGCCCCGTATATACGTGGGCACACCGGAGAGGTCAGTATAAACCTCGAACAAATGTCGCTCCCGTTTCCAGTGCTCCGCAATGTTATTTTTGCGCTGAAAGAGAGAAAGCGCGATGAGGGCAGGGGACGAGTGAACAGAGGCAAACCACGGCTCCACATCTCCAGCCGGAATCCAATTACTCAAAATTGTCGTCCACCCCACGTACTCTATACAAAATAACCAGTGCTCTGGATATATATATATACCTGCAGTGGATATCTACACTGCTCTGCTCCATTGTAAGCAACGTGTACATGTTTTCTTTTTTTTTTCACTTTGGACTCCTTCATTCTTTGTCCTCTAGCTTCTATTCTCGTTCTCGCCATGTACACTGGCTTTTTTCACCTCTCTCCTTCCTCCGTTTCCCCGCTACTCACATTCAAGATGTTATGGCCGAAGGGACTTTCCTCCGTTCGCCTCTTTTTTCATTAAGTTTTGCTGTTTTTTTGTTTCTTCGTCTTCCGCAGTTGTGCAAAATTTTTAGCGACCTCGGAAACTCCACACGAAACCGCGGCGAAATAAAGGATTTACGACGGTTTCGGCGGAGCGATCGCTTCGTCCGTTCCCCAATGTCTCGGTTACGCTCATATTTTACGCGAACCGAACCGCGACCCCGCTTTCTCTCTCTTTCTCCCTCTCTTGTGTCTCTCTTTCTCTCTATCACACCCATATAGCCTCACCCACCAGGCTTGCTTGAAGGATGTACCATTGCTTCCTCTCTCTTGCCTCTCTCCCTCCCCTTCCGCGCTCGCTCCTTTTTTCCGTCCCTTTTCCGTACGACCATCAGCGTCCCTCCAGCGCTCATCAGCCTTCATCTCATCCCTTGGCTCCTTTCTCCGACGCGCACTTTGCGTTTTTCTCCTTTTTCTCCTCCCAAATGCCCTTCCTCTTAACCCTCTTCGAACCCTCTTGCTATCTTTCTCGTTCGCGCGCGCGGTAGCGCTCTCTTTTTGTTTGTTTGCCATTCGGGGAGCTACTGCGTTACGTAGGCGCCACGCTTCGTCGAAACTACGCTCGTCTGGGCGCCCTGGAAAAACCGTAGTAGAAGGGAGAAACGGCGAGATTGACGAGGGAAATGGGGCAACGGTGAAAACACCTTCTCCCTCTTTTCTCTAACCCGCAGAGTGAGAAAGCAGACGGGTGAAAGAGAGGGGTGGAGAGAGAGAGAGAGAGAAAGTAGCTGCGCGACTGCTGTGGGTGCTTTGCTGATGGCGATATGCGAGTGCCGACGCCAGGCCGACTCTGGGGGTGTCGTGTGAAGGAGCGGTTTTTGACCCGGTTTACAAAAATCTCACTCCACCGATCGATAACATGCCTCGTACCGATTCCGTTGCAAATTTACGAATACTTATCCCAACTGCTAGTGGAATCACTGCTCACTCATAATAATAAGGCTGACAGGTAATGATAATAACAATAATGGTAGTAGCGGTAGTTCTAGTATTAATAATGATTTTTAATAACAATAACAAGAACAATTGTTACAAGAAAGCCCTACTTGACATATGTCCGTAGGGTTGTCATCGGTCCCGACTAGATACCGAGCTTGTATAACGCGCACAATAATAACAATGGTAATAGGAATAGTTGCAGTAGTTGTGGTCTCGATAGAAGCACCAGAGGCAGTAGTAGCAATAGCAGTATTAGTAGTAACAACAGTGGTGGTAGTGGTAGTGGTAGTAGTAGCAAAAGTAGCAGTATCAAAAGAAACTGTAGCAGCAGCAATAGCAATAGCAACAGAAGTAACAGTAGTAGTAGTACTAACAACAGTGGTGGTAGTGGTAGTGATAGCAGCACTAGAAGAAGCAGTAGCAGTAACAGTAGTAGTAGCAATAGCAGTAGCAGTAGCATTAGTAGTAGCAGTATCAGTGGCGTTAGCAGTAGCAGCTGTAGCAGTAGCAGTAGCAGTAGCAACAGACGTAACCGTAGTATTAGTAGTAACAACAGTGGTGGTAGTGGTAGTGGTAGCAGCACTAGAAGAAGCAGCAGCAGTAACAGTAGTAGTAGCAATAGTAGTAGCAGTAGCAGTAGCATTAGTAGTAGCAGTATCACTGGCGTTAGCAGTGGTGGTAGTGGTAGTGGTAGTAGTAGCAAAAGTAGCAGTATCAAAAGAAACCGTAGCAGCAGCAGTAGCAATAGCAACAGAAGTAACAGTAGTAGTAGTAGTACCAGTAGCATTAGTAGTAGCAGTAGCAGTGGCGTTAGCAGTAGCAGCTGTAGCAGTAGCAAAAGTAGTAGCAGCAACAGTAGCAGTAGCAACAGACGTAACAGTAGTATCAGTAGTAGCAACAGTGGTCATAATAGTAGTGGTAGCAGCATTAGTAATATTAGCATTAGCAGCATTAGTAGTAACAATAGGAATAGCAGTAACAATATCAGTAGCATTAGTTGCAGCAGTAGCAGTAGTTATAGTACTAGTAGCTACAGCAGTAGTGGTTGCAATGATAATAACAGACAAACTAATAAAAAATAATAACGATGGAGATGGTAAGGAAATATTGTAGTGATTATTTTATCTGGAAACCCGAGTACTGAAAATGTGAGTCTAAGGTAAAAGAAATCCAGGCCAGTATGTAGCAACGGTATATATTTCGTCCAACATGGGTATATAATAGAGTACAAAACCTTATTTGCCAATGTTCAAGCTGACTTTGCATTGTTCGCCACTCTTTCCATCCCTCAAGTCCATTTAATTTCTCGCTCCACTTCCGTATATTTCTCCCGCCAACTCTTGCTCCACCCCAGCGCAAATACGTTCATGCCAGTCAAGAACGACGTAAAAAACGAGAAATAAACGTGTATTTCCAAAAAGCGGATTTTCGTTGTTTTTTTTTTTAAATTCTCGGCACGATAACCGGAAGTCCTTGTTTTTTTTTCGTTCCCCTACGACGAGAGAGCGGGGGATTAAGGGATCGGCGATGTCCTTTGACCTTCGGCTGACTATCGGTTCAGTCGATTGAACAACGAGAGACCCGATCGATCGACACGGGGTTTGTAACTGGATTGCGAAGCTCGCCATTAACCCCGTTGCCACCGATGGCTACAGATTCCAGACTCTCCTCGTTTACGGAGTTTCCCGACGTTGTTGAGCGCGAGTGCCGAGATTGTTCCTGTCGCTCCGTCACGAGCCTGACGTTTACGGTGCTCTTCCACCATCTGTACCACGGAGACACCTGATCCTGAAACATATTTCGAGAATTTCCCAACACGTGAATGCGCGCGCGCACACGGACGCATACCCACGCACACACAAACATGCACGAGGACGAATTTCATTTCAACTGGAAGAGCGATCCGAACGGGCGTCATTAATTTAATCAACCGTATGGAAATCCTGTTTCGTCGGATTCGAATAGACATTCGAATGGTGACAAGAATCGAAAGTCAATCGGAGAGACAAGACAGTAAGCCCATATAGGAATTTGAGTCGGCAAAAAGTCCCGCCCCTGATCTGCCTTCCGTAAATAATATCATGCCATGGTCAGGCCACCCAGCGTGGATCAGGTTCGCCATGTAACAGGTCATGGGCCAGGCCCCGATCCGCTGTTCCCTTTTCCGGGAACTGATTAGGAACTGGACAGGACAACGAAGTACTGCACTGACAAGGAACACCCCTCAGGTGACACCCTTCGATTTTGTTGAAATTTGGATATGTCATAAAGCACCGAAAAGTAAGCGATACGTATTTTTTTTATCGGCGGAAAAACGGTTTTAAGGGGTGAAACCACCTCTCGAAAAAAAGGCATCTCTAGGGGTAATATAGCAGTTCCACACACAAGCAGTCCACCGATTTTAATGAAACAAAAACGAAAATTCTTCTAATCCGAAGCAATGAAAAATCCCCTATGGTGACATTGCAAAAAAAAATTAAGGGGTGAACCACCCCTATATTTGCTTTTTCGAGGGGTGGTTTTAACCCTTAAAACCGTACCATATCCAAATTTCAACAAAATAGAAGGGTGTCACCTGAGGAATGTTCCTTGTGAGAAAACAATATATTTATATGTACCAGGATTTGTTAACTATTAACGAATTGTAAAGTTGAATATGGCGAAATAAATATCTTCTTACAGTTAATGAATCATTCATTTGAGCCTCTGAATTGTCACAAATAAAGATTTGGTGATAGTTAAGAAATGGGTACTTTAATGGAACATACCCATTCATAACAGCCAATCAATATACAGTTGGTCCAACCCAATTC
This sequence comes from Ophion ellenae, assembly GCA_963210295.1. NCBI lineage: Eukaryota > Metazoa > Arthropoda > Insecta > Hymenoptera > Ichneumonidae > Ophion > Ophion ellenae. Next base: position 48,055,594 of record OY723388.1, on the reverse strand, counting down.
TTCGTATGAAAATACTATCGATACTTGGTTCCTATAACTGAGGCGTTTATTCAATGAGATCAGTGGAAAAGTTGTCCCAGATGTAAAGGATAGATGAGTGAACGATATTTTATATTCGCACAAATCAAGATTCGTGTGTAGTTACCAAATGAACATTTGGACAAAGTCACTCATTGATTGTCGGCCGACGAATGTGCAGTTGAATCAATGTAGCACTACTTGTAGAGGACAAATCGTTGGACAGCGATTTGCAGTAGCAAGTTCGTTAATCAGAGGACAACAAAGATGGTAGCATCAATACGTCGTAGAGCAAGGAACAACTCTCATAGAAAATAGGCGGTCGACCGGTCCCGCGGTCGACGTCTTGGCCACCCCTGCTCTAATACATAATTTAATATTCTCTGTATTCTGTAGTCGAGAGTTTCCTAAAAATTTGGCAGGTCCCACAAAACAAGCAAGTCACGAACTGATATCCTCTAGGCAAGTGGACACGCGATTACGCACAATCTCCAGTGTACCTCGATCGTATCTACGTCGCGTCTGTGCACGAACATGCTTGGGCGACAAAGGGTCATGGTAGCGTACAAAGTAAACGGTCTTGCCAAATGTACGATACTTGTCTCAAGTACAGATTTGTTAACTATTAAGAAATCATTACTTGAGACGAGGCGTCGATTTTTTGACAGTCATTTGCCAACTATTAACAGGGCTATATGTGATTCAAGTGAAGATTTGTTATTTTTTACCAAATATTCATTTAGTAATAAGTATACGACTGTTGTGTCAAAGAACTACTACCAACATCTTAAATACACATTCATTAATAGTTAATCAATCCTTATTTGCATCGAATAGAGAAGTTACCGCGTCAACTGTGTGACTCTTGGCTCAAATGAGGTCGAGATAGTCGTTTTGAATGAAGATCAGTTAATTGTTGTGACATGTTCATTTTCATTGAACACAGGATTTTGTACTCCCAATAGTATCACGTGGTATACACTCGGGAGGTGACTCTCGTTCATCATTCACTATCCGAGCGAAAAAGGCCTCGAGTGCAAAGGGTTATTTCACAAATATTGCAAATTCATAACCGTAAGTGCACATTGTAAGCAGCGCATTTCTGCACGTGGAAGCGCTTCGCTTGTAGCCACCTGGTGGGTTGTTGGCGAAATACATTCAGATAATGTCTTCCCGGCCAGAACATTTATATTTTCTAACATGGTGACAAGGCGTTCAAAAACCACGAATCACCTGCTTTACTATTCTCTTCATTAAATAATATGGCTATTCGTTATGCTCAAATCATTAGTTATTGTAATCCTCGTATTTATGATAAGCATGCATATCCTCGTCGATTATCATTGATGAAATTAATGCTTTTAATGGTGAATAAAATTACAATTTATGTATTATTTTCATCCTAATCAATTATAAATATATTTGTTAGGTAAAAAGGTCAAGAGGTCTTGATTATATCACGGTCCTATGGAAAAAAGGGTCGTAACCAACCCAAGCAAGCCCAAAAAAATCCACGTAGAACGAAACAAATTGGAAGTCTATCAAAAAAAATGGACGAGGCCACAAACCTAAGCAAAGCCAAGCAAACCCAAATAATCCTAGAGAAATGCAGATTAACCGACACAAAGCGGAAATCCATCAAAAAGATCCATGGAGCAACAACCCTAAGCAAACTCAAAGGGATCCAAAGGATCCCCGGGAAGTACCAATAGACCGGAACAAATCAGAGATCGATCGGAAAGAATTTCCAGCTAACAAACACAAACAAATGAGACAACCACGAGACGCAATTGTCAATTGTATAGTTCAAGAGAGAACATCACATAAAGTCGAATCATCAAGCATTTGATTTTCCGCTTCGAAACACGGAGGAGGCAAACTTACTTTCTCCTGGTGGCATACACGTGGCGGATTCTTTTCGTCTCCAGGTCGCTGGACTAATATCAGGTTCGTGCCTTCAAGCTCCGAGGATCTTGTCAGAGAGAAGCCAGAAACGAAGAAAAGTAACGAGGCCGAGGAAATCTTTGCACGAAGCTCAAAGAAAAGACATTGACAGAGACGGTGAGAGAGAGAGAGAGAGAGAGAGAGAGAGAGAGAGAGAGAGAGAGAGAGAGAGAGAGAGAGAGAGAGAGAGAGAGGGAGCTCGTTATCCGTTATCCACGGGCGAATAAATTTGTATGGGAAGCACGAGATGCGAAGATAATTGAAACACCTTGTACCTAATACTATCACATCCGGGGCCAAAGATCCGGATTAATATCGAAAAAAACGAGACGAAAAAGCAGTTCCGCTTACACTTGGGTTCGCAGAGACCTTGACGAACCACCAAATTCACGTGTGTACCACCTTCATCTATCAATGATCATCAATGCTCGCTTGTTGATGGCAAATTTCATATGAATCATTAGCTGAAAGGTGACCGAACAGTGAAGGGTAACCATGTGGATGGTTATTTTGCAAATTAGCCAAGCGGATAGACGAAAGTTCGTCATTACATTAGCTGGCAACGAGACAAAGAGGTGAAGAACCCAGGGCATGAATTGCTAATGAGAAGGTATACGAATGTGCTAAGTAGCTACGTTGATGTGGTAGATTGTAGTGCTGCTTCTCTATGGCAAAGTACCCTGTTCGATTCATCGTTGCTCTTCCGACCGTTTGACCGGCTCATCTTTCTTTACGCGGCTCCTTTTGTCCTGTCCTCTCTCGACCACCTTTCGGAAAAACCCTCTGTTTCTTAACGTCCCTTTCTCTCTCTCTCTCTCTCTCTCTCTCTCTCTCTCTCTCTCTCTCTCTCTCTCTCTCTCTCTCTCTCTCTCTCTCTCTCTCTCTCTTTGTCTTTCTCGCAAAAGGGACGACTTCGTCTCCGCAGTCGATAATCCCTTCTGTCAGCGGGTTCGTTGGTGCTGCTTCGTCTCCTCATCCTCACCGATTGCGAGCCACTTCTTTTCATCTTGCGATCACTCGTTCTCCAAGCGGTAACCGAAGCAACCACAGCGAAAGGAACTATCGACTTTTCTGAAGACCAATATCCCCTCCGGGCATCAGCACCCGCTTCTTTCCAGCTCCTTCCTCTTTCCTCATTTTCTCACCCGGCTCTGTTTCTCTCTCTCTCTCTCTCACTCTCCCTCTCACACACACGCTCTTTTTTTTTCACTGCGAAGCACCTTTTCAACATGTCCAAAAAACGAGTCGCCGCGGTTTCCGATCGCGTACAATCTACCGTTACAAGTCCCTAAAGGGTTGACGAGTACTTGCTGAGACGTACAAGTACCGATCGTATCTGGGAGATCCTTTCGGAGCTTCCTCCCATTTGAACTGCGCACGTGTACGCTCCAATGTTATCAGAGATACAGTTGCATGCAAAAATGTCCGGCCAAAGATAATTTTATGATGGAGTAACGTTTAAAGGATGCAAAATGGAAACTCAAACATATCATCGTGAAGTTCTTTTATTATACAATCGAAACGTGTTATTGAAAAATTATATATGACTATTGGTGATTATTCATAGCCAAAATAACAATTATCAACAAAAAAAAAATATAGTAACTCAAGAAAAAAAACATTGAAAAGGGTAATAAATATAAGATTTTATCAATACTTGGTAGCGATGCCCTTCGAAGCTATCACGGCAGCACATCGGTGAGGCATCGATTCAATTAGTTTGATGATTCTATCTTGAGAGATATTTTTCCACTCTTCTTGAACGTTTCCCCGCAAAGCAGCTTCATTGGCACAATGTTCAGTTCCTACTCTTAGTTTTAACTCTAGCCATAAATGTTGTATGGGATTTAAGTCCGGAGATTGACTCGGCCACTCTAAAACTCGAATATTTTTCTTGCTAAAAACTTGCTGAAGGAGCTATGATCGATGTTTTGGATAATTATCTTGCTGAAAAATCCATCCTCGTGGCATATTCTGGCGAGCATAAGGCAGCATTTCTTTCAATATAATATCTCTATACATAGCAGAGTTCATAGTGCCTTCAATTTTAAAGATTGGACCGACGCCTTTCCAAGCGAATGCACCCCATAGCATAATGCTACCTCCACCGTGTTTCACAGTTGGTGTTTGATATCGCGAATCATGTCTAGTTCCTTTTGGTCGTCGAACGTACCTGCTCCCGTCATTTCCAAACAAATTAATTTTAGTTTCGTCTGAGAACAGCACTTTTTCCAATCTTCAACAGTCCAGCTCTGTTATTTTTTCGCGAATTCTAATCTGGCCTTCGTATTTTTTTTTTTACTGGTGAGCGGTTTTTTAACTCCAACACGTCCAAAGAGTCCCACTTCTGTCAGTCTACGTGAAACCGTACTTTGGCTAATGTCAGCCAAATTTTCTTCGCGTAATTCACGTGCGATGATTGCAGCATGCTTTTTTACGTCTGCGACAGCCTTTCTTTTGATCACTTTACCGACACGATTAGTTGTTTCCCTAGGTCTCCCAGGACAGTATTTATCTTCTAGAGTACCTGTAGTCTTGAATTTATTTATTATATCGTTAACAGTCGATTTTCCAATTGCCAACATCTTAGCTATTTCACGTGAAACTTTTCCTCCGTTGTGCAACTTGATAACCACTTTACGTATATCTAAAGACGAGCTTTTCGACATCTTGACTGAGTGTTACTGATCGTACAATGCAAAAGGACCAGATCTCTCAATTTTTACATGATATCGCGATTGATAACGTAAACAAAGCGAAGCGAATCATATATTCTTGGAATTTGGCCGAAAATTTATAAAGCAGCAAAACGTGTTATTTTTCTTACAAATACTTCTTAATCGATATGAACTATTTTTGAATTACATATTTTGATTGCATAATAAAAGAACTTTACGGTGATATATTTGTGTTTCCATTTTGCATCCTTTAAAAGTTACTTAATCATAAAATTATTTTTGGCCGGACACTTAGAACGGCTCATTCGGACTGCCCGGGTAATGTTCCATCTGTTTTTCGTGGCTTGTGGATCACTAAATGGCATGCTAGCAATCTATGAATTATGGATCGCAAATCCAGTTGCCAACGATTAATGGCTCCCGGATCGCAAATCCATCTGCCGCGATGTTGGCTAGTGTTGATCTACAGTTTGAGGATCACAAATCCATCAATGATTTACTGATCGTAATCCCATGTACCATGAATTTCCTTTCATGTATCAATTTCGCATATCCAATCCATCATCAACCTCTACAGGTTCGCAGTTTCTTGAATCCTTTAATGCCCTCCAATAAATAAGTCTACCAAGTGAGGAAATGAAAGGGAAAAAAAACCCTGTGCAGCAATTTGATACGGTTAGGAATCTGCAGGATGTATTCCGAGGCTTTGATCGTCCCTGTAGTAGATAACACGAGTTTCGCGGTTGGTACTTTGAATACAAGTGTGCACGTATGTACACGAACGTCATTATGTATCCGTGCCGGTTAAACACACTTGCGCCTTATGAATTCGCGGTATGGAGTTTGTACAGGGTTGGCTGATGTTCTGGAGTTTCGTGGGTAAATTTGCCGCAAGCATCAACCGAGAGTCACCGAAATATTTGGCGCTCTTCCGGTGCTGTGCTGCGGCCCGTGCAATTCGATGTGGTGGCAGAAACAGCGGTTGCTCCGTTATTGCCGTAAAGTGCGATGATCGCGTGGAGAAGACGAGATCTCTGCTACGAAGTCATGAGGCACACGTGCATTCCTCGATCGTACACACGAATATACGGGGCTCACGAAAGAGAGATTTGCCAGCAAGCCGTACAGGGTGACCGGAATTTGAACGATCAAACTTTCGGATAGTATGTGGCGAATTGATACGATGATTTTTGCTTTTTATGACATCAGTTCGCTTGGCCACGCGATTGTCTCAATTGTGTGTCGCTGATGAAGCATTTTTCGTCATCAGCTTCCTGCACCGGGAACCCTTATCATTTACTTATGTCCATCCGTCTGTCTGTCACCTCGGACCGTCCCGACACCCTCTATTCCTCTCATTCCTCATCATTCCTCTATTCTTTACTCACAAGGAACATCCCGCAGGTGACAGCCTTCGATTTTGTTGAAATTTGGATATGTTATAACGCACCGAAAAGTAAGTGATACGTATTTTTTTTATCGGCGGAAAAACGGTTTTAAGGGCCGAAACGCACCCTCAAAAAAGGGGATGTTTTTCGTTTTTCATCGATAGCGTTTTAACGGTATGAGATATTAAAAAAATTCAAATTGCAACGATGTTTATTTTTTTGTGCACTATGCATTGGAGATGAGAACGATAACGTTATCGACGACCTTGAAAAAGTTACCCATGCAAACGTGGCCTCTGAAGCTGTACAGCTGATACTGAATTTGATGACATTGATATATTCTCACGAACGTGTAATAAAACAATGTGAATTAATTCAACCAAGTGGCATATAGCAAGTACTTTCAAGTAAAATGATTGCGCTTGCTGTGAAACGCTTAGATTCGGGTAGAAATTGAGAAAGGCGGTTTTTCCTTTGACAAGGATCAAACGTATGTGTTGAATATTGATAACTATCGGTGTCCGGAGGATACTGGTATTCTAATAAACGAGCCATGGAACCCTACTCCAATGCGTGATCCGAAACGCAATTGATCGTTTTTCCTGGATATCTCCAGTCCTTCCTGAAACGTCAGCGTTCACATTCGGTACACCCGGTACACCTGTATGTACCCTCATGTACCTACGTCGCTCGCGCGAGATTACAGAATCTTACGACGCAAACGGTAACCTCAAGGGTGCATCCAGGGCTGACTCCCGAGAATTCGGATGATTACAGGGCGTTACGTGCTTTTGAAACTTGCCACACCTCACTCGGGCGCTTATACGTTTCCTCGGATCGTTTCCCGTCAAATTGCTCGCTGAAGATTCTGAACCCTTCTTCGGAATTGCCACGAATGGATTTAACATAAAGGGGCGCAGAGGATAGAGCTAAACTCGCCGCTTGGAATTCAGTATTTCGCTGAGAAACGGAACGACCCATTGGTAGCTATTATACCATTTTCTCGTCGGGGAGCTTTGGGGCACGAGCCAACACTGGGTTGGGTGACCGCTCAGTGGTGAACGAGCTTGCACGCCAAGTAGCAAACAGGAGGGAATGGTACCGAGCTTCCAATCTAAACGCAACATAAACTTAGTGAAAATGTAGTTGTCTACATGGGTACAGGTTTTCCGCAGTTTCCCTGTGCCCTCGTGAATATTTTCGAAATAATTCCGTCGCCACATAATTTCTCCACCACACATCAGATGGGCACTTAGAGGTTCAAAGATTTAAGGGGCTATACCAGTGTACATGCTGAAAATTTGGCTGATTTTCGGAATTTTTTTGGAAGAAAAGTACTCAACTGAATGTTTCGGAAAATTAAGAATATATTTGGCCTATAAAATGGTCGTTTTTTTCAATGCCAAATCGTCAATTTTCATCCAATCAAAAATATCGTACGTCATTGTAGAGTAAATATATTCGAGAATACTCAGTTCAAATTTCAAGTCTATCGGATAATTGCTCTTTGAGTTACAATGTCAGCAAATTTTTAAAATCTCTTTTCGCGAACAACGGGTTTAAAGATTTAACTATCGATTTTTGCAAGATAAAATAATATTTATATAAATCATATAAATGATAATGATATGCTTGAAAGTATAAACTGTCGTAAAAGGCAAAAAAAATCGATTTTTTAAAAGTGTAACACTGGTATAGTCCCTTTAGAACTATTCTTCAGCTCGATCGAATGGCACAAAATTTGGATTTTTTGGGTTTCCGCGGTGACCCGCCTCATCACGATCAGTTGTCAATGAATGACAGGCCCAAAGTACATTGTTCTCTGTTCCATTGTGTAGAATTTTGACCTCGCGCCTGGCTCGTTATACGAAATTTCACGTTTCCACGCTTTTGACCTCCCATCTCGCCTTTGTTAGAGTACTAAACAGCGTCGTGCCTGCACAACGATGCACCGAGCTTTCATTGTTGTGGCGTACGCGATTGCGTCCTACCCAATGAACAAGTTGTTTGCGAGAACAAGACGAGGGCACTTTTCAGAAAAGCCGTACAAGCGTGTGCACTTGTTCGTATCCGTGGCACAAACGAACCCCTCGTGTGTAAACTTATAGACAGGAGAAGGCGGGCTGGGTACTGTCGGTACTTGCTTCTCTGCATCTGGCCGGCTTTTCGAGGGTACCTGACTCGGTCGAGATACGGTAAACAAACTGTAAACAATGCACGCAAAGCACCCCCCCCCCCCCCCGTAAACCACTTTTTCTTTCGAAATCTCAAGAAACGAGCGTATGATTTTTTCAAATATTTTCTACCCACGGAACTTGCTCTCTCTACACATTTTTGTATACTTTTGAAAAATAGAGTGTTATTACTGTCGACAGAAATTTGAATTACAAACAATGGAGTTCACTTTTGCTGCAGTAAAAAAAATTCCTTTTCTATTCGTCACCAGGTGGAATTGCTAATCCTTTGCGTTTTTTTTTTTCTATCGTGAAAGAACAAATATACGTGAAACGGAAATTTCCACGCTATTGGGATACTGTGACAATTACCTTCGCCAGCAAATAGACCGTGGTTACGTAGCCGAGAACGACGATAGTAAGGAAAAACGATATCGATCCCCTGGTCCACAATCTCGAGACACCGATCTTCCTGCCCTCGATCACGAAGTAACGCATACCTGCGAAATATTCCACCTCGATAATCAATTTGACTTATTTTTTAAACAAATTTTTCAAAACAAATCTCCGCTGGAAAAAATCAGTAACTTCGAAAACTCTGGTACTTTTTGAGTGTGCAGAGGATGTGGGAAAAATGCGAGTCTTTTGTGTGCTCACCGAGGATGCAAACTGTGACGAGGCCGACCGTCACGACGGTGAGTAACGTCAGGATGAGAAGATCGGACTGCACGTGTCGTCGATTACGAGGGTGGCTGATCCATATCCTCAGGGACTCGGACCTACGTCCATTCGCATGTAAATTTGTATACATATATGCATGGTGTCCCAATACGATCAACCGCGAAAACACGTGATCCCCCTAGAGTAAGAGCTTTGAAAAGTCCCTAGGCCTTTTTTCTACACTCATTCGTTTGAAGGAACTTTAAAATGTCATTGATCTTATGTTCCAAAAACATTTCGAACGAGCTCCGTCACGGGGGATTTATTATAAACCGGTTTTAGCAAAATAATCACCTTCTAAATGCCAGAAAAGGAAATTTCCCCTAGCCTCGGGGAATAATAATTTTTGACTACCCGCATTTCATCAGGCACATCATTTTTTGTAGTCAAGTTTCGTTACTCTACTTCCTACATCGAAATCTCTGCATTTTTTATTTTTGGAGGTGGATCATTAGACAATTTTCTAGTCTTGAATAAAAATGACTTTAACGAACTGCATTTTATCGAGCAGACAATTTTTTCGTAGTCGAGTTTCGTTATTCTACTTCCTGCAGCGAAGCATTTTTTTGAGGTGAAACATCAGGAAATTTCCTAGCCTCAGAGGAAAATCATTTTGAAGAACTGCATTTCATTAGGCAAACGATTTTTTTCGTAGTTAAGGGGCTGTACTAGTGTGACACTTTGAAAAAATCGATTTTTTTTGCCTTTTTCGACAGTTTATACTTTCAAGAATAACCTCTAAAAATGTCAAGGCCGTATCTTTAGTCATTTTATCTTGCAAAAATCGATAGTTAAATCTTTAAACGCGTTTTTCTCGAAATGAGATTTTTCAAATTTGCTGACATTGTAACTCAAAGAGCAATTATCCGATTGACTTGAAATTTGAACTGAGTGGTCTTGAATATATTTACTCTACAATGACGTAGGATATTTATGATTGGATGAAAATTGACGATTTGGCATTGAAAAAAACGACCATTTTTTAGCCAAGAAAACAGACTTTTTTCATAACTACGCCATTTTGTTGGATTGTGATATTTTTCGAAAATCCTACGTCGGTTTCAGCTACTCAAAAGGCCGGAATCATGTCAGCAGTGGAGGAACTTTTTTTTTGGCGCCTTCGAAGAAGGCAGCGCTTAAGTTGCTTGGATCTCAATATCTTTCTATGAAAAAATTATGTAATACAGGTCAAATATACCTAAATATATTCTTAATTTTCCGAAACATTTAATTGAGTACTTTTCTTCGAAAAAATTCCCGAAAATCACCCAAATTTTCAGCGTTCACACTGGTATTGCCCCTTAAGTTTCGTTATTCTACTTCCTGCATCGAAATCTCTGCATTTTTTTATTTTTGGAGGTGGAATATCAGACAACTTCCTAGTTTCAAAGAAAAATCATTTTGACGAAGTGCATTTCATCCAGCAAACGATTTTTGCATAGTGAAGTTTCGTTACTCTACTTCCTGCATTGAAATCTCCGCATTTTTTATTTTATAGAGGTGGAACATCAGACAATTTCCTAGTTTCGAAGAAAAATCATTTTGATGAAGTGCATTTCATCCAGCAAACGATTTTTCCATAGTCAAGTTTCGTTACTCTACTTCCTGCATTGGAATCTCCGCATTTTTTATTTTATAGAGGTGGAACATCAGACAATTTCCTAGTTTCGAAGAAAAATCATTTTGACGAAGTGTATTTCATCCAGCAAACGATTTTTGCATAGTGAAGTTTCGTTACTCTACTTCCTGCATGGTGTTCTCTGCACTCTCTTTTGGATGTGGTGCATCAGTAAATTCTAAATAAGCCTGATGTATTTGGAGAACATCTAACACGTGAAACCCCGCTCACGTGTATGGAGATAATCCTTGATCAATCGAGAGGTTAGGCCATTATGGAACAGGACACCATGGGTGAATGGGATAGAGCATGAAAGCTTGGTTCCTCGCCCTCTCTCTCTCTCTTCCTCTCTCTCTCTCTCCCTCTCTCTCTCTTCGTCCCTTGATTCGCCTCTATTAACCCTCTCGGCATTCCACCTAAATTCCCACATATTGTAACCCCCCTTGTCGTTTTCAACGTGACCGTTCGACCTACTAATTTCCCGTGATAGAAACACGCTGAGTTCCCGTTAGCAACGTTTGTAACGGGGCTTAAAATCGGCGAGAAGCAAATCACGGTGAGAGCTGTCTAATTAACCTAAATTACTTGACAGCCTGCGGAAAAAAAATGCAAATTAAATTATGCCGAAGTAATCAGCCACGTTAAATCGTTGCAAATTCCGAGAAAATTCCCATTTCGCATTTACGTCATTATGTATAAATAAAGTTGCACGAGGGCACAGGGAAACTGGAAAACCCATACCGGTAATATAACCGAGTTTCCATCGGTGGTCGGCGAGCCAGCGGTCACCCATCCGAGTATTGGCCCAGGCCAACGCTGCTCTCCTCGAGCCACTTTTCCTCGATAAGCTAACACCGTTGTCAGTCGGGCGGATGAGAAAGTTGGTAAAAAAAAAGATACTGCAAAGAGCAGACACTGCGGGAAAATTCCCCTGGCGATTCGACCACATCGCTTGGAATTCAGTTGTATGTCATTTTGTTTACGTCTCTACGACGATTTTAAGCTCCTCGCTTACGGAGCTTTCATACTTATTGGCCTCGGACCACGGGCGAGTCGGTATCAGGGGATATCGGGCATGAACAAATTGTACGAGCTCTTACCAGCCGTAACGGAGAGTTTCGATGGCGTTGAAGTGGTAACGGCACAGCTCGCAGTGGCTGCGGCAGGATTGGTTCAGCCAACGCTCGAGACACGAGAGATGAACGTACGCGAGGCTTCCTTTGCATCTTCAGCGAGGGAAAAATAGTCCCAATTATCATTTCCATATGTGAAAATTGCAAAAATCAAAACAAAAAAAAATCGGAATTGAAAATTATTTTAAAAATTAGCCAATGCTGAGAATAAAATATTTACCGTGAGCTCATGTTGGTTTGTCTATTGGATTATTTAATTACCTATTTAATTTAATCGTCTTTCAATTAAATTTAATAATTTAATTCTCTCGTTAATTTAATAATCCCCAGGATAACCTAAGATTCTTAAATAATTTCTCTACTTAAGAATCAGCCACATTATTTTTCCCGTCCGCACAGGGCCAGCTGAGATCGGAAAAACACGTAAACCCAATCATTTATAATTGTCCCATGAAATACTTCATAAGTTTCGACGTTGCGCCATGAATTACTCAACTTCCATTAAATTGAACGAACTCAGCTTATAGATCCATATGACGACCCTTTGGATTGTGGTAACTCATTGCAGTAATTTAAATACCAGTGGTTCGTACCTCTTAAAAATGTACACTTAAAAATGTTAACCATATTCTGGCTATGATTTATTTTTCCCTAAGGGGACAATAATATTTTACAGCCGTAGTTACTGCCAAAAGCATAGTACTGCTTATTGATATTTTAGCAGTTGCATAAATGATGCACATTTGTTAACTGCAACCACCGTTATTACGAACATACGTTTATCGTTCAATGCTACACAATATAGTAGGTTTACATAAAGTGGATATTCCCTGACACTATCAAAAATTCAATCCCCCAAGGTCCTACTAGTAAACAGGACTAAAATATCTATACGATGATTAAACTATTCGCCTACACATGGAATCCAACCTACAACCTACCTGCCTATCTTCCGTGTAAACTACGCACGCTACCACTACGGCATCGAGTGCTTGCGTCATAACAGGAAAAGTAATTCCAGCTGTACTTCCATATGGCTGTTACCTCCGATTTAGATGGAACTTTGCGCACACCTTTTTTAAAATATAAGCCATAGCTTGAATGGAATTTTGGTGCATCACGATAGGTTTGTACCACACAATAGTGATTTGTCGTATATTATATTATACGACCTGCTAAATGCACAGCATTGTGTGTCCTAGACGAACAGAAGGTGAACTACAAGAAAAAGTGTTGAACTGATATTCTATTTTTGCAATGCATTTTTGTAAATTTTTTCAAGCATAACTATTTGACATTTCGGATTGGGGTTTTGATTATCTGAAAGTGTATACATTCAAAAATATGTTTAATTTTCTTTATTTAAAAATATCAAAAATATACAAGGATATTGTATGATCCTTGGAGCGTCGTAAAAAAATCTGCGTATACGGTACCGACTGGCGTTTCTTAAAAAATCATCTGAAAAAAAAACCAAAAAGATTGTTAAATTAGATACTATAATCTAGTACTTGTCATAGCCGATTTTGAAAATATCGATTTATGACAAAATGGCGGACGTTTGAACATAAATAGTGATTTTTCGGCCAAAAATTAGTCATTTTTTTGCCTCTAAAACAAAAACCAAGTAACGGAAAAAAAATGCTATGACAAGTACTAGATAATGGTATATAGAATAACCACAAAAAACCTCAAGGCAACCGATTCATTGGTCTTCGAGAAATTTTGGGTACCGATTTGAAAAACGTGGTTTTGAGAAAAACGCGTTTGAAAATTTGGGAATGAATAAATCATGAAATTTGGCAACTTACATGGAACCATCGATACCAGGCCCATAGTGTAGGATTCCTACGGTCGACGTTCATAGCTTCTAAATCCTAGGCTTCGACCATCTAGGTGTATATCTCCCCTTAAGATATCCACCTAAGGCCCTAAGGTATCCACCTTTTTTTCTATAATAAAGCTATAATGAAGCAATTCCCTAACACCTCGAGATATTTTCAGAATGCATCATTGTCTATATGTGACTTGATACATCAGATCGTATATACATCGTATGTATATACGAGAAACGACCCTGAAATGGTTTGAAACCCAACCAGAAAATAGTCCCACACAGCTCCTGTTCTTGAATCGAATTCGAGACTTAGCGGCCAAGAAACGCGCAACTACTATGCGACAGCTAAACATTGATCATTATTTCAAGCCGCAATTGTCGTTTAACTGCATAAGTAGTGGTGGTATAAAAATGGAAACTTTCTTCATTGTAAATTGCTATCAAATAAAGAATTTCGGGTCGTTGGATTAATAGAGATAATTTTTGATACTATTTTTATTATATCAGTTGATTTTCCGGGAAATCCGAGATATATTTTCGATTAACCCAATTTTTGATTATCGGAACGATGTCCGGTCCCGATTAGTTCGGATAACCGAGGTTCTACTGTACTACGTAACAGTTTGTGAGACACGAGTAGTTCTTAAAACTACTAAACCGTGGTTGCTCTAACTGCAAACTATTTACGTTTTAGCTATAAGTTAACATTACCATAATTTTTTTTTCATAAACTCTTCTGACAAATTATACTCGAAAAACGTTAATGTTAACCATGTGAATTGCACAAACATGAAAATAATAGAAGTTTGACTGAACAAAACTTAACGTACAGTATACATCATTAGTATTTGTGCGCCGATTTTGTGATAACACTGAATTAACCATATCTATATTGCCAAGCGTTTTACAATAGTTGATAATTATTTCGGGAATAATAGATTGTCAAACGCGCCACCCAAATCGCATGTTTAGATATACTTTTCGCTTATAGTTGTGTTAATCATGTTATGATTGCGCTGTCAATAAACTATAGCGAATTTTACTATCCCGCCTTTCACCATGGGCCTTTTTTGTAAATACCATGGACTTTTCTCTCAATGCATCGAACGTGAAGAACTCATGAATTATTATATTGCATATTATACACCGAGAGAAAAGTCCATGGCATTTACAACAAACGCCCATGGTGAAAGACGGGATAGTAAAATTCGTTATAGTTTATTGACACCGCAATCATAATATGGTTGACACGACTACCCATGTAGAGGTTGCCATGAGTTGCCCAATGTTACGATCAGGCCAATATCGGGACCATCGTATAAGCCAACAATAGAGAAATAATATTGGCCCATTACTGTTCCGCTCTAAACTGAAAACTGGCACAATATCGGTCCATCCCTAAAGCCTGTCCTGGCCCATCTTTAAAAACTAATAAACAGCCATGATAGTTAAACTAAATTTGCCAATTTAAAAACTGGGGGTACTAAAATACTGACGATTCCATTGGCCCAATAGTGTTCCGTTATAAATTGAAAACCGGCACAATATCGGCCCATAGTTTAAAACCAATAAATAGCCGTGATGGTTGAACTATATTTGCCAATTTAAAAACTGGTAATGCTAAAATACAAGCAATTACATTGGCCCATTATTGTCCCGTTATAAATTGAGAACCGGCACAATATCGGCCCATTACTAGAACCTATCCGGGCCCATCTGTTAAAACCAATAAACAGCCGTGATAGTTCATCGAAATTTGCCAGTTTTAAAACTGGCAATGCTAAAATACTGGAAATTACATTTAATTAATCTAAACCCTTTATTGGCTAAGTGGGTCAGACCATACCTGCTTTTATTTTATTGAAGCCTTGGGTTATTCATTATCTGTATATTGTGCCAGAATAGGCAAATAACTGGCACGTCATATATTAATCGTCTGTATTTTGTAGTTCAGTTTTTGTAATCAAGTCTTGGCCTATTATTGGCATTTGTAAATAACCAACATAAGTAAGTAAAATATGCCACTTTTGAAACCTGTCATATACGCAAATCACAATTTATTTCGAGGTTAATATATGAAATATGTATCCATAAGGACCAATCTCGGGCCAATCTTGGCCCGATATAGGTTGAATTTTTTGTCACGCACCCAAACAAACCCAAACAAACTCACGGCCCAATATTCTAGATAGACTAACTTCTAGATAGACCAACTGTGAAGGCCCATCATAGAGCCAGTGGTCAATTTCTACATAGGCCCTTTAAGAGGGTCGACATAGGGCCAAGTGCAATCACCAACATTGGCGCTACAATGAATTAAATCATTGGCCCAATAATTGTTGGCCCTGTTGGCCGATATCGGGCCGTTCTTATCATTTCTACAAAGGCACCTCATTGGTAAATACTCACGGCCCAATGTTCTAGAAAGGCTAACTGTGAAGGCCCGTCCCAGGCCCAACGGTCAATCTCTACATGGGTATAAGCGAAAAGTATACCTAGACAAGCGATGTGGGTGGCGTGTTTGACTATCTATTATCCCCGAAATGATTATTCACTATTGTAAAAGGCTTGACAATATAGATGTGGTTAATTCAGTGCTATAACAAAATCGGCGTTCAAATACTTATGTTGCATACTGTACGTTAAGGGAAGGTTCTGCCTTGTTGAGCAAAAAGATGTTCGATTTTTCACCAATTTTTATGCGAAAAGTATTAAATATAGAATGTTGTCATTTGGTATCTTGACTAAGCCGTCTTTATTGAACATCAAAGTATTTTTTAATGTTCGACAAAACATGGCGATGGGAGTGGGAGGAGCCACGTGTGGCGGTTCGCGGGCGATGACATTCCTCGCTTGCGGAAGTCCTAGCTCGCGGACAGGTGATCTGAAGCAAAAAAATCAAACATATTTTTACTTTGTACAATATTGTGTATAAGTTGAACTAGAATCAAGAAGAAAAATTAAAATAAAAAAAATAGTGAGCATAGAACTGCGAACATTTTTGGGAAAAGAAACAAACTTCCTTCCGATCGCTCACTATTTTTTTATTTTTCATTTTTTCTTCTTGATTCTAGGTCAACTTATACACAATAGCGTACAAAGTAAAAATATGTTTGATTTTTTTGCTACAGATCACCTGTCCATGACTTAGGACTTCCGCAAGCGAAGGATGTCATCGCCCGCGCACCGTATCTCGTCGTATCTTATAATAAGCACTATAAACATCGTCGCCAATCACAGGCAACATTTTTTATCAATGTATATATAATTCAATTCACTATTAGAATCTTGGGGAAGTAAATTGAACATGTATGCATAATTCATGCAACTGCTAAAATATCAATAAGCAGTACTATAATTTTGGCAGTAACTATGGCTGTAAAATATTATTGTCCCCTCAGGGAATAATAATAAAATATAGTCAAATAAAATATAGTATTTAATAAAATATAGTATTTAATAAAATATAGTTAAAATATGGTTGAAAACACCATACATTTCTCTCAGTGTACGTCGAGCTATTAGTACAGTCGTGCTGTCGCTGAAAAACCCCTTAATCGGAAAAAACTAGACCAGTTTTTTGACAGGTGACTGTAGGTGCCGCGGGTGCTGAATCCAAGTTTGCCTAAAAATTGGGGTGCAGGGTTTTTTTGGGGATAAAGGGGGATGGGTGTGGTTTGATGCCAAACTACTACCCCTACGAGGTCAGCGCCGTGACACAAAATGTTCAGAAAAATCCGGGCTTTGTTTTTGTCCACAGCGCCGAAGTCGTGGAAGTTCATTTCAGGGGTAAAAAAGTGTGGTGAAATTTTGAAAAATCACTTTTAATTCTATAACCCTTTAGGAAAAATTGGTACACTTTTTGTTCAAATGGGATCGTTGTAGTCCTTGAAAAGACGCGTCGATCGAGCATTTGTTCATCACTCTCCGATAATATCTACACCCCCAAAAAAATGGTTGAAGTACTAAAAAAAATTGTTTATGGAATAACTCAAAAACAATCGATTTTTCGGGTATATAGTTTAAATGTACGAAAAGAAGAGAATAATGTTCTCTATATTTTTGTTTCCTATGGACCACACTTGAATTTCGATTTTACAACCCCTTTCGGGGGTTGAACATTCAAAATGAAATTCTGGAAAAATTCCACCGCACGAATTCGCCGCCGTGGAAAAATTTGTAACTTAAACCCTCAAATACATTTTTCTCCACAGTGCCAAACTCGTATCTGTTTATTTTCGGTCAGAATTTCATTTTGAATTTTCAACCCGCGTGAGGGGTTGGAAAAAGCAACATTCACGGATGGACTATAGAAACGAAAATATAGAGAACATTATTCGCTACATTTTGTACATTCAAACAATCCCCGAAAAATCGATTGTTTTTGAGTTATTTAATAAACATTTTTTTTATACTTCAACAACTTTTTTGGAGATGAAGATATTATTGGAGAGGGATGATCAAATACTCGATCGACACGTATTTTCAAGGACTACAATGTTCCCACTTGGACAAAAATTTTGTCAATTTTTCCTAAAGAGTTATCGAATTAAAACTGATTTTTCAAAATTTCATCCCACTTTTTCAACTCCAAAATGAGCTTTTACGACTTCGGCGCTATGGACAAAAATAAAGCGCGGATTTTTCTGAACATTTTGTCTCCCGGCGCCGAACTCGTGGGGGTTGTAGTTTGGCATTAATCCACACCCATCCCCCTTCATCCCCTATACACCGATTGTTAAGCAAACTTGGATTTAGCATCCGTGGCACCTACAAAATCATCTGTCAAATAACTAGCCTTCTTCAAATTTTTTCCGATTCTAATATACAGCACGACTGTACTATATGACGTTGCCCGAATAATTTTGCTCCCGAATAGCCTAACCCGCACACCCACCACACTGTCAACTTTTATTTTCGAATACTACTCTATTGGCATGCGCATCAATCTTAGACATTGACATTCCACATTCACAGTCGAAATTGGATATTATTTGCCACGCTCGCTTTGCCCGAGAAATCGCGATGGTCCGGGAGAAGAGATCGCCCCGATAACATTAGTCAAAGTTCGGGTGGGTCCCGTATCCTCGTTGGCAAAGTGCACCAAGTATTTCGACTGGAAATTCCCTCGGAGAATTTACGTTACTGTGGGCCAAAGCTCCGATAATCGTAGAATCTCCTGCACACGCGACACTCAGGGCCTATTGTGCAATGAGAATTTGCTGCGTTGTTCCTACCGCCTTCAACGCACAATTGGCCGATGCAAATCGACCTTTCCGATTATTCGGGAACGCGGATATGCTGCCTACTCTAGGCCCGTTTGGAAACAATATCGAGACATTGCGGCATGCTTTCATGAAATAGTTTGGCACGTTGACGTGCTCGGATTTCTGATTTATACGGCGATATGCAACCACCTATTATGTATGTATATTAGAGTGGCACAAATTTGAGCTCTATTTTTTCCTTTTTCTCACCATTCAATTATCTTCTTTAAAGGGGAAAAAGAATTGTCGCGAAATCTGCGAGCGGTCAAAAAATATTTAGAGGTCAATTAAACCTCCCAAAATGCAAATCTTCATTTAAAAAATCGATTTTTATTTTCGATACCTTCTCACCTGTGAATTTTACGCTTTATCATTTTCAAATTAACCTTGCGATAGCTCCAGCCGGTCACTGAATATTTAGTGGTCGCTCAAGAGCTTCGAAATTTCCGATTCTCCCCAATTTTTTTTATTCATCTCAATCATAAATTTGGTTAGTTTTAGTAAAATTAGTAAAACAATTAAAATTAGTAAAATTTAGTAAAATTTTCAAAACAATTAATCGTTTTTCTTTAGAAACAGATTTTATCAAAGTTACCTCACACTACTAACCCAAGAATTATAATGTTTGTTCTCATAAAATAATTCTTTAAAGCTCTTGTCCGTACACAAAATTATGGGTCCCCCGTTTTATCGGGTTAGATGCGTGAGATAAATTTAAAAAATCCGTTTTTAAAGAAAAAGGGATTAATCGTTTTGGAAATTTTACAAAGTTTGGAAATTTTACAAAGGAAATTTTACTATTTATGAGTGAGAATCGAAAAAAAGATCACAACAATTGGAAATTTCGAAGCTCTTGAGCGACCACTAAATATTCATTGGCCGGCTAGAGCTTTCGCGAGCTTAATTTTAAAATTATAAAGCGTGAAATTCACAGGTGAGAAGTGAACGAAAAAAAAAATCGTTTTATTTATGAAAACTTACATTTTTGGGAGGCGACCTCTAAATATTTTTCGACCGCTCGCAGATTTCGCGACAATTTTTTTTCTTCAAAGCAGATAGTTGGATGGCGAGAAAAAGGAAAAAAAATAGAGCTCAAATTTGGGCCACCCTAATGCATATGCAGGGTAGCCCGAAAAATGACATCCAAAAGGAAAATCTGGTTTCTTCGTGTCAATATCGATCCGAATCACCCTCGTGTTTTTTTTAGTTTTCGAGAAAAAGCACTTTTTCCTTTATTTATTTTGTGTATGTACTTTCCTCGCGTTTTTGTATTGGTGTTATCGTTTCAAAGTGCACAGTTAAGCAATAAACGAATGACCAACTGAACAGTAAAATGAAAGACTCACAAGGAAAGGTCGCGAGGTCGATCTCTCCGATTTCGATTGAATTTGGCATGCTTGTAGAATGGGCAAGAATAGGCGACACGTATTTTTTTATGTCTGCAGAACCCGATTTTGAATGGGTAAAACGCACCTTCAAAAATAGGGGTGTTTTTCGTTTTTCGTCGATAACATTGTAATGGTACAAGATATGAAAAAATTTCAAATTGCAACAATGGTTATTTTTCCGTATACTATACATTGGAGATGAGAACGATAACGTTATCGACGAAAAATGAAAAACACCCTTATTTTCGAAGGTGCGTTTCACCCCTTCAAAATCGGGTTCCGCAGACATAAAAAAATACGTGTCGCCAATTTTTGCCTATTCTACAAGCATTCCAAAATTCATCGAAATCGGAGAGATCAACCTCGCAACCTTTCCTTGTTAGTTAGTTAGTCAGTCTCAAAAGAAGTCACTAAATTTCGGATGACAAAAAAAAATACGTATACTTGTCAAGGTGACTTCTAATGGCTTTTAAAAACTTTTAAGAGGAAAGTACGTGTATAAACGAGAAAAAAGGTCAAAACCCATGCTACAGGAAAACGCGAAAAAAAATTCTTTTTCGAAAACTAAAAAAGGTCGTAGAACATACATAAGGATGCTGCGGATAGGTAGGTATTGATACGAGGCATCTAGATTTCCCTTTTAGACATCGTTTTCCGGACCACCCTGTATATATACAGGGCTACTGGTTATTAGTCACCTGAAAGGATCGGCGGACCTGTTTTCCGCTATCAAATAATATAGCAATCCTTAATGCAAAAGATATCCATTTTCGAGATATTATCATTTTTATTATTTTTTTCTCAAGTAAAGGGTAGGGAAATTTAAAAATAAATTTAAAAGAAACTGTTGTGTCGAATCAAACACTTTTTGAATTATTCATAGTTTAAGGACACAGTAACAAATAATTATGAACAATAAAAGACGAATAATTATAAGACTTATAGAGTTTGGACCCCTAATTCAAAAATGTTTGCAGAGTATTCTTATTTTATTGTTGATAATCCTTTGTTAATGTGTCCTCAAACTACAAATAATAAAAACGTTCACTTCTGTACGACAGTTTTTTCAAATTTATTTTTACAGTTGCCTACACCGGACTAAACAAATAATCAAAATAATATCTCGAAAATGGTTCACTTTTGCATGAAGCATTACTGTGTTATTTGATCACGGAAAACATTTCATACAACCCTTTTACGGGATCGTGACCAATAACACGTAGTCCTGTATATATAATATAGACGCCGTTTCAAGTTTGGAATTAAATTGAACTGGGGAAATCGTAAAAGCCCTTAATTGAAAATAAAGTTAAACAACATTATTGAAAAATTATTTAAATTAAAAAGTATCAAACCACGTTTTTCAAACGGACTAAAAAGTATAAACTTATTTCTCCTAGCCCCATACAGATTAATAACCCAATACAGATTCCTAACCGTATACAGATTATCCTGAAAATTTGTGATTATGAATGTTTAATAGCTATGAAAATAGTTATAAAATTTGAAACGGAAAACGTGGGGCGAATGTAATAGATAATTGATGCATGAATATTTCACCTAAGTCACTAACAATTTTATTACACTTCAAATAATATGAACTGTAATGCAACTTTTCTCAACGACAGCTACTCCCTACACTCCTTACTATTATCTATGCATGCGCCCCACGTTTTTCGTTTTAAATCTTACAAGTATTTTCACAGCTATTAAAAATTCACAATCACAAATTTCCAGGACTATCTGTATACGGTTAGGAATCTGTATTGGGTTATAAACCTGCATGGGGATAGCAGAAATTATTTTATACTTTTTAGTTCGTTTTAAAAACGTGGTTGAATGTTTTATTTTTGTTTAAATATTTTTATGTTCCGCTTATTGGTCCTGTGTGTGTGAAATTTTCATTCACTATTAATATTACTAATATTATTTTTTTTTCTCTTCCACTAAACTATATCCTTTATTTCTCGATGTATTTTTTCACAATTAAAAAAATCGCTTTCAGTGACAGACTTACTTGTCTGTTTATTTGTATGCCATCCAGATCCGAGCTATGTTCAGAGTTTCAAGTCTCTAGCTCGTCCGGAAGTTAGTTTTAAATCGATTGCAAAATTTGTACCGAATAGACAAACAGACAACAAGCAAAGTGAGTTAATAAAAATGTGATAAAAAGTGAAAAATTCAACGCAGTCAATGAGAGAGCGTAAAAAATGGCATTAGAAGTCCCCAGGCTTTGTAGAGCTCTCAGTTGAATAGAGGAAAATGTGTCTGCGTCAGAAACGGCCAGAAATGTTGTCTTCGTTCTCAGTGTTCCCAGAGGTGCGAGATTTTGGTAATGAAATGCACTCTAGGATAAATAATATTGTTTCAATTACGGTGGATGCACGCACAGCTGGAGAGAGTGCGAGAGAGGGGGTAGGAGAGAGGGTTAGAGAGAGAGAGAGAGAGAGAGAGAGAGAGAGAGAGAGAGAGAGAGAGAGAGAGAGAGAGAGAGAGAGAGAGAGAGAGAGAGAGAGAGAGAGAGAGAGAGAGAGAGAGAGAGAGAGAGACAGACAGACAGACAGACAGACAGACAGACAGACAGATAGACAGACAGACAGACAGATAGAGAGAGAGAGAGAGAGAGAGAGAGAGAGAGAGAGAGAGAGAGAGAAGGAAACCTAATTGAAGTAAGCGACTGGAGACGTCTCCTGAACAAGCTTTTGAGAGGCGCGAGATTAAATTCAAACCGGAAACACACACGCACTCACACGAGAGTGTATTTCGCGCTCGAGATTGCGCAGTAAAGAGTATGCCAACTGTGTCATTTTATTCGATTACGTTGGGAATTTCGCGCTTTCTCGAGGAAAGCGTGGATGCAGGAGACTTTTGCCGAGGATGGGGCAAAGGGCGAATATGGCTTTGAAGCACACGGGACCGCAAAGGTCCATTCGTCACTTTGAGGTAACACCGGTGTATCGAAAGAATATTAATCCGAGGATGCGGAAACTTTGAGGTTAGATATCGTTTGAACTTTGTCGCCAACCACTCGTTCGATCTTTCTACAGTCAAGGACCATAAGGTGGTTCGGAAGAAACAATTCAAAAATCGACTAACGTTTAACCTGCTATTGTTTTGTGAGAAAGAGATAGTATGTCATTAACCACGTTGAAATAAAAAATTTTGAGCCACTCCACCGTACCATTTCCGAGATATGAACGTTGAAAGTTGGCCTAAAATACACGCACTCAAACGTAATCTCCGAAAAATTTACCGGAAATGATAACTTTACGTAAAATTTAGTCGTTTGACCTGACAAACAAAACTTCTTATTCGAATCATCGATTAATACGGAATTCACCAACAAAAATTGTAGCTGATCCACCGTGTAATTTTTTCACAATAATTTATTAAATTTATAGCAAGTTGTCCGTCACACACATTACAAAACATTTGCTCTGCTAAGTATTGAACATCTATAATCCGGGATCCTTCGACAAAACACTTCTGTTTAAGTTCCTCGCACTCACTTTTTCATTTTCTGCTCGTTTTACTCGGTCGTTTTGTTTTTTCAATACAGATGTAGTCTTATTTTTTTTCTCAATGCGAGATTTTATCGCGAAACGACCATTTACACGTAATTGTGCCATGTTTCGACATTTGTCGAGTCGTTGAGAGGTGATGTTTGAATTCTTCTAAAGTGAGGTGATGTAGCGTTGCCAACTTCTTAAAAGATGAACTCACTAGTAAAGTCGATAATGATCAACCGAGTGCTCAATAACCAATGTCGATTGTAAGTATTTATGAAAATGATCTTAAATTTTCATTCGAATGGGTACCAAAATAAAAATAATTTTTATGAGATTAAATTCTATGTATTTAAAACATTACAAAGAAAAAAAAATAAAAATCTTTAAAATTGTCACATTTACTTCCGGTTTTTCTTCCGAACTACTATAAAGGAAGTTAAAGAATCACTATTTTTTGCAAGGTGATGCGTTCTGTAAACGTTCAAATTCGAAAATTAGCTGAAGTTTTATTTTCGGTGAGAATTCGTCCTATTTTGCGTAGATTTTAATATTTTAATTGAGGTTCATTTGGGTTTGTTTGAGTTGAATTAAATATTTTTTTGTCAAAAACGATATGGGGCGTGTTGAAATATGACGATGTAGAGGTGTGCATCGTTGGAATGCAACGAAATTTTTTTCATCATTCTTCACTCGCATCTTCCATTTTTTTGCATTTTTAGGATACGAGAATGACTAAAAGATTATAGAGGATTTTTATTTTATTTTTGCAAACCAAATTTTCAAGACAATATCTTGGGTGATAAGAAAAATATAGAGAAAAAAAGAATTTTCGTTGGGTTACAACGATGCAATCTTCAAGATCATGAAATTTCCAATTGTTTGCATCGTTGGAATGCGCCGAAATTTTTTACTTTTTATTCTTGAGGTGTTATCGTCCAATGTTTTTAGCAGTTTCAGGCTACGAAAATGACTAAAACATTTTAGAGGATTTTTTTAAAATTTCTTTGCAATCCAAATTTACCACAAAATATATTGGGTGATAAGAAAAACATAGAAAAAAAATTGTTCGTTAGGTCACAACGATGCAAACTTCAAGACCATGAAATTTTCAATTGTATTTTTATTGTATTGACATCTAAATCCAAAAAGTCAGGATCCGCAGACATTTTTCAGTAAGACACTCGAGTTATCTCAACGATACCGATTTTTTAAATCAGCGTTGAAATGTGCATTTTCACTATACCATTTTCAGCAAAAAAAAACGGCGATCCATAAGTCATTGACGCGTAAATGCTAAATGTTAATCGGCTCTGAGGCGAATTTGTATCTTCGTACACTGAGAAAACAGTTTATTCATAGTAAGGAAGTCAGGAAATATATCGAGGATTCCAATATCGCTGTCATTTATATTGCTATAAATATTCTTAGAGCTGATACGCTTCAACGTACAAGCTGTACGTTGAAGCGTACGTAGCTTAAAGTCACAGCAATCAACGCTGAGGATGAGTCGAACGTGCATTATAGCCTCGACCATTGCGACCGACGTTTTGTTTCGCAGCTTGTATCGGTTGGGTTTAAATGATTGTTTTCGTTTGTTTAGGCTTACTTGTTTGTTTTCGTTCACTCGGAATTGATGCACTTGTGGTTGGTTTTTTTTACTTGTTTTGAGAAAAAAACCTCAGAAATGTATAATCCCCTAAAAATACCCTCACGCTTCAGAGTACTCCTAAAAAATCTCCTACAAATATTTTCCCCCTATTTCTCTCCTAGGGTAAAATAAGTTCTCTCCCAGGTGAAATACTCCTAAATCTAGGAGGAAATCTCCTAACCTGGCAACACTGGTGTGTGACTGCGAAAACGTAAATTTATTCTCTGCGCCGATGGGATCAATTAACGATTGGCTTGTTTTGTGGGACCTGTCAAATCTTTGGGAAATTTTCGAAAATATATACAGGGAATATTAAATTATACATTAGAGGAGGGGTGGCCAAGATGTCGACCGCGAGTCCGGTCGACCGCCTACCCGTGTGGAAATATTTTCCGGGATGTCTAAAGGACCCAACTAATTGTCCCCAATTTTATCCAGGGCCTGGTTTGGATTCCGACTGGTACCTTTATAGGATTGCCCCGCTTTTGAAATCGGGCCCTTTAGTGGACATCTATTCGGGGCCATACTAGATTCCCTGATTGCGCCTGAATTATCCAATTTCGTCCCTACTATACCCCTGCAATTAGCCCGGTTAAGTCCCCACGTTCACCCCGTCAGATCCCTATGATTCCCCTGTATTTCCCTGTAATAAAGAAGATGCATATTTTCCGAGAAGATTTATAAATATATATTTATTTATTTATTTATTTATATATATGCCAGCAAGTTTACAAACATTCTTATAATAGAAAACACTATGCTGACATTTTAAGGATAATGTGAACAATATAAAACGTTATATGTTATTCATGTAGATAACGACTCAGAATACTTCAATGGCTAAAAATACTTTTTAAGACCAATCTTTGGGGAGGATGAAAAATGCAATAAGAACACTCAATCATCCATTAGAGCAATATTGTCGCCAACAGCATGAAAGAAATCTCATTCCATCTAATCCAACAGAGATCCCCATTCAATTTAAAATCATTAGCCGTACTCTCAAAGACGGGACAATATTTGTAAAATCAATGATATTTAATTCCTCTTTTTTCATCACAATATGTACGCCGAACAATGTTGTACTTTTGAGCGATGGTTGTATAATGGAGATAAAAAAAATTTATGGCGAAAATGAATCCCAAGAATCTCTCTACATCGAGGGGAAAATTTCGAAAAAAAAAGTTGACATGTACAATTATCCACGTAAATCATCCAGTATTGGAGCATGGAGAATCCCAGAACAAACTTTAAACGATGCAGTTTACTCATTGGCCAGCATCAAGAGAAAATTGGTAACATTGCGATTGTCCCTAGAACCAAACGGAAAACTCAATACTTATGCCCTGACATTGCTTCATGTATAAGTGATTACTTAAATAAAAATGTATATATTTTTAAGTTGTAACGTTTTCTTCTTTTCTTTCAAATTCATTGAAAATGATAAGCGAATTGTTAAATGAGTGAGATATTTGCATGAGGCAGTTATAAAACACTGATAAATTACTATTAATTTTTGTCGCTTATTAATATTATAACTTTAATTGATCTTTGTGATGATCCCTGACTATATCTGACCAGGCTTTTTACTGGTGAACCAAATGAAACC
The DNA here is from genome assembly GCA_963210295.1 of Ophion ellenae. Taxonomy (NCBI): domain Eukaryota; kingdom Metazoa; phylum Arthropoda; class Insecta; order Hymenoptera; family Ichneumonidae; genus Ophion; species Ophion ellenae. The sequence goes on along the minus strand of OY723388.1, from coordinate 48,028,663 downwards.
GTAATTTATTTTATGATGGAAATTGTGACTGAACCACACTGGGCCCACATTAGTCTGCCTGGTCAAGACCCGATTAAACTCATTGTAAAAATTAGCCAGTGCCCTGACAGCACCTGGTCGGGGCCTTCATTGGTGCATCCATCGTACCCCTGTTATTTTGTATCATGGAAACTAATGAGTACCTTTCTAGGACCGTTTGTGGCAGTATTCTGGAAATCCCTGTCAGGGATTCCACTTCGAAGCCGTAACGGGACCTGTATATTCTTCGGGTTTCCCGGACTATTTTCCACACGGGTATTTTCTATGAGAGTCGTTCCTTGCTCTACGACGTATTGATGCTACCGTCTTTGTTGTCCTCGATCAACGGACTTGCTACTTGTAGAGGACAAGTCGTTGTCCCACGATTTGTCCTCTACAAGTAGCATGGAACAACTCTTATTTTCCATGAGAGTTGTCCCTTGTACACTTGCCTACTAGCACTATAGTACTACATTGATTCAACTGCACATTCATCTGCCGACAATCAGTGAATGACTTTGTCCAATCATTCTTTTGGTAACTATACACGAATCTTGATTTGTGCGAATATAAAACATCGTTCACTCAACTGTCCTTTACATCTGGGACAACTTTCCCACTGATCTCATTGAATAAACGCCTCAGTTATAGAAAACAAGTATTTATAGTATATTAATACGAAGCATAGGGTTAAGCCAACTGTGTATCTATTGGCCGTTAGGAACGGGTATTGTTTGTGACAATTCAGAGGCTTAAATGGATGACTCATTAGCCGTAAGAAAATATTTATTCCGCCATATCCAACTTTACCATTTGTAAATAGTTAACAAATCCTGGTACATAGAAATATATTCTCTTCTGAGTGTAGTCGCGATTCGGAAGCTGCGCTTCCTCGCTCCTCGGAACGCACATTTTGAACTTCCTCCAGTGCGTAAATACTATTAAATTCCACACATTATTTTGACTAGGGAGCCTCGCGGATGCTCGGGTACTTGGAAGTTGGGCTTGCATTAATACGCGTGTATCGTGAACATACAGCGTACTTCGCCAGGGAAGTTTGCGACTCGCGAAGCCGTACACAATACCTTTCAATCCGTATTATTAATTATGAACGCCTTACGGGATTCGTCTGATTCGGGCAACTTCGAAATTATAGTTGAACGTTGCTTTTGGCGGTACAACATGTTAAGAGGGAGTTTGGCGCTCACACGCCCCCCCCCCCCTCCCTCTGTACGGAGTAGGTCAATTAAATTCTTGCAGAAGCGGAAAGGAGAGTAGTAGCAACAACAAAACGTAAAAATGAACAAAATAAATTTAAGAAGTGAACACTTAATTGGTGGGTTCGCGCTGCTGTGGAGTCTCGAGCTGGACCGATACTTGGATGGGTGACCGTTTTAGGGCACCCAACCGACTATTGTCCGCAAAACAAAACTTATTCTCGGAAACTCTTTCAACACATTCTCATTAATTATTTTTATAATCTTGATTACGAGGTTTTTTCATTTTCGAAAAAATATCGCAGCCGAAAAAAGTGTTCTTTGAATTTTTGCGGGACATTGTTATTTAAGTAGCGTAACGAGTAGGTGAATTTACCTACAAGGCGAAATAAGAGGTTCCTTGGAATTGTTGGTGTGACAGATTCGACACACGCACGATCCGGAAGTCGCCAATGGCAGACACTGCGATAAGCGATTCGCCGCTGATTGTTCGATCGTAGTATCGTTGGAAGAACCTTCGTTCTTCTCCGAGCCCACTGATGAAACAGCCACGTCCTCGAGGGATATCGGCCCTCCTTGGAAACAAAATTAATCACGACCTACCGATCAATTTCCTCCGCAACAATTTTCGGCTGATTTTTAAACGGTACCAAAGTGCAAAAATGATGTTTTTATTTGAACGAAAAATGGCGTACGGTACTTCTCTAGGACATTGCCATTGATCAATGTAGCGGGAAGTGAAGAAATATTATTGATAATATACTTCCATCAATTTCGAACATGTTCGACATTATCGGCGAGCGTTTCAAAATAAACACGATTTAAGGAAGTATCGTTTTTCAGAAATTTGAAAAAATCTTGTGTTGTTATTTCTTTTTTTCCTATTCTACAGACCTTTTCGAATAAACTTATAAAAATTGTTTAAGGCCTTAGGCCACTTTAAAGGCCGAAAAAATAGGCGTTTTGGGGATTCGTTATTAACAATTATCTGACGATTTTATAGGCAAATTTTTGGAAAGTGAAAAATTTGCGCAAAAGATCGTCAAATAATTGTTAATAACGAATGAACTATGCAATATGAAAAAAAATCCTACGTACTTCCATAAGCAATGTATTTTTCAAGATATATTCAACATTTCAAATGAATCATTTGAAAATTGTCTGAGTTATGTTTCCGGCAACTTTAAAAAATGCAGTTTTGAGATAAACGCTGCACGGCCGCCATTTTGAAATTAATCGCTTCAAAAAAATTATAGTATACAGTCACTGATATGTATGATAAACACCCTTTTTTGTAATCTCGATTTATTTTGTCGTTTTTCTGAAAAAAAATCCCCAAAAAGCCTATTTTTTCGGCCTCAAGAGTGGCCTAACCCCTTAATGGTACTCATAAACTTAGCGGAGTTATAGAAATGATGAGGAGTATGCTTATACGGGAAGCCCGGTGGAGCACAGCAAACTCCAAGGGAGGACACCACGGTGACAGGCCGAAAGAAAGACGTTTTTTCCGAATTTTTTTGCCCTCTTGATTATTTATTTTAAAATCGAAAACAAGGTTTGTTATTAAGCATACATCAAACTTGTTTAGTATACATTTTTATTTGGAAAAATTAAAAAAGAACAACCTTATTGAAGTTTAATAAAGCCTCTGTATAAAAAATGTGGTCCAACGGCCGGATCGATAACGTGACAATGGTTGGTCTGGAAAACAAAAATGTTTTATAATCTTTATAAATGTAGTTCTCGTTGCACGTAGCCGATTTTGGAAGAGAAAAAAGTCCACACAATGGCAGGTATTCAAAAAAGTGTTATTTCGGCGCAATTTTGACTTGTATTCGGGGATTTAAAAAATACTATAAAAAAAAACTTCTACGTACAACAGTAGCTACTTCGATTATGGAAATTTCGATTTTTCTTATTTGAAAATCGGACAATGATAGCTAGAATTATGATTCCGGCCAGGTAAAAAAAATCATTTCGAGAAAAAACACGATAGAAAGTTTTAGTATGCGTAAATTGTTGCGCTACCTGCTCTCCCTAATTCGTTTGTAGCTTGGTCAATTTTCAATATTTCAACTTGAAAACTTTTTCACATATTCTTGAATATGTATACTTTGAGACAACGCAAAAAAAAAGTTCTTCTTATCGGCCACAGTGGTGTCCCGCCTTAAATGATTTTGTTCTCAAAACCATGTTTTTTTAAATCGGCAACCACGATATCTGAATAACCAAATGAGCCATTGACCACAGATTTGGAATACACCTGCAGTGGTATGTTTTTTGACGTTGGTAGCAGAATTAAGTTGAAATTTTTATTTATTTATATAACTCGTAAAATGGTCAGAAAAATAAGAAAAAAATATATTCTAAGTGCAGTATGACGCGATTTTGTAAAACTTATTTTTTTTTGCTAAATGTGATACCAAACATCACAACAATTATACAAATTAAGAATATGTTTGGTTTTTTTCACATTCATACATCGTTCACAACAATATAGACACTAATTGGGGGCGTTTTTCGCGCAGGGTTGTAAACAAACGTACACAAGTGCATGATAATAATTTTTTTATTTGTACCGATTGATGAACAATCAATAAATATGTGGAAAAAATCCGAAAAAAAACTAGAACAGTTTAACTATTATTCCATTTTAAACAACCACCTGCAAAACCGCGCCCTAGGCAACAAAACTGGCTTGAAAGGCCTCGTAACTTGAACCCCGGAGTTGCTAAAAGCGATTAAATATTTTCCGGCGATACGTATGAGGGTGAATTTCACCGATCATGATACGCACGGTGGATGATTGCTTTCAAGTTAAAAATAAAAATAATCCAGTACCCCTGTAGTTAATTGGAAAATTGATGAATAAAAAAGCATATCAGCATTTTTTTAAACTTCAGCGGAGAAAAAGAAAAAACGAGCCCAATGATTTCTCAAATAATTGACATTCATCGTGTTTATAATAAACACGGAATTATCAAATACGAGGCTAATTTGTTATGCTTGTATATCGAAAAATGCCGGGTAAATGGGAAGAACTGTATTGCTCACTATTGGAGCATGACCTCAAATAGAGCCCTCGGCGTCAAATAATTGAAAATTGCACGAACTTTGAATTGCGTACCGTATCCACTTGATTGGAGACGTCAACGTCGTGAAAAATTGACACGTGGGCCAAAATGTTTTCGCGATATTCGGAAAAATCAAATTTCACGCGTGCTATGGAAATCCAATTATCGCGTGTAACATATTCATTTCTCGTTCGCCTTTTCTGAAGGACGTGTCGCTTGATGGTACGATATTGAAAAAAAAAACACGTTTTTACACCTTTTCCCTGAACCGTGAAAATAAAAAATGAATCTTTCACGAACAGCTATTACAAAAAAATTATCACTAAAATTCTCCGCTTTCGAGTACTGTATTTCCATTTTCCAAACGAAAGCCATTTTTTTCCCAGTAGAGAGCTAAACTATTTGACTTCTACTGACCTGTCATCGCGCCCGACGTGTCACGAGTCAACTTGAGCGGCAACCCATTGGGAAAAATTGTTCACTTTACGTGTATGGGGGGAAAAAAGAACTAAAAATTCGTATGTTATCTGTCACACAAGAACGCCAGGGGACATATCTTCGTCGTCACCAAGGAGAAATAAAATACACAATGCTGCGTGAAATTTCCCGCGCCTTCCGCTCACTCTCTCTCAATCTATCGATCTATCGATCCATCTATCTATCTATATATCTCACGTTATCACAACGAACTAACAAAAACCGATGAAATTGACAGCTTTCTCATCACAGGCGTGATTTTTTTCTTTTGTTATCAATGCATATGTGGATCGTTGTCAAAAAAAATACGGTTTTTTTCCTGTGATACGGAAACGAGATTGAGAGATTTATTTGACGAGATTGATATAAACATATACAGGGTGTCCTGTTATGAATGCATAACTCTGCAACTGTCGATAGGTCAGATCGTGTCCTACTTTATGCTGGAATTTCAGTTTAGTAAAAGTCCCACGCTTTTCGAGATAAAAATCATCTGCTTTTGGTTTTTCGCATGCCATTTTTACAAATGATAACTTTTTTTACCCGACGTTCGAAAAAATACTATTGGTTGTTTGTTTTATCTAGACAAGCATTCTTTTTAACCTTAAATGTTAAGGACACTTTATGAAAAAAGATCTTATGCAGAATTTTCATACAAACCAATTCGAACATCTGACTGATAGCCTGCGGCGTAAAAGAAACGTACTACTCATACCGTGCCAATTACTTTGAAAAGTTGCTTAAGGGGAGGGTAGGGGTTTCAGCGTCAAAAAAAATATTTTTTTGCGATTTTTTTTCATTTATGTGGGTAGGGTAAATTTATTGAAACCTTTTATACATCGTTACGTGTAATTTCAAGAAAATTCCGTGAAATTTGTACGCGAATTGTCGAAACCACTTTTTCAAAGTCCGTGTTCACTGCCAAAACTACATGACCGATTTATTTCAAACTTGGTACACACTTTCTACATATAAAATACCTCCCCCCAACGGTTAGTTTGACATTTTTTTTACATCGAGGGAGTTTTCCACTTTCAAAATGGCGGAATTTTTCGTGGAAAATAGCACTTTTCACTTTACATGACTACCAAAAATTTAGAAATGAAAAAAAAAATTATCAACGACCGTTGGGGGGAGGATTTGATGATACTTTGAATAAATTTTAATGGTACTTGATTTCAGGTAATTTCTAGCTGAGATACAGTGAACACCGCAAATCGTGTTTTTCCAAAAGCGTTCTTGGAAAAGCCGTGTCACCGGCTTGTTTGTGGATATTTTCGCGTACAAATTTCACGGAATGTTCTTGAAATGACACTTAACAATGTACAAAAGGTTTCAATAAAATTACTCTATCCATATAGGTGAAAAAATTCGCAAAACAGTGTTTTTTCCACGCTGAAACCCCTACCAGCCCCTTGAGGGGTTAGGCCACTCTAGAGGCCGAAAAAATAGGCTTTTTAGGGATTTTTTTCAGAAAAACTACAAAATAAATCGAGATCACAAAAAGGGTGTTAACCATACATATCAGTGACTGTAGGGGAGACCGAGGAGAGTTGTGACAGGGAGTATTTCTCGGAACCTATGGCCGTTAGCGAGCTGGCAACAGCGCATGATACTTTCTTTAGAAGCGCACTACTTCACGCAGTAGGCGCCAGAGACGCACGGCAAGCGGTTGCGTCAGTACGACGTCTGCATGAAAAAAAAACCGAAAAGTTAATTTTTTACCAAAATTTTGATTGTATTTATATTGTAATATATTACAGTCATGCGAATTTGCTATTTTTTCTTTTATTGTGTGGTTTTTGAAGTTTCAAAGCGTAAAATTGTCTTGCTGTGTTTGCATCTTGTTTCGAGATTACGAATTATTATTCTGACCAGGTCGCGATTTTTGGCACCAAGGAGAGTTGTGACACGCTGTCACAACTCTCCTATTTAAGTTTATTTTCTGGTTAGCTTATTTTACATGCTTTTTACAATGTTTTTTTGCGTTTATATGTAATGTTCGTTTATTTTAGTCAATTCTCATAACCTACGTTTGACATAAAAAGTATTCGGCAATTGAAGTCTGCATTCAAAATGACATTTCTGCCAGGAACCTATTTATGCATGTGCTTTGGTGTTGTATGCTGAATTGCTATTGTTTTGTTTCAGAATGCCTAATAATTATACACGAAAGTCTGTCATAACTGTTTATCAGATTAAATTAAGATTTTTGACTGATTTTAAAACGACTGATCTCGTACTGATGACTTAATTACTTATAAAAGATTTAATCATTGTTGTGTTAATGTTCCATATTATTGTAGTTGCTACAATTATTAAGATTTTTAACTGATGTTAAAACGACTGGTCTCGTTATTATGCCATAATTACTTATTAATACTCGTTATGTTAATAATTCGTGTTATTGTAGCACAATTCTGTCTGATGATAATTAAAGTACTTTTATGCAAAAATAAAAGTGAGTTTTGCTTGTAATTCAGACAAAAGTATTTTTATCTATCAAATATAGTCTAGATACACAGCTGTCACAACTTACCTCGGTACCTGTCACAACTTACCTCGGCGATAGGAGAGTTGTGACAAAGGGAATAGTTTCAGTTTTCGTGGATTTTCTGAGAAACCTTATAACTTTAATTAACTTTGATGGCTGTTTTTAAAAGAGAAAGGACTGAGATATATTGAGGCATAGAGTTCATAATCGTGGTATGTTTCGTTATTGAGATGTGTTCTTTTAAGTAAAAATTGTCACAACCCTCCTCGGTCTCCCCTATACAATAATTTTTTTGAAGCGATTCATTTCAAAATGGCGACTGTGCAGCGTTTATCTCAAAACTGCATTGTTCAAGTGGGCCGGAAAGATAACTCAGACAATTTTCAACCGATTCACTTGAAATGTTGAATATATCTTGAAAAATACATTGTCTATGGAAGTACGTAGGTTTTTTTTTTTATATTGCATAGTTCATTTGTTATTAACAATTATCTGACGATTTTTTAGGCAAATTTTTCATTTTCCAAGAATGGGCCTAAAAAATCGTCAGATAATTGTTAATAACAGATTAACTATGCAATATAACAAAAAATCCTACGTACTTCTATAGACAATGTATTTTTCAATATATATTCAACATTTCAAGTGAATCGGTTTAAAATGGTCTGAGTTATGTTTCCGGCCAACTTAAAAAATGCAGTTTTGAGATAAACGCTGCACAGCCGCCATTTTGAAATTAATTGTTTCAACAAAATTATTGTATACAGTCACTGATATGGATGATAAACACCCTTTTTGTAATCCCGATTTATTTTGTAGTTTTTCTGAAGAAAAAAATCCCCAAAAAACCTATTTTTCGGCCTCTAGAGTGGCCTAAGGCCTTACTTAATGTCGATTCACATCATTTGTAGAAATGGAATGCGAAAAATTAAAAGCAGATGATTTTTTTTTTTTAATAACATAAAGCCTAAAATCTCGAAAACTTAAAAGCCTCGAAAGCCTAAAACTCGACTTTTACTAAACTGTAATGCCAGCATATAGTAGGACATGATCTGACCTATTGACAGTTGCAGAATTATCCATTCATAACAGGACACCCTGCATATATACACGTGCATAAAAAAGGATGAAAACGAATTATATAATAATTTCCAGCTTATGTATAGAAGTTCTGTTGACATCTTTAGATTTTCTATAGTACGCATTTGGTTCATTTGGGGTTGTTTGGATAATTTTTTCAATTTGTATTATTTCGGCACTTATTCATAATTTATTTTAGAAAGTATTTGAGTTTAATCCCTACTACCATATACAGAGTATTTAGCGCATGGACTGACACATTTGTGGGGGGATTGGGGGCGGGGGAGGGGGGGTCATTAGCGAACTTTTTCGCCCTAGACCCTAGGTACTAAGGTAATTGAGATATGATTTTTCTTTGTTTTTTTTTTATTGCCAGTAATTTCGCCTTTAAATCGTTATAACCTTTTGATTTGTGGTTGTAATAGTACGAAATAGCTTTTGTTGCATTCTGTAATGTATGTTTATTATAAATAAAGCATTATTTGATACAATTGGTTTCAAGAAAATTACTCTTGGGCTTCCAGTCTTAAAAAGGAGTAAATGTATGAAAAATTTCAACTCCTAAATGCATCATAAAAAAAAACGTATTCTCTTGATTTTGACCTCACAGCGAACGATTTCTACCACATGTAGCATACCGTTGGAAACTAGAGAAATTTTCAAAACAAAGCTCAGTTCAAAATAGCTTTTAGTTTTTTTTTAAATGAATTTAGCAGTTGACATTTTCATACGTTTACGCATTTATGAGACTTTGGAAGCTCATGAGCCATTTTCTTGAAACCGATTATATCAAATGGTGATTTATTTATAATAAACATACATTGCAGAATACAAAAAAAAGTTACTTCGTGCTATTACAACCACAAATAAAAAGCTATGACGAGTTACAGGCGAAATGTTGGGTAAGCAAAAAACGTATGAAATGACCCTCCCACACCCCCAAAAAATGGTGGCGGTCCATGCGCCCGGCATATACACTAGACGCAAAAATTAAAGAATACGAAGAAATCTCTAAATTTCTAGGTGACTTTCAGAAGGCTATAACTTAGCGAAAAATGGTCGTAGAGCAATAAGAAAAAAAGCAAATTCAAGTTTGAAGTCTCTAGTTTTGAGATCCGGAGATCAAATATTTTTATCATTGACCGTTTCTGCACAAGCGTAAAGAGATTGACGGAATTTTCTTTTTTCCTGTCTTTCAAGAGGTTCACGGGCTCGAATATATTTTTTTCAGCAATGTCACCTTCAACCTCGTTTAGCTTAATTCTTCTCCTTTAATTCGAGTGGTTCATGAGCTTTGTATGATGATGTTTCGATGAGTTATCGTCGTGCAAAGCAAAGAAGACCTTTTTCGGGCTTGATAATTCATTACTCGGGAACTTTTGATCGTACAGAAAATAAGAGGAGGGTATTGAAAACTTTAAAGTTTATATATATATATATATATATATATATATATATATATATATATATATATATATATATATATATATATATATATGCTTAGAAAGACACCCGCAAATACCATGTTTGAAAATGACAACAATCGGTGGAAAGTGGCCATCTACAGGCAAAAACTACCCTACCCTATTATTAGGGTAGTAAGAATAGGGTAATACAAGTAGGTATATAACTACTTGTTAAGTATAATAACTAGGGTAATACAAGTGGGGTAAATACAATAGGGTAATACAATACAAAATAACCGGGTAATAACTAATACAAGCATGATAATCGGAACCACTGGACGCAACGAAAGTTGGGTTATCTAACCCAACTTTCGTTGCGTCTAATACAAGCATGATAATCGGAACTGCTGGACGCAACGAAAGTTAGGTTATCTAACCCAACTTTCGTTGCGTCCAGTAGTTCCGATTATCATGCTTGTATTAGTTAACTAATAATAGGGTAGGGTAGTTTTTGCCAGTAGTAGTAGTAGTGGCTCATCTGAGCGAAGTGCGGGTAAGAAGTGATAGGAAAGGGTTCAATTGGAAACGTATAATACGGAAAAATCCGCAAGGGTATATGTTGGAACTCAGGAAATAACAGTAGTATACATATACAAGCGATATAGTTGCATAAATACAAATGTATATTGTACATACGTATATTCACGTAACTGGCAATATCAATAGGCAATCAATTCGAAATGAGATGAAACCAGTGTTCACCAGGCTGCTTTGAATACTCGAAGCAATTACTGGCCATGGAGATACAATTAATCGAAGCATCTGTAATCAAAGATTCGAGCAATCGATGTCGATTAAACTGCGTCGCTACGAATCCCGTTTCTCGTGAAGATCATAATTTCTAGATTGCAACAGACAATCAAGAGTGAATTCCTTCGACAAGCTCAATCGAGGAGACCAATTGTTATTGTCGATCAATTATGTTTCGAGCAAAGCAAACTAGAATAATTGATGCTAATTACTTCACGCTCTCAGTGCTCATGGTACGCGTGAATCAAACTGTGCCCCTTTGACACTGTTGCTATTAGATTCAGCGATCGTCGAGAATATTATACGCATGCGAAGTTTTCGCACAAGGTGATGGCTAACTCATCGATTGATACACTGAGAAAAAAACCAATTGAATGAAAAAAAATATATTGGTTGATCCAAATAAATGTGCTGCTGCGGAGTGCCACCGATATATGAGATTGTTACAATGCTATAAAATATTGGAAAATGTGATTGATTTAAATAACATAATATTTTATTTGAAAAAGCTCTTCTGTTCTCTGAATATCTACATTATCCTTCAAATAAAATTATATTCTATTGCAATCATTGTATATACAATCCGTAAATGTATGGATGAAATAATTAAGCGGTTGCTACAACATTTTTGTATTTCGTATATAATCAATAGAATTAATTATTTCTTTACTACATCGAACCGAATACGCCATGGGACGTAAGTTTTTGAATTTGTTTTAAATCTTAAATAAAAAGTGAGCATTAGAATGATCATCCACGATAACAATGAAGAGAATATCAGATATTCAACTGATGAGAACAGATACTACACTTTGATCTTAGCCACAGGCCAAGAAGCGATACTCTCTAGAGTTTCTCCGGCGTTTAAGTAGATTTTCGGTTCGCGCTACGCTTACGAGAAACGAGCGCGCGTGCGGCTTCTGGCGGTTACTCCGAGAACTACGGGTTTCCTCACACCTATAATTTCGGTGGCGCTCGGCCATGACTTGGTTGAATTTTTTCAACCAAATGCGCAAGAAACAAATTTTCTTTTCGCATTTCTTTTTAACCAATTCAGACTTTTGCTTAATATTTTTCAATCAAAATAAAATATTAATATTTTAACGAATAATGTACTTGGAAATCAATATCGGATATGGTGAAAAAAATAAAATAACATATTTACTTAATAGAAATTTTATCTGAAACAAACGAGCGAAATTCAATTTTTCTTGTGTACTCGAATCAACAATATTCATGTTATGAATTGAAACTCTTTTTTTCTTCGTTGCAGAAAATGAATTCAAAACTATATAATTTGTTCGCAATAATTTTTTAGATAGTTTCAATAATATATTGTTCTCGGCTAACAATAATTCTTTTGAATGGAAAAAAACTTTTAATTTTCTCGTGCTATTAAAGTCAATAGCGTTTTGTTTGGACTAATAAATCCGATTATTTACACCAACAATTTTACAATTGAGTCAACGAAATTTCATTCAATAACACCAATGATATTGGATCAATGATTTTTTTCTCGGTGTACTCAGGTGAATTATTGGAAACAAATAATTTGACCCGGAGTTGAATCGTTGGTCAACATCATTGTCGCTGTCTCGTAGCTGTTCAGCCCGAGTTTCTTCGTTTATCATCTAATAATTTTTCGTCGTCGTGGCCGATTTCTCGCGACCCGATTGAACCGATCGAAGTTGGTGAGATTGAGCCCAAGGGAGAAAAGCTTCGGGGGACATAAGAACAGTCGCGAACAGTGCAGGAAAGTCGCCAAAGTTTTGGAAAAAGTTTTTTCCTCCGTGACAGTCACGCTCTACTTTGATGTCCCGTAACCCCAGGATTTTATTTTGCCACATGCAAGTTCACTACTGACGCTGAAAAGGGGACAGCAAGGGAGAGAGGTGAAGAGGGAGAGAGAGAGAGAGAGAAAGAAAGGGAAGACAGCTTCGCCGGCGATGTGACAAAGCAGCATTTCCTTCGACTGTACCAGAGTCTCCTACGGTGACAAAAGTTTTCAACCCCCTTGACGCCATCTCCAGTCGTTCAATCCCCGTCACGTTTTATCCGGATTTTTCGCCAGACGAGACTTTTCCACATTGCACACTCCGCGCACATCGCGACAGGTCTTTTCCATCGCCCGTTCTCTTGACCCCTCTCGATAGTCGAATTAAAGTGAAAAAATTCGCCGCGACTGCGATTCACAGGATTTCGCGAAAGGGGCAAACCTCGCGAAATGATTATTTCGATAGAAAAATAGTGAATAAAGGTTGAGGATTTTTTTGAAGAATTTTTTAAAGAGGATGCTTGGGATCTTCGCGGGGCAGGCGGCAACAGGGGAACGCATAGGCTTAAGGGGCTATACCAGTGTGAACGCTGAAAATTTAAGTGCTTTTCGGGTATTTTTTGGAAGAAAAATACTCAATTGAATGTTTCGGAAAATTAAAAATATATTTGGCTATATTTGACCTATATGACATAATTTTTTCATAGAAAAATATTGACTTCCAAGCGACTTATGCGCTGCCTTCGGAGGCACCAAAAAAAAAAGTTCCTCCACTGCTGATATGATTCCGGCCGATTGAGTAGCTGAAACCGAAAAAGGAAAAAATGTCGTTCAACTGGAAGGTATTTCCTGTACAATGACGTAGGATTTTCGAAAAATATCTAAATCTAACGAAATGGCGTAGTTATGAAAAAAAGTCTGTTTTCTTGCCTATAAAATCATCGTTTTTTTCAATGCCAAATCGTCAATTTTCATCCAATCAGAAATATCCTACGTCATTGTAGAGTAAATATATTCAAAAATACTCAGTTCAAATTTCAAGTCAATCGGATAATTGCTCTTTGAGTTACAATGTCAGCAAATTTGAAAAAAATCTCATTTCGAGAAAAACGCGTCTAAAGATTTAACTATCGATTTTTGCAAGATAAAATGATATTGATATAAATTATATAAAGGATAATGATATTCTTGAAAGTATAAACTGTCGAAAAAGGCAAAAAAAATCGATTTTTTTAACGTGTCACTCTGGCATAGCCCCTTAAACACGGGCGCCTGTAACGGCTGCCAATCGCGAATAATTAAATTTTCGATTACGTGAAATAAATAAATTTCACCTAATAAATATGTGGAATGTATATAACTGACTGTTTAAAAATGTTATTAATCTTTTTTGTTTATTTACATTGCGAATAAGTTATTAACCAAGTTGAAACGTGGCAAGCGCGCAATTTCGTTCTCAGTATCTGGTAACTCTGAGCTCAGATACGAACGCCACATCGTGAGCGCGTAGCTGTCAAACATCCTTCGCAAATTCCGTTTGTTTGTTCGGCGAAAATGAAAAGATGGAAGGGAAAAATGCAAACCGAAAAACAATACAATCGACGGTTGGAACAAGTGCAACCTGGTAAGCGGCGGAGAAAAGTAGTTGAGCCGGAAAATGAATGCGCAGTCGAGGGACGACGGGTAATTGATTTGAAGGTTATGTCGAAACACATGCACTGCAGCTTCTGTAAAGAATGATTTAAAATATTTAAACAATCTTTATAAAACCGCGGTAAGAAATTTATAGCAAGGAAGCAATAGTTTGTGCGTTTCAAATTTTGGCGCCAATTCAAAATGGCCGACCTATTTCCATTCGATTCTTACTGTTTTTATCACGTTGCGACAGTCGTATTAGAGTTCTCATGAAGCTTTTGCTATGTCGCCCGTGTATAAGAGCCTAACTTCAATAATTAATTGCTCAACAAATAACGAAGACGAAGGACTTGAAATTTTACACGGAGTCGTAACACCTGATCGCAAATATCGTCAATAAATTTCAGCAAATTCTTACTTATTTCGCGATAGCTGAGCAACCACCTTAAAACAGTTGTCCCAAGCATTTTGTCGAAGAGGGATTATCAGTTTTGCTGAGATACAAATTTGTAATTTGTGAGATAGTAAGAACGTCGTACAAAAAAATGTTACCTTATAAAAATGTTAATCCTGCCAATAATTGATTATTTTTTGGTCCGCGTCCAGATGCCTTTGGACAATTCTTATTTTCGTTGCTATCGATTTTCTTTTACTAAAGGACCGATGCACGTTTCTTTGAATGGTCTTGATTCGAGTAAACCGAGAATTCTCCTTCGTGGGTAGCCGAGCGAGTTTCCCGCGCCGTTTCAGCTCGACTGAAGCGTTGAAACGAACCGTGTGCGGGTGGTAAACCGCGTCGGCAAAGACTCGAGCTCGTGAGTGTTCTTTCGCTAATTGAGTTGGTCTTTGACGCGTTAGAATGGATCTGACAAGTTCCAGCAGATCGAGTCTCGCTCATCGTGTGGCCCTTCTAATTGCAAAGAACAGTTGCAGACTCGATCGAGGGCTTAATCCGTGAAATCGAACAAACTGCAAAAGTCTGCACTGATACGACCGATAACGTGCGTCCCGTAGACAAAATGAACTTCCGGCGAAAAAAACCATCCCCTAGGTAGAAAAATAATGTTTTCCATCGACCACAAATCACTTAAGGGGTTAGGCCACAGTAACGGGTATGAAATCATGTGCGAATTCAACCATTTTTTTCGTATGAAAAAGTGATTCACTCATAAAATTAATTACACATCTATTTAGCATGAATATCAAGCTGTTAGAATTTTTTTTTCGATGTACAAAATGGCCGATTACTCGAAACTTCTCGAAACAGCTTTTTTCCAATTGGCGTGACAAATAACTTCAACAATTTTCACTCGATATACTTCAAATTTTAAAGTTATGTTCCTAATTGCATTTCGCAGAGAAGTACGTATGGAATTTCTGATTAATCGAAAACTTTTCATTTTATGAGCAGTTTATGAGCAGTTATGACGAAATTTATCACTGAAAATTCATTTCTTAAGTTCAAATACCTACAACTTTTGAATGAAACAATATTTTTTTAATTCCGTGCGTACTTCTCTAGGTATTCTCATGTAGATTGACGAGAATTTTTGTTTTTTGCTCTATGTCAAAAATTGTGAATGCTAAATGTCACGCCGCGGAGCGCCTAAAAGAACAAAAGAAAATATTAGTAGTCAGCCATTTTGTACATCGAAAAAAAATATATATATTCCCTGACAGCTTCCCAAATAGGGTTTTACAATCGGCACAGTAATGGCCCACGACTGGTTGCCAGAGAACAAACGATGGCGCGGTAATGGCTATGTAAACGGGCGAGATCCGCACCATGCATGGTTGGTAATGGTAAACCATGAATGACTGCTAAGACTTGGCCAACTATCATACGCCCATATTGGCCCAGCAAAGGCTGCCGGACCTTCTGCCGGAAATGAAAAACAAAAAATTGACAAATTATGAATACAAAAATTCTAGTTGTATCTTTTTTGTTTTCTTATGCTTTACTCATGTCCATGTACATAGAATAATTGCATTAAAAACGCTTTCTGCATTGTTCAAGTTTTTACCTTTCATCGGGATCGACCCTGCGCCTTTCGTTCTAGTGTCGAGCGCCCTACCCACTTAGCCATTCTAACACTTACAGAATCCATCGTTTGTTCGGTCCTTACTTTTATGCCGATAATTTTATTCGTGACATTAAAGTTTACCGACAATTTTTTTGGTCCATTTAGGCTGTAAAAATAACTCGCTCGTTTTGGGTGAAGTTCCGAAAAGCATACTCCTCTGATCGAGCTGAAATTTTGCACCGAACTTCCTCTCATTATCCTAAGAGAAACCGTTAACGGATTTTTGACGACTAGCAATAGTTATCGATATATCGCATTGTAAAGTTTATTATTTCACGCCATACGAGTATATCTATATATCCGATAGATACCCCCACTCCTCCGGTCGCGCTGCTTCCTGGCAAACGGTGCTCGCCCGTATGTGCATATCACTTGCCATGTGGGATGGGTTTGTTTGGTTTTATTTAATATAGTAGAAGCGCAGTACAATAAATAACTTTCAATATACGATATATCGAAAACTATTGCTAGTCGCCAATATCCTTTTAAAGGTTCTCTTAAAATATTAAAAAGAAGGTCGGTGCAAAATTTCAGCTTCATCAGTGGGAAATGCTTTTCGAAACCTTATCCCTTGTTTTTACGTGTTACAGTTTAACGACCTGCATTTGCAAAACGCCCAAAAACAAACCATTAATGGCTGGAATAGATCTGGTAAGCCGTTTATCCGCCTACGATACCCCAATGCTGATCGCCATATTATCGGTGCGATGGTATTGGCCCACCAATGGCTGGCATACATCTGGCAAGCCGTTTATCCGCCTACAGTACCCCAATGCTGGTTGACGAATATATTGGCCGATTATCAGCAAACCGTTTAATGGCTGAATGCTGGCATTTTTGTTACGACAGGCGACCCTATATGGGTTGATATTCATACTAACTGAATGTGTAATCAATTTTATGAGTGAATCACTTTTTTATACGAAAAAAATTGTTAAATCCGCACATGATTTTGTACCCCTTACTGTGGCCTAACCCCTTAACGAATTTTTGCAATTGAAAAAAAAGGGAACCTCCATACACTGGGAAAACGGAGATCTCGTCACAAACGATAGAATCGCAAACAAAACAAATTTGGAAAGGAACACCGTGTGGCAGGTCTGAAGTTTTTTTTTTCATCCCATCGTAAATTCACTTTTGCTAATTGGAGAGAAAAAAGGTTCGACATTTCGAATATCAATCGAATAGGGAAAGCGGAGATATCAGAGACGATATCACGTTGCGTTAAAGCCTGCGCTCTCGGTCTCCCCGAATTCGGAGCGTCTCATTTGTCCCATTCATTGGCTCGGGCACCCGGCGGCGCCCGAGCGAATTAATTAAATCTATACGGCGCGTATACAATAAATTGAAGAAAATAATATATTTGCGACTACCATCGCGGTGCGGAGCCAATTTCCAGACTCTATCGATCGAACGCTAAATCCTCAATGGCACACAGAAGCCGAATGAAACTCTGATCGTATTCTCTGTTCTTTCAGGCCGAGGCGCGATCACCAAAAGAAGCGAAACGAATATTGTTTAATTAACGAATTCCCATAATCGCTGGAAGTTAATAAGCCCGAGCTCGCGTTCCCCCCACGCAAGGGCATACTTTTCATTCCGATAATCCGACGAATTTTCTTATTACAAGTCGTTATTAATATATATTATTGAATTAGGACCGCAGCTCTACACGAGTAATTAGATTATCGATTAATCGTCCGTACACGAGGCGAGCGATTGTATTTTTTCTTTCTACGAAAGAAATTATTTTTCGTAAAAATGTAAAATAGAGGCGCCTAATTGATTAAAAAAAAAGAGAGAATGGTTTGGAGAATGTCGCGCAATTTTGGGCAAGTTGGCCCTACATGAATTAGGTTGAAGTTTTCATCGTTGGAATGCAATGAAAGTGAATGTTCCTGAATTCCTTCAAGGGGTTATGCCTCGTTGTAAAAGTAAAAAAATCAATTTTTTCAAAACCAATTGATTTTGACGTCTTATAAATATTCCCTAAAATTGTCAAGGTGACCGGATCGAAATTGACAGGTTTACAGGCTGTTATGGTGGAGCTCCTTTGTAACGCTCGGAACGTCGTGTCGTTCGAAAATTTAAGGGGCTACACCAGTGGGAACGGTGAAAATTTGGGTGAATTTCGGGAATTTTTTGGAAGAAAAGTACTCAATTAAATGTTTCGGAAAATTGAGAATATATTTGGCTACATTTGACCAATATTACATCATTTTTTCATAGAAAAATATTGAGATCCAAGCGACTTATGCGCTGCCTTCGGCGGCGCCACAAAAAAGTTCCCTCACTGCTGACATGATTCCAGCCGATTGAGTAGCTCAAACTGAAAAAGGAAAAAATGTCGTTAAACTGGAAGGTATTTCCTGTACAATGACGTAGGATTTTCGAAAAATATCAAAACCTAACAATATGGCGTAGTTATGAAAAAAATTCTGTTTTCTTGCCTACAAAATGGTCGTTTTTTTTTATGCCAAATCGTCAATCTTCATCCAATCAAAAATATCCTACGTCATTATAGAGTAAATATATTCAAGAGTACTCAGTTCAAATTTCAAGTCCATCGGATAATTGCTCTTTGAGTTACAATGTCAGCAAATTTGAAAAATCTCATTTCGAGAAAAACGCGTTTAAAGATTTAACTATCGATTTTTGCAAGATAAAATTATATTTACCATAAAAACTGCTAATCAGCTATACCTGGCCCATACAATGGACCCTCCTCTTCCTCAAATAATGCTTGCTGAGAGGCTGAAGCTTTTCACACTGATATAGCCCCTTAAGGAATCATTACAGTGTGACCGCCCGCAAAATGGCCGATTTTCGCGATTGTTTTTAGGTGGAGAGGATAAGCTCATCGGTCTATTTTTTTTATGAATTAAATAAAGAATACAAAATGATTTTTTTTAATTTATTTATTTATTGTTCAACATTGTTTTTGTTTGCGGAAAATTGCGTCGAAAAAAATGGAGTCCCATGGTGGCCAGGATTGCGGCTGCAAATTTAATCTGAAACAAAAATTTCAATATGATTATTAATCTGTAGGAAAGCCGCTATGTGCCTATGGAAGTTTTTCTGTTAGTGAAATTTGAAAAAACGGTGGCGGTTTGCACAAAAAGTATCAAATTTAGCCTTTTTTCGACAGTTTTTCGCAATAAAAATAGAAATATTTCAAACAAACAAAAAATCCATTCCAACATAAGGAATGACGTGACGAATGTCCTGTTAAAGTTTCATACGGATACCTTGAAGACTCTTCCTTTGAGAGTGGCCACCGTTTTGAAAAACACCATTCCGAAAAAATCGCATTTAAAGTTCAAAGAAAGGTTTTTAAGAAAAGCTTAACTTTTTCTAAGAAAGCTTAAAAGCTTAAAGAAAGCTAAAAAGCTTAGCTTTTTCTAAGACCGAAATAATTCGAATTTCGATCTAAAAATTGGACAGAACGTTTATAACCGTGTATACTGTCGGATAATGCAAAAAATCGATTTTTTGAAAATTTTACACTGTGATGATTCCTTAACGCTTTTTTCTCAAAAGTACGGTTTCAAAATCGATGAGCAAAACATCTCTGCATCACTGCATCGATCTTTCTGAAATTCTCTTGAGCTTTTTCTAGATGCAAAACTATAGTATTTCATCGAAGGATTTTATCCCGATGTACACTTTCGATTTGATGAATGGAAAATGGTCCTTTTTCGCAAGACTCAAGCAACTCAAGACTCTCGCTGTGAACACGAGTCATTTTTTTAAATTTGATATTTCGGAAATTCCTTCTATTAATCATAAGATACACTAATATACTAACGAAATATGTTTGATTTTTTTTATATTAGATAACCTGCTTTCCGGACATCGGCTGTAAATCGATTATAATTAAGAATTTGACACCCAAAAAATTACAGAGGGTTCTCCAGATCATACTTTTCGAAATACCTAATTTTCGTAGAAATGAATCATCCCGATTTGTAAAATAAAATCCCAAAAATGAGTTGTTTTCGACTCTTACAACTAGGCATTACCCGTTAATTTATTTCGGCTTATTTTGTCTATAAAAATCCGTCAACCATTTTTCAAGATCCCTATTAAGCGATCTACAGTATGAATCTGCAAACAAAATTTTGCTCAGTATTGAAAACAAGGAAATTAGAAAAGAAAATAGAACTGTTGTTGCATTCCAAACATGCGAACTTCAACATCCTGCGTATCAAAAGTAGCGCTGCTTGACACGGGAGATGGTCACGGGGGGATGGTATAAGTAGATAATAACTAATAATAATTTGTCTGCTCGCCTATATAGTCCCCATGAGCCCATGTTGCACTTTATCAGTGTCAAAATAATCACCTCAAAACATAATTGGACCATCGATTACATCTTGGAGCAAGTTAACAAATAAGTTCAAAACTTCCCAAGTACGCGGTTGAAAACGCCACACTAAAACTTTTCGCTCAAATCCCCTCTCCCTCCTGCCCCACGAGCATACTTGGATATCATTACAGAAAAGGCGATAACGTAAGCCTCGGCGATAGATTGCCAAAGATACACACCGAGAGCTAAACGTTTATACGTATAATCCATGGGATCGAATCTCAAAGCTTGGTCGTTGCCACTCGAAGCAGTAAGTGAGGAGTAATGGCAAATGAAGGATTGAAACTCTCTGTCGAAGAGATTGGCAAGACGGAAAATGTAAATATTCATCGTCGCTGAAGTGTCATCTCAATATCTGGATAGTAGACACAGCAAACATCCTGATCCTCGATATCCCCGTGTCCAAATTAATATGCGAATTATCTTTGCACCACTTCAATATTTGTATTTAATTTTATGAATTAGAGACCGGTAATAAGAAAAATTTTGTACAGTCATCAGCCTCTGAAGTAATTGATATTGGTTTATCTTTCAACTGTTAGCCTAGCATTAGCCTAGCAAAAAAGGGGGCCTGCTTAAAATTCCGAAGATCGAATGATCAGAACGCTCAAAACTCCGAAATAATATTACCCCGAAAAATCAAAACTGCCGAAAGAATTTTACACGAACGACCAAAACTCCAAAAATCTGAACACTGTCAAAATAATTCGGCTATGGAAGTTTTAAAAGTTTCAAAATTTTCAATAAATCGACGAATTATTTCAAGATTTTTTTTTTATTAAGAAGTGATTTTGCGTCAATTTTGAAAATTTGTCTAAACAATGTTATACGTTCTACATAATTTACATTCAACTGTAGTTTTTCGCTGGCATGATCTTAACGAACCTTGTAATTTCGGAACATTAAAATAAGGAATTTTAAACCGTCGGCACATTCAAAGTTCGGAATTTCAACCCGATCCCAATGTCAAGATAATGCCAGCGAAAGTCTACACAGTTGACTGTAAGTGATGTAGGACGTATAACATTGTTCTTCTTCTTCTAAATAAAAAAATTCTTGAAATATTTCGTCGATTTATTAAAAAATTGGAAACTTTTAAAACTTTCATAGCCCAATTATTGTGACGTTGTTCAGATTTTCGAAGTTTTGATCTTTCGGGGTAGTATTCTTTCGGAGTTTTGAGCGTTCTGATCATTCAAAGTTCGGAACTCAATCCCGGCCCCATTTTGAATTTCGGAATATTAAAATTCGGAATTTTAAACCATCGGAGCACTCAAAATTCGAAATTTCAACCCGGCCCCGCAAAAAGCACCAGGATTTGAGTAACTCACTGAAATCGATTCAATTATCCGACATGCTAGTTTTAACGATAGTAACGATTGGAAAGTAACTAAAATGTTGCTGCATTTCCACTGCCCATGAAATGCCACCCCCCGTGAGCATTCCATGCACATCAAAAGGCGGCAGCATCCTATTAACTTACTGACTTACTGGTTTAGTGATTCAACATGCTAATGGTGCAACGCTATCAACAAGTGGTAGGTTACTAGAACGCTGCTCCTTTTATACTGTCCAAGAAGTGACACGCTAAGGCTAGGGTGACGTTGACATGAAAATCAACAGCATCCTAGTATCGTGCTAGCATCTTAAGACGAACACTGTGGGCATGGTAGGATGCTGCAGCATCCTAGTAGCAAACCAGCATCAGGGATTCACCGTGTTAATAGTCCAACGGGATTAGCAAGTGGTAAGTGACTAGGCTGCTGCTTTTACACTGCTCACGGCATGTCACTCCAAGGCGATGCAATGGGATGATATTGGCATAAAAAAGGAACATCAAGTAATTCACCATCATCAGCTTAGTGATTGAAATTGTCGATAGGCCAACGCCTCCGGCAAGTGGAAGCTGGTTATGATGCTGCTTCTTTTTCAAGACCCATAAAATGTCACCCTAAAACATCAAGCATGCTGTATGATTTTATATGCCGAATTCTATACACTTTGGGTTCGGGGATGGTGTGATCGCAGCAATAGAACGCTAATATCGAGGTGATAGCGAGGCAGATATGCATCGGACCTTCGTATAATTATCTGATATACGTAATGACACATGCACACACGCATATGTATGTATGTATGAGGATGGAGAATTCGATGGATTGCGGAGGGCCAATATGCGGGTATACGATCAAGCCTATGTGTCTACTGCACTAGTGCTCTGGAGGCGCAGACATTGTTACGTTGAAACAGCAACAGAAGCACACAATAGGTATATAATCGTATTATAGCTAAGAGCACATTGCAATTCGCCGTAGTGAGGGGCAAATTGGTAATCCAAAGCCCGTCATCATCATATTAATCGGAATCTGTGAAACGGCTCCACCGCTACATCCACACGTTAATTAATAATCTTTCGTGTATCCGATAAAATCCTCACCCCGCGCTCTCTTCACCACGAGCTGACTAGGTTCTTACCTCCCCCCCCCCCCCCCCCCCAATCTCTTTTAATCGTATTCCGCGGAATCAAAACGCTTTTTTTCCAAGTCAAATCGGATCCATCAGTTTTGACTTGGAAAAATCGCATGAATTTGCATTGTTTCCGGTCCAAGAGAAACGGTGAGCGGTTTGCTCGTTTGTTCGACATAGCCTGAAAAACATCCCCGGCTGTTAGAGAACGCATATAAAGGAAACGCTTGGGAATAAAGTGGATGGATCATAATGACGAAGATCGATACGATTATTCTGATACTTACCGCACTGGGCAAAAAAATCATTGATCGAATGTCATTGGTGTTATTGAATGAAATTCCGTTGATTCAATTGTAAAATTGTTGGTCGAAATAATCGGATTTATTAGTCCAAACAAAACGCTATTGACTTTAATAACATGATAAAACAAATTTTTTTTATCCAAAAGATATATTATTAGCCGAGAACAATATATTATTGAAACTATCTAAAAAATTATCGCGAACAAATTATATAGTTTTGAATGCATTTTCTGCAACGAACAAAAAAAGCGTTTCAATTCATAACATGAATATTGTTGATTCGAGTACACAAGAAAAATTGAATTTCGCTCGTTTTATTCAGATAAAATTTCTATTGAGTAAATGTGTTATTTCATTTTTTTCGCTATATGCGATATTGATTTCCAAGTACATTATTCGTTAAAATATTAATATTTTATTTTGATTGAAAAATATTAAGCAAATGTCTGAATTGGTTAAAAAATTATGCGAAAATAAAATTTGTTTCTTGCGCATTTGGTTGAAAAAAATTCAACCAATTCATGGCCGAGCGCCACCGAAATTATAGGTGTGAGGAAACCCGTAGTTCTCGGAGTAACCGCCAGAAGCCGCACGCGCGCTCGTTTCTCGTAAGCGTAGCGCGAACCGAAAATCTACTTAAACGCCGGAGAAACTCTAAAGAGTATCGCTTCTTGGCCTGTGGCTAAGATCAAAGTGTAGTATCAATTGAATATCTGATATTGTCTCCATGGATACTTCATTGGATATCTGATATTCTCTTCACTATTATCGTGGATGATTATTCTAATGCTCGCTTTTTATTTAAGATTTAAAACAAATTGAAAAACTTACGTCCCATGGCATATTCGTTTCGCTGTACGAAATAAATAATTATTTCTATTGATTATATTTTTGTACGAAATAAAAAATGTTGCAGCAACCGCTTAATTATTTCATCCATACATCTACGGATTGTACATAGAATGATTTCAATAGAATATAATTTTATTTGAAGAATATCGTAGATATTCAGAGAACAGAAGAGCTTTTTCAAATAAAATAATGTGTTATTTCAATCAATCACGATTTCCAATATTTTATAGTATTGTAACAATCTCATATATCGGTGGCACTCCGCAGCAGCACATTTATTTGGATCACCCAATATATTTTTTTTATTCATTTGGTTTTTTTTTTCTCAGTGCGGAATCGCAAATGTAACGAGGGAGTGTGTACGGTGGTTGATGTTTCTTCGAAGGGCTGAATTATTCCGACGATTTATCATCGAGTGTTGCTCGTGGTTCTGTAAACGCAGGCAAGAGGGAGGTCCAACCGGGCTATAGTTTTGATATTGCCACGTTGAAACTCGAAGCAAGCGAAAGGGATAACATTGGCAAGAGATGGCCATACGGACTGAGATAGGACGAGTTATGTGTATTCGTGGGGGCTATAAGGGTCAACGATGCTCCGTGCAAAGTTGCCCTTAACTCGAGCATTCCCCGCACAGCTAAAGTACACGTTTCGACGGACCACCAGCTTCCCGTATACTCCCCGACAATTTACCCCTGCACATCCTGGTCCAGAGTCCTGTCTGTGTGTGCATGTGTCGATGTTTCCTGTACGAGGTGAGAGAACGAGAAGAAACGAAGCGAGAGAGAATTGGAAGCCCGAAGCGAATGGTTCGCCTTCTGATATCTGAGTCCAGTCGGACGAGGAATTTCTCTCGAAAAGTTTTCGATACCCGAGGGCAGGCAGTTGGAGAGACAGCGCGAGAGGATTCGCCACGAGAGCTTTCCCACATGTACTCCATCCATATACAGAACCGTATCTACATATATATATACAGAAACGTCTCTACACAGGCACATATCGACGTTTGCTTTCCAGCACTGACCGCCTTTTCACGAGAACTCCGAACTTCGACCACCCCTCCCTTACTCAGGCTATGGAAGCGCCTCATTCAACGGGCATAAGGACTCCGCAATTCCAGCTTCACAAACGGATCAAAAGGCTTCTTATATTTCTCTGTTAATCCACGAGATCCGTGGGAATTTGCGAAATTGCGGTTCGCTTCGCGGGTCGAAAAGAAAAAGGGAAAACAAAAAGAGAAAGAGCCTCATTGCTCTGCAAAATGAGCTGTTCGTGGCTCCGGTCAGGGACACGATAGGTGAACGAGGTTGGCGAATCGTTTGGCTCCATTTGGGTTTAGCTGTTCTCGGACTCTCATCGATCCACCGGACAAGCCTTTGCGTGATACGAGAAAAATACTGACTTCCAACACAATTGGCAGTGAAGGACTGATCTTCCCAGCAAATCCTGATATTCCAACATGGATCATTTTTACGCGGTGAAAGTTGTTTCTTCCATCCTGAGAAAACATGCGGGCTGCCTTTGATAAGATATTGGTATTGCTTCCAGGCACGATATTGATTTTTCTCTGATTGCGGATGGCCTTTAACCTGGGTCCATTAAGTCCAGCCTTCGTAGGTATGGCAAAGTCGGTTGGTGGTGGTTAGCTTCATCGGGAAATGGGGTATTAAAGAGTCGGAGGGATTAATTGAAATGTGACTTGGTCTGCGCCAGGAGATTTCTTCCAGATTCAAACTCTTCGACCCCCCCCCCCCCCCCCCTCGTACACCAGCGAACTTTGCTCTTCTCTGATTATACTCTCGGAATTTTGTTTTCACGAAGTACTGTCAGCTTCGTGGCGCGATTTTCCAGATCCCCGTACAGGAGAAAGAAGTTGCGCGAGGCTCATAGTCGTACACACAGTTTCAATCTGGAATGGGATGAGATCGTTGCGCAACGTTTTCTATCGGTGCGCAGCTATACACCGCTACCGTTGAAACTTCTTCAATACTTCCGAGCGCGCAATCCCCGCAGCCGACCTGCCCTCGCTCACTCGCTATACGGCTATATCGGCTCGGGAAAACTCCGCGAGGGGCTAAGTAATGCAAAAATGTGAAAAGATTTTCCTTCAACTGCGGAATGCCACAAAATGGGAGAATATCTCGGGATAGAATGGCGCGCTTTGCCATCGTGTCGTAAATATTTTTTATCAGCCTTGCTATTTCTTTTTTGAGGCATTGTTATGTTTTTTTTGTTCGTATCTCAGCGTTGCTTGCATACGAATAAAAATGTCTATGGGAAGATAATTATTTGTAGCTTTTAAGGGGGAATATACCTTTTTCCATATTTTTTGTTGCCTTTTTCCTACATCTTCCAGAAAAGAAGAAGAGCATGAGAATGGTGAATTAGAAGGACAATTTTATGGTCCAGGCATCGCCGATTAAAGGTAAACACGAAATTTTCATGATTTTACAGTACTTGAGGAGTGAGATGGAGTCAGAATTTTCAAAAAATCGATTTTTTTATTTACATTTTCTTGAAGTATGTTTCGAAAATATTCCCCGAAAATTTCAAGTCAATCCGATGAATAGTTTCCGGGATAGCCCACAATTAGTGAAGGGGCCAGGTCTATTCTCAACGCATAGACGTGGCTGACAAACGCGCAAACGATAATTCCCGGGAAGGCAGAATGCTCCGAAGACAACAACAAATTGATATTTTGGAAGCTTCCGCATCAGGGCAGAAACCCTATTGTACGGGCCAGGAATTGATGATTCGATGTAAGTAATTTTTAATTAGTATTGCTATACATAAATCAAGTGTAAAATTGGAAAAGACTTTCAGAAATTTTCAAAAAATTATTACTCAAAAACTATGAACTTTAGCAAAATTTTATAGAGAATACTTTCGTTTTAAAATTTCCCAGAATATTTAAAAAAAATAAGTCATCCCGAAAAACTTTAATTTTTTGAAAAATTGTTTTAACAATTGGCTATAAACAATTGAATGCTCGACTTTTGGCAAAAAAAATGTGATATTCGGATTCAGCGGATCAAAATACATAAAAAAAAGTTTAGCTTCATCCATCGAGTTCAAAATTTTACGAACATAGCGTATCCACATCGAAAAACTTTAAACGCGTTTTTCTCAAAACTATGTTTTTCAAGTCGGTGACCACTATAATTCGAAAACCACTCGATGGATTTTTATAAAATTTGGTGTGCCTATTAATAGCATTAGAAACTAGTCCTTAATCGAAGGATTTTAATTTTTGTTGAAAATTTATATTTTTTTTAAGGCGTTACCCCCACTTGTAGCGCAAAAAAGGCCTTTTTCATGTATTTTTTAAAAGAAAACTACGAAACTTTTTCAATCGATCAATATACCATCTTAAAGAACACATCTTGAAGAACTTTCAGTAATTTTTTTATTGAAAAATATTTCATTGTTTAGTGGCAAATGGCCGTCAATGAAATAATGTTTTTATATACACGGTTTGCGGTGACCAACATTGCAGCGAAGTGGATCATCTGAAAAAAAATGCGGATGGATTTAGTCAAATATAAGTATAAACTAGTCTTTAATCGAAGAATTTTAAAAAATATTCATTTTTCACAAAATGGCGGACAGTCAAAGTTAATGGTTCGATTTTAACGAAAAAAATCGAACAATTAAAGACTACATTTTTATGTATTAAATAAGCCTGCAAAATTTCAAGAAGATCGGTTCATTAGTGTTCGAGTAATCTTGGTCACCGACTTCAGAAATGCCATTTTGCGAAAAACGCGTTTAAAGTTTCTCTTTCAACGCTCTTTCAACGCGGATTCTTCTCTTTCAACGCTCATATCTCTGTCAATTTTGTTCGGATCGACATGAAATTCTCAGGACATATTCTCAGATACTTATACTTCGAAAAAATGCAATAAAAAAAAATCGATTTTTTCAAAATCGCAAGTGGGGGTAACCCCTTAACAATAAACGAGCGATTTTTTGGTCGAAAATCGAAAGTTATCTGTCGGAAGCCGCCATGTTAATTTTGAAAAAAAAAACTTCGATTAAGGACTAGATTTATTATGAAACTAATGGTTTTTTTTGTTTTTTTTTTTATTTCAGATGATCCAGTAAAAATTTATGATGGTCACCGCAAAGCACTACATGCCGAAGCGAGTCCGACAAAGATGGCGATATTTTTATAAATAATCAATATTTTTCTTTGAAAATTTGTACAAGTCAAGTTGAAATATAACATAAAAAGTCTGTGTAACCACTTTTGTAAAACAAACTTAATTACTATAAAAAAAAAATTATTGAAAATGCTCGTTTTTTCACGGCTCTGACTGCATCTCACCACCCCTTAAAACTTTAAACGCGTTTTTCTCGAAACTATGTTTTAGACACGGGCGTATGTGTAGCGCCTCGAGTTTTCAATCAATTGACTTGAATTTTCAACGGTAGCTTCTTGACAACATTTTCTAGTCTAGTACGTAGGATTTTTTCGACAAGTTGAAATTAAAAAATTTTATGATCGATGTTCGACCGATTTTTTACGATTTTTTCATATTAACGCTATTTGTTTAAAATCAATATTTTGAAAAACCTCTACGTACTGGACTAGTTTTTTATATCTACTTTCAACATATTTTTCGTTTTTTGTTCTAGCTGGAAAATTATGACCTGCGCGAATACGCCCGTAGAGGACTATGAAAAAAGGAGTTTTCTTTCATTGACTACTGCGCCGCCATTTTGTTTCAAAATAATTTAAAAAAAATTATTTTACTTTAAGACTTGTACTCACATGTATGAAAAACCGAATTTAAAAAAAATTGTTTTGTTTTTCTTAAATAAATTGTCAAAAATGACCCTCATGATTTTGCTCTCACAAAGGTATATTTCCCCTAATTTATTTACTGTTTGAGGATTTGGGTTAGTACCATTTTCGAGATTTATTGGACATGAATAAATACCGAGGACGTACTGAATTGTTTACGTTACCGCAGTAATACACGAAGTAGTCTCTCGGAAAGGTCGTAATACGGATTTTCGTGAGCTGCGGGTGAAAAAATATACATTTTTTAAGAAGCATTTGCCCTTCCCTGGCTCTTGAGGAGAATGTATCAACGAGGATGAACCTACAATGACGTGAAAACTTCGGGAGCAGGGTGAGGAGTCTTCCTGCGGAAATTTCAAAGATTCAGGACTCCCTTCCACTTTTTTTTATCGAACTTAGTGTCCGAGAGTGACCGTTAGCGCGAGTCTACTTAGAATTAAGGGGCCTTCTCACTTTAGACGCTAAAAAAGGCTATTTTCATTTTTTTCAATAGGTTTATATTAGAGATATTGATATAAAAGTTGTTACACTTAACAAATACACTTTTAAAATACAAAAAAAAATGTATTCGTTTAAGTCACTCTTTATAGACGAAAATGGTAGTTAAAAAAATTTCCTAAGAAAATTGTAGGTCTGCGCTGTTGATGAAATCTCGGAGATGGATCATCCGAAACAAAAAAATCAAACGGTTTTAGATTTAGTATGTTAATGGCTATAGCGCACATTATACGATTTTTGATATATGCAAAAATAACAAAATGGCGGACATTTTTCGAAAAAAAAACGTGTTTTTTACCGTTTTTTTAGGAAAAAAAATAGGAAATAGTAAAATTTTAAAAAATTCTTGATATGCGCTATAGCTATAGTTGTAAAGAATATGTTTAAAATTTCATAAAGAAATAGTTCAGTAGTTTCGGAGATTTTATCAACAAGCCGTCGAAAAACGTTGTTTCGAGAAAAACGCGTTTAAAGTTTGTTCGGGTTACATAAATACATTAAAAAGACATTTTTTATGTATTTCGAAAGTATATTTATTAAGTGTAACAACTTTTATGTCAATATCTATAATGCAAACCTATTTAAAAAGTCATGAAAATAGCCTTTTTTAGCGTCTAAAGTGAGAAAACCCCCTTAAGAAAAGGTATATATATTTGTGTGTGATAAAAGACCGCGACGTGCTAGCCCGCGAACATAAGGATATTTCTCATCCATCGAGTGTATGGAGTGAAACGTGCTGCTCGCCTGACTTTGGACGTTAAAGGACGCGTGGAACTGCATGAAGGAAGTTTTTCGGTAAAGTGAGAAAAGTATGGCGGGCGCGGCGCGAGGCGAAGATTTGCATTTTATTCGTCTCAAATCACGGCGCCATGGGGCGCGAGAGGCGAGAGTGAGAGAGTTGGAAATCGTGCGAAAACACCGGCGTAGTCCTAGGTGTGCACCGGTTAAGGCCGAGATTTGAAAAAACGGTAGAGAAAAGGAGAGAGAGAGAGAGAGAGAGAGAGAGAGAGAGAGAGAGAGAGTCAAAGAGAGATGTACAACCGTTGGAAATTCTTATAGTCCGCCGGCGTAGTGGCGGTTCAATAGCAAACTGGCAGAGCGTTTATAGGTGATTGAAGAAAACCCCTACCGAGCTCAGCATCCGGTTTCCTCTCTTTTCTGTTTTTTTCCTCTCCTTCCCGTCCCCCATTTCTCCTTTTTTATATATTTGTTCTCTCTTCGCTGTCTCCTTTTTCACCCGATCCTTCTTACTCCCCTGTTCCGCCCCAATCGAGCGTACCCTCATCGCGTGATTCTTCCCTCGCGTGCTCGTCCTCCGACCCAATAAAAGTGAGCGCGCCCGCCAGTATTTTCTGCGTAGCTAAATTGGATTGGCACTTTATTGGCAATATTCGTTTGCGTGGCGTAACGCCAGCTTTTCCACCGTTTCATACCGTATGCTGATATATATACGTATATAGATATATATATATATATAGAATGTATATAAAGTCTATATATATATATATATATATATATATATATATATATATATATATATATATATATATATATATATATATATATATATATATATATATATATATATATAGACGCTTTGCAAATCCTAATATGATTCAATCATTTTCGATTATTAGTTAATAATTTATGAAAAAACAAATCGCGCGTGAGGAACTACTGTACCATTTTTACTCACAAGGAACATCACTTAAGGCCTTAGGCCACAGGAACGGGTATAAAATCATGTGCAAATTTAACATTTTTTTTCGTATGGAAAAGTGATTCACTCGTAAAATAAATTACACATCTATTTAGTATGAATATCAAGCTGTTAGAATTCTTTTTTATGTACAGAAAAAGCGACTACTAATATTTTCTTTTGGTGTCTTTTTTTAGCCACTCCGCGGCGTGACATTTAGCATCCACAATTTTTTATCTAGAACAAAAAACAAAAATTCTCGTCAATCTATATTAGAATACCTAGACAGGTACGTACGGAATTTTAAAAATATTGTTTTATTCAAAAGTTGTAGGTATTTGAACTTAAGAAATAAATTTTCAGTGAAAAATTTCGTCATGACTGCTCATAAACTGCTCATAAAATGAAAAGTTTTCGATTAATCAGAAAATTGTTGAAGTTATTTGTCACGCCAATTGGAAAAAAAAGCTGTTTCGAGAAGTTTCGAGTAGTCGGCCATTTTGTACATCGAAAAAAATAAAATTCTAACAGCTTGATATTCATACTAAATAGATGTGTAATTAATTTTATGATCGAATCACGTTTTCCATACGAAAAATTGTTAAATTCGCACATGTTTCTATACCTGTTACTGTTGCCTATGGCCTTAAGTGTCCTTCGATTTTTTCGGTACTCGTATAAGTGATACAGCATTGAAAACTTTTAGACACGTATTTTTTGTTGTCAGCGGAAACCGGTTTTAGGTGGGGGGAGGGGGGCAGCACCCCTCAAAGAAGGGCGTGTCACGCCTTAATTGAATTTTTTCTTCAATACCTCTACAATGGATTTTTCATCACTTTACATCAGAAGAATTTATCATGAAGAATTTATCATGAACGCCTTTTTCCGGGATTATCGGAGTATTTATTTATTTTTTTCTCGATGCAGAAAATGTTATTGCTTGATCCAATGTAAGTCTTGATTTATTTTTTCCTGTAACAATACACAATTTTTATTTAAATATTTTTTTTACCATAAAAAATTTGTATTTACAGATTAAGTATCAATATATGTAATTCGGTTGTGAAAATTATATCAAACACTTGATGTACAAGAACACGGTGTTTACATCACTGAACGTCTAACAAGCATGCGTGTTTTTTTGGAGTAATATGTTGTTTTGGAGTAAGAAAACAAAGTCATACGGATTCGAGAGTTACAAACCGCGGCGCTGTTGACGCTACTGCACCGTTGTTTCTCTGACTGTCCGTGAGTTCTTTTCGCGATTCATTTGACTGTTTCCAGTAGTTGTTGTATTGAGGTACGCCACAGTACACGTGAAAATAAAAATGTAAAAAAGTTTATTCGAACGATTTGAGCTCCCGTGCAGTTATTTGAACTTGAATCCTTCCCTTTGGGACTTTAATCATCCTTTCTGAGAGAAGGGAAATTATTATTCGGCTCAATCTTCGGAGTAATTACGTAAGTTTTTCAACAATCGCATACTGTGATCCAGAATACTTTTTTTTTAAACATCGTTTGGAATTATTATTTTTATTAAAACTACTTGCATTGAAAACTACCTGTTTATGTTAACTTAGGAAATGCTACAGAGCATAAAAAGTTTTCAGAAAATTATATTATTCTGATGTGTATCGGCGGGGAAAAAAAATTTACGAGAAATCGAAAGAAAAACAATCAAAAGTCGCTTGAGCACTACCTAAACATTTTTTTAGACCTCTCAAATGATGTGTGCATTATTATTTTTTTGAACCACCCTAATATATGTGTATGTAAGTGAGTGTAGAGAAAAGTATGGGGGTCGCGATATCCTTCTCGGTCCCTGATGTTTCGCGATTTAGCCTCTGCAACGTCTCGGCCCTTCCCAATATCCTCCGCGGTCGATCGGTAACACGTGCGCCTTCGTAACCATGCACGCTCTGCAATGATACTTGCCTTTTTTCCGACCGGTACAAACCAACGGGAAAAGATTTTTTTCCAAGAAAAAATCCCCTCACCGCTTCCCAATTGCGTATAAGAACGATGGGTGTGTGTCGGCATCTGCGTGTGGGCGTCCGCGGATGTGTGTCAGTGCATAAAAGTGAGCGTAGTTTTTCTCCTCGAAATATTGACAAATCAAAGGGGCCAAATGAGAATTCCGTTGAGCGACGAACTATGTGGATATTCATCCACATGGTATGTAAGTGTGGGTGTATCTTTACAAGTATGCGTGGCAGTACATATCTCCATACGTACACCAATGTCTCCAGTTTTAGTATCTATTTGCAGTTCGGCTACCTAAAGCCAAACGTTTCGGAGATTTTTTGCCACAATTGACAGCAGCTACCACCAACGCACTATTATCGATTACGACAACACTTTGCTTCCATTCATTTTCACAATCTGTTTTCTCCATTCTCTCTCTTTTTTATTCTCTCCCAATTTTGTTCAATACATCCTTTAAGGCGAGACACCACTGTGGCGGATCAGTCATTTTTTTGGCATTTTCTCCGAGTATTTACATATTCAAGTACACGTGAAAAAATGTGAAGTTGAAATATCGAAAATTGACCCAGTGACAGACGATTCAGTGAGAACAAGTAACGCAACGACTTACGTACACTAAAACTTTCAATCGAGTTTTTCCCGACCTGGCTGGAATCATAACTCTTGCGATAATTGCACGATATTCAATTTGAAAAAAGCAAAATTTCCGTAATTGCGGTAGCTATCGTTTTAAGAGGCCGATTTTGTTTTTTTTTCTTGAAATTTAGGCATTTTCATGCTTCGGAACACAAATAAAAATTTTGCCAAAATTACGCGTTCTTTTTGAACACCCGCTTTTTTGTGAATTTTCTTTCGAAAAAAAGGCAACGTACAACGTGAACTACATTTATATAGATTATAAAACTTTTTCAATTTTATTGTTGAGACCAAATATTGCCAAGTTAGCGATCCAGCCGTTGGGCCACATTTTTTACAGAGGTTCTATTATACCACAATAACGTTGTTAATTATAAAAAGAAAAATCATAAATATTTACACGAAATAGGTTCAATGAATGCTTAATAACCTACCATTTTTCATATCCCAAATAAATAATCTATTAAACAAAAAAATCGAAAAAAATGCCCTTTTTCGGCCCGTCACAGTAGTGTCCTCCCTTGATAAGTTGTCGCGGTAAAAAAAATCAAAATTCTCCTTGGAACGGGGCTAATTGGAAAATCGATCAAATATTGGAGTTATCATCGTTTAATTGGTTGTTTTTTTTTTTAATTACCTTTTTCTCTCTTCATCTTGATTTTGCTCGGTGTGCCCCAGGCTCGGGGAAGGACGGACATCCGCCGCAATTTCGCGTTAATCGGGA
This sequence comes from Ophion ellenae, assembly GCA_963210295.1. Lineage (NCBI taxonomy): Eukaryota > Metazoa > Arthropoda > Insecta > Hymenoptera > Ichneumonidae > Ophion > Ophion ellenae. The sequence goes on along the minus strand of OY723388.1, from coordinate 47,994,255 downwards.
CTAATGACGATCAATTATAATGACAATCGATAATCAATCATTGGGGTTCCGATTAGCGCGAGGTCAATATCTGAACGCTAATTAATAGCGTGAAACCCCGTGTGCGTGTGTGTATATAGGTATGCAGGGTGTTCTGTTATGAATGGATTATTCTCCAACTGTCCATAGGTCAGACCATGTCCTACTATGTGTTGGAATTTCAGTTGAGTAAAAAACCCACGGTTTTTGAGGTTTTGGGCTTTATGTTATTTAAAAAAAAGAATAATCTGCTTTTGTTTTTTCGCCTGCCATTTCTACAAATGATGTGAATCGACAATAACTAAGCAACTTTTCAAAGTAATTAGCACGATGTGTGTAGTACATTTTTTCACACCGCAGGCAAGTCCGCCGGCAAAGTCAGATGTTCGAATTAGTTTGTATGAAAATTTGTTTGTATGAAAATATCTTTATGAAAAGATATTTTTTCATAAAGTTTCCTTAACGTTTAGGGTTAAAGAAAATACTTTTTTAGATGAAACAAGTAACCAAGAGTATTTTTTTTTAACCGGATCAAAAAAAGTTATCATATGTAGAAATGGTATGTAAAAAACCAAAAGTAGATGATTTTTATCTCGAAAACGGAGGGGTTTTTACAAAACTGAAAATCCAACATACAGTAGGACATGATCTGATCTATCGACAGCTGCAGGATTATCCATTCATAACTGGACATTCAAAGACTATTCAACGTGGACCATTCAAAGTGACCACGCCAAATATCTCCGGTGCCTTTAAAGTGACGAAAAAAATGAAAGGAGGTAATTTGATTGAATTCGAAGAGCTGATACAGTGGTGAAAAATGAATGAATGATGAATGATTCTCTTGACATTCGAATAGTTTCCGGTGTGATAGCGGAGCAGGTTATCCAACGGATTCAATAATGTCAATAGTCGGAGACGTTTCTGATGTTTGTAAATACTGTCATTGTTACATAGTAAAACTGTAGTAGAGTGAAGAATCCCTTGGCCTGCTTGTTCGCCGGATTCAACGCCACTTGAGTTCTTCCTATGGGAAGCTATAAAGGATCGTGTTTACCATGATGTTCCAACGACACCGGCGAACATGCGAGAACGTATTACAAGAGCCTGCGCCGCTATCACACCAGAAACTAATCAAAGGTCAAGAGAATCTTTCATCCGTCTTCAAAAATGTGTCGAGGTTAATGGCCATCACTTCGAACATTTGTTACAATAAATGTTCTGCACAAAAAATTCAATTACATTTTTCGGATATTCTTATTGTCAGTACCATCACGATTTCCCGTTTTTCTACGTGTATTTTGGTGAAAAATCATTTCAAGGTCATGATATCATAGGTCGTCGGATTCGTCTGAATATCATTTCTATCTTAATAAAACAAAAACATGTTCCCATTTTAAAAACCATTGATGACCTTGACAACGAAAAAACTATGACCTTGAAAAAAAACGAATTTTTCACCACTGTCTCAGCCCTTCAAAATTAATCAAATTACCCCCTGACACTTTTCCGTCTTTCCAAAGGCAACGGAGATATTTGGGGTGGTCACGTGTCACATCCGGAAGGGATGAGAGCATAATATTTTCGTTTCCCTCTTTGTTGCTTACGCCTAGCGCAATAGCACGGGATGAGGGTAAAAAGGGGTAGTGCGTGGGAAAGAATAGAATTAAGGAATTGATGCGATATTTCGGTATTGAGGAATAATTCGACAGAATTGGTGTACGATTGACACCAAGTTATTTATTATAAGATTACTAGACGGGTTAAAGCGATCAGGCCTACGATAAATGATACAGAAAAGAAAAAGATATGGTTAGCTTACATTGGTTGTGTTTGACGCTCGGTCGCTCGCTCGCTCGCTTGCGTGGATGTTTGTTGTCGCTCGCGTTACAAGGGCCTTCGCTCTTGGCCTGGTGCGCTCGCTGGCACAATTGCTGGTAAGACGCTCGCAGGAATTTACATTGGATGTGTGTATACTCGACGTGTTTACTACGACGGGCACTACGCGTAGATAGAAATATGAACGGCGCGCAAGGTCGATGAATTGAGACTGATATTCGCGGACCGATGATAGAAATTATTCATGTATAAAAAAAAACTTTTGTGACTCGAAAAATGAAGGCTGTTCGTATGAAAGTTAATTGGATATATTCGTAGGCTTCTAAATTACGACTTGATATAAGAAGTGATTCGATTGACGGAAATATTGGTTGACGGAAAACTGAGTTCTGAATTTGATGAAGATTGTCGGGAGATTGGGATTGAGACTCGATAGAAGAACTTGATGTGATGGTGGTTGACGGGAGACTGGGGTTGAGACTCGATAGAAGAACTTGATGTGATGGTGGTTGATGGGAGACTGGGATTGAGACTCGATAGAAGAACTTGATGTGATGGTGGTTGACGGGAGACTGGGATTGAGACTCGATAGAAGAACTTGATGTGATGGTGGTTGACGGGAGACTGGGATTGAGGCTCGATAGAAGAACTTGATGTGATGGTGGTTGATGGGAGACTGACTTCAGGAAGGAAGTCTTTCTTGATATGGAAATTAGGAGAGGTTCAGTAGTGGGAGAAGGAACCTTAGGGAGAGTGTAGTCTTGGTCATCTAGTTCTTTAGGGATTGGACCATTGGCCGTGAAGATATCGGTTGATTAGCGTGATTGGTCGCGGTATGGTGTGCGAATACTTTACAGATTAGTTAGGCACGTGCGTGGCCTTATTTCAGGGCATCGGTTCTGACTAATATGCGTATGAAGAGAAGGAGACCTTCGTCTCGTGTTTCGGCGAAAAAGCGCATGGGATATAGAGTTCGATATCAGAGACCTGAGCATTCGCATGGTTTGCGTTGTGTCAATTTATGGCTATGGTGACTTCTCATATCGAGAGGTTTGTATATCGGACTACGCTGCGAGACCGGATGTCTTATTATTTAGTCGGAGTTACAAGCTCGTCGGAGCCGTCTAGTCTATGTTATGTTTAAATGATCTAGAGTCGGGGCTTCTCTTGGTCAACATGAGTGGGGACGGCGGAGTTTTTGGATTCGAGTTGATGGTTGGTTTTTCGTTCGACAGCTCTTCTTGGAATATGCGCCTGAGATCATGTTCTTGTTGCCAGCCAATGGGATAGAAAAAGTCGATGACTGTGGCGGTGCGGCTATCGTGTGTATATCGCTGTGATTTGAATATGCTCGCGGAACGTACGCAAGTTCCGTTTAATGCTGTTACGCGTCTCATCCTTAGATTTATACATTTAATACGCTTATGACGGCAAATGAGGATATTGGGAATAACCGAGAGAAGGCACATTCGCTAGGATGTAACACATGTTAAATGGTCCACCCTGTATATACATATAAGTACACATATACGACGGAAGAGCAATTTAAACTCGTCAGATGTAACGAGTTCAAATTTGATGTCGACTATCAGCACACCCGGTTATTTTGAGGACGGTCCTTGAAATTTTTCGACGGAACATCCCTTGAAATAACGTTTACAGCAATATGCTTGTATCAATCCAAGGGTGAATTTGAAGACGATCGCGGTTACGTAGTGCAATTATTCGAATTACGTACGGAGATGATAGGCTACTATTAGGACGTACCTCGAAGCGGCATCCGATAGAACTGGTCTTCCCCCAGATAGAGATATCCACATGTCCCTTCTATCACATACGAACGCAGGATCTGATGACAAACGGCGCCGAAGCAATTGGAAGCAATTGGACATGGCCAAGATATGATCATCGGCAATCAGTCGAAGCTCGAGCTTGCCACAACAGTCTTGAATCTTCAACGAAATTTGGTTAACGATCGCGCGATAATTGCAATAACCCCGGAGGGCTGCATCGAGTGGTAAATCCACTGAACGCGTCGCATGCATTCGGAGGTGAGGCTGGCTGGATCCTCATTGGATGGTGCTCCCAGAAGATATTAGGAATAATGGAACGGCATTCACCTGCGTTTGAGTGTCACACGAGATGTGATCCGTTTGTACTTGTATGTTAAAAATAAAGAAGCGTTCATGCGAAAGCACTCGGACGCCTGCATTCCATAGGATACTGGAAGCACAGGGATCCAAATTGCTATTCGAATACGAAAACTTCAGAACCGTAAAACGCGGTGAGGGGGGGGCCAAGGATGATCCTGGAATTGCAGCGCAAGTATCTCCATTCGACAATTACACGTGCGAGTTCGCACTCGACGGGGATATTTGTACGATGCTGGAGAACATGCACGCGAGTGACACACGAATTGCCGATCAAAGGTACCGCATAAACAGTTGCGGGTGCCCGACACACGCACACGCAGGCACAAGGGGGGGAGGTGTATTTCGCAACTGGTGCATACAAATTGGGTCCCTGCGATGTGCAAAGAAGAGTCCCCCCGCGAAATGTTCGCCATTGTGGAGTGAAATTTGCGGTGCACCAATGTGCAGCACTATTCGAAAAGCTCTTATTGCGTCCAGATTCATCCTTGCACTTCCTATTTGCTCTCTCTTTCTCTCTCTCTCTCTCTCTCTCTCTCTCTCTCTCTCTCTCTCTCTCTCTCTCTCTCTCTCTCTCGTTCTAAACGCGCCCTTTCTTGCACCCAACGTGCCGTGCTACACCCACGATCCTCAACTATCACATCCATTTGAGGTTTCGGCCCGACAGTGTTTTACATCGACATTCGAGGGTAACCAACCCTCGTTTTCTCATCCTTTACGATGAATAACCGAATAGCTATCGTGCCAATTATCGGGATTAGGTACCGCTTTGCTCATTGCTTGTCAAAAGAAGTTTTTGCGATCCCGACAGCGCACCAGCGTCCCTTTTAGCCTGAAATTAGGCGGGACAGGAAACGAATAGATGCTAGCAGAAAAAAATGGGCTCGACAAGTGGGGCTACCGCCTACCGAGCCATTGGTGCTTTGGCGCGCGCGCGTATATGTGTATGTGTGTGTGTGTGTGTGTGTGAGAGAGAGAGAGAGAGAGAGAGAGAGAGAGAGAGAGAGAGAGAGAGAGAGAGAGAGAGAGAAAGAAAGAGCATTCGTTTATTCGTACTTCGACTTCAGCCTCCTAAGAGCTCCCTGCGAAGGATCCATTACAAGAAACTTTATACAATGATATGTTTACATAGTTGTTCCTAGTTAACATATTATACCTACACGTATCACTAGTATTACTAGGTGCGCAACAAAGTTCCCGGGTTTCACACATGGATGGCGCTAGCGATACATGTAGTCGGCATACAGATCTGAAAATGGGTGTCTTTATAGCTTGGACATCTTTTATGAATACCCAGTCGTAATATAAACAAATATCGCAACACAACGACCTTTTTTCTAACCTCGAAATTGTCAAAGTTTGGGCCAAATAAACAGCATTTGCGGGAAGCATTGCTTTTCTGCTTCAACCTAAAAAAAACACCAGCTGAAGCACGTCGGTTACTTGAGGAGGCCTACGGCGGACATACACCATCAAAAACAACGTGTGAAGATTGGTTTAAGCGGTTCAGGAGTGGCGATTTTGAGACTGGGAACAAGGAGCGCTCGGGAAGACCGCAAACATTTGCGGACGCTGATCTGCAAGCGTTATTGGATGAAGATGATACTTGAACAGAAGGTCAACATGTTGAGGCATTAAATGTGGGTCGGCAATGTATTTCGAAACGTTTGCACGCCATGGGAAAAGTTCATAAGGAAGGAAAGTGGGTGCCACATGAGTTGACTGAGAGACAAATGGAAAATCGAAGAGCCACTTCCGAAATTTTGCTTTTGCGGCAGAACAGAAAGAGTTTCCTGCATCGGATTGTTACTGGCGATGAAAAATGGATATATTTCGAGAATCCCAAACGCAGAAAATAGTGGCCTTCACTTGGCGAAGCGTCAACATCGACGGCACGGCCAAATCGCTTCGGAAAAAGATAATGCTCTGCGTTTGGTGGGACCAGAAAAGAATCGTGTACTATGAGCTGCTGAAACCGGGCGAAACTGTTAATGGGCATCGCTACCGACAACAACTAATCTATTTGAACCACGCATTGCTCGAAAAACGGCCAGAATGAGACACGAGACACGAACGTGTGATATTGCAGCACGATAACGCTCCGTGCCATCGCAGTTCCATCGCCCAGGACACCATAAAAACACTGAAATGGGATCTGCTACCGCACCCGCCGTATTCGCCAGATCTGGCCCCTTCAGACAATCACTTGTTCCAGTCGATGGCGCATAGCTTGGATGGGCTACACTTGGCCAATTACGATGCAGTACAAAATTGGTTGGACGAATGGTTTCAGTCCAAAGACGCGTCTTTTTATCGTCGCGGTATTTATGCCAGAGAGATGGCAAAAATGTGTAAATAGCGAGGAACAATACTTCGAATGAACCATTTTTTGTATTTTTTCATGAAATTTTTGATTTTTTATTGGTATAAAACTCGGAAACTCAGTTGCGCACCTAGTATTATAATAATAGAAATAAAAATATAAGAGTTATGAAAAAGTGGTATAAACTGCAATTAAAGATGTGCCCGGAAAGAGAAGGAATTCCAAGAGAAGAACAGGAATAAGAAGTGCCGGATATGCTACTTCACATCACCACACTTCTCTGTCCATCTCTCGCAACAGCACATATTTGAACGCTTCTTTAAAGCTCTTTTGGCTTTTACATGTCCTTATTTCGTACTCTATTGCATTCCATTCACAACATAGTGTGGCGAGGAAGAATTTTTGATAGTAACCTGTGCGGCGGGTCGGAACGACGAAATCGCCACTTTTGAGTGGCCGTCGCAGTTGTTTAAGGGGCTATACCAGTGTGAACGCTGATAATTTGGGTGATTTTCAGGATTTTTTTGGAAGAAAAGTACTCAGTTAAATGTTTCGGAAAATTAAGAATATATTTGGCTATATTTGACCTATATTACATGATTTTTTCATAGAAAAATATTGAGATCCAACCGACTTATGCGCTGTCTTCGGAGGCGCCAAAAAAAAGTTCCTCCATTGCTGACATGATTCTGGCCGATTGTGTAGCTGAAACCGAAAAAGGAAAAAATGTCAAACTGGAAGGTATTTCCTGTACAGTGACGTAGGATTTTCGAAAAATATCAAAATCTATCAAAATGGTGTAGTTATGAAAAAAAGTCTGTTTTCTTGCTTATAAAATGGTCGTTTTTTTCAATGCCAAATCGTCAATTTTCATCCAATCAAAAATATCCTACGTCATTGTAGAGTAAATATATTCAAGAGTACTCAGTTCAAATTTCAAGTCAATCGGATAATTGCTCTTTGAGTTACAATGTCAGCAAATTTGAAAAATCTCATTTCGAGAAAAACGCGTTCAAAGATTTAACTATCGATTTTTGCAAGATAAAATGATCAGAGGTACGGCCTTGAAATTTTTACAGGATATTCTTGAAAGTGTGAACTGTCGAAAAGGCAAAAAAATCGATTTTTTTTAAGTGTCACACTGGTATAGCGCCCTAATTGGCACGAGCACTGCCTGCGCAAAACGCTGTAACAAGTACGCTAATTCTTTGTGATCGCACATGGCATATAAGAACGACGCAAGTAAGTATTCGCGCTGCTCTGCAACCTTCAACCCCGACAGACGCCAATAATACCGCATGATAGGCTTGTCACGCCGTGCATAAAATATGAAACGTACAACTGCATTTAACGCCCGCTGTAGTTTTAAATTCATGTCTGCAGTTAAATCCGTGGGTACAAGGGCCGATACCAACATCTTCCGAACATTTGTGGGTAGTTGCCCACGACAGAGTTTGAGTTGGTAGATAGTGGCTCTCATTATACCGAAAGCTATTACAGTATGTCGAGACTATGAGAGTATACGCTGGATGGTTAGGCACAGACAGGTGACAGAATCAGACCACGGAATCGTATCTGTTCCAACAAAGATTGACGGGAGTGGCGCGGCGTCTAATAGCGTCAGGTAGCGAGCTGATCCAATTATTATTGCTTTTGTTTTCGGCGTATTTTGCTTGAGGCTGGTTTTTTCCGCCCACTTACAAATTCCCGCTATGATTCTCTTTACCAGGGCAATTCCGCTCATGATATCTGACGGCCGACAATGCAGATTAATTTGCAAGTCATCTGCATACATACTGTACCGGCAGTTCTCAATGACGGAGTCTCAATGACGGAACTCGAAGCGTGTTTTTTTCCTCCGAGTTCTAGTAATTCTGAGACGGATGTGAAATAAATTCATTCGGCAAACAAGTTCAATTTGTTCAATTTATGCATATATTGGGTGTACCACTTAATTCGGTCCGTTTTTTGCTTAAAATGCGCACTTATTTGAATGATAAAATTAATTAATACATTGATCAAAATATTGTCCATCGCTAGCCACTACCTTTCCCCATCTTTCTGGTAATTTATGAATTCCGCCGCGGAAGAAGCGTTCATCTTTTGCAGCCAAGAATGAATCGAGCCAATTTTTGATACCCTGTTGTGACGTGAAGCGTATTCCAGTCAAAGCGTTCTGCATCGATCGAAACAAATGATAGTCGGAAGGGGCAAGGTCTGGGCTATAAGGCGGGTGAGCCAGAATTTCCCACCCGCTATTTTCCAAATCGTTTTTAACCACAATAGCAACGTGAGGCCGAACGTTGTCATGTTGAAAGATTTTGGACTCGTGTCTGGTCGCATATTCTGGACGTTTTTTTTGGCTATAGCTCGCTTTAAACGGATCAATTGTTGCCTGTAGAAGTCTCCCGTGATGGTCCCACAAGCATTCGCTGGGCTTCGGCTGCACTTTTCTTCCAATCGAAACAGAAAATCGACGCTTCCCGCAAATGGTGCTTATTTGGGACGAAATTCGACATTTTCACCGCAGTAAAAATTAGACTTGATGCGCAAAACTCAAAGGTCTATAAGCGATATTTTTGGTTAAGATATGTTGATACTTCACGATACAGCAAAAATCAGCTGTTGCCGTCAACCATTTATAGCACCTAGAGCCATCTTTTGAAAACGGACCGAACTGAGTTGTACACCTAATATTTATGCATGTGTTTATCTTTGTTACAGCGAATACAATTTAAACTGTCGACAAAATGTTGTAAATCTACGATCCGACGTCCTTCGACAGCAAATTTTTGTTGCTGATCATTGAGGTTATGGTTATTCTCATCGCGTTTAGCCGCATTTGCTTGGCTGCCACAGCTTTCGATCTTTTAGCAAGCGCCTTTATTCTTGTAAACTTTCCTTTGTATCGCATTTGAGTTGACATTTTCACGCTTTTTTTTATTTATATAAAACATTTCTCGAAAGACGGATCGTAGGAACCTCAACGTTGTGACAGCAGGAAAATCGCGCTATTGCCACGATTACAGCGTCACTCTCTATAGTATGAGACCTATCTATGCATGAGGTGCGAATGTGTGGGACATATGAAGGGTACAAGCTCTG
>OY723388.1:47939820-47979820 GCA_963210295.1 Ophion ellenae | reverse complement strand
TTTTTATGGATTTTTGACATTTCTAAACTCACTTAACCCCTCAAGCATATCTATCCATCTATATCTCACGCTTTTACCTAGACGGGAATCCATTTCACGCTTTCTACTCTCGTCTCTATTCAAGCATTTGTACGAGCCAGAATTGCGCGGAAACTTGGGTTTCGTAGTTAACCGCGAGGTTAACGGCGAGGTACTTAAACTTCAACCAAGCCGTTGGCTTACGAAGCTTGCGTTGTACTTGTACGTAAATATATTACACACAAACGTATATATACTTTTTTTAATATTTCAAATTAAGGGGCTATAGCAGTGTAAACGCTGAAAATTTGGGTGATTTTCGGGATTTTTTTGGAAGTACTCAATTAAATGTTTAGGAAAATTAAGAATATATTTAGCTATATTTGACCTATATTACATAATTTTTTCATAGAAAAATATTGAGATCCAACCGACTTATGCGCTGCCTTCGGAGGCGCCTAAAAATTCCTCCACTGCTGACATGATTCCGGCCGATTAAGTAGCTCAAACCGAAAAAGGAAAAAATGTCGTTAAACTGGAAGGTATTTCCTGTACAATGACGTAGGATTTCCGAATAATATTAAAATCTAACAAAATGGCGTAGTTATGAAAAAAAAGTCTCTTTTCTAGCCTATAAAATGGTCGTTTTTTTCAATGCCGAATCGTCAATTTTCATCCAATCAAAAATATTCGACGTCATTGTAGAGTAAATATATTCAAGAGTACTCAGTTCAAATTTCAAGTCAATCGGATAATGGCTCTTCGAGTTACAATGTCGGCAAATTTGAGAAATCTCATTTCGAGAAAAACGCGTTTGAATATTTACCTATCGATTTTTGCAAGACAAAGTGATTAGAGATACGGCCTTGAAATTTTTACAGGATATTCTTGAAAGTATAATCTGATTTTTTGAAAGTATCACACTGGTATAGCCTATTAAGTGAATCGAAGATTTCATAAAATACTGTAATAAAATGTAGAGTAATGTACTAACTATGCAGATTATAGTTGCAATATAAAATAAAATGCATTATTATGTAATATAACATAACATACTATAATATAACGTGATATAATATAATATAATATAATATAATATAATATAATATAATATAACATAATACAATATAATATAATTTTCATGATAAATAAACGAATTTTTGTATTTCATCTATAAGATGAAGAATTGTCAAATTTCTCATTTAAAATATTTCCATCAGATTAAACTTACCATGTAAGTCCTCACCACCATTAACGAAACGTCCGATTGATTTTTTGATTACAGGTATCCTGGATGCGAAAACGTGACATGCACATACTCAGCGCGGGCATATCGACGTACACGTCCGACATGAGATTTCAAGTAATACATCCGGACAAGTCGGAGAACTGGACGCTGCAGATAAAGTCACTGCAGAAGAGGGACTCGGGCACTTACGAGTGCCAAGTCAGCACGGAGCCCAAGATGTTTCTCAACTACACTCTTAACGTTGTCGGTGAGGTTGCCAATTCCAACACGCCCACACACACCCTCTGTCTATCTCGATTATACGTCCGAGCATTTTCTTATTTGCGAGAGCTTGACACAAAAAATCCACCGATATTTTTGTGCAAAAAAAACATCGAAAAAATCATACGAGAAACCGTTTGCACTCGTGCGGTGTACTTGTATCGAATGGACACACAGAATTTGTGGACTCTATCGTATCGCAAGCAACCTTATCAAATAGTTCAGCCTCGTGTGGATTTTTCCTCCGTATGTGAAATACCGAAACAATTGCATTGGGAATAACGCGGCGAAACGTCGAATATAAATGCAGCTTTACGCGATTTATCTGCGATCACCACGATCGCAAAGTAAAATACCCCCCCCCCCCCCCCCCTACCACGCCGCCTGTGGGATATTTACACGAGGGCGGAGGGGAGCCGGGGCGGCGCCATGTTGGACAATTTAACGCTCGCTATTCACCACTCAATTTACGTCTCTCTCCATTAATCTAACTCGACATTTCTCGCACGATCTCTCACTTCGCTCGGTAACACGCAAAGCTTTCATCCAGTGGCTCTCGCGTCCCTTGGTATACCGCGATGAGTCGGTTCTCCGTTTTCTTTTTTTCCCTTTTCGTTGGGAGCTTTTGCTTAAACAGTATTATATACCGGGCAACTTTCTCTCTCTCTCTCTCTCTCTCTCGCTCTCTCTCTCTTTCTCTCTTTCTCTTTCTCTCTCTCTTTCTCTCTCTCCTCTCCTCTCCTCTCCTGATGAATTGTGATTTTTTTCCCTAAGATGCTCAATTTTTTTGTGGCGAATTTAACCTTTTTTTATTTTGGCTCGAATGATGTATAAACATGACAAAAATAATATACAAAAAGAATAATCAGCGGCGTTTTTTTCCTTCCAATTTTTAGAGCTCATTTTCCGAAACGCCGGAAACAGGCTAGGCGGTGGAAATAACAATTTGGAGTCGTTTAGTCCGGTCGTTGTACAAAAAAGATACAATGACCTGACAACTTTTAGCTTCTTAGATAAATTTTCTAAAAAAAAAACTAGATACGATTTTTAGGATTCATCGTCTCAGAATTTTTCGTATGTCAATCGACTCAGAATTTCACCCTTAACCCCCCATTTCAGGGAACACATTCAGTTCTGGGACACCCTGTATATATATATATATATAAGCCTACATATTTCAAACAATGCCTACACATTTCCTACACATTTCAAACAATGTACTGTTTCACCCTTGGGATGTACGCTTGCCAAGTGTAGGCGTGATTTTTCTTAGAAATGGTACAAAAGCATAAAAAAAATATTGCGAATACGACAAAAACGAAATTTTCGTGAAAAAAATTGAATTTGTTTTGAAAAAATACAAGGAAAAATGGGCCCACAATGGGACTAGCGTTAAAATTCATATAATTCATCATATTATTTTAGAGAATTTTTTGAAAAAAAAAATGGCAGTCTTTAAAAAAAAATAGTTTTCACTTTACACGCTGAATAAATGTTGACAAAGATGATTTAAAAAAAAATTCCTTTTTTTATGAAAGTGTAAACTAATATGAAAGAAATGGATCTATAAACATTATTCGATATATCGATTAATTTAAGAGATATCTGCGTTAGAACATTTCCGAACTTCCTGAAATCCAGATTTTTCGAAAAATTGTAATTTCTGAAAAACATGCGATAAAAATTAAAAAATTTGTGAAAATACCCCTTGCATAGCATACTATTTTATAAAAAAAAAAAAGTTAAACATGGTCATGGTGACGGGCGAGCGAAATGGCGTGGAATGCCTCATATATATATATATATATATATATATATATATATATATGAGGTGTCCATAGGTGGCTAAACCGGAAATAGGTCATGAAAGACCGCGCTTCCGGGGAGAACGGCGGAAATGCGTAGAAAATGAGAGGATCAGTGTCCTCGACCGAAATCACATGGAATCCACGTGTATATAGGCGTGCACATATATACCGGTATATGCTGCCACTATTTTACATGTAGATATAGCTGTACGTGCGTAAAAGGAAGAAAGAGAGAGCTTTATTAGTGGCGACAGGCGATGATCCTTCGAATTGTGGACACGTCTCTTCCGAGGTTATTGAACAGAAGCTCGACGTTAGGTCGAGAACTCATCAAATATCATCTGCGTCTATATAAGTGTGTGTGTGTACGCGTGCGAGAGAGAAAGCCGGGCTGTTTGTGTGCGTCGTTTCGAAAGCCAATGGCCCGCTTTTCCTCGATCCCGGTCACGTGTCTCGTATCATGCTATCACCTCCTTAAATCCCGATTCCAGCGTGACTTGAAAGTTTGGTTTTTTTTCAGCCCTGCCTGGCAAGGCTGGCGAATATAACTTCTGATAGAGTGGATGGGAGTGGCGAAAGGGAGCAGAGAAATGGAGATGACGCAGGTACGAAGGAGAGAGACAGAGAGAGAGAGAGGAGACTTTTTAGCCAGGTGTTGCATATCTTCTCCAAGGATGTAAACGCTCAGTCATCCCTTTACTACTTCGTGGTCTTTGTCTTTTTCTTCTCCTTCCGGTGCTTCTTCCTTTCTTTAACGGCACAACGTGATATCGGCTAGACCACTTACTTAAGCGCGTTATACTAGTCGTACACTTTGCGGCAGCCTGCTTATCGAGCGCGCAGAAGGTAGTTCAGCCTCATAGAGGACCACCCGACAAACGATGGGATGATCGTCATAAAGCTCGTCATAGTAGGAAAGACATTTGTGATACGCGGAAAAAAAGTGTTTGTAAAAAAGTATTTATTCCCGCACCCTTGTCACAGGATTAAGAGGTCGGAATTTTACACACAATGTGTACATAGTCTTGACAAGTTTGAGTTTTTGTTTCAGCGAAAAATATTGATAAACAATGGACTTATTATGATTTGAAGAAACTGCCAACATTACTGCATGGCCATTCGGTGTAGGTGGTTCTGGAAACTGGGATGATCCGAAATGAAAAATGTGCTTTTAGTGTGATGATAAAACTTTTGTATCACCGCATGCTATTGTGAATTTTTGCAAATTATGAAATTGACGAACTGTAGGAAAAGGTATTTTTTGCAAAGAAAACAATTTTAATGGTTTGTTATTATCAATTGGATACACGTATTGAAAAATCATCTGGCCATACGATAGAAAATGTTGTAAACTACGATCTGTCCGAGTTTGGTGTGAATCGGACGAATAGATTATGAGATACGATTTATACCGTTTCGTAAAACATCGTTTTGAGAAAAACGCATGTAAAATATGTAAACGAACATATGTAAAAAAAAATTTCAATAACCTTTTATTCAATGTATCAAAAAGTAGAAAGTAATTTTTTCACCAATTCGCCTATATGTGACTATAAATAGAAGCTGGGGTTGCTCAACTTTTTAAATGTTGAATAAATTTCATCAATTCAGTTTCATCAACCGTATTTAATTTGGCACAATAGTAATTAGAGAAATTATTATCACACTTTTATACTCAGTTTCAGGATTTTTATTCAAGAAATCTGAGGTTGTTTTGTAGTAAATTAAATACAGTTGATATGTTAACGGGTTTATGTAAATTAAAAATTATATGCACAAGTTTTCAGGGCCCCAAGCTTTTATTTATAGTCACATATAGACGACTTGGTAAAAAAAAATATTTTCTACTTTTTAGTACAATGAATAAAAGCTTGTTTAAAAAAAAATGTACATATAAATTATTTTCTTATAGTTAGTCTTCAATTAATTTTAGCTCTGAGTAGTCGGAAAGTAGGTGCAATATCGATGTTCCGTTTTGCATCTCACAAGAAAGTCATCTCACACCAGGTCAAGTTAAGTAAAAGCTTCTAATAAGGATAAATCGCAGTGGGCGATCTGACCGTCCACGAAAATCGTCATAACTCGGTAAATTGTTTGAATTTTTGGAAAAAATGTTATTGCAACGCAAAGTTAAGACTGAAAAAACTACGCAATGAAAAATCATATTTTTAAAATTTCAAGCTTATGCAAAAGTTACCAACGCCTCCGATGAAGTTTGACTGAACGTCATAAGCTGACTGCTCGTCAATTCTGTTCGAACAGAATTATTACTCCTGCACCGTAGCAGTTTTACAAAACAAAATTGTGGATTTTTCCTTGAAAAATAGAAAACGGGAAAAATAAATAACACAAATTCAGAGTCAATATGAAAACCATAGTGCACATTAACTTCGAACTAAATCCCAAAATTGGCAATTCAAAGTATACGCTTCGTGTTACGGTGCAGAAGAGAAAAACCGCAGATTTCTGGCTCCTCTGCAAAAAGCATTGGGCATATTGCATCGAAGGGCTTGAAAAATAAATAATGCCCGACCGAATAAAGTGCTCATGCATACGTCCATACGCGTGAGTGTCTGGGGGTAAATACGCGAGCGTTTATGTATATCCATACAAAGGGTTGGTTCGTGATATAAATATACACATGACTGCCCATACGCCTGTAAAAAATAAATAAAAAAGAAAGAACAAAAAAGGGGGAAAAATGAAAACGAAAAACGTATCGCATTCGTTCGCTCGTGAGGTTGCCACCGGTCGCGGCATTGCGAATCCAAAACGAGAGGCAATAAAACACGAAACGCTTCGATCTGCGCCTCCAGGCATCGTAACCCACCACAAACTTCATATATATATATATATATATATATATATATATATATATATATATATATATATATATACACATGTGTGTGTGTGTGTGTATTTATGTGAGAAAATCATTGTTTGAAGTCGTTCCATCGATGTAATGCTGAGTATCAGCACATCCAGCTATTTTCCGAAACGGTATTTCAGTTTTATTTTTTAAACGAATCGTCGATTTTGCAGACTGGACGGTTTTGAACATTGGGATGTACGTAATGCCTTTAAAATCACATATATATATAAAGGGTGGGCTGAAAATCGCCCCCATGTGTGTTCTACGATCTTTTTTTAATTTTCGAGAAAAAAGCGTTTAACATTTTTTTCTCCCGTTTTCCTCTACGATAGGTTTTTATTTTATTTTTCTCACTTACGCATGTACTTTTCTCGTAGAAGTTTTTGAAAACAGCTGAGGGTCATTTGGACGAGTATAAGTGTTTTGTGTATCCTCTGAACTTTTGTGGCCGATCCTCTGAACCCTATTCTTTACACTTTTGATATAAATTTAAGGCATTTACGTTAGTATCCAGCTGGTAATTTATTTATTGCTCAATAATGCACTTGTTAACGA
The DNA here is from genome assembly GCA_963210295.1 of Ophion ellenae. Taxonomy (NCBI): domain Eukaryota; kingdom Metazoa; phylum Arthropoda; class Insecta; order Hymenoptera; family Ichneumonidae; genus Ophion; species Ophion ellenae. The sequence goes on along the minus strand of OY723388.1, from coordinate 47,973,057 downwards.
TAACACAAGTTTTAAAAAATCGCAAGGAAAGTGCACACACAAAAGAGAAAAATAAAAAAAGTTTTTTTTCTCGAAAATTGAAAAAGATCGTAGACGGGGGTGATTCGCATAGATATTGATACGTGGGATCTAGATTTTCCTTTTGGACGTCACTTTGCAGGTCACCCTTTGTACGAGGCGTTCAACCCTCAACTCGCCAGGCTTACTTCCCACCCATTTTTCATTCGAAATTTTTTTTGGGATATTAGACTGTCCATTCAAGGGAACCTTCATGATTTATTGCACAGCTTTTGCCTCGGTGCGTTCTTGAGGTACGCTTTTTCTTTTTCTCTTCTTCAGTTCCAAATACACGAAAATCACCACCTGCGCCCGTGTATGTATCGCGTCGTCGAGAATTTTTTCTTGCGAGTAACACGCTCGAAAATTTGTAGATTTTGGAATTCCGTTCGAGGCAACGTTGTAAAAAATTGTGAAAGTTATTTTTGCCGCAATATGCGCAATGTAGGATCAGTAGTCCATTTGAGGCGTTACGTGCCTCACACGTGGTTGTAATATAGTGTGCAAGGGGAACGGGCGTTAAAGTTTTACGTCGAGGTAGACTCCTCTGCGGTTTTTCACGAATACAACAGCCGTGACGCCTGCGGCGGCTGACCCGCGATATTTTTATCGCACCAACGACAAAAAACCGTATCGGTTAAATTCACGTGTTTTCATCCGTTTTCTCTCTCTCTCTCTCTCTCTCTCTCTCTATATATATATATATATATATATATATATATATATATATATATATATATATATATATATATATATATATATATATATATATATATATATATACATACATACATACATACATACATACATACATAAATATATATATATGGCCATCTCCCTATCTCTCTCATCGGCTATGCAATAGATCGTGAGTAAATATCCACCTATACATACAAGTACAGGGTGATTCACAACTATCAGGGTTTGTTTGGCGAGCACATAGTGAGTAATAGCGAGCAAAACGCTTTTTTCTTACGAGGGCGAGGAAAAAATTGCTAATTTTCACGATTTTTTTTTCAAGGAAAGTTTTCTTCACTTTTTTTTAGACTTACAAGGAACGGTTGCGAGGTTGACCTCGCCGATTTCAATGAAATTTGGCATGCTTGTAGAATGGGAAAAAATAGGCGACACGTATTTTTTTATATCTGCTGAACCCGATTTTTAAGCGGTGAAACGCGCCTTCGAAAATAGGGGTGTTTTTCGTTTTTCGTCGATAACGTTATCGTTCTCATCTCCAATGTATGGTGCACGAAAAAATTAAGATTGTTGCAATTTGACATTTTTTCATATCTCGTATCGTTAAAACGTTATCGACGAAAACCGAAAAACACCCCACGGTGACGTGCGTTTTTGACGGTGCGTTTCAACCCTTAAAAATCGGGTTCCGCAGATATAAAAAAATACGTGTCGCCTATTTTTACCCACTCTACAAGCATGCCAAATTTCATCGAAATCGGAAAGATCGACCTCGCAACATGTCCTTGTTAGGGTATGTTTTATTCCTACTTTTGGCTGTTACGTGATATTTTTTAATCAATCTTGAAAATGCCGGATGTATGGCACGGTTTTCTAAATGGATTGCGGTGGATGTTGTTAGACAGCGAGATATAGATTTTCATCCCGCATCGGATTAATCTGGAAAAAACCAGCGAAGATTTTTTTTTCGTGGACACGTATACGCAGAATATGAACCAAAAAAAAGTGAGAAATGTTGGAAATCGATGAAACGGTACGCTTTGATACAGAATCATTGAATTTTTCGAAAAACAAAAGCTTTATTTTGCCATATAAAAATACGTTTTCTTTTTAATTTTCAAAAACATGTGGGGTCCCGTTTCAGATAATAAGGATAGAAAGATTTCTACCAAATTTCATCGGAATCGGTCGATTAGTTTTTTTAGCTATACGTCACGCCAGTTTTGAAAATGCAGTTTAGAAGACCGTGACATACCTCGACCATTTTTCCAAATTAATACATTTAAAAAATACCATGTAACAGCCGAAAGTACTAATAAAACATACCCCTAAGTCTCTACAATCGTGAAGAAATCTTTCCTCTTGAAAAAAATCAAGAATATCATTTAAAAAATTCCTCGCTACAAAGCTCCTCCCTTCAATGTCGTGCGAAAAAAATTAGCCGCGATATTCGCGTTCAAAGTTCAACGCTGAGTCAACAATTGAGGTCTCAATAGTTTCAATAGCACCGACTACTGCGCAAGATATGCGAGGAAGAATAATTACAGCCTGTTCGTTGCTACAGAGTAACGTGATTTAAGACACTACAATCAATGCGAATCAGATTGCAAGCGCGCAGTAAAGGGGGGACTATCACTTGAAGCACCTGTTATACAAGTAAGTGTTACTACCTTTTTAATCGATTTTAGGATAAAAACATTGAAATTTTTTTTTATCGATTTTTTATACCAAATCTTTATCGATCATCGTGAAATTTGAAGTCAGCCTTACTTTCAGTTCCTTAATAGAATTCTGAATAGAAAATTGTCGTCCTATAAAAAAATGGAGGTCACCTCGAAATCTCTGAAGAAACTCCACCTGGATGAACCTTGCAGCCACCACTCGATGACCCCCTTCGAACTATGCAATTTTTATAGGAAAAGTTTTCTCCTAAGTCTGATAGGTTTAAATATATTTCTACGGCTAATAGATGTTGCCTCACGCGGTATATATACCAGGTGTCCCATTCTTATTTTACAATGAATTTATCTCGGAAAATACTGCTCCGATCAAGTATTGAGTGCAGTGAAACTTTTAGGGTTCAAACGGGGACGTTTGAAATTTTTCGTTTCAATATTCAAAATGTCGACGTTAAGATGGCCGATATTAAAACAAAAAGGAAACATGATTTTCTTTACCACAAAATTTGTCCGGCCAAAACTAACAACTTTTGTAGGACATTTTTTTTACAAAGTTCCTAATTTTTAGGTTAGAACATCTTTCTATTATTGTAGCGCTATCCAGGATGTACCACGAGGAGGTCTTTAACATCCCTAGTATAAGTGTGCGTGTGTGTGGGTGTGATTTTGTTTGGGTTTGCTTGCGTTTGTTTGGGTTTGTTCGAATCCCAAACAAACCGAAACAAGGATTGGGTCTCTGCGGCTCATCACTTCCGTTATCAAAGAAACTCACACGCACACTTACACTTTGATTTGTTCGATAACGGGAGTGACAAGCCGCAGATCCTAATCCTTGTTCAGGTTTGGTGGGTTATCGAACGAACCTTAACAAATACAAACAATCGCAAACAAACCCAAACAAACTCAAACCCACACACACACGCACAGTTGAACTAGAGAAGTTAAAGACTCGTTTAAAATAGTGAGAAAAGGTGCTCTAACCTAAAAATTATGAACTTTTTCAAAAAAAAAGGTTCATGGACGATAAAATGGAAAAAAGGATTATGGACGAAAAAAAAAAAAATACTTTTTTCAGGAGGACGCTTTGAACCCTAAAAGTTTTACGATACTCAACACCTGATCAAGCAGTATTTTCCGAGATAAATCAGCCACAGGATTCAAATGGGACACCCGGTATATGTAAAACGCAGCTTTGGTTTTTGTAATTTTCGTAATGAAAAGCGCTAATTTCTGTGGCACGTAATCGTATTTAGCAATTCGAAATAGCCAGGAAACGTATACTCCAAATGAATTTACTCCGCTCCGGGATTGCCGTACGGAAAAACAAAAAATCTCGAACGTACGGAAAATATTTATTTTCAGATTATATTTCCAATTTTCCGCTGTGTAATGGGTTTTTTGCACCGAAAATGCAACGGTAACGTAATTGTGCTCGGACGGGTATTGGTGGCGCCAGGGCTCTCCCGTCGATTTACGTTTGTTCGCAAGGGCGGTGCGCGGGCGAGAGAACAGCCCGAGGATGCCTGGAACTCGTTACTTTCGTTCTCCCTCATCATGGGAGCCGCCACGCTCGAGTTTCGCATTTACGCGATCGAGCATACAAAAGTTTTAACTGCACTTTGCGAGAATGAGGGGTGAATGGTGGAAGGGTGGGGGTGGAAAGAGAAAGGGATGCTGTGACATAGCGGAGAAAAGGGCGCTGAGAAAAGGGACGACGCGTTACGTGTGACGAAAATTCGAGGGAAGAGCAAGTGGCTGAGGCGGGGTGGAGGGGACGGGGGATGTTTCGAAAAGGAACAAGGGATGCTCGTGAAACAACGCGAAGACTTTGTTTTCCTCGCGATCACAGATTCTTCTCGCGGTACTTTGACTTTCGAAGTTTCCGTACACTTTCATCCTTAACCCTCTCCCTCATAAGTGTCGCAACTTTTTTCCCCGCTGAACGAGAAATTACGATATTCGGAGCGAGTACCGTAAAATTGTGGAAATTTCATCTCTCGTGCATATATCTGGCCTCGGATGTATATTCGCGAGATCGAATCTTTCGGTCTTTCTCTCCCTATGGCCCGCGACCCTTTCTACCGTACTACCGCGAACATTTTCGCCCCTCGAAGATCGAGCCAAAAAGCAATATGTTTTATGAACGACACGCACCATTCGAAAAGTCATTTCCCGACTAATATCTACCCCCTGCTACGTATGTACATACAGGGTGGCACGAAAAGTGACCTCCAGTAGGACGATATAAATGCCTCGGGTCGATACCCATTTTTTCTTCTCTTTTGCGCATGTATTTTCCACGCGATTTTTATTACTCGTCTTAAGGGGCTATACCAGTGTGAACGCTGAAAATTGGGGTGATTTTGGAGAATTTTTTGGAAGAAAAGTACTCAATTAAATATTTCCGAAAATTAAGAAGATAATTGGCTATATTTGACCTATATTACATAATTTTGTCATAGAAAAATATTGAGATCCAAGCGACTTATTCGCTGCCTTCGGCGGCGCAAGAAAAAAGCTCCTCCACTGCTGACATGATTCCGGCCGATTGAGCAGCTGAAACCGAAAAAGGAATAAATGTCGTTAAATTAGAAGGTATTTCCTGCACAATGACAGGATTTTCGAAAAATATCAAAATGTAACAAAATGGCGTAGTTATGAAAAAAAGTCTGTTTTCTTGCCTATAAAATGGTCGTTTTTTCAATGCCATATCGTTAATTTCCGTCCAATCAAAAATATCCTACGTCATTGTAGAGTAAATATATTCAAGAGTACTCAGTTCAAATTTCAAGTCAATCGGATAAGTGCTCTTTGAGTTACAATGTTAACAAATTCGAAAAACCTCATTTGGAGAAAAACGCGTTTAGAGATTTAGCTATCGATTTTTGCAAGATAAAATGATTAGAGATACGGCCTTGAAATTTTTACAGGATATTCTCGAAAGTATAAAGCGTCGAAAAAGGCACGAAAAAATCGATTTTTTGAAAGTTTGACACTGGTGTAGCCCCTTAACGCTATAAAGCACACTGTTGAGCAATTATTAAAATTACCAACTGAACACTAACGTCGATGCCGTTGAATTTTATCGAGAGTTTCGAAAATAGGTTTAAGAAGATCAGTCAGTAAAGTTCAGATGATAAAATAAAATACTAGTCCAAGTGATCGTCAATTGCTTTTAAAAAAAATTGAGGAAAAAGTACATACACAAAGGAGAAAGAACAATAAAAATCTATGCTACAGGAAAACTCGAACAAACAATAAATGTCTTTTTCTCGAAAACTAAAAAAGATCGTAGAACATACACCAGTGGGATTTATTCTGGACACTTGTCAATTTTTTTAGAATTTCGTATTTATTTGTCACTTTTACATTATACTCAGTTATATTTTATACTCTTACCAAAGTAGGTTTATTGGGGCAAATATTAAGTAGAACAATTATAGATGTAACTTAAAAAATGAGAGTATCATTTCGGCGTAGCAGAATATACATTTTCTGCCTAAATATCAAAAAAAGCTAATTTCTATTGACGGTGTCCAGAATTATTAGCCTAGTGTATATCTTGATAATTCGGACAAGCAGACACGAGGTATCTACACTGACAGCAAAATTCTATTGATATTAACGAACTGCATCTATTTGATTTTTTAAATTTGAATTAACTAGATTTTTCGTGAAACCAAATGTTTCCTATTGCATTCCATTCTTGGAATTATATATATTAAATATATTTATTCATTCAAATCAAAATCTATTTAATATCGTCTAATAACTAAATATTTTATTTAATCCTAATAAAACTGTGATTTAGTTTCATCTGCTCAAAAAACAATTTAGTTGAATCCACTGAATATATCGATTTGATTTTTGAAAAATTGAAATCATATGGAATTTTCGTAGGCAACCATTTTTCTATTTGATTGAACTAATGGCCTGTCTTCATTGCAACACACATATCAAAGGGGAGAGGGGGTAGATAGGGTGTAGCGAGAGGATATATATATATATATATATATATATATATATATATATATATATATATATATATATATATATATGCATACATACATACATACATACACACATATAGACATATATTTTTTTTCAAACATTACCTGTTTGGTTATGTTTGAAAAATCTATAGCATGTTATTCGATAAAACTCTTTAATTGTCACAATTACATTAACTAATTTATATAGTTTATGCAATACGACAAATATACATTGTAAGAAAATTAAGATTTATTTGAATCGAATCTTTATTTATTCAATTTGAATATATTTAATATTTGAAAAGCATAACTGAAACAAATAAAAAAAATATCTTCGAAACAAATTATATCGTAACAGGCCGTGAGATAAAGAAAATACCCATTTGATTCAAAAAGATCCTATTTAAATTATACATTTTTTTTGCAGTGTAGATTTTCTTTTTGGACGTCACTTTTCGGGCCACCCTGTATATACGCGCAGGCACGCGTTAATACGTCGATATATTCCAATAACGAAATCCCCCACATTTCGTGCCTATTCAACATTCGAATTACTACACGTAACGCGAGTGACAGACGGAATAATAATCGTTCTCAATTCACGTCAAATACGGATCGTCGGCAACCGGAAAACCATACAACGAAAAGCTTCGAACGAAAAAGGATACAGTCCATTTTTTCGTTCCCTACACTTTAATCGGGAAAAGTGGTTGGGGGAGTGGAGAAAAAAGATTCGGTAAAACACAGTATTATTGACAACTACTGCCTTGACGCGCGAGCAAGTGCGTTGCTCGACGGTCGCCCATCCAAGTATCGACCCAGGCAGGTAGGTCCACTATCATTGGTCAATTACACTCAAAAAAAAGATTTATTATGTTCTAATAAATTGGCACATTAGAACATAATTTATTAGAAATTAATAAATGTCTACTCGTATGGAGACAGTTTTTATGCGATTGTAACTACAGCATTTATTCGGGGTCAATAAACATGTTTTTTATGCGCCCATTTTTCACATTACTTAAAAGCCATATTTAAAGTAGAAAAGTCGAATAAATATTTCCTCAAATCAAATAAAGACTACTTTCCAATCACAAAAATCTCTTATTTCGCGATTATGATACTAATGCGCGCATGCGCACTTTGCCCTACAACGCGACGCCCATATAGGGTCGCCTGTCGTAACAAAAATGCCAGCATTCAGCCATTAAACGGTTTGCTGATAATCGGCCAATAATTCGTCGGCCAGCATTGGGGTATTGTAGGCGGATGAACGGCTTGCCAGATCTATGCGAGCCATTCGTGGGCCAATACTATCGCACCGATAATATGGCGATCAGCATTGGGGTATCGTAGGCGGATGAACGGCTTGCCAGATCTATGCCAGCCATTGGTGGGCCAATAGCATCGCACCGATAATATGGCGATCACCATTGGGGTATCGTAGGCGGATGAACGGCTTGCCAGATCTACTCCAGCCATTGATGGTTTGTTTTTGGGTGTTTTGTAAATGCAGGTCGTTAAACTGTAACACGTAAAAACAAGGGATAAGGTTTCGAAAAGCATATCCCACTGATGAAGCTGAAATTTTGCACCGACCTTCTTTTCAATATTTTAAGAGAACCTTTAAAAGGATATTGGCGACTAGCAATAATTTTCGATATATCGTATATTGAAAGTTATTTATTGTACTGCGCTTCTACTATATTAAATAAACCCAAACAAACCCATCCCACATGGCAAGTGATATGCACATACGGGCGAGCACTGTTTGCCAGGAAGCATCGCGGCCGGAGGAGTGGGGGCTATCTATCGGATATATAGATATACTCGTATGGCGTGAAATAATAAACTTTACAATGCGATATATCGAAAACTATTGCTAGTCGTCAAAAATCCGTTAACGGTTTCTCTTAGGATAATGAGAGGAAGTTTGGTGCAAAATTTCAGCTCGATCAGAGGAGTATGCTTTTCGGAACTTCACCCAAAACGAGCGAGTTATTTTTACAGCCTAAACGGACCGAAAAAAATGTCGGTAAACTTTAATGTCACGAATAAAATTATCGGCATAAAAGTAAAGAACGAACTAACGATGGATTCTGTAAGTGTTAAAATGGCTAAGTGGGTAGGGCGCTCGACACTAGAACGAAAGGCGCAGGTTTGATCCCGATGAAAGGTAAAAACTTGAACAATGCAGAAAGCATTTTTAATGCAATTATTCTATCTACATGGACATAAGTAAAGCATAAGAAAAAAAAAGTACTACTAGAATTTTTATATTCATAATTTGTTTATTTTTTATTTTTTATTTCCGGCAGAAGATTCGGCAGCCGTTGCTGGGCCAATATGGGCGTATGATAGTTGGCCAAGTCTTAGCAGCCATTCATGGTTTACCATTACCAACCATGCATGGTGAGGTTCTGGCCCGTTTGTATAGCCATTACCGTGCCATCGTTTGTTCTCTGGCAACCAGTCGTGGGCCATTACTCTGCCGATTGTAAAACCCTATTTGGGCAGGCCCGGCAGCAGGCCGCTCGTCAGACATAGCTCACGCATACGCTTACCATGTAGCTTCTTCCTATGCCAATGCTTTTGGCACAAATGTCAGTGTTGCGTTTCGGAAGCAGCCCCCGGATCTAAGGGGGGCAAACCGGGGTACCTGTCCCCGACGGCAATTTCAGGGGGCGCCGAATTCTTGTGTTTGAAAAAAGCTTGATTCACTGAAGCGCCTAGCATCCAGGGCGCTTTAGTGAGTTTCAATGGCCTCGTGATCCTAGCCATCGAAAAGAAAAGTGCCTATGAGACGAATTTTCATGAGATATTCCTTTAGGCGTATTTTGAAAAACTGCTCATGTTATAGCTCGACGAGTTATCGATCGATCTGACTGAAATGTTGGCAAGTCTCTCACGTTGAGATTATTGAAAGGATATACCTAAAATTTCTAGGTTATCGCGAAAAGAATTTACCTCTTAGGGGTAAAAATTGTCGAGAAAATGGTAAAAAATATGAAAATTAGATTACAAAGCCTACTTCATTTTTAATTTTATACTTAAAAAAATATTTTCATAGGTATATCCTTCCAATAATGTTATACTGAGAAGCCTCCCAAAATTTCAGCCAGATCGATCAATAACTTTTTGTGCTATAACATGAGCAGTTTTTCAAAAGACGCCTAAAGGAATACCTTATAACGCGGCCATTTTGTTTTGTTTAAAAAATAAATAAAAATGAACACTTGAAAGTTGTAATAAGATAATGTAAAAATTTTAAAATGATGCGATCATTCAATCACCTTTAAAAAAATGTATGAAAAATGAGTCATTTTCGAGCGTCTAAAGAGATTTCCCCCCTTAATCTCAAATGCTGGAGGGGAGGGGCGCCAATGTCAAGCTTTTGCCCCGGCTCGGAAAAATCCTACATCCGTGGCTGTTCGGAAGTGAGAAACTCGAAAGTGAGGAATGATTTAAGTGTAAGTAAGAATATAAAGTGGGAAAAAAACGTTAAAGTGGGAAAATAATGACGGACGAAATGACACAATTCCTCGAGAAAAAAAACAGCTGGCGAATTGGAAAGAATCCTATTAGATGTTGAGAATTTTTTCATCTATATGGATAGAGTAAATTTATTGAAACCTGTTGTACATTGTTAAGTGTCATTTTAAGAACATTCCGTGAAATTTGTACGCGAAAATATCAACAAACAAGCCGATGCCGCGTTTTTCTCGAAACCACTTTTTCAAAGTCCGTGTTCACTGCCATTTGAAAACTACATGACCGATTTATTTCAAACTTGGTACGCACTTTCTACATATGAACTACCTCCCCCCAACGGTTAGTTTGAGATATTTTTTTACACTGAGGGAGTTTCCCACCCCCAAAATGTAGAAATGAAAAACAAATTATCAAAGACCGTTGAGGGGAGGATTTGATGATACTTTGACTAAATTTTAATGGTACTTGATTTCAGATAATTTCTAGCTGAGATACAGTACACACCGCAAATCGTGTTTTTCCGAAGGCGTTCTTGGAAAAGCTTTGTCACCGGCTTGTTTGTGGATATTTTCGCGTACAAATTTCACGGAAAGATCTTGAAATGACACTTAACAATGTACGAAAGGTTTCAATAAATTTACTCTATCCATATAGATGAAAAAAAATCGCAAAAAATTGTTTTTTTTCACGCTGAAACCCCTACCTTCTCCTTAAGAAAAACTCTATTTGTCGGATATAAAACATTTCTTATATATCCTATTTCCTATTTCTGCTAACTTATATATCCTATTAGATGTTAAGAAAAATTCTTAGTAAATCTTAAGCATATACTTAAATAAAAAAATGTCTTAGCTGTTAATAAAATTGTCGTAGGCCGACGCACGAATAAGAAAACTTTTTTCGCCGGGAGACAAACTTCTTTGTCCGTAATAAATATTTTTTCTGAGTGTAGAGGGAAAATCTTCCTTTCGCGTGATCTTGTCATTGGTAACTAATGAGATACAGGTAGCCTCGTTCTTGGAAGGACTCCGAAAGCAAATTTGAAAAATTTCGTGATTTTTCCTTTCATCTGTATGAGTAATTGGACCTGGTTGCAATTTCGTTCTTATCCGCGTAATTTCTTTCTGCTTGCCCTACATCGCACGTGCCTGCGTCAACTTTCGTCCGGAATGCTTCCAACCTAAATTTCAGCGCACGGGCACCCTCGTCGTCCCTTTTGAAAAATGTCGCGACGTGGCGAAAGAAACATTTGTCGAGGGGGAAGGTAGGCATTTTGCATAACGACATCCTCGTTATACGTATCAAATGAACGAATGCGTTTCCTCGTTGCTTATGCCTACGGATACAGGGCTGACGACGTTCACACGCAAGTGAATAAGGTAACGAGGTACAAAAATAAATTTTAGACAATCTCGCAAGATCGTCAGTCATGGGACGAGACGAAAATTACGCGAAAAAAATAATAAAAAGGTTGTGAATTGGACGAATGACGGAATAGAATAAAAATGAGGAAATAGCCGTGGTTAAAGTAACAAAATGATGAATGTACGAAATCATTTGCATAAAAATGCGTAGAAATTGCGACAAATGAAGGGTGTCACAAAATTACCTGACATTTTTATTTATTAGCGAAACGTATTATTTATTTTCAGAGTTCGAATATTTTCATATTAATATAACGTACAAACACGGACGTTATATGTGGAATACAATATCCAATATATGGCATAAACGGCATGGACTTGAACAACATATTCTTTCAACAAGATGGCGCAACCTGCCACACTGCGGGCGAAACAATGCAGTTATAGTATGGTCAAATTGTGCTTAAAAAAAGCCCTCGTGAAAATTTTGGGTAGAACGTTATTTTCTTTCCATTTCGTAGAGGGGTCGGCTATGAGTGCAAAACTCAGTTTCCGAGACGTTAAGGGTGTTTGAACGGCCGCCATATTGAAATTAAGGGTGTGATTAGTTTTTTTTTAAATTTAACTCCTGACAAAACCGTGAGGCTGACAAAAATTTTGTAGAGAGCTTTTTTGTAGGTGATACAATTATCCATAACTTTTTCCCATAACTTTTTGCGCTAATGTCAATAATGAAAAAGTAATAAACAAAAAAAGATGGAAAATTAGGGGATAAAAAACTTTAAGGCAAGATTATTATTTCGAAGTCTCACAATAAAAATGCTTCTTACCTTTCAATAGAGCATTTTGTTATAAAAAATTTAACCTATTTTTTTGGTTTGTTTTTATTGATTATTCAGCGTTGTGAAGGGAAGTAGTGGAAGGTGAGTAGGTTGCGTCGGTATTAAAAAAATTGTTAATAATTTTATTTCGAGCAGTAGTTTCTTTTTTTATCATATTGTTAAGTTTTTCAATGATTATTTCGATATTGTCAATCATCATCACTCTCAAATCTCATTCGTTTTGAAGGGCCGAGTTTTTTAAGTTTATCTTTATAACCGTGAAGCCGACAAAAATTGTATAGGAAGCTTTTTTGCAGTTGGTACAATTCTTCATAACTTTTATCAATAACTTTTTGAGCTAATTTTAATAATGAAAAAAGTTATAAACAAAAAAAAGATGAAAAATGAGGATAAGAATCTTTAAGGCAAGATTTTTGATTAATTTAAAATCTGACAATAAAGATGCTTCTTACTTTTGTTCTATAGCATTTCTTTCTAAACAATTTGACCTATTTGTCAATTTGCCATTTGACGCCATTGGACGTCTTTGGGGTTTTCAGAAAGGAAAAGCGTATTTTCAGAAAGGAAAAGCGTATGCCAATGACCCTCAGACCAATCCGGAGCTCAAGGCAGCAATTGGCCGCACAATTAATGAAATTAGTCCGCAATTATGCCAAAATGTTATTGTAAATTTCGTCAAAAAAGTGAACGTATGCAAACAGAGACGCGGCGGCCATTTATCGGATATTGTGTTCCACACATAACCTACTTACTTACTACTTACCTACTACTTACTTATCGTACTTTTCAAAAAAATAATATCAATAAACAAGGAACCGGGTGACCAGAGAAAAAGAGAGAGAGAGAGAGAGAGAGAGAGAGAGGGAGAGAGAGAGAGAGAGAGTCCTGACATGAGTCAAAGATAAAAACATCGGGACAGCCAGTACACACGAGTAAGTCCGGGATATTGGAGGACGTTGAACTGCAACTGCAAAATACAATTGTGATAATGGGCTCAAATTGTAACCCGTTCGAATCTGATAGGGATGCACAGTGATGGGATGCAAGATCAAGTGCACATACAGCGCGAGAGAGAGAAAGAGAGGGAGAGAGAGAGAGAGAGAGAGAGAGAGAGAGAGAGAGAGATCCGTGCATACGAACAATCCCATACACACGAGGTGTGAAACAAGTCCCGCTACCCGAACTATATGGTAGGGCTTAACGGCGGGTCGTTAGTGTCGAAGAGAATCTCTGTATGGAATGAGCACACGAGGGTGGTATGGGACCGCGTGCGGGGGGTTCGGCGGAGAGATCGGATGCCGCAAACAGCTTCGCATAAATTATTCTCCTCGAGCGCCATGGAGTCGTTAACTGCGAGCAACGAGAATCCCACTATTATCTTGCTAATATCGAACGATAACCATGATTTTTGTTGTTACCAGACCCCCCCCCCCCCCCCCGGGCCTATACATACGCGTGATACGTTTCCGGTATTCATCCCTCGTATTGCGGAAATCCCGATACCCCGTTGCAATTCGCGCCGCAATCGCGAGAACACATCGTAACGAGCGTAAAACTATGAATTCGATGTAGGGAGGGGGGGGGGGTTGAACATCAACATGTCTTGAGTCTTGAAATACGACGGTACGATTTCTTAGCGGGCTACGTGTTTCTGGAGTAATTCGAGGTAACCTGCATCACTGCTGAACGATACTCATCGGAGAACATTTGTGTAATGAGGACGTTTTTAGTTTATTTATTTATTTTGACGACGAAATGTTTTTTGGACGGCTTTTGATTCGAGATGTCTGAGGATAAACGGTTCGCAATAGATTTTTCGGTGATATAATATTAGGTGGTTCTGGAACCGCCCGAAAATGGCGGGGATATGGCACGGTCTTCTAAATCAACCTTCCAACCAACTTTCTAAATCAAAGAAAAACCAACGAAGATTTTTTCTTTCATTAACACTCATACACAGAATATGAGCCAAGAAACAGTGAGAAATATTGAAAATCGATTAAATGGTACGCTTTGAAACAAAAAGATTGAATTTTTCGAAAAGAATGGCTACATTTTGCAATAAACTTCTTTTTTTTTCCAAAAACCTTTATGGTCATGTTTTAGACAATGGGGTTAGAAAGATTTATACGAAATTTCATCAGAATGGGTGGATTAGTTTTTCGTTATACATCCCGCCAGTTTTGAAAATACAGTTTAGAAGACCGTGCCATACGCCCGCCATTTTTATAGATTAATAAAAAATACCATGTAACAGTCTAAAGTAATAATAAAACGTACCCTAAATCTAAAAAATGGTGAATAAATCTTTCCTTTAAACAAAAATCATCAGAATCAGCAAATTTTTTCCTCGCCCAAAGGTATCTCCCCCCTTAAGGCGAGAAATCTCTTTAGCAGCGTGAAAAATAGGTACTTTTCGGGAATTTTTTTAGAGGGGATAAAATAATCTTATCATTTCCATATTTGGACATGAGTTTATTATAACTGTCAAGTAAAAAAAGAAAAAAAATTTTGGAATGACCAACAACATGGCGGCGTTATTAAGGGTCTACGGACGCCTGTTTTCCGCGAGATCGATAAGTGCTGCAGTTGTCACTCTTTTTTTGTTGATCTCAAAAAGATTTGATAAGTGTCATTCGTTTACTGACACATTAATGGGAAGGATATACCTTAAAAATGATGGAAAAGTGCAAAATTGAAAATTTGGGAGCCTTTTTACTCCAAAAAATTATTTATTTACACGCTACCTTTCAAACTTCAGGTATATACTTCCGATAATATGACTGAGAGTAACCTCCCGAAATTTCATCCAAATCGGTCGATAAATTTTTCAGCTACAACACGAGCAGTTTTTGAAAAAGCAGTTTTGGAATAATCGCGTTTAAAGTTTCATCATGTGACTCGCTACCTGACTGCATGCTGTCCCCGCGCTCTAGACTATATGCGATAACGCCGCAAATATTCAATATTTCGAGTTTTCCGTTGGTCAGTTTGGTCCTTTGGGTATCATACTTTTGAAATATGTAAAAAAAAATCGATTTTTTGAAAATTCTAAAGGGATTTCTCGCCTTAATGGTTGGCAGTACCCTTGATGATAGGTCCATAGAGACCTGTCGAAACGCCGTTCCACGCTTGTGCAGCACATTCGCATGCTCTATTTTTATCGTGTTTACAATGGCCACTTTTGTTATAAGCAAGTGACATTTGCGGGAAGTCATGCTCCATTATTTCCCCGCAAAGAAATCTACCGAGCATCGAATACAACGTGCAAAGCGCGGTTTCGCCGCTTCCAAAGTGGTGACTCCTCTGTGGACAACAAGGACCACGGAAAACCACCCAAAACAGGTGTGTCGTGTATTGCGAGCTGCTGAAGCCGTCGGAAACCATCACCAGGGATCGTTATCGACTGCAACTGATGCGTTTGAAGCAAGATCTACACGGGAAGAGGCCGAAGTGGGAGAATCGCCATGACAAGGTGATTTTGCTGCACGACAACGCCAGGCTGCATGTTGCTCAACCGATTAAGAAGTACTTAGAAGGAGCGAACTGGGAAATCCTACACAACCCGTCATATCCAGACATCGCTTCCTCCAATTACCATTTGCTCCGGTCGATGCAGTCAACCCTAACGGATCAAAACTTCGCCTTGTACGAAGGAGTCGAAAAATGGGTGGATGACTGGATTGTTTCTAGAGAAGCCGTATTCTTCCTGCACGGAATCCAATTGTTGGTCGAAAGATGGGCCAAGGTTGTCTGTTCCGATGAGTAATACTTTGGATAAACCGAATCGTCGATTAGCTATCGAACCACTATCTTTTCCGTCACTGAGGAATCAGTGTTTCCGTATGCCACCATAAAATAATATATATTTTCTCATCGGATCACCACTCAAATTTCTTTGATTCTCGGCTGTTTTGTACCATCGGAAAATTCGCCAACGAAGGCATTTTTAGACTTGGCAAAGGGTTTGACGGATAAAAAAGAGGGGGGGGGGGGGCAAAGAGTTTGATGGATAAAAAAGAAGTAGAAATTAAGGGGCTCGTGAGAAAATAAGATATCTATAGGATGGATCACGGATTCAATCATGCTACGGTTGCATTAGAACATTCCCTCCAATGATCAGTCATACTAACGCAATGAGATCCAACTTGAGAGAAAGTGTGTGCGCGCGCGCGCGCGCGCGTGTGTGTGTGTGTGTGTGTGTGTGTGTGTGTGTGTGTGTGTGTGTGTGTGTGTGTGTGTGTGTGTGTGTGTGTGTGTGTGTGTGTGTGTGTGTGTGTGTGTGTGTGTGTGTGTGTGTGTGAGAGAGAGAGAGAGAGAGAGAGAGAGAGAGAGAGAGAGAGAGCGAGAGAGATTCAGAATGAGCGAATAAGAGACGCGACCAGCTTTTTCGGATGCAAGCCCTATAGGGTGCATGGCACTTCGCCAAGTAGATTTCCAGAGACTCGTCAGCTTTTTTTCACCCTCCGAGTGCTTTTTACCCCAGTGTGTTAACGGTCCAATGTCGATGTATTCTTTACTACTTCATGTATACTTTACTACTATTCTTACTATTCGGTAGAGACACCGAGATAGAACTCTTGTAGCGGCGAGCCTCGTTATTTTTATATTTCCTCTCTCATCACTATGAACAGAGAGAGAGAGAGAGAGAGAGAGAGAGAGAGAGAGAGAGAAGGGAAAGTAGAAAGAGACGAGTGTGCAATGTCAAAGAGAATTGAATCGAAAGTCAGGCAAGCTTGATGAAGTGAACAGTGACGGGTCGCTGAGCATCTTTCCACAATTTTCATTTTTCTCTTCTGCCCTGGAAAAAAAAACCAAAAATCGTCGAAACTCAGTGGACCGTGACAAACCCGGAAGCACGAGCCCTTGTCTCGGAGGGCTCCCTTGTACACTTTGTGGCCGAAGTTGGATTTTTTGTTTGTCGGGGAATGGCGATGAGAAATGGGAAAAAAAAACGAGAACAGTCTCGAGGGCACGAATGTGAAAAGCTCCATTGGGCCGAAGCTCTCGACGAAAATGTGCTTTCGTCTGTATTTGCAAAACTGAGCAATATTGCAAAGGGCAATGTTGTTCAGTTTTGATACACCGCGAGCCATGCGATATAATGCGGCAATACGACTGGGAAATTTCTAATTTGCAAGGACATTCATTAACGTTGAGTATCGAGGTAATTGCGATCCGTGATCATGTGTTCAATAACGCTCAATCAAATGAACCATTTTTCGGCGTCACGTTGTATCTATTCGTTTGGATGGAAAGCGTGTTATTCAAACGCATTAGCCACTGAAATTGATCAGCGATGCGGATTTGGTAATTCATATTCGCGTGCGGAGAAATGTAATAATGCCATCGTTGGTTTTCAATGAAACCTAATTAGACCAGGGGAATTACGTTTTTGGCCAAATTAATTGTATGCGTATTGGAAATGTGAAATTTATTCCGCATAAGCAGACGCACCGTGATTGATAAAAGCTCATGATTATTGCAGTAAGCTTTCGGTTTGAAAATACCGATATTGCTGCCTGTCTACGTATGTACGTGTGTGTACATGTATTTGAAATGCGTATAAGCTTGGGGCCCAGAAGTAAGGTCGATTTTGAATAATTTTTATGATGAGGATATTGGGATGACGAGATCGGGATTTGACACGAAATTAATGCATAGTCAGGGCAAGTTTGAGTTTTTCTTAATTGAAAAATATTGTTAAACAATGACGTTATTATTTGAACAAAGTCTCGCTGTTGCTGCATAGCCAATGGGTGTGGGTGGTTCTATCAACTACGGTCATCTGGAATGATAAGTAAAAAAATGTACTTTTAGTATGATAATAAAATGTTCGGATGACCGGACACTATTTAGAAATTTTGAAAATTATGCGAATAGCAAGCACTAGAAAAAGGGGGTCGATTTACGAGTCAAAAACAAGCTTAGTCATTTTTTTATCAACAGATGGATGAACATATCGAAAACCCGGTCAGTCATGCGATAGAAAATGTTATAAGCTATGCTCTGGCCCAATTTGAACTGGAGCAGACGTTTACGTTTTGAGATACGACTTACACCGTTTCGCAAAATATCGTTTTGATAAAAACGCAAAAGAAAAAGAGTACATTGCAGCAAAGCGGTTCGCCGTAGCGCAGTGGGCGATTTCCCGCTTCACAAAAATCGTCACCTTTTCGTGACACAAAAATCATCAATTTCTACACTTTTTACGAAATGTTCTTTGCAAATTGAAGTTAAGGCCTTACCTTATAAAACTATGCAATAAAAAAATCGTATTTACAAAATGTCAAGCTTATACAGATCCATCGGCATATATCGAAAAAACATATTTCGATACTCGCTTTTGAGGACGATATTAAAGACATTGGAATTTTCATAATAATGAGTATAGGGAAAATGGGCTCCTATGCAACCGTTTATGCAGTCGAGTGTCTTCAAAATCACCTTTTTCCATATATATATATATATATATATAAATATAAATATATATATATATATATATATATATATATATATATATATATATATATATATATATATATATATATATATATATATATATGTATATGTATATGTATATGTATATGTATATGTATATATATATACTGCCGCTCAAACGTTTGGATACACTAGTCGATATTTCTTGCCGCACTAGAAGTTACATAACTTCGTCAACAAAAAAAAATAACCAAATTTACCGAACGGTGTTTTGAAGGGAACAAATTCAACTTTGTTTTGCTTCTTTAAAATATTTTCTATAATTTTTTTTCGACCCGGTACGCACATTTGTACGTGACTGTTTTTCGGCTTTTTTTCGGCCATCGAGAATTGGGTGCATGACTTATGGAAAAAAATGTTGTCATGTTTATCCATGATAAACTTCAATGGGGCAGCAGGATCTCCATTTTCGCCTTGTAAAAAGTTTCGGACGATTTTTTGTCGCAAAGTTATTTCATTTTAGCTGAAAAAAAAACAAATTTTGGAAAATGCAACGTAACTCAAGAACTATATGAGTCGAGAGGAAATATCAAAGATGTAAAAAGTTGCGTAAGTTTATACTGGATTGCTTTTTTTGAAAATTTTCGTCGAGGATTTTTTTTTACTATTTTTGCTGGAAACTCTGACGAGTAGGATGGCTCAACATGAAAAGTATGGCGTTTATGACAAAATATCAGAAGGAGAAACTTTTTTAATTTTCGATTTTAAATGAGCTCCGCAAAACGATTTGAGCAATGGAGAATATCGTGCCATGTTTGTTTATCATACGATCGTCCTGAAAATTCCGCGCTCACCGAATATTTCATAAAAAGGTTGGGTTGACCCCCCCCCCCTGCCCTCGGACGCGGACCGTTTTGGAGAGCGCCACTGTGCGTTTTTTTGCATTTAAAGTTCTCTACATAATATGGACTTTTTTGGACGAATTCTCATTCGCTAGAGCACCGTGACGTTCTAATTACTCTCGAAAGTGTGCCTTTTTTCATTGTTCTCGTTGTTCATTCTATTCGCAATTAACTTCGACAAAATGGAAAATCAATAGTTCGAAACGGCCGAGAGCCTCGAATATCGTGGAATTTTTTTACTGCGGCCGAAAATATAGCCTAGTATGTCTATTCCCCCGCAAATGTATTTTAATTCACCTTTGCTTTTCGTCACGCGCTTGATTAACGTGTGACCTTTTGAAAGACTCGGTCCGCGACGAAACGAATTGAGGTCGATCATACGTTGGGATATTCACGTCTCGGTAGTTATAGAAATGTTTAAGGCTTCGTAATACGGAAATGTATGAACGAAACATAAAAATATATAATATCGTAGAATATTGAGGGGTCTTCTCACTTTAGACGCTAAAAAAAGGCTGTTTTCATGAATTTTTTTGGTAGGTTTATATTATAGATATTGATATAAAAGTTGTTACACTTAATAAATACTCTTTCCAAATACACTTTTTTTTAATTGTCTCATTTATTTAAGTCACTATTTATAGACGAAAATGTATATATATTATGCTGGGTTGTATATATGTATATCTAAACAGAAGGTTGCCCGTGAGGTGACGTCGAATTTTAGTTTTCGAAAACAGGCATTTGGTTGTTTTCGAGTCTTTCTGTAGGTTTTTATATATTTTCCTCTTATGTATGTACGTGCCTCTTAGAAGTTTTTGAAGGCAATTGGGAGTCATTAAGTCTAGTATAAGTATTTTCGTTTTATCATCTGAACTTCAGTGACTGATCCTCTCGAACCAATTTTTCGTAACTTTTGACAAAAATCTAAGGCATTTACGTTAGTGTTCAGTTGGTCATCTATTTTTGCTCAACAATGCACTTCGTAACGATACCACTAGTAGAAACAATCGCGAGGACTGTACACACACAATATCGAAAAATTTGAAATACCTTTTTCTCTCGTCCATTGTCTTTTTGGACGTCACTTTTCGGGCTAGTACAGTGTACTTGTACGTACACTGTAACCATAGTAATAATGAGAATAATCTTCATAGTAGCAGTAATCTATAAATAATGTAATCATCTACATACGTATACAAATATTATGAAAATAATAATACAATAATTATATATATATAATTATTATATTATTATTAGTATATATATATATATATATATATATATATATATATATATATATATATTTATTGTATTATTATTTTCATAAGATTTGTATACGTATGTAGATGATTACATTATTTATAGATTATTGCTACTATGAAGATTATTCTCATTATTACTATGGTTACAGTGGACGTACAGTACACTGTACTAGCCCGAAAAGTGACGTCCAAAAAGACAATGGACGAGAGAAAAAGGTATTCCAAATTTTTCGATACTGTGTGTGTACAGTCCTCGCGATTTTTTCTACTTGTGGTATCGTATATATATATATATATATATATATATATGTGTGTGTGTGTGTGTGTGTGTGTGTGTGCGGCATATGTATATGCGTGCGGCAGAGACCCTCGGCTTGGAGTTCCGCCGGCGCCGGCGTGGCGCCTTGCCAACAGACTTCGTCGCTCGGTTGCCCAAGTCCCGACGTCGGCGGGTAATCAGGGCTGCCGAGCAGACTGCCCTGACTCGGCAGCACGTGGACAGACCCATGCACGGTGTGTTTTTCCACCACATCGAGGGGCAAGGACTGTCCACCCAGCTAACCTTTTCCTTCTTGCGGTCAGCTGGACTGATGTCCGAGGCTGAAGGGTTTATCTGCGCCTGCCAAGACGGAGTCATCGACACCCTGGTCTATCGCAGTCGCGTTATGGGTCAGCCTCTGCCGACCATTTCGTGTCGTGCATGCAAACAATTGCCGGAGACAGTGATTGCATCTACTGTCGGTCTGCCCAGTATATGCAGTCTCCGGCTATATCCATCGCCAGAACGCGGCCTTAAGGGTGTTGTACTACCATCTGCGGCACTATTATGGGATAGACCGGGAGCCCTTGCCGCCTTATTCACCAGGAGATATTGAGTCCGTTGTCGTGGGCGAGAGGTGCAAGATCTATTGGAACTTCTCGTTCGCGACCATCGGGCCGCTTCAAGCGACTAAGCCTGATGTTGTCCTCTTCTATTTCGACGACAAGACGATATACGTCATTGAGTTCTCGGCTCCGAGCGAAGTGAACGTGTTGCGAAAGGAAGCGGAGAAACGGCTCAAGTATCAGCCTCTCCTGGCCAAGGTGCGTCGTTTGCGATGGGGGTTCAGTGTGACTCTCGTTGTCCTCATCATCGGCGCGCTAGGGGGGATGGAAGAGTCTTTTATGTCGGGCCTCGCTGACATACCGGTTTGCAATCCCGGTGTCCGGTTGCCAGCGAGTCGGATGCAGAAGGCGGTCATACTTGGATCTCTACGTTTACGCAGGCAACACGATTGTGGACTGCGGTAGCCGCTCAACCTCTGGCTTGAGGGACCCATATAGGGTCGCCTGTCGTAACAAAAATGCCAGCATTCAGCCATTGAACGGTTTGCTGATAATCGGCCAATAATTCGTCAACCAGCATTGGGGTAGGCCGATGAACGGCTTGCCAAATCTATGCCAGCCATTCGTGGGACAATACTATCGCACCGATAATATGGCGATCAGCATTGGGGTATCGTAGGCGGATGAACGGCTTGCCAGATCTATGCCAGCCATTGGTGGGCCAATACCATCGCACCGATAATATGGCGATCAGCATTAGGGTATCGTAGGCGGATGAACGGCTTGCCAGATCTATTCCAGCCATTGGTGGTTTGTTTTTGGGCGTTTTGCAAATGCAGGTCGTTAAACTGTAATACGTAAAAACAAGGGATAAGGTTTCGAAAAGCATATTCCACTGATGAAGCTGAAATTTTGCACAGACCGTTTTTTCAATATTTTAAGAGAACCTTTAAAAGGACATTGGCGACTAGCAATGGTTTTCGATATATCGTATATAGAAAGTTATTTATTGTACTGCGCTTCTACTATATTAAATAAACCCAAACAAACCCATCCCACATGGCAAGTGATATGCACGTACGGGCGAGCACTGTTTGCCAGGAAGCAGCGAGGCCGGAGGAGTGGAGGGTATCTATCGGATGTATAGATATACTCGTATGGCGTGAAATTATAAACCTTACAATGTGATGTATCGAAAACTTTTGCCAGTCATCAAAAATCCGTTAAGGTAAAGTAAAGTTATTTATCTCTTAGGATAGTGAGAGAAAGTTCGGTGTAAAATTTCAGCTCGATCAGAGGAGTACCTATGCTTTTCGGAACTTTACCCAAAACGAGCGAGTTATTTTCACAGCCTAATGGACCAAAAAAATTGCCGGTAAACTTTAATGTCACGAATAAAATTATCGGCATAAAAATAAGGAACGAACAAACGATGGATTCTGCAAGTGTTAGGATGGCTAAGTGGGTAGGGCATTCGACACTAGAACGCAAGACGTGGTTCGATCCCGAATGATGGGTAAAAACTTGAACAATGCAGAAAGCGTTTTTAATGAAATTATTCTATGTACATGGACATAAGTAAAGCATAAGAAAACAAAAAAGATACTACTAGAATTTTTATATTCATAATTTGTAAATGTT
The DNA here is from genome assembly GCA_963210295.1 of Ophion ellenae. NCBI lineage: Eukaryota > Metazoa > Arthropoda > Insecta > Hymenoptera > Ichneumonidae > Ophion > Ophion ellenae. The sequence goes on along the minus strand of OY723388.1, from coordinate 47,949,861 downwards.
TTGCTTTTCATTTCCGACAGAAGATCCGGCAGCCGGATCTGGCCCGTTTACATAGCCATTACCGCGCCAGCGTTTTTTCTCTGACAACCAGTCGTGGGCCATTACTGTGCCGATTGTAAAACCCTATTTGGGGTTATATTGGACTTTTCGCGCGACTTTTTGACTGGGCGGCAACCGAGATGGTGTCGGAACCCTCGAGTGTCACCCAGCGTTGTTCCGGTCTAGATTAAGACCGAGCCTAAACCCCGGGGGTAGGTGAATGTTTCCCAATGCAAACTGAGGAAGTTTGTTGCCCGGAGCAATAAAGTCTATTAAAAAAAAATAATAATAATAATACCAAAATCGAGCACAAGGCTTATAAAGCGTTACGAAAATAAAAGCAACTCCAATAACAGTGACAGAAATGATTTTGAAAATACGATAATAATAATAACAATAATAATATCGAGGCCATGTTTGTCGAAAAAAACGCATATATTACCGGCAAAAAGCAAAGGCGGATGAGTTCTTCGACGAAAATCAAATCTCAAGAGTAGAAGTACAATTTCATTCTGATGCATCTCGAGAGCGACAGAGAGCGAGAGAGGGAGAGAGAGAGAGAGAGAGAGAGAGAGAGAGAGAGAGGCACCCACACATCAGTGAGAATAGATCGTTGAATATATTCAACTATGTATTCTATAGCGTCCTCTTTCAGCGCACTTTTCATTTCGAGAATAGTGCAACGTATCCGCACACATTTGCTAGAATAGAGAGTTGCGGTGCGCTCGGGTGAGCAGCATCAAGCCGCTCAAAGAGAGTCTCGTTATACCGATTCGTCCACCCATACACCCGAGCACCCCCGCGCACCCACACGCTTCTCCTCGGATCTCCCCCGAGGGCTCAAACAAATTTTCATATATATTTGATGCAGCAACACATTCGTATGGCAAAAAAACTCCGAAGGCGACGGTAACGACGTTTGCAGAGTTCAGTTTTCGGTCCTGGAGACGAAGATGCTGCTGATTCAATGACACCGTACGACGCGCCCGCGAGGACGCGCCTCTCATCGGTTAGGTTTGAAAAGACGACGCGGAAAGGTGCAAGCCCCTGAGAATCACAGAGAGGCAAGCAAGGGGGTGGGAAAGATCGAGAGGGAGACAGAAGAAGGCAACACAAAACATGATTTTCATTTCGAACAAAGACATTTTCCGCGTTTCATTTTTTTCCTCTCGCTTACGGACGAGGTACCTTTGTTGCTGGTTTATCAACATTGTGGAAAAACACGGCGAAGACGTGAGTCAGCTCCATCTGGGATGGGTTCCAGGTCAGTGCCGTTTACGAGGGACGAAGAAAGTTTTTGACGCTGGTTGATAATGGGATGACGATGCCTGCTGAGAATTGTTTAAAGAATGATGGTTCGACTGGCTTTACATGGCTCTTCTCATATAGGGTCGCCTGTCGTAAAAAAAATGCCAGCATTCAGCCATTAAACGGTTTGCTGATAATCGGCCAATAATTCGTCGACCAGCATTGGGGTACTGTAGGCGGATGAGCGGCTTGCCAGATCTATGCCAGCCATTCGTGGGCCAATACTATCGCACCGATAATATGGCGATCAGCATTGGGGTATGGTAGGCGGATGAACGGCTTGCCAGATCTATTCCAGCCATTGATGGTTTGTTTTTGGGCGTTTTGCAAATGCAGGTCGTTAAACTGTAACATGTAAAAACAAGGGATAAGGTTTCGAAAAGCATATCCCACTGATGAAGCTGAAATTTTGCACCGACCTTCTTTTCAATATTTTGAGAGAACCTTTCAAAGGATATTGGCGATTAGCAATAGTTTTCGATATATCGTATATTGAAAGTTATTTATTGTACTGCGCTTCTACTATATTAAAGAAACCCAAACGAACCCATCCCACATGACAAGTGATATGCACATACGGGCGAGCACTGTTTGCCAGGAAGCAGCGCGGCCGGAGGATTGGGGGGTATCTATCGGATATATAGATATACTCGTATGGCGTGAAATAATAAACTTTACAATGCGATATATCGAAAACTATTGCTAGTCGTCAAGAATCCGTTAACGGTTTCTCTTAGGATAATGAGAGGAAGTTCGGTGCAAAATTTCAGCTCGATCAGAGGAGTATGCTTTTCGGAACTTCACCCAAAACGAGCGAGTTATTTTTACAGCCTAAATGGACCAACAAAATTGTCGGTATACTTTAATGTCACGAATAAAATTATCGGCATAAAAGTAAGGAACGAACAAACGATGGATTCTGTAAGTGTTAGAATGGCTAAGTGGGTAGGGCGCTCGACACTAGAACGAAAGACGCAGGTTCGATCCCGATGAAAGGTAAAAACTTGAACAACGCAGAAAGCGTTTCAAATGCAATTGCATTTAAAACGTACATTCGTACGTTACATTGTACGTTACGTAATGTACATAGAATGTACATTAAAACGTACATTCTATGTACATGGACATAAGTAAAGCATAAGAAAACAAAAGAGATACTACTAGAATTTTTATATTCATAATTTGTCAATTTTTTGTTTTTCATTTCCGGCAGAAGATCCGGCAGTCGTTGCTGGGCCAATATGGGCGTATGATAGTTGGTCTTAGCAGCCATTCATGGTTTACCATTACCAACCATGCATGGTGCGGATCTGGCCCGTTTACATAACCATTACCGCGCCATCGTTAGTTCTCTGGAAACCAGTCGTGGGCCATTACTGTGCCGATTATAAAACCCTATTTGGGTTATACTTTTTTTAAATACTCAGTAATCATTATAGTAATGTATTGTTATCGAGCATTGAATTAGTATATAGTAATCATCATAGTAATGTATTATTATTGAGTATTAAATTATGAGTAATAATCCCAGTAACTTATTCTTATTGAGTATTGAATTACCAGTAATAATGATAATAATTTATTATGATTGAGTACTAAATTACGAATAATAATCATAGTAATTTATTAATATTGAGTATCAAATTTCCAGTCATAATAATAATTTAGGATTATTGAGTATTAAACTCCCAGTAACAATCATAATAATTAATTCTTACTGACTATTGAATCGCCAGTAATAATCGTAGTAATTAATGAATAGTTACAATTTGTTTTTGAATTCCTAATGTTCGGTTACATGGCCTTTAAAATTTTTACGATCCGATCCCTTTTAATTTGAGCCCACCCTACCGACCAAGGCACTTACCAGGCGCACACCGATCCATTGGGATCGAATAATCATCATGCCAAGAATAATAATGATACAACCATAATACAAGATAAATTCGAAAAACATATTTTTTAATAATATAAATCGAGACGCTATGGCACCTTTTCTTTGATTTTTATTTCACTTTTCGTTTTGACGGAAGATAAGATGCGTGGTCTCGTCGAGTACGTTTGAGCCAACTGTATGATGGAGGAGATGATTGTGCAGCAGGCTGCAGCAAGGCGCACCGTCAAGTTGTGAGCCTTCTCGTAGCTTCGCCCACACAATGCCTTTTCACTGGTGGAATTTGCTTCACATAGTGAAGCCCTCTCTCTCGCTTTCCCTCTCTTGAGGTGCGCAATATATTTCCATATGTGTGGCATACGAGAACGCGATGACACACCCCACGTACGTGGTCCCCGAGCTCTTCCTTCTCGAGCGAAATAAATTAGGAGTACGAAATTATGAAATGCCTGAGTTCCTCAAACGACTTAGAACCCCGCGCGACACGTAATATTGCATAAAATGTTTTCTTTTTGCACTGCTCGTCGTCGAACGGGGGAAGAAGATACAAGTGACACTGTCGAGACTTTAATTCGTAATGTAATGAATAATCCAGCACTTGAAAATCATTATTCTTACGACGACGATCCGAGTGTTTGCTCATATCTTTTTACGGGAATGTAAAACGAGTGGATTTTTCTTTTATTAATCATTTTCAATCAATTTCTACCTATTGTTCGAAGGGGAAAGATTTATCATGTTGCAGTTTACATAATTGGAATGCACGGATTTTTGTTTTGTTTTAATATTCAAATTTCTTTTGACAGACTTGAGCTACGAAAATCATGCAAACATTTTGAAGGACTCTTGTTTCGCGATCTTCAATGTAAATCTGCAAAGTATGATTTTTTATAATGAAAATTGAATAATTAAGAATATTCGCTGCCTTCCGACAAAGCAAGCTACAGCACCGTCAACATTATTGGAAAAGCAATGTCTTTTTTTCCTTGCAAATAATTGTAAGAACATGCCTACAACATTTAAAAAAATGTATGAAACTATATATATATATATATATATATATATATATATATATATATATATATATATATATATATATATATATATATATATATATATATATATATATATATATACATATATCTACACACATACATACACACATACAGAGTGTCCTGTTTTGACTGGATAATGCTGCAACTGCCAATAGGTCAGATCACGTACTACTTTATGCTGGAATTTCAGTTTAGTAAAAGGCCCACGGTTTTCGAGATAAAAATCATCTCCTTTTGGTTTTTCGCGTGCCATTTCTACAAATGATAACTCTGTTGCGCCGGTTTTTTTAAAAATACTCTCGGTTATTTGTTATACCCAGGAAAGTCTTCTTTTCAACCTTAAATGTTCATAAAAACCAATTCGAACATCTGACTTTGATAGACGGCGGTGTAAAAAAAGTGTACTACGCATATCGTGCCAATTACTTTAATGACTTGCTTAGTTATTGTCGATTCATAACATTTGTAGAAATGGCATGCGAAAAACCAAAAGCAAATGACTTTTTTCAAAAAGTAACATAAAGCCCAAAATCTCGAAAGTCGCGGCACTTTTACTAAACTGAAATTCCAGCATATAGTAGGACATCATCTGACCTATCGACAGTTGGAGGATTATCCATCCATAACAGAACACCCTATATATATATATATATATATATATATATATATATATATATATATATATATATATATATATATATATATATATATATATATATATATATATATATATATATTTAACCATTTGCCCATGTGTGCTGGTGCGTATTTTAAATGATATAGGAGACTGCAGGCTACAGTTATAGACCCTGCAGCATCTGCGAGCTCACAGATAAGGAAGCTCACGGCGAGTCAGCCGTAGTGCGACGAGAGTGAGAAACACAAACCCAGGTAAATAATTGTACGAGTTTGGCCAATCTAAAAGTTGGTTTCGGGCCAAGACGGATTAGTTAAAGTTTAATTTATGCAAGCTAGTTTCGACCTTTTGGTGAAATTGGAGTCGAGTCTTATGCCTCGTCTCTTTCCTCACCAAGGACCTATACGTACATACGAAACGTACCGTTCGTTGCGTACATCACTGTGTCTGTATTATCCATTCTCTATCTGTCCATCTCTCTCTCTCTCTCTCTCTCTCTCTCTCTCTCTCTCTCTCTCTCTCTCTCTCTCTCTTTCTCTGTTACTCTGTTCTCGTCTCTCTTCAATTGTGGTGTGTCTTTATTAGCCTCTCGACGGCACTCTCTCCTGCAGGAATTTAACGCTCGCCGAGCGTCATCACCGGCGCGCAAAACGCGGGAAAGTTTTGCCCCGAGGAACTTAAAGATACGGGGTGGACTTTGCGTTGAATTTCATGATTGCTCACGTGCCATTCTCTATCTTCGCCGGGGAAAATTTCACGTTCCGTTGGCATCCGACCCAAAGTTAGGCACGTCAATTGCGACATTTCGTAAAAGCTAAATACGCGGTTGCTTATTTCATCTGCGGGTTGAGGAGGGACGGTATTTCGTGGGGTCAAAAATCATGAATAACAGCAATAGTTTTTAAATTTCGAGTTTTTACAAAATATTTGGGTAATTATGCAGTTTGAGGACTTTTCAGAAAAACGACGAAAAAAAATTTACCGCTTTTTGGGAATTTTTTTGTGAAGAAAGTATACAACGGAAAACTTGTGAAACTTGGCATATAGTTTTATTGATCTGTTTACGACATACAAAAAAATTTTTAAACAATTTCATCAAAAAATCCGCCTCCCACCCCCCTCGACGCGCGATGGTCCTTTTTTGATGGTGTGCACGATTACAGCCTTCACGTTCATCCTGCAACAAAAACCCAAAAAGCATTTTACTTTAGACACATATAGCTATCGTTCGATGAAGGGAAAAAAAAATTGACGATTTGGTGACGTTTTGAACTTGAAGTATCGATTTTTCGAAAAAAAATTGATCGATTTTTTGTTATAAATAAAAAACTATTAAACGTATTGCTTTTTTGCTTCATCAAACGATAAAAGGATGTCAGCTGAGCATTCTGTCCAAATTTAAAGGCAATCGGTTGAATAGTTTTTGAGAAATCGTGCACACCATTAAAAAAGGACCATCGCGCGTCGAGGGGGGTGGGAGGCGGATTTTTTGGTGAAATTGTTAAAAAATTTTTTTGTATGTAGTAAACAGATCAATAAAACTATATGCCAAGTTTCACAAGTTTTCCGTTGTATACTTTCTTCACAAAAAAATTCCCAAAAAGCGGTAAATTTTGCGAAAAAAAAAGACAATCCCCCCTTAATCGTTCGATTTTTTTTCGAAAAAAAAATGGCCGTTTTATAGCCAAAAAACGGCCGTTTTTTTTTCGTTAAAATCGAACCATTAACTTTGACTCTCCGCCATTTTGTGAAAAATGAATATTTTTTAAAATCCTTCGATTAAAGACTAGTTTATACTTATATTTGACTAAATCCATCCGCATTTTTTTTCAGATGATCCACTTCGCCGCAATGTTGGTCACGGCAAACCGTGTATATAAAAACATTATTTCATTAACGGCCATTTGCCACTAAAAATGTAATATTTTTCAATAAAAAAATTACTGAAAGTTCTTCAAGATGTGTTCTTTAAGATGGTATATGGATCGATTAAAAAAGTTTTGTAGTTTTCTTTAAAAAAATTCACGAGAAAGGCCTTTTTTGCGCTACAAGTGGGGGTAAGGCCTTAAAAGATACTTAAAACCATAATGAAACCAACCTTTAATGAAAAAGAAAACACTGAAAACCCGCACACGTTTTCCCAGAAAAAATTCACGAAATGTTCTCTTTTTCCCAGGGACGAGCTAGGTGTAACCTCTTAAGTGGTCTTCTCACTTTAGACGCTAAAAAGGCTATGTTCATGATTTTTTTGGATAGGTTTATATTATAGATATTGATATAAAAGTTGTTACACTTAATAAATACACTTTCGAAAATGCATTAAAACATTTTTTTATGTATTTATGTAACCCAAACAAACTTAGAACGCGTTTTTCTCGAAAAAACGTTTTTCGACGGCTTGTGGATAAAATTTTCGAAACTACTGAACCGATCCTTATAAATTTTAGCCACATATTCTTTACAACTACAGCTATAGCGCATAACAAGGATTTTCAAAAATTTTGATATTTACTTTTTTTGCCAAAAACGGTGAAAAACACGTTTCTTTCGAAAAACGTCCGCCATTTTGTTATTTTTGCATATATCAAAAATCGTATTATATGCTCTATAGCCATTAACAGACTGAATCTAAAACCGTTTGATGTTTTTGTTTCGCATGATCCATCTCCGAGATTTCATCAACAGCGCGCAGACCTACAATTTTTTATGCCATTTTTTTAACTACCATTTTCGTCTATAAATAGTGACTCAAATAGATACATTTTTTTTAAATGTATTTCGTAAGTGTATTTGTTAAGTATTGAGATAAACGCTGCACAGCCGACATTTTGAAATTAATCGCTTCAAAAAAATTATTGTACACAGTCACTGATATGTATGATAAACACCCTTTTTTGTAATCTCGATTTATTTTGTAGTTTGTCTGAAAAAAAAATCCCCAAAAAGCCTATTTTTCGGCCTCTAGAGTAGCCTAAGGCCTTAAGTCTAACAACTTTTATATCAACATCTATAATATAAACCTGTCGAAAAACTTCATGAAAATAGCCTCTTTAGCGTCTGAAGTGAGATGACCCCTTAAACACCTAGGCTACGAAGCGATGCAATAAAAAAAATCATATTTCGAGAGTCTCAAGCTTACGCAGACCCCTCAATAAAAGTATTTTCAAAAGAGTACATTCGTCTATTTTCTAAATATTCTCTCCTTTCGAACAACGACCCTCCACCAAAAGCCCCGAGTCATTCGGGTTCGGATTTAATTGATTATTAATACACCCAGTCCAGATAATAATCCACTCTTGGCTGGTGTGATTGCGTGAGCGAATGCAGTCCAGCTGGCGTCGTCGTTGGTTGCGAATAAAGAGGAGCATCCACTAAAGTCGAGAAAAGCTTGACTTTCTTTACGATCCTGCTGGAATTCATTCGCAAGGGTCGGCTGGTACGAAACCGTACGAGGTCACATTGCAGAGTGATCGTGAGTGTATACATATATATTTATAAACGAGAAGGTGAAATCCTCACCCCTGTTCGAATTGCAAACTTCATTAGCACAAGACGAATCACCAGTATTCTCGGATTCTCCTTCCCTCTCTTAGTCCCTCCTTCGTATATTTTGCTCCCTCTGCTCGTGCTTCCATCAATTGCCATAAAACACGAAAGCTTCGTCCCTTGGTTGAAAAGTAGCGTGAAAAAGGTTATGTCCGTCTTTTCCTCTCCAGCCCCGTGTCACTCTCATTGGCTTGCCCGTTTTGTGAGAATAAGAAAGCGAGAGAGAGGGAGAGGGAGAGAGAGAGAGAGAGAGAGAGAGAGAGAGAGAGAGAGAGAGAGAGAGAGAGAATGGAGATCGAGAAAAAGAGAGCAAAGGGCAAAATCGATAATAACATTACGGGAAAAGAGAGTGGCAGAGGGGGTTATCGAGGGATATGCGAATGAGAATTCGATAGCGAACTCCACAGTCAATCAAGTCTGCTTCTCAATTAAGGTCATACCTCCCGGGCGATTCTCGAAGCCCGTTCGACTTTCTCGATTATGAAATTCTACTTTTTCTACCCCCCTGCCTAACCGTGCTGTCTCTCGCGCGTTTCACATTCACTGGAAGCGAGAGCGAACTGTGCGCGCACTTTATCTCATGGTGGGTGCAGCATCCCTCACGGGGATCCCGTGGCTCAACGTATATATCCTCCGACACAGTCTCATCCCTTTACGAGCATCTCTTTCACTTCCCCCTCTGCCCAGGCGAATGGGTGGGGGTGGTCGTTAAAAACATTTTTTGCCTTGTTGCAAATAGGGCGAACGTCAATAAAACCGTATTGCACTCGTGAGGACCGGAGAGATGAGGAGGGAGCAGAAAAAGCTTCCCGAGGATAAGTCTCCCTCGAACATTCCCAGAGAGAGGGAGAGAGAGGGAGATGGAGAAAAAGAGAGAACGAGGTGACGAAATTGGGGCAAACGTCCAACAAATGTTCAACATCACTTCCGTCATTGGATTAACGGCTGTTGACTGAAACTCGATGATGACTCTTAGGCTCCTGGGTGTGTACGATCAATCCTGATGGTGCCGTTGTGCCGCTGAATTCAAGACGGAAAGCAGCCTTCCCCTCCGCTCACCCTGCTCCACCTCCACGGGGATTACGCGCGGTGGTTGGACTTTTCAAGAGGCAACGGGCGAGGGAAAAACTGTGAATCGCGAAACGAGAGTCTTGAACTATATTTGCCAACAGAAATTAATGCGCTTTGCAAACCGCATTGACGAACAGCCCTAACCTGGGCGGAGAGGGAGGCACGAGCTTACGTTACCTAGCCAAGTGGCAGCGTTTTGCCATCTTGTACACGGCTGCGTGCCCCAGGCCTTCTAATCGAGGAAGGGGATGGTCTGGCTGGATTTCCAGCCCGGGCAAACTTTGGGCAACGAAGTTTTGCTGATTCGCCGCAATGCCGCGGTCTTCAAATCGCCTTATCATCATCTGAACTTAAATGAAATCAAATTTTTTGCGGCCCGTACTCTTCCTCGTGAAATGACGAAGAAATGCAGCTACCATCAAAGCCCTTGATCTCCGCAGAAACGACTTCAGATGGATGGACGAACAGCGGGTCGTCCATACCCAAGTCAT
>OY723388.1:47844820-47932320 GCA_963210295.1 Ophion ellenae | reverse complement strand
GCGGTTTGCTCACAATGACACATAGCATATGCTGATAATGGAAACCCCAATAGTTGTGAATAACCCTATTCCCTAAGTATTAATGTATATAGATATGTAAAGAAATGAGATTCTCGGGGTTCACAGCTAGTTGAAATCTTTGAAAATATCGAATTTTGGTTTTCGATGAGTTCTGCAAATATAACACTTCAAAAATATTCTCTGAAAAATGTCAAACTGGTCTGTTAAGAATTGAGGGAATTATAAGTTATAGTTTATAGGAAGGTTCAGCGAACCGGCGAACTTTAAACGCATTTTTCTTAAAATGATATTTTTAAGATCGTTGATCATGATATCTTACAAAGTCACTGCACCGATCAGCGTCAAATTCGACAAACTTTTTTTGCATACCAAAAAGCAGTGCCTGAAGGTAGACATTTTTTTCACTGCAAAATTTTTTTCATCACCGAAAATAGAGCATTTTCTTCACCGAAAATCGATACTATATCACCTTGGCGTGCGGCCGTTTCTTCAAAAATCAATATTTTATCAAATTCTTCGCCCGAACGCTAGACAATTTCATGCAAAAACTAAATGCGTTTGATATTTTTATCTCGGATTATTTGTTTCCGAGCCGCAGTGGTCACCTGGAAGCGCTCCACAGTGGTTCCAAACGCCGAAAAGCTGGCCAAAAATAGGGACAATCGCGTTACTAAATATAGGACTTTTTTGTGTGCCATATGTTAGGTTGGTACCTGTACTTTAAGAACGCAGCATTACCAATGCCAATAATACACACTTGTTGGCAGCGTGGCGTCGTGAAGTTAAGGTTAAATTTCGTGAATGTCACGTGCTTTCTGACTTAAACATTTAATTTGAGAAGAGAGGGATATCTGAGCTTAGTAAAATACGTTTTGTTTGAAATTTTAAGTGCTTGTACATTATTTATATATTATTGTTTGTAAATCACAAAATTTCGTCATTTTTATGCCACTATTACTTTCTCATTTTCTCGAAAGCCCCGCCAGATCCCGGGCTGAAATTAATTGCATATGGTAAGGGCATCATAGCACTAAATTATGACGCCAATAACTTTTGCCCGAATTTGCCCGAAATTGAGAAAATGCAATTTGAAAATTTACTTAAAAAAATGGCTAAAAATATGATTTTTACGTTATATGAAGCCCAATATCGTCAAAAAAAATTTGTTTAAGTTATTTAATATTGAGTATACATACTACCAATGATTTTGACATTATAAACAATGAATTTGTTATAAACAATAAATTATTTTTTTCAAAGAACTTAATTAAACATTTTTTCCAAGTTCATTAAATGTCAAATTCTGATTCAGCGACGTCGAAAACCCCTTAATCAACAGGTTTTATCATTTACAATAATAATCATTTTTTTTTTGGTCCGCCATCTTGTTTTTGACTTTGTTTTGCATTTTTTTATGAAACTGATGTCAAATTTCGATTTAGCGACCTCAAAACCTCCTTATAACATCATTTTTTATTGTTTAAAGTTGATATAAAAAATTTTTTGGTCCGCCATCTTGTTTTCGACTTTTTGACTCATTTTTTTCGAAAAACTGACATCAGATTCGGATTCAGCGACCCCCAAAACCTATATATACCCACCACCATCCGTTTTTTCGATGATTTCGATTTTTGGCCAGCTTTTCGGCGTTTGGAACCACTGTACGCTCGAGCGCTTTTCAAACAACGCTCTGCACATACCTTTCTATCTACGAAATTTATAAATACTTCACAATGCAAAAATTGTAAAAGCTACTCTGAGAAAACAATATACTTCAAAGTACCAGGATTTGTTAACTATTAACAAATGACTATGGGGAAATAACTATCTTCTTACAGTTAATGAATCATTCATTTGAACCTCTGAATTGTCACAAATAAAGATTTGGTGATGGATAAGAAATGGGTACTTTAATGGAACATGCCCGTTTTTAACAGCCCATAGATATCCAGTTGGTCTAACCCAATGCTTCGTATTAATATACTGTAAATACTTGTTTCCTATCACTGAGACGTTTATTCCATGAGGTCAGTGGAAAAGTTGTTCCAGATGTGAAGGATAGTTGAACGATATTTTATATTCGCACAAATCAAGATTCGTGTTTAGTTACCAAATGAATATTTGGACAGCGTCATTCATTAGTTATCGTCAGATGAATGTGCAGTTGAATCAATGTAGCACTATAGTGCTAGTGGGCAACTGAAGGAACAACTCTCATAGAAAATGAGAGTTGTTCCTTGTTACTTGTGGAGGACAATTCATTGGACAACGATATGTCCTCTACAAGTAGCAAGTCCGTTATTCGGAGGACAACAAAGATGGTAGCATCAATACGTCATAGAGCAAGGAACAACTCTCATAGAAAATAGATGGTCGATCGGTCCCGTGGTCGACGACTTGGCCACTCCTGCTCTCATGCAAAATTTGATATTGTCTATATATGCTTTCGAAAGTCTCCTAAATATTTGGCAGGTCCCACAAAACAAACAAATCGTTAATTGATGCCATCGGCGCAGAGAACAAATTCACGTTTTCACGGTCACAAACTGATATCCTCTAGGTGAGTGGACATGCGGTCATGCACAGTCTCCAGTGTACCTTGATCGTATCTACGTCGCGTCTGCGCACCAACGAGCTTGTGCGACAAAGGGCCATGGTGGCATACGAAGTAAACGATGTTGCCAAATTTACCATACTAATCTCAACAACGGATTTGTTAACTATTAACAAATCACTATTTGAGACGAGTCGTCGATTTTTTACCACTTATTTGCTAACTATTAACGGATGTATATTTGATTCAACTGAAGATTTTTCAATTATTACCAAATATTCATTTTGTAATAAGTGTATGACTGTTGTCTCAAACAACTACTGGCCGAACATATTAAATGCAGATTCATTAATAGATAATAAAGCCTTATTTGCGTCAATCAGAGAAGTTGTCGGGTCGATCGGTGACTCTTGGCTCAAATGCGGTCAAGATAGCCGTTTTGAATGAAGATCAGTTAATTCTTGTGACCTGTTCATTTGTATTGAACACAGGATAGTCGCGGCGACTATACGTTAACGGCCCCAAATCTAAATATATTAATTGTGAACAAATCTCTACTCCTTTAAACTGTATTATCATATTACAATTTCAACTCGTTATTCGATGATCATAAACATCTACTGAGTTAAGAGTAATACAAGTGATCAAATAAATCATTCTTTTCAAAGAACCACTATAGCTATAAAATTTTGTCATGAGAACATGAACATTTCTTAACAATTTACAAATTTTGTAAGAGTTAATGAATATTTGAATAAAAGTGCCAACTAAATGTATTTCTTCACTATAAATAAACTGTTTTCTCAGTGTACTTCGAACGAATGTTCAAACCTGCACATGTTTTGCCAGAAAAAATTAACGAAATATCCTCTTTTTTTCGACCTCGAGCTAGGTGTAACCCGTTAAACGGCATTCGGTCGAAAACAATCACTGGAGTTCATAAAATAACAAAAAAGTCACCAAAAATTCGGTTCTTTCTCACTTGTCCACTTGTTAATCCTTTGCGATATAGTGTAACACTGGCGTTACACCTAATTGAAGGCAGATTTTGAAGATTCAAAAGAGTTTTGTAATTAAATATGGTGGTTGTGAATGCGTTTCAAGGTTCCTAGGACTTCAACAACTACTACCAGGTGTAGAAGTATGAAACCGGATTTTTTTTGTAAAAATTACACGTCTGTTGTTTGAAAATGATAACAAATATTTTATGCAAAATAATCTCCATTGCTATTTATACATTTTTCCCACCTCTCCGGCAGTTTATGAATGCCGCGCCCAAAAACAGTTCTTCTTTTGAAGCGAACCAGTTGTCGAGCCATTTTCGTACATTTTCATACGAATTGGGGTGTTATTTAGCGAGAGAGTGTCCCATTGATGCGAATAGATGATAATCGGACGGAGCCAAGTCTGGAGAATAAGCCGCATGCGCTAGTATTTCCCAACTGAACGCCTCGATCGTTTCCCTCACCCGTTTTGCTGTGTGTGATGGACCATTATCATAGAGCAAAATGACTTTGTGTTGCCTTTTTCCATATTCCGGTCTTTCAAACGAATGGAGACGGCTTTCTGCGTCACATTCAATTGATCCGCGACTTCTTGTTGACTTTGAGTATCATCTTCATCCAATAAGGCTTGCAATTCGTTGTCTGCGAACTTTTTCGGTGGTTTTCAACGCTCTTCGTTTCTCACGTCAAAATCGACACTTTTGAATTTTTTGAACCACCCGAAACACTGTGTTTTACCAAGAGCATGTTCAGCGTAAGCTTCGACAAGTATTCGATGCGATTCTGCAGCAGTTTTCTTCAAATGGTAACAGAAAACCAATGCTGTCCGCAAATCGTAGTTCGTAGGCACAACACTTGACATGTTTAAGGTAATAGAAAAATATACCGGTGTAGGGAACTTGGGTAGTTGTGTGTTGAAAATCTTCGTCAGCTGTTAGAGGGAGATGATGGCGCTGCAGAAGCGGTCTTACGGTCCCTAAACTGATCGCTAGCACCATCTATAGGGAAATTCTCGTTTCATACTTATACACCTGGTAAAACATACGTATTACATTTTTATTTTGCACGTAGCGGGTGTCATCAATAACGAAAGTGCAAAAAAAAACGTGCACGTTAAGAAAAATGTATGCTCCAAAGGGTTAACTCAGTTTTAGAGCATTTCCGACCAATCTTTGTCTTCAATGAAAAGTATATTAAAAACAAACAAAAAGAAACTCGTGCACGATTTCCCGTCGGGTGCGAATGCCAAGAAGTTAATTAGTGTATCATGATGTGGCCAGTGAGTCGAACATGCATGCGGAGAACCACAGCGATTCTTCGATTTGTGCACTTACACCACCCTTACGTTCACCGACGCTTTTCCCCACGTACACATACAACTTACGCACACTGCAGTATTACACGGGAAACCGCACGGTGCGCACCACCGCGAATCCGCAAAGCTTTTCATCCGGCCACGTGTACATGCATCGTTACGAATCAAAGGATGGAACGCGACTGGATTTCGCGAATTCACTGAGCCACGTAGTACGCGCGTTCGGGCTAATATTGTAGCAAGCTAATCATTTTAGCACGAAAAACGAAAGGATTTGACCTAGTCAGAGGCAAAATTTTCCGGGATAACGACTCTTTGAAAAGGGGCTCTTTTGAAGAAAAAAAAAACAAACAGCCGAACAAAAAAGCCCTTCTAAATATTCTTTCAGGCGCGGTCGGCGGGACATTTCCGCATCTTCTTCTTGATCAGGTTGCAAACCGAAGTGTATCTTGTACGAGAAACGTCACGCCGCAACGTTTGAGTAAACTCGACAACCGACGACAAATAATAATTATAATTATAATTTTAAATGAAAATTATAATAACAGCAATGAAGACGAACGACAGCCAATATCAACACCAACACTAATACTGATAATAATAATAATAATAATAATAAGCTTAATGCTAATAATAGTAGGTAATATGAGGCAGTAATCATAATATTAGTAGTATGTAGTATTACCGTATTAGTATTATCATACTAGTAGTAGTATGATAATAATAATCTTATAAATAATAAAACAACTACGTTTAATAATTCTTATTATTGTTTAAAAAATAATTTAAAAACTACCTTTAATAATAATTATTACTATTATAAAAAATGATAATCATAATAATCAATAGCTACGTTGAATAATAATAATAACAACAGTGAAAAAGTAATAACGGATCAGACTTAAAAGAAGGTAAAAATCACGACACTTGGGCGCCACGAAAATTGTCTCCATTTCCTCTAGAGCCACTTTCACAATGATTTTGTTCTTCATGGCGAAAAAAAAGAATATCTTTGACTGACAACAGATAAGAGGGAAAATAAGTATTCGATCGATCGTGAGCAGCGTCTCATTATTCAAATGACAATCTCCCAAAAATAAATTGACAGTAGAATTGTAGCATTATCCGTTCTCCCTGTAGTTTCATGGGAACTCGTTAATCAGACACTTGTCGATTCTCATTGTTGGACGTGATCGTCGCGACGATTGTTGGTACTATCAAACAGAATGTCGGAACAAAGAGCAACTATGGGTAAGGAGAGAAAAAATAGAAATGAGAAGAAAAAAAACAAAAAAAATAATGGGGGTTACCAAAAGCTCCAAAGTGGGAGCAAATTTCCGACCGTTCCTGTAATCCCTTTATCCTGCATCCTAGATACAGGGAGGGAAAGAGGAAGCGGACTCAGAGGGCGGGAGCGAGAGAGAGAGAGAGAGAGAGAGAGAGAGAGAGAGAGAGAGAGAGATTGCCAGGAGTATCACCGCTCGAGAGTATACGGGATCGAGTTTTGCGCACGAGATAAGCCGAGGGAAGCTTCGGCGAACGAGAGAATGAAGTAGATGTTTGCCTCTAACTGGCACGAAAGGGACTTTAACCCTCGAAGCTATACACGGTAAAGTGCCAAGCGAATGATATTACACACCCCCGAGCACCTGTTACTTCATTCGAAACGAGTTTTCGGACATCCACTTAACGAATATAAACTTGCGCGCGCCCACGCATCGATTCGTAGCGCTTTAGGGTGAAAGTAGCGCGAAAGGGCCGAAAAAAAGGGCGACGATTTTCACCACTATCTACTTGGCAGCCTAACAGTTTTTTTTTACTTCTCTCGTTCTTTTTCGAACTCGGGAGTCGAAGTGGAAAACGCGAGGGTGGATGAAAAGTGCAGGCCTAGGGATTTTTGGAAGCAATTTTTTATGGGAGAGTTAGAGAGAGGGTGAGAGAGAGGGAGACAGAGAGAGAGAGAGGGGGGGAGAGAAACAATTGTTAACTATTCGTTGAGTATCACCAGGAAATTACGATCTTAATCAGCATATTCAACAGTGCTAATGATCGCGCCGATTTTCCCGAATTCGGATCTGTGGGCGGACTAGAAGTTCGCTCTCCCCACAAGACATGGGGGGGCTTAAGGTAGAAAATCCTCTCGACGCTGTGACGCCGGTAATGCAGACCAGGGGGAGGCTGTATGCGAGTAAAAGCACCGAGGTAATTTACGTCGCGTTCGCTTTCCTAATTGCAAAATACCCCGATAAGACCGAGCGGAGAAGCGAGCGCGAAGGGGTGAAGTTTTGGGGTTAGAAATAGTCCTTGTTGCACAAGCCACGGGGAAATTGAAACGGACAATTCGTTGAACGGAGCAATTAGGCACACTGGGAATGCGTTAAGGTAGTTCTGTAGTTTTGGCCAAATCTTAGGAATTGGCTGAAATCTAAGTATGGTGTAGATATGACCTTCATGGACTGATGCCCAAAAATTCAATTCGATTCATCGATTAGTTAATGAGATAATTGCAATTGAATATGGGCATTTTTGTTCGCGATCCCTATACCTAACACGTAAACCGATAGGAGTTTGCTCGTATTTCTCGATATAGGTACTAAACGGATCTTAGGATTTCAAAATAAAAACAGACGTGTACGCAGTACTATTGTGGGATTGATTTTAAAAAAATGACAAACTTTGACCGTTTAGTTTCGGAGATATCGACTTATGAAAAGTGGTAATTTTATTTCACACCGAACTCAGGCCCAACCATCTGTAACGGAATGGCAACAGTGTACGCTACAGCCAGCTGATCGGCGCGTGGTCTGGGAACTCGAATCGTGTTTTTTTTCCGAGTTCTAATCATTCTGAGATGGATGTGAAATTAATTTTTTCTGCAAACAAATTTAATTTGTTCAATTTATGCATGTATTTGTTTTTGTTACAGCGAATACAATTTAAACTGTCGGCAAAATGTTGTAAATCCACGATCCGACGTTCTTCGACAGCGAATTTTTGTTGCTGATCGTTGAGGTTATGGTTATTCTCATCGCGTTTAGCCGCATTTGCTTGACACATGGCTGCCACAACTTTCAGTCTTTTAGCAAGCGCCTTTTTTCTTGTAAACTTTCCTTTGTATCGCATTTGGGTTTACATTTTCACGCTTTTTTAAATTTATATAAAATGTTTTCTGAAAGCCGGATCGTAGGAAGCTCAACGCCATGACTGCAGGAAAATCGCGCTGTTGCCACGATTACAGCGCCGGTTTCTATACGAGTATGAGACCTATCTATGCATGAGGTGCGAATGTGTGAAACATAAAGAGGATACAAGCTCTGTCAAAAATTTACAACCAACAGCATCGTATAGGCATTGGATGTTACTAGGCGCTTCGACCGAAAGTTTCGGCTCATACGTGTACGTACAGAACTACCTTAACGGGGTACATCTACCTATGTGGGTAAAAAAATTGCATTTTCCAAAAATATTTTTATTCGATAGTATCACCTTTTAGCTATGTTCACTGAAAATTTTATTGAAATGTTCCTAAACTTGGATGAGCTCCTAACAGTTGGCCGGGCGAGCGGTAGCAGCACCATACTTCTAACTTTAAGGCAGTAGTCTGCTTTACAGGCCTCAACAAATCGATTTGAAGAAGAGGAAGGATTATTGTATGGCCCGGGGATAGCTGATTAACGTCTAATTAGTGTAAGTATCCAAAAACTTATATTTTTTTGGACCGAAAACTTTAAAGCCCGTTTTCTCGAGTTTTCATTTTCACAAGTTTTAGAAAACGGTGCCGGCGATAGCAAAGACAATATATGTCCGATCAAAAAAAATCAAAGTGATCTAGCTTCAGTATTAAATTATCTTCTATTTGAACTAAAAAAGTTGGACAAAAGTACTATTTAAATTACTTGTTTTGCAACTTAAAGTGAATTTTTTTTTCAAAAAAGTGAATTTTTTTTTCAAACTTCGAAAAAATTCGGAATTTCATCATTTCTTCGGTATTTTTTTAGTTCATATAGAAAAGGAACTTATAAAAACTTAAAAAAAAATTGGTTCGACTGTTTCAGATGCATCGCACGACCTCCATCACCGGCACCGATTTACAAGTGCAGACTCCAGGCGCCCCAGAAAAATCGTTACAACTTTGAAAAATTTCAATATTTTTTAATAATAAAAATTGTTTTTTAAAGCTTGAATATAATACACTATCGTCTCAAAATTTCGTTTACCGCAATCATTTCCTTCCCTTTCAAAAAAATTGCTGAAAAAACGCTTTTTTCGGTTTCTAAAGCAGACTACTGCCTTAAACACTTTTTCCCTGAAACACTGTTTTCAAAATCGGTGGACATGATATCTCGAGAACCACTTGATGGATTATTTCCGAAGTTACATGAGATTCGATGAAAAACATGTAAAGGTCATTGACGATCTCCTTTTTTTTTAAATCGGTCTTCACTTTTTAATAGTTGCGTGAAAATGACGACTTTTTCGTAGTTTTTGTATGCTCGAGTTTCAACTCGTCGCCACGTTGTTAACAAAAAGGAATTAAAAAATGGACGATCGTCAACGACTCGTGTTCATTGTGAACTTGAATAGGCCATTCGGCTTTTAGATTTCGGATGGACCATTTAAGCTGGAGAGCGTCCACCGCCAAACGCCGAGAAAAAGATTTCATCATCTGCCCGCGGTTATGTTTTTGTTGTTTTTCTATATATTCAGTGATTTTTTTTAAAGCTCTTATATATGTACCTTTGTGTTCGAAACAATGCTTTCCTTTTTCACCAACTGTTTCCGAGGAAATTCGGAATTTTGCCATTTTTCGGGCCTTTAGGTAAATGTAGCCTCGTAATGCGATTTATTTGCGAATTAAGGTGGTTCGGAAGAAACAATTCAAAAATCGACTAACGTTTAACCTCATAATTTTTTGTGAGAAAGAGATAGTATGTCATTGACCACGTTGAAATACAAAAATTTAAGCCAGTCAACCGTACTATTTCCGAGATATGCACGTTAAAAGTTGGCCTAAAATACACGCACTCAAACGTAACCTCCGAAAAATTTACCGGAAACAATAACTTTACGTGAAATTTAGTCGTTTGACCCAACAAACAAAACTTGTTATTCCAATCTTCGATTAATGCGGATTTCACCTGCAAAAATTGTAGCTGATCCACCGTGTATTTTTTTCACAATTATTTATTAAATGTTGCTATGCGGCATCTGTCTCTCTCTAAGCGGTGATCGGAGCGCCAGCTGTGATTGCTAGGGGAAATTCCTCGACGGCAATTCACGCAGAATGCGATATGAATGTCGCCGAATGCCTACGCTGCAGATCATGCTGAATACAATAAGAATAGAATAAAATTAATAATAAAACGAAGGATAAAAATGAATAAAAATATGTTGGTTGTAGATCTTAATTTTTTTTAAATTGATTATTATGTATACAAATATACATATGAAGAACGGCTGTAAACATTTTTATTTAGAAAACTTCGAAATTTCTTTGTGTTTTCGTTCTGTATATTTACCTGAAAATGAAACTTTAAACACTGCCCAATTAATCTCTTATTATTTATCTGCGTGATCAAAAGCAGATCAATTTTCTGTAAAAAAAAAAAAAAGAAACGACCACTTACACGTAATTGTGCCATGTTTTGACATTTGTCGAGTCGTTGAGCGGTGGTGTTTGAATTCTTCTAAAGTGAGGTTGTGTAGCATCGCCAACTGCTTAAAACATGAACTCATTAGTAAAGTCGTAATGATCAACCGAGCGCTCAATAACCAATGTCGATTGTAAGTATTTATGAAAATCATCATAAATTTTCATTCTAATGGGTACCAAAATGAAAAAACTTTTTTATGAGATTAAATCGTTTGTATTTTACACATTCGAAAGAAAAAAATTAAAATCGTTAAAGTCGTCAGTTTGACTTCCGGCTTTTCTTCCGAACTACCTTAATCAAAAATGTAGTCACATTTAGATACTGTAATCATCGGGGCAAGAATTTGAGTTCAAAAACGAAAACAAATGAAATGGAGATGATAAATGGATCGAACAGTGATTTTTAGTCCATTCTCAGGAGGGGATTAGAAAACGAGTAGCTGTGGGCAAAACTCCGAACAGGTCTCTCTCTCTCTCTCTCTCTTTCTCTCAGGACCAGAACTTACGCAAAAGCATTGCAAAAAAAAGTTACACTCATTTTTTCACATATCTCTTTACCACACGCCTACATCGTTTGCCCGTTTCGTTTTATTTTTTTCTCGTATTTTTTATCACAGCTCGAACTTTTCGCTCGGCACTTTGACGCGCGCTGCGGGTAAAAAATGACGCGCGAAAGCCCAATAACTGAGAAAAAAAACAAAAGTGACGTTTTGATGAATGAAAGAAGAGAGATGAAAAAAAAATATTGTAATCCATCCCGTCTGCATTGAAATTTAATTCTACCGTGAAAAAGTACTCGAGAGGCTGCGTGGAGGAACAAAAACACAGCGAGGCTTTTGCCCAGCGCCACCGAGTACAACGATCAACTGCCAGTCGTACTGACAGTTCATTATTCACAGCCGACTTTGCGTACCGAAAGACCAGTAAAAAGAAAATAAAAGAAAAACAAAAGAAAAAACGATCTACCGCGATACATCGCATTATTATGGAAGGTTCGCGGGGATATTCGATTACTCCGGGACTCCTCAGAATTTTCCCAAGACGAAGGAGAATCCACTGAAAGAGTGAAAGCTCCATTCTTGCCGATCATATCGAACTACGCACGTACGTGCGAAAACGTAACAATTTTCGTGCGCGTGTCAGGAGGGAATAAAAATATTAACGTTGCTAAACTCGGACGGAAAACTTTCCGCAACAACAAAAAAAATTCACGACTATAAAAACTTTTTTTCTGAAAACGAATCGTGCAGCATGCTGTCGATTTTATTGATTTTTAATACGTTCAAGTATATATATATATATACGTACCCTGCGCAGTGATAAATTGTGTTTTATCCCCGTGGGAGAAAATTGACGAATAAACAAACAATCGCCAGATGGCGCTGCACGCGAATTTAATCGCCTACTTTTAGCCACCCCGCATCGCCATCGCTACTCCACCCCGCATCGCCCTCGTTTCTTCCCCCTCGAAGGGGATCGGCCTGTATACGAATGACGAGATCGATTGCATAATGAATCTATCATCAAATACGAATGTATTTGATGATAGATTTGGGCACGGTCGGAAAAAATCAATAAATTTGCCTGTTATATCCAAGCCTCTATTATGGTTGACTCTGAGCATACATATTTAAGCCGACACTGGTGGATAGACGATCGGGGTTCGGCTCAGGCGGTACTTCAAGATAAGCAGCGTTGTACATGGCCGATACTCGGAGCGGTGATCGCTTAGCCGTGCACCGGCTGGCGCATCAATCAGTCACCGGAAGGCCAATTGTTCTGAAACCTTGGTGTAGACACTTGAGTGAAACATCTGTGCATCAGGAAATCAGAAGAATATAGGGCCGTCTATACCGGTACGGGTTTGCTAAAGTTTCTTCGTACCCTCGGCAAGTGCGGTATAGTATAGTATAGCTTAAGATGGCTGTCGACACAACGGAAAGTAGGTTAGATTCGTGAAGTGCGGGTATAGAGTGATAGAAAAGGGTTCAATTGGGAACGAGTAATACGTAAAAACCCGACGGGCTATACGTGGGAAATAAACACACACACACATACACAATATAGGTATATATTGTGTGTGTAATATATGTAATATGTTACACACATATGTAAGATATGTAATATCTTCTATTCGTCCATACTCGATACGATTTTATATATACATTTATAAATAATAATGCATTTACAACTAAATACCAAAATATATATATATATTCCTTTCTTCATACGGAAATTCATTATCATTAGTTAATATATGTGTGTGTGTGTATATATATATATATATATATATATATATATATATATGTATTTACCTGGACATAATACTATTATAAAATGATAAATAGAGTACATATATGTTTATAATAGTAAGCTAATAGGTATAGGTGTGGGACATTCCACGCCATTTCACCAAGCCCGTGACCCCGACTATTCTTTATATTCCTGATTTCTTTTTTTTTTTGTAAAATATACCCCTTGAAAGGAATATCCACAGCAATTTTTAGATTTTGATCTCTTCTCTTATAGAAGTTATAATTTTCCAAAAAATGTCGATTTCGGAAGTTTTGGAAACGTTTAAACGTTGATAACTCCCGAACTAATTGAGATATCGAAAAATGTCGATGTATAACTTCTTTTCATTTGGATGCATACTTTCGTTAAAAATATGAAAAAATTATCAATTATCATTGTCAACGTTTTTTTTTTCTTCAAAAGTGAAAGCTATTTTTTTTAAGATGATTGCATTTTTATGTTTTTCAAAAAATTCTCTAAAATAGAGTGACTCCTTCTAGGATTTTTAAGACTAGTCTGACCGTGGGTCCATTTTTCCTTCTATTTTTTCGAATTAATCATTTTTTTAGAAGATTTTTATCATTTTAATCTCCAATAGTGCTATTAATGATTTTGTGATTTCCAATTCGGCTTCGACAGGCCTGAAACGGTTTATTTTTCATTTGGTCTGAATTTGACGAAAAAAAAATATTTTCAGTGAAAAATATTTTTTCGGGAGTTATCAGCGTTTAAATGTTTCCAACATTTCCGAAATCGACATTTTTTGGAAAATTATAACGCCTGGAAGAGAAGAGATACAAGTCTCAAAATTGGTAAAGATACTCCTTACATGGGGTACTATTTTACTAAACAAAAAATCGAGAAAATGAAGAATGGTCGGGGTCACGGACTAGGTGAAATGGCGTGGAATATCCCATATGTAAAAAGCGGTAACGCTATACGCTGGAATAAATCAATAAATATATTTATAGTAATAAAATGAATTATATTCGTATTTATAAATAAAATCGGACGTGTATATACTCAGGTATTCATTTGCTTGTCGTTGTATATCTATACACATATATACGGGTCAAACTCGTACCGGAAGCTTTCAAATTAAGCAAGGCCGTTGGTTCCTCATCGTTGACGAAAATAAAAAAAACAATTTTCATCGATGAATGGCAAACCTTTCCTCTCATAGAGGACAGCAAAATCATCTCCAATGGTTCTTTTTTTCTTTATCATATGGTCCTGTACAATGGAGAGCGGTCTTAAAGCTTCAAAGCCGTCCCTCTTACAAGACGACAAAGACGCGAAAGAGGGATGGCGAGGGCGGGGGGGGGGACCTCCCGGTAATCTTTCTCCGATGACCACAACAACCGCGCGGACAGGCTCACAGGCCTCGGGAAAAGTGAAATTTTCTCTTCCAGAGGATACTCACCGCATCTCGTCCTCCCTCCTTCTTTAATTTGTGCCCCTTTTGCTTACGCGGCTACATCAAGGACGTGGTAAGGAAGCGAAGCTTTCTTTGTTGTTTCTCGTGTACAGGGTGATTCATAACTATTAGGTGAATTCGCTTTGTGAGCATAGAAAGTGTGTCATTGCGAGCAAAAGGCTTTTTTTTAATGTCTTGCGGCAAAAGTGGGCCGCGACATTCGTGTTGAAAGTCCAAGTAGTATCAAGGGAGGCAGAGCTACCTTTGGGCGAGGAAAAAATTGCGGATTTTCATGATTTTCTTCAAAGGAAAGATTGCTTCACCATTTTTGACACTGAGTCTATGTTTTGTCGCAACTTTTGGCTGTTACACGGTATTTTTTTTTATTACTCTTTAAAAATGGCGTTGGCATGGCACGGCCTTCTAAGAGGGTTGCGGCGGATGTTGTCAGACGGCGTGACACGTAGCGTCAGCGGGACTAATCTGAAAAACTAACGCAGACATTTCCTTCATTAAGGCAGTAGTCTGCTTTACAGGCTTCAAAAAATCGATTTGAAGAAGAGGAAGGATTATTGTATGTCCCGGGTATAGCTGATTAACATCTAATTAGTGTAAGTATCCAAAAACTTATATTTTTTTGGACCGAAAACTTTAAAGCCCGTTTTCTCGAGTTTTCATTTTCACAAGTTTTAGAAAACGGTGCCGGCGATAGCAAAAACAATATATGTCCGATCGAAAAAAATCAAAGTGATCTAGCTTCAGTATTAAATTATCTTCTATTTGAACTAAAAAAGTTGGACAAAAGTACTATTTAAATTACTTGTTTTGCAACTTAAAGTGAATTTTTTTTTTCAAAAAAGTGCATTTTTTTTTCAAACTTCGAAAAAATTTGGAATTTCATCATTTCTTCAGTATTTTTTTAGTTCATATAGAAAAGGAACTTATAAAAACTAAAAAAAAATTTGGTTCGACTGTTTCAGATGCATCGCACGACCTCCATCACCGGCACCGATTTACAAGTGCAGACTCCAGGCGCCCCAGAAAAATCGTTACAACTTTGAAAAATTTCAATATTTTTTAATAATAAAAATTGTTTTTTAAAGCTTGAATATAATACACTATCGTCTCAAAATTTCGTTTACCGCAATCATTTCCTTCCCTTTCAGAAAAATTGCTGAAAAAACGCTTTTTTTCGGCTTCTAAAGCAGACACCTTAGCCTTAACACTCGTACGCAGGATATGAACCAAGAAAAAGTGAGAACTATGGAAAATCGATGGAATGGTACGCTGCGAAACAAAAAGATTGAATTTTCCGAACAAAGGCTACATTTTGCAATAAGAGAGACACTTTTTTATTTTCAAAAACATTTAGAGCCATGTTTTAGATGGCTCTAGGGTTAGAAAGATTTGTACCAAATTTCGTTAGAAGCGGTCCATTTGTTTTTTAGCTACGTCACGCCAGTTTTGAAACTGCAGTTTAGAAGACAGTGACATACCTCCGCCATTATTAAAGATTAACAAATTAAAAAATACCATGTAACAGCGAAAAGTAGTAATGAAACATACCCTAAGTCTCAAAAATGGTAAAGAAACCTTTCCGTTTAAAACAAAATCATGAAAATCAGCAATTTTTTTCCTCGCCGCAAGGTATCTTCCCCTCAAATGCTAGACCTCTGAAAAAGCGACTTAAGGTGTTATTAACATTATTAATCTGTTATTCACAATTATCTGACGATTTTTTAAATTTATTTATTTTATACTAATTTATATTTTATATTAATATTATTTAAATTTATTTATTTAAGTTATAAAAATCGTCAGATAATTGTTAATAACAAATGAACTATGCAATATAAAAAAAAATCCTACGCACTTCCATGGACAATGTATTTTTCAAGATATATTCAACATTTCATGTAAATCGGTTGAAAACCGTCTGAGTTATGTTTCCGGCCAATTTAAAAAATGCAGTTTTGAGATAAATGCTGCACAGCCGCCATTTTGAAATGAATCGCTTCAAAAAAATTATTGTATACAGTCACTGATATGCATGATAAATACCCTTTTTGTAATCTCGCTTTATTTTGTAGTTTTTCTAAAAAAAAAAATCGCCAAAAAGCCTGTTTATTCGGCCTCTAGAGTGGCCTAAGGCCTTAAAAAATTATTGACGCTTTTTCGTGACGAATGTTTGCCCAAAAAAATTCGAGCAACTAAAGAACAATCATTTTCAATGCATTCCAACGATGCAAACTCCAATCTCAAACCGCGTATTAGCATCACTTGACAGACATTTAGCTGCCGGAGTATATGCACGTATACTTATGGCCGCGCGTCAAAACTACGTCGCGGTGTATTATACGGAGCAGAAAAAAAATTGCCGGGAAGATTTAAAGGAGAAACGGAAGTGAGCAAGGATGCGGAGGAACGAGAAGGAAAGCGAGGGTTCGACGGTGGAGGGCGACGAGCGACGAGAGGGTGCGCACAATGGAAATGATGCGAGACTATATTACATTCCGGAGACGCGCAACGTCCCGGCTGCTGCGGGATTCCCCCCCCCCCCTCCCCCAGGACCTCTTCTAATAAACTTCTCTCTTCTCCTTTTTTCCATCATATCATTATGGATATAAGAAGGAAGTGGTCGGAAGCAAATCGACCGAGGGGCAGCGAGAAGCTTATCGTTAACGAAAAAAAAAAAAAGAATTCCGAGATGAAAAAAAAAACGTATGTTTTGTTCTTCTTGGAAGTTTTCCGGTACTTAATCGATCACATAGTACCGGAAGTACTTTGGGCCGATATACGTACCAAACCTATTTCCCCAGATAGACAGTAGTTTGCAGGGCACTGGAAATGTTGTTCCGGCAGCCGGATCACTGATCAGGCAGGTGTCACGATACGGTCCGGAATACCGTAGAAGCCCGTCTGATCTGTGCTGTATCCACTGGGTCAGTGAATCCGGAAAACGGGTGTAATAGAGACAAACTGATCAGTCCTGAATCAGGCAACCTTGCGAGGGCCTTGTGAGGGCGCCGAAGATCGTGCCGGATCGGCGCCGCATGTCTGCCGGATCAGTAGTGCCCAGATACCGATGTGAGAAGGCAGCATTAATCAGGCCCACATCAGGCGACCCGTAACGCGACCCTCACATGGCTCTGTTAAGGGGCCAGTTCACTTTGGAGCCACGGAAAAAAAGCTATTTTCGCGATTTTTTTTTAGGATTTTATAAAAGATATGAATATAAAAGTTGTTGGGCTTGATAAATGAAGTCTTGAAATACATTTTAAAAAATGTTTAATTCATTTTCATTCATTTTTAAGTACAAAAACTATAGTTTAACGTAACGCCTCAAAAATACGTGGGCTAGGTAGCTCCATCACAACTCGGCAACGGCTTGTCCGAAACAAAAAAAAATCAAAGTCCATTAGATTCAGTATGACACCAGCTACAAAATGACCCTCGGATATAAAGTTTTATCCAAAAACTAAAAAATGGCACATGAAAAACGAAAAAAGGCCCCTTAATCTGATCGATTTTCCTTCTCCCATCCGTGCTTCGAGGTTGGCTAATCCAGTCGACATCCAGCGCAGATCCGCCATGCACTTCGAATTGGACGTCTGATCCGCGCCGGATGTCTACCGGATAACCGTATTCGGAACCATCAAAGTAAACAACTGAGTGCTGCGTGCATAATTTTGGCAAGATTCTAATAAAAGTAATATGGCGTCGATACGCACGCCGTCATCATCAAATCAAGATACATTGAACGAATGTAAATAAATTTGAAGTTTGCAGCGTGGGAATGCAACCCTTTTTTCACTTTTCATTCGTTTATTTTTATCATTATCGAAAGGCAATCAATCAAATCAATCAAAATACATTTTATTTGCACAACTTAAACATTTTTGTTTACAAAATCATCAGAAGCCTTCTCTGCAAATTGCGGATGTAATACTCTAATGAGAATATGTTGAAACGTGCGAGTTATTTTCACAGCCGAAATAGGCAAAAAATCCGGCAAAAAAAATTATTATTGTTGCATTGCAACGATGCAAACTTCAACGTCATGAATAAAATTAATGAGATTCTTTACAATTTTCACATTCTTTAGAATAGAATGAGAATGATGAAAATATGCAAAGAAAAAGAAAAAAGTTTATACAAGTGTTGGAATGGCTAAATAGGTAGCGCGCTTAGCTCTAGAATTAGAAGACGTAGGTAGGTCCCGAGGGTAGGTAAAACACTTTAAGGCAGTAGTCTGCTTTGGAAGCCGAAAAAAAAGCGTTTTTTCAGCAATTTTTTTGAAAGGGAAGGAAATGATTGCGGTAAACGAAATTTTGAGACGATAGTGTATTATATTCAAGCTTTAAAAAACAATTTTTATTATTAAAAAATATTGAAATTTTTTAAAGTTGTAACGATTTTACTGGGGCGCCTGGAGTCTGCACTTGTGAATCGGTGCCGGTGATGGAGGTCGTGCGATGCATCTGAAACAGTCGAACCAATTTTTTTTTTAGTTTTTATAAGTTCCTTTTCTATATGAACTAAAAAAATACCGAAGAAATGATGAAATTCCAAATTTTTTCAAAGTTTGAAAAAAAATTCACTTTTTTGAAAAAAAAAAATTCCCTTTAACTTGCAAAACAAGTAATTTAAATAGTACTTTTGTCCAACTTATTTAGTTCAAATAGAAGATAATTTAATACTGAAGCTAGATCACTTTGATTTTTTTTCGATCGGACATATATTGTTTTTACCTTCGCCGGCACCGTTTTCTAAAACTTGTGAAAATGAAAACTCGAGAAAACGGGCTTTAAAGTTTTCGGTCCAAAAAAATATAAGTTTTTGGATACTTAGACTAATTAGATGTTAATCAGCTATCCTCGGGCCATACAATAATCCTTCCTCTTCTTCAAATCGATTTTTTGAAGCCTGTAAAGCAGACTACTGCCTTAACGAGGCGGAATACGTTTTATTCCAATTATCATATAGGCAGGATCATAAATAAAGCGTGTGGAAACAAAAAATACAACAAAAATTTTTTTATTCGTAATTTTTGGATTTTTTTATTTTTTTTTCAGGCATAGGTACGACAACCGGATCAGGGCCTGAAAAGGTATACTGATCAGTAACGTTGCCGGCATGCGCGTCATGGTCGCATGCAAAAAAGCGCTTCACGCCCGGTAAAGCTTGGATGGACGGGAATGTCCGTCGATTCAGGCTTTTTAAATTTTTATTACCTTTTCTTTGTATTCTTTTTTCATGAAAATCACGACATTCTTTTCTCCAACGCTTGCGCTCATTTTAGTTGGGCCCCATTAAGGCAGGATATACATTTATAACGATCAAAGTATCGATTTCTTTTTTTTATTTGAACGATAGACCTATATATGTAGAATATTTTCCCAAAGTTTAAAAGTGCAATTCGACATATTTCAAAAGTTACAGCCCATCAACGAGCCTCATCGCTCGAATTCGGAGCGGGCGTAAGCTTCAAACACGTTTCTCTCAAAACTGCATTATCGCAATTGGCGTGCAGGATTACTCAAAAACTATTAAGCCGATTGAGTTAAAAACTTGGTAGAAATATTCATAATATTGCCAACTTCTACTTGATGAGAAATGTTTTTGAAAAATTAGAAATAAAAACTACCTTTACAAAAATTTGACCTGAAATATTGATTTTTTTTTAAATGCGTACCATTCTCTTAAATTGCAATTTTTCTCATTTTAATTACCGTCAAATAGAAGCTATACATGTTTTAACTGATTTTTTTTTCTTTCAATATTCGCAAATAAAAGTCTACGGAAAGCTAGAGTATAACACTCTGCCACAGCTCCGCCATTTTGATGATAAATGAATTTAAAAATAATTCGTATACTTAAATATACTATTAAAGTATACCTATAGTTCGATAAATGTAGAATAATTATTACTTAGTTTCAGGAAGCCCTCAAAATTGCTTAATTTTTGCACGTCTAAATGTATATCCCGCCTTAAGCGTGCGAGGGACTGGGGGATGATACAGCGGGAAAAGGTAGGAAAGCCGAAAGGACGAATCACAAAAGTCCTTTCCGATCGACTAAGAACTTATCCACTTGAGCCGATCTTTCGCTATCTGATATACATACATACATACATACATATATATATATATATATATATATATATATATATATATATATATATATATATATATATATATATATATATATATATATATATATATATATATATATATATATATATATATATATATATATATATATATATATAGCCATACACGCATATCCATATAGAGGTAGAGAGCAACCATCTACTCTTTTATAAGTCTTCTTATCTCCTTAGTAAACGCCTACGCTCCTTCGCTCATCCTTTCGCAGACTTTGCTGTTATAAAGTTCTTACTCTTCCGTTATATGCTCCGCCAGTCTTTAACTCTCGTTCTTTTCCCCATCCTTCCCCGACTCAAAGTCGAGTGAATAGGAGAGTCGGGATTTGCTTGCACCCCGGCTCACCCCCCGGGGCGGAACAGGGCGGAAAAGTTCTTAGGCAGTCGATCTTCGTCCAATATCGAAAAGCCTCGTTCACATGTATATACTCACGTGGACACGAACGTGTTCATTTTTTTTCTTTCCCGAGTTCCAACGTGTGCCCTTGCGGATTTTTAGGTATTACCCGTACCCAGTTGTACCCATTCCTATCAGTCTGTACGTGCACTTGGCTAATCTAACCTATGTTAGATTAACCCTTTATATCACCGTGGGATAGTTCCGTAACAAACCATCTAAGTCCTCACCAAATCCCATATTGACATTTAAAAGGGTCATCCCATGTGACAGTTATTTTTTTCGCTTTTTTGGGATTCTTTTTTTGATGAACCATCAAATCACACTCTCTTTGAATTTTTACCACACATTTATTAACATTTTGACAGTCCCTCAGAATTTTATTAAACGAAAATAACGAGTTGAATTGACTTTACACCGTTCGGAAGACACTCATGTGTAAAAAACAGTCGGTTGACGGCTGCCATGATGCTGGAGGTTTTGCTCACGTGAAATAAAAAAATTGAAAAGGCATTTTAATTTGTAGACCTGGGGCTATCATCGAAACCAAAGTAAAGTAAAAATATCGAAACTTGAATTTTAGGACGGTCTTAAAAGTTAAGGCCTTAGGCCACTCTAGAAGCCGAAAAAGTAGGCTTTTTGGGGATTTTTTTTTCAGAAAAACTACAAAATAAATCCAGATGACGATAAAGGGTCTTTATCATACATATCAGTGACTGTACAATCATTTTTTTTGCAGGGATTAATTTAAAAATGGCGGATGTGTAGCGTTTATCTCAAAACTGCATTTTTTAAGTTGGCCGGAAACATAACTGCGACAATTTTCAACCCATTCACTTGAAATTATGAATATATCTTGAAAAATACATTGTCTATGGAAGTACGTAGGATTTTTTTTTATATTGCATAACTCATTTGTTATTAACAATTATCTGACGATTTTTTAGGCAAATTTTTGGAAAGTGAAAAATTTGCCTAAAAAATCGTCACATAATTTACAGTTAATTGTGCTACCGACGTTGAAAAACAGTCTACCGAAGTTGTATGCCAAATGTGAGCTCAATCGACTAATTGGTTATCGAGATATCGTGGTTGCCGATTTGAACAGCATAGTTAGGAGACAAACGCGCTGAAAGTTGCTGCGTCTTGACCGCGCTCCTCGAGCGTACTCCTCATAACTTCTATAACTCTGCTAATTTTATGAGTATCATTAAGGGGCTATACCAGTATGACACTTTCAAAAAATCGATTTGTTTTGCCTTTTTCCACAGTTTGTACTTTCAAGAATATCATTATGATTTATATCAATATAATTTTATCTTGCAAAAATCGATAGTTAAATCTTTAAACGCGTTTTTCTTAAAATGAGATTTTTCAAATTTTCTGATAATGTAACTCGAAGAGCAATTATCCGATTGACTTGAAATTTCAACTGAGTACTCTTGAATATATTTACTCTATAATGACGTAGCATATTTTTGATTAAGTAAAAATTGATGATTTGGCATTGAAAAAACGACCTTTTTATAGGCAAGAAAACAGACTTTTTTTCATAACTGCGCCATTTTGTTAGATTTTGATATTTTCGAAAATCCTACGTCATTGCAAAGGAAATAACTTCCAGTTAAACGAAATTTTTTCCTTTTTCGGTTTCTGCTACTCAATCGGCCGGAATCCTGTCAGCAATGGAGGATCTTTTTTGGCGCCTCCGAAGGCAGCGCATGAGTCGCTTGGATCTCAATATTTTTATATGAAAAAATTATGTAAAATAGGTCAAATGTAGCCAAATTTATTCTTAATTTTCCGAAACATTTAATTTAGTACTTTTCTTCCAAAAAATTCCCGAAAATCACCCAAATTTGAAGTGTCCACACTGGTATAGCCCCTTACGGTGGTTATGGGGTTGAGTCAACATGTTACCACCAAGCAGAATTTTCTTCTCGATCTTTATAACCTCTTTGCAGATCATCCACAGTACCGTTTAAAAAAAAATCAGCAACTCGGCGTATTTCGTGGACTTCTTACATTACGCTTATGGAAGACTCCCGATCATTTTTCAGTACATTATTAAAATCTGCTGAGTGAATGTACCACGGAGCTGAAAAAAATAGGTACGATTCGACTAATTATCGGACTAATCCTTGGTACCGTGAAAATGAGGACTCACAGTACCGTCATAAAATTATTACTTCTTTTGATTGGGAATTTGTGCGAAAATGAAGCACGCAAAATATTACACTGTGCAATCATGGCAACGTCGTACACGGCACAAATGCTACCTATCTTATCGGTCTTCGGTAATCATGCCCGGGAACCTCAAACCTCCATAAAGCTAGCAGAGCAAAGTCACCAAAGTGAATTTAATTGGTATCAAAATTTTGTGCTTTTTATGTGCTAATTTTGTGCTCCATTAAAAATTGTTGTGCACATGTCGTTTAGCGGGAAATTAGAAAACAAAAGTGCTCTGTTGGCTTACCATCAAGCTAGCAGAGCACTTAATGATCTTTGCCATATCTAAGAATGAAACTACGTGATATTTATGTGCTTTGCGAATATCGAACAGCGAAACGCCTATTTATTTTTTTTCGCCCAATATAGACCCTCAAAAAATCCTCCAATAAAAGCAGGTACCATTTTTTGGATATCGTGAAATGAAAGTGTATCATATTTATGTGCTTTTTATGTGCTCTACGTATATCCTAGAGCCAAACCGCTAAAACGCAAATTTCTCCCAAAACCACCCCTACAAGACCCAAGCTACCCGCCAATACGAGTATTGGTTATTTTTTCGATATCGCAAAATCAAAGCAGTCCACATTTATGTGCTTTTTATGTGCTCTACGAATATCCATGATCCAAACCGCTAAAACGCAAATTTCTCTCAAAACCACCCCGACAAGACCCAAGCCACTCGCAAATACGAGTGTTGGCTATTTTTTCGATATCGCTAAATCAAAGCAGTCCACATTTATGTGCTTTTTATGTGCTCCACGAAAATCCATGAGCCAAACCGCTAAAACGCAAATTTCTCCCAAAACCACCCCTCCAAGACTCAAACTACCCGCCAATACGAGTACTGGTTATTTTTTCGATATCGCAAAATCAAAGCAGTCCACATTTATGTGCTTCTTATGTGCTCTACGAATATCCCAGAGCCAAACCGCTAAAACGAAAATTTCTTCCAAAACCACCTCTACAAGATCCAAACTACCCGCCAATACTCTTATATTACGCCAATGCCCGCCGATATTCATAGAGCTCATAAAAAGCACATAAATGTGGACTACTTTGATTTAGCGATATCGAAAAAATAGCCAATACTCGTATTGGCGGGTAGTTTGGGTCTTGTAGAGGTGGTTTTGGGAGAAATTCTTGATTTAGCGGTTTGGCTCATGAATATTCGTAGAGCACATAAAAAGCACATAAATGTGGACTACTTTAATTTTGCGATATCGAAAAAATAACCAATACTCGTGTTGGCGGGTAGCTTGGGTCTTGTAGGGGTGGTTTTGGGAGAAATTTGCGTTTTAGCGGTTTGGCTCTTGGATATTCGTAGAGCACATAAAAAGCACATAAATATGATACACTTTCATTTCAGAATATCCAAAAAACGGTATATGCTTCTATTGGAGGGTTTTTTGAGGGTCTATATTGGGCGAAAAAAATAGGGGTTTGGCCGTTCGATATTCGCAAAGCACATAAAAAGCACATAAATATCACGTTATTTCATTCTCAGATATGGCGAAGATCATTAAATGCTCTGCTAGCTTGATGGTAAGCCAACAGAGTACCTTTTTTTTTAATTTCCCGCTAAACGACAAGAGCGCAAAAATTTTAAATGGAGCACAAAATTAGCACATAAAAAGCACAATATTTTGATACCAATTAAATCCACTTTGGGGACTTTGCTCTGCTAGCTTTATGGAGGTGAACCTCAAACTACTCGGTCAGGATAATTCACAACGAATATTATTAGTACTTATTCTCTGAATTACTAATAATTACTTAATATTAATTTGATAACCATACATTTCTCGGCAAAAACAAAATAACGCGGATTTTTTTTATACATACATTTTTTTTTTAGAATATCGGAAAATTGTTATATTTTTTTATTTATTCAAGATTATAGACGGCTTTGGTACACATTTTTTCTTTCCAGCGAAATGTTTTTTACTCGGACCTATATTTATTTTGGACAGCTCCTTGGGCCGATATTGAGGTTACGAACGGGGCGTATATGTCTCTAACTTGGCGACACTCCTGCCAACCTGGGCATTGTCATATACCACGATTTACGACGTTGCCAATTTGGTTCGCTTTAATTGAGCGCGAAAAAGTTATAGAAAATAATCATACAAAGTAATCACCGAATGTTCAAAAATGCACATTTTTACAAACAGATGTAGAAAAATAGTTCGAAAACGCACGTTTAACATGATGATTGTTTGAAAGCTAACAGTTGGTAACTGTTAATCGGCTCTGTGCATAAGCATAGGGCACTCCCGTCGTACTTCACCCCGACGGCTAAACTCCATAATAGCCTTAAACGGTGTTTACAAACGTATTCAGAAAGGTTTGTAGAATAATAAAATCAATTACAAATATCACGACTTTTTCACATTTGTAGGCAACAATACTGCCTCAACTGGAAGTTAACACGTAACTATATTTTTCGAGCTCGCATGTGTAGACATAAAGGATCGTAAAGGATCGAGACATACCAGGGTCTGCGCGAACTTGAATGCTCACATTCAACTCGAGCCAACGCAAACTGCTTTTATTTCTTTGAAGAACGACTACGGATTAATCCTAGCCATAAGTTTTTTTCTTTTTTGCTGTGGAAGCGTAAATTGCCAATAACTGAATAGGAGCTGCATAGGCGGCTGTTTTTTGCTTCGCGTGCGTTCTCTCATGGACGAGTGAGTACCAAAAGGAATTGTTGCCATTTTCGGACAGGGCCTCTTATGGACACTCGGAGCACGTGTTCGTACACGTGCACGTAAACGTTTCATCTCACGCCTTTTTTTCTCGTTTGAAAAACATATCAAGCGGGAAAGCCGGAGAGAAGGAGAGACGGAGAGAGAGAAGAGAAATGGTCGAATGGGGTGGTCCGAAATAAAAAAAAAATGAAACCCCCAAAAAGGGAAAGGTCACTAACGACAGGTACACGTGAGGAAAAAAATGGAAAAAGCTGTTAAATAAAACCGTCTAGCCCGGAGAGTAGCGATGTAAATACAGAAATTCTAATTGAAAGCTACGGGAAGCACTACAAAGCTGGTTCGCAACCCTCAATCGAGGTCAATATTTAGAACGGTTTATTTTTCATCGAAGAATCCCTCTTTTATCCCTTTTCACCGGCCGAGTGTGATCGCACACTCTTTCGCTTTTCATGTACATGTGTGTGTGTACCGTTTTTTCTAATTTAACCCTTCAAGCGAGAACGTGCACTTTCAGGACTGGGGATAACCATGTAAATATGTATTGGGCGCGCAC
Source organism: Ophion ellenae (assembly GCA_963210295.1). Taxonomy (NCBI): domain Eukaryota; kingdom Metazoa; phylum Arthropoda; class Insecta; order Hymenoptera; family Ichneumonidae; genus Ophion; species Ophion ellenae. Next base: position 47,906,002 of record OY723388.1, on the reverse strand, counting down.
GAAAGTTTTGCGTATTCGATCAAGCTGGCAGTTTCCATCGCCCGCTCCGAGATGAATCAATCGATCAATGAAAACGAAAAAAAAACTAGCACAAATGTATCTTATTGAAATCGTGGAAAAGGTAGCTTATTAAAAATTTTAAAGATTTGTTTAATTAAAATTTTGAAAGAATTATCTTATTAAAATGTTGATAAAGTATTTCATTGAAGTTCTGAAAAAAAATTTGTATTAAAAGTTTGAAAAAAGTATTTTATTGAAATTATGAAAAGAGTTTTTTATGAAAAGTTTGGAAAAAGTATTTCATTAAAATTTTCTGAAAAGTTTTTTATTGAAATTCAGATTTTTCCGTATCAGTCCACGCGCGTTAAACATATAAATTTTGAAAGAATTATCGAATTAAAATTTTGAACAAAGTATTTTATTAAAATTTTGTAAAAAGTATTTTATTAAAATTTCGAAAAAATTATTTCATTTAAATTTTGTAAAAAGTATTTTATTGAAATTTAGATGTTTCCGTATCAGTCCACGTGCGTTATCATGGCTATTCACAGAAAGAGGGAGAGAGAGAGAGAGAGAGAGAGAGAGAGAGAGAGAGAGAGAGAGGTGGAGCGAGAGAAAGCGAGAAGTCTGAACAAATGCGTCCGTTTGGGTTTGCATAAAAAATTTCAGTAAATATTTACAAGTGGGGCTAATCGGCTCCAAATTTTTTTTCACGTGTTCGGGGCTATTTTGCAACATGAAAATATGTTTTTTATGATGGGGGAGGTTTGGGTTTCTTTGGTTTTGTTTGTTTGGGTTGGGGTTGAAATAAGGGTTGAAGTTGTCTTCCCCCGACTTAAATATTATAAACAAAGTGCCCTGAAATACATCGACTCGGTACAAAATTTCTGAACCCCTTTTCTAGCTGGAGCCCCACTTGTAAAAATTTACCAAAATTTCACCCAATCATCAATCACAGGAATAAAATCGCGTTCGTATCAACACAGGTTTTCGACAGTTTCCCCGTGCCCTCGTGCAAATGCGGTACCGCAGAGCAAAAGTAAAAAGCCCAGGCTTGTAAAAGGCACACGAAGACGACCAAAGTAAAATACTCTTCGCGCGTCTATGCAACTAGACTTATAATCATCGTATGGTAATATCATGTTCTTCACGGGTGTTCCAACACTCGTGATGCGCCGACTAATTCTTAAGCGGATTCCCATAAGCATAAATCGATACTGAATTACCCGTTAAATGGAAGTCTTGAAACAAGCTTACCGTACCTCGTCAAATTTAACTATACGTGGTGCAGTATTGAGTGCGCCAGAGCATATAAGTACAGGCTTTAATAAGCATATTCGAGTAAAATAATTTGATAATTGAATCCTCCAATCATGACGTTTCGCAGGTCGCACGATCTCCGAGCTCCGAGAGACTTTTATCGGTGGAATTACTTCGGCCTCGTTCAGTGTTGCATCGGATAAAAGATCAAAAATCATGGATAACGGAGGATAGATTTTACTGCTGGATGAAAAATACAGTTGTTTTTTTTCACACACACTTTTTTATATATACAGGATGGCCCGAGAAGTGACGTCCAAAAAGAAAATCTAGATGCCTCGGTTCAATACCTATCCGAATCACTTCCATGTATGTCCTACGATATTTTTTTAGATTTTCAGAAAAAAGCATTTTTTAGTTTTCTCTTTTGTGTACGTACTTTATTCGAGATTTTTTTAAACTTGTGTTATCGTTATGAAGTGCGCTGTTAAGGCATAAATAAACGATCAACTGAATACTAACGTTGATGCCTTAGAATTTGATCGAAAGTATAAAAAATAGGCTCGAGAAGATCAGTCGCTAAAGTTCAGGTGATAAAAAAAATACTTATGCCAGTCTAAACGACTCAATTCCTTTTAAGGGGAGATATACACCTAGGAGCCGTAAAAAAGATCATTTTTGTGAATTTTTTCAAGGAAAACTATTTGAAATTTCGGAATGAGGTTTTAATTATCTAAAAGTATACACATTCAAAAATATGTTTGATTTTCTTTATTTAAAAATATCAAAAATATACAAGGATATTGTATGATCCTTGGAGCGTCGTAAAAAAATCTGCGTATACGGTACCCACTGGCGTTTCTTCAAAAATCATCTGAAAAAAAAACCAAAAAGATTATTAAATTAGATACTATAATCTAGGACTTGTCATAGACTATTTTGAACATATCGATTTATGACAAAATGGCGGACGTTTGAACATAAATAGTGATTTTTGGGCCAAAAATTAATTATTATTTTGCCTGTAAAACAAAAACTAAGTAATGGAAAAAAAATCCTATGACAAGTACTAGATAGTGGTGTATAGAATAACCACAAAAAACCTCAAGGCGATCGGTTCATTGGTTTTCGAGAAATTTTGGGTACCGATTTGAAAAACGTGGTTTTGAGAAAAACGCGTTTGGAAATTTGGGAATGAATGAATCATGAAATTTGTCAACTTACATGGAATCGTCGATACCAGGCCCATAGTGTAGGTCTTCTACGGCCGACGCAATGTTCATAGCTTCTAAATCCTCGACCTCTACCATCTAGGTGTATATCTCCCGTTAAGGGAATTGGCAGAGGAACCTAGTGAATTTTTTTCAAAATCGATTTTTTGTTTTCAACGGATACTCAAAATACAACATTTCAAAAACATTCTCCGCAAATTTCAATCCGATCCGTTCAAAATAAATCGTGTTACGGGCGTTTGTAGGCAGCTTTCGAGAACCGGCGAACGTCAAACGCGTTTTTGTAAAAATGACTTTTTCAAAAATTTTACGATTCCCTTTTACATACCAAAAAGCAGTACTTGAACAAAGGAATTTTTATTTCGATGCATCATTTTTTTATCAACGAAAACAGAACCTTTTTTTCCATCGAAGATCGATCTTTTCACTTTGGACTGCAGCCGTTCTTTAACCCTCAATCCGTGTAAGTATTTGCGGCACCTCAATCCCGTGAACCTGGGTCGTTTCCCTTTTTGCACCACCAAACCAACGATTGTCGATGAAAAAAATTTGACAAATTCATGGTCAATCTTTAGGTCGTACTTCTCAAGGGAAAATAGGGGTTTTTTCTTTCTTATTTTTCATATTCCTTTTTTTCACTAAATATTAAGCAACCTGCGATGGAAATGATTTTAGGCAGGACGAAAACGACTCAGGTTCACGGATTGAGGGTTCACTATCAATATTCTATTAAATTCTCCGTCCAAGCACTAGATAATTTCATGAAGGACTAAATTTCGTCTGATTTTTTTATTTCGCATGGTTCGTTGCCGAGCACCAATGTTCACCGCGAAGAACGTTTTGCAAACAGCGTTCTGCACCCACCATTGTATCTACCACATTTATAAATATCTTTAATACACACATTGTAAAAGGTGGTTGAAGCCATGCTCTTTGATAAAGCATGAAATCGAAAACCTGCCCACGTTTTCCCAGAAAAACCCCGCGAAAGGGCCTCTTTATACGGCCACCAGCTAGGAGTAAGCCCTTAAAAACGTTACTACGAAAGTATACGCGCAACAGAGAAAAAAAATTAAAAAGCTAAGTTACGAAAAAAACTGGAAAAACGGTCTAAGGCCTTAGGCCACTCTAGAGGCCGAAAAAAGAGGCTTTTTGGGAATTTCTTTTCAGAAAAACTACAAAATAACTCGAGATTATGAAAAAGGGTGTTTATCATTCATATCAGTGACTGTATACAATCATTTTTTTAAGCGATTATTAATAATTATCTGACGATTCTTTAGGCGAATTTTTCACTTTCCAAAAATTTGCATAAAAAATCGTCAGATAATCGTTAATAAGAAATGAACTATGCAATAAAAAAAAAATCCTACGTACTTCCATAGACAATGTATTTTTCAAGATATATTCAGCATTTCAAGTGAATCGGTTGAAAATTTATGTTTCCGGCCAACCTCAGAAAATGCAGTTTTGAGATAAACGCCGCACAGCCGCCATTTTGAAATTAATCGCTTCAAAAAAATTATTATATACAGTCACTGATATATATCATAAACACCCTTTTTTGTAATCTCGATTTATTTTGTACTTTTTCTGGAAAAAAAAATTCCCAAAAAGCCTATTTTTCGGCCTCTAGAGTGGCCTAACTTCTTAATGCTTTATCCTCGAAAACTAGCAACATCGCAGAATATACACGGGGTGATTCGGATAGGTATTGACAACAGGCATCCAGATTTTCTTTTGATCGTCACTTTTCGTTCCCTGTATACGTACATCGATTGATCTTAGGAAATCGATGTCTACATTTGAATTGAATGGGATCGATTAGCCTAATCTGATTTGCTGATTGAACCTGTGATTACTTGCTCATTATACCGGATACCTTTCAGTAAATTTATCCGACGCTCGACATTTTTTAATCCATTTTGACGGATAATCATATATATATATATGTGTGTATATATATATATATATATATATATATATATATATATATATATATATATATATATATATATATATATATATATATATATATATATATATATATATATACACACACACGAGTATGTACGAAGGAATTTACCGGGCACGAGGTGCTTATCAAGTTCATAATAGCCCCGGCATATTGTGCCGGAGGACGGTTGCTACGCTTACGGCAACTTGTATTTACGCATCAGCTCGCATGATATAAGATGAGAATTTCCACTGCAAAACTGTGAAATACCCATCTCGTACATATAAGTATGCATGCAACATGCGTGCTATTTAGACGCACGGGGAAATCCAAGCGGAACTTAAGGTAATCCTATCGCTTCCCACTAGTCATACCACTGATCATACTTGACACTGATACAATTTATATTTTTAACATAACATTGTAACATAACTAAAATTTTCCATGTGTAAACTGTTTAATGAATGTTCACATTTAATTCGAAAAATGAAAAAATTGTTATTCCAGCGATTTGCGCAATCTTTCTAGGTTTAATATTTGGCAACATTGGTTCTATCTCCGTCTCTTTTCACTCAACCAGGCGAGTTTAACGTCCACGCTTTTCAACGTCGATCTGTCAAAAGAATGTCAGGCGTGGGAAATATAAAGCATTGTATTCAGGCCACGACTGGCAAAAATCGTGGAAAATTCGTGTTTGCGAAATATGTCGGTTAAAAATGAAATATGTGTGGAAATTCGAATGAGTGAGATGAGGTTAGTACTACAGTCAGCTGTTGCTTAGCTGTCACGTCTCTTTATCGTAGCAAGTGGTAATAAATCCAATACCGGAAGTTCAAATTAAACTTGATATTACATGAAAATTAGGTCGATAAGCGTAATTTTTCCGGGAGCATTGGATTACTACAAGTGTTGAGTATGTAAATGTGATTATTTTCAAGAATCTGACGGATTCCCACTATTATATACATTATATATTTGTAGTGACCGGAAATTGGGTTTTTTGTAAGTCGTCTCGGAATTCCTTCACAAAAATACGCATTTTAATATTTCTTTTCTCCGTAATTAGATCGATAACCGATCTTGTAATTTTACAGAGACGATTAACAATATATTTAGTGGAGCTCAAAAAAAAATTATGAAAATCCTGTGGACTGATGCCTGGCGAGAGAGTTATCTTAAACGGTTATTACTAAAAGATTGGTTGCAAGTATGAGGTTTTGAAAGAAAAAAAATCCAGTAAAACTATTTGGTAATGAAGCAATGAGAACCACTGGCGGATGTCTCTTGGCGTTGGACGAAGCCAACACTCGGATGGGTGACCGCTCAGTCATGCAGTGACTTGCGCACCGACAATCGCACGGCAGTTTTCCCGAGTCTCCGATGCTGAACACATGCTGGCACTGACAAGGAACATCCCTCCGGTGACACCCTTCGATTTTGTTGAAATTTGGATATGTTATAAAGGCACCGAAAAGTAAGCTATACGTATTTTTTTTATCGGCGGATAAACGGTTTTAAGGGGTGAAACCACCGCTTAATATAGGGGTGGTTCACCCCTTAATTTTTATTTGCAATGTCACTATAGTCGATTTTTCATTGCTTCGGATTAGAAGAATTTCCGTTTTTGTTTCATTAAAATCGGTGGACTCCTTGTGTGTGAAACTGCTATATTACCCCTAGAGATGGCTTTTTCGAGGGGTGGTTTCACCCCTTAAAATTGTTTTTCCGCCGACAGAAAAAAAATACGTATCGCTTACTTTTCGGTGCTTCATAACATATCCAAATTTCAACAAAATCGAAAGGTGTCACCTGAGAGATGTTCCTTGTGAGTGAAAATAATAGAACAGGTTTTGCCCAGTTTCCCTGTGCCCTCGTGAAACGGCGATACACTGGGGGAGGGCGGCCGTAAGACTCCGAGGGGTGGGTGAAGAGGATGTTTTTCAGTGACTGTGAAGTGCCAAGTATGTGATAAAAAGTGAAAGGGATCGGTAAAAGATTCGTTGGTAATAAAAAAATGCGATCGTAAAAGTCAACGATGAAAAGATTGTTCTGTGGAAAAGTAGGTATGTCTATCCCGCAAGTTGTCCCTTCCAGGCATCGTGGATACGAAAGAAAAAAGGAAGACGAAAAGGGGCGAGGGTACATTTGATCTTAAATATCTCGTACGTAAAGCTGCAACGTGTAGGTATCAGGAGAGAGCAAATGAGCCTCTGCAGGAAAATCTCTCGCTCCCGGGCAAAAGCGTTTTACCATGAACCTAGCGGAGGACGAGCAGACAGCAAGATGTATAGAGCCTGAGAAGCGTGAGGCTGTTTTTGACTGGTGTGCATGTACCGAAGTGATGTATCTCTTCGGCGAACACATCGAACGTACATTCATCTCAGTGCAGCATTTCAAAGAGCATCCTCTCTTTATCTCTCTCCGTCTATCTCCCTTGGCATAGTTACATGTTGAATCGCGGCGCGCGAACCAAGTGTCTCTTACACGAAAACACATATACCACCAACCGTTTATCCGCCAAAGAGTTCTGCTCCCCTTTATCTTGCGGAAAACATCGCTCTTTTGCTGAAAGCTCTTTGCGCATAATTGTATCGGCGTAATATGCACCTCAATTTTACCGCAATACACGCCGATATATATCTAAACGTGTATATACAAATTACATTTTGGTTCCCTCTATTCCACGACGCAAGTCGAATACTTACTGCGACTCATGGTGTCTTCAACGTTTTTAACGAACGTACGCTATTTTCTTCTTAAGGCCTTAGGCCACAGTAACGGGTATAAAATCAAGTGCGAATTTAACATTTTTTTCGTGTGAAAAAGTGTTTCACTCATAAAATTAGTTACACATCTATTTAGTATGAATATCAAGCTGTTAGAAAATATATATATATTTTTTTCGATGTACTAAATGGCCGACTACTAATATTTTCTTTTGTTATCTTTTTTTTAGGCTCCCCGCGGCGTGACATTTAGCATCCACAATTTTTTACCTAGAACAAAAGACAAATATTCTCGTCAACCTACATTAGAATACCTAGAGAAGTACGTACGGAATTCTAAAAATGTTGTTTTATTCGAAAGTTGTAGGTATTTAGAAAATCTCGTTATAACTGCTGATAAACGGCTCATAAAACGAAAAGTTTTCGATTAATCAGAAATTTCGTACGTACTTCTCTGCGAAATGCAATTTGGAACGTAACTTTTAAATTTAAAGTAAATCAAGTGAAAATTGTTGGTTATTTGTCACGCCAATGGGAAAAAAGCTGTTTCGAGAAGTTTCGAGTCGAAAAAAATGTTTATATATGGGTAATTCCACCAATTCTGTGTCAAAGTTGTACCGGGTGGTGTGAATTTAGCAATACTAAGAAGGTCATCTGAAAGGTCATATTAAAACGAGCATCCATGAATTTTTTTATCCACTAGTTTTTGAGTAATGGCGGCTCACAGTTTTCAAATTTTGTAAAACACCAAATTTTCAATTGCCCATAACTTCTTTCCAATTATAGCTAGATTTTTTTAAAAACGATTTTTTAGAGAAAAACGAACTTTTTGACAACAAATATGCTGAAATTCTGAGTTGTTTTTAAAATTACAAAAATCACGTTCAAAGTATAAAAATCGATTTTTCGGGCATTGCCCCATTTTCGCCGGTTTTGAAAGTATTTTTTTTCGAAAAGTTCAGAATTTTTTACATCAAAATAGATTTTAAACGAGATGGGATCTCTAAAACATCAGCCTCAGAAAAATTAAACAAACATTTTTCCCAATTTTTCAAATTTTATTTGATAATGAAAATTATTGTTATTATTATTATTATTTTATAAATTTGTAAGTGAGAGATTTTATAACCTCAAAACCAGCAGTAGCTATTAAAATTAAATGATTTTTTTTAAATTTGCTTATGTGACATGACATTACCTTATAAATCTCTGAATGTTTATTTACGTAATAAAAATGCCATTAAAGATTTAAGGTTGATCTAAATAAATGTTGTGGGAAATGAAAATCTTTATTTAATTTTTCTGAGGCTGATGTTTTAGAGATCCCATCTCGTTTAAAATCTATTTCGATGTAAAAAATCCTGAACTTTTCGAAGAAAATACTTTCAAAACCGGGAAAAATGAGGTAAGGCCTGAAAAATCAATTTTTATGCTTTGAACGTGATTTTTGTTATTTTTAAAACAACCCAGAATTTCAGCATATTTTTTTCAAACAGTTCATGTTTTGCTCTAAAAAATCGTTTTAAAAAAAAATTCCAGCTATAGTTAGAGAGAAGTTATGGGCATTTGAAAATTTGGTGATTTACAAAATTGGAAAACTCTGAGCCGCCATTACTAAAAAATTATTGGATAAAAAAATGCGAAAAAAATTGTGGATGCTTGTTCTAATATGACCTTTCAGGTGATCTTCTTCGTTTTCCTAAATTCAGACCACCCGATACAACTTTGGCACAGAATTGGTGGAATTGTCCATATATTTTCTAACAGCTTGATATTCATACTAAATAGATGTGTAATTAATTTTATGCGTGAATCACTTTTTCATACGAAAAAAAATGGTTAAATTCGCACACGATTTTATACTCGTCACTGTGGCCTAAGGCCTTAATCGCCAGTACGAGTTTTCTCGTCGTTCGAACTATGCCGAGACCGATCGTCATTTTTTTTTCCACTTCGTAATTTCGTTCATCAACCAAAAGCGCAAACCCAAACAGCCCCTGTCGTTTCGTTCGTCGAGAATTTCACGACGAAGATGATGAGAAAGTTGAGAGAAGAGGAACTGATCGAGCGACAGTATTGAGGTCCGACGAAGGGAGCCAAGGGAGTTCGAAAATGTCTCAATATTGATCAGTTCATCCTCCGTCCATCGCCGAGGCAACGCTTAGTTGGCTGTAGCAACTTTTGCGAATCGCGAATCTCGCGGAAGACGAAATTCATTTCGGTTTCTACGGCTGATCACATATGTGCCCATACTACTGGCTCATCGTAGTGGCGAGAGTGGAAAAGTTTTTACGTCTCCGGACTAAGTTGGCCGCGAGCTTCATGAATCTTCTTCGGGCAAACAATGGATACGTGGAGCGTTTCGTGCAGAAACAGCCGTAATTAATTGCACTCTGAATTCGTCCGCAACTTTGAAGTGGAAAGGTGAAGGGCTCCATCTTCATTGAGGCTGAACAACTTGGCGAAATCATGCCGAAAGTTTTTGACTGGTACTCCAATCGTGTCGGTCATTCGGGGAGGAATATTCATAGGATTTTCCAGAAACGAACGGTGGCCGATACTCGGATGGGTGGCCGCTCAGCCGCGCACTGGAGTGGCCAAGTAAAATCTCCGATTTGTGAGGACAATTTTGTTCCTGGATGGTTGCGCAAATGATTCTCGAAGATTCTCCTTCATTAGGGTGAAAGTGTGGTCGTTTCGTGTGCCATGGAATGCCCTATCTGTAGGAACGAGCGCCCCGAGCGGGCAGAGTGGTAAAGTTGATGACATTCGAAGCTTTTTGTGCTCCTCGTAAAAGTGAGAGTGAGAGAGACAGAGAGAGAGAGAGAGAGAAGAGGGCGGAAAGTAAGGAGAAGAAGATGGAGAATGAGGGAGCCAGTTGGGCCTGCCGAGGAAAGTTGGCATCGTCGTGAAGTGAACTCGTGAGGGTCGTTGAACGAGGATAACTTGGCGAAGGCGGTAGTGGCAACGTCACCCCGGAGTGGTCATGATATTTCAGTAGTCCTGAACCACTGTGTACGACTCTTAAGACTACGAAGACCATCCTCGGAGTTACTGTACGCGCCATATATATGTAGAGACCATCCAGACGTCGATTCCTTGGCCCGACGATGGAACCCAAACACAGCTGCGCTGGCACACGGCAGGCGAGGGAGGGACAGAGTTCAAACTAGATAGGAGAGTAGCAACCCCGAGGAAAGCAAGGACCCAAGACGACAAGTCCTCTCGGCTCTCTACTGTGTCATGTCTAACCGGCATGCAGCTACGTGTACATATGTAACCAATGTACATATTCGAGACTGTCATATACGTTATACATATGTACATAAGGCGGAAAGGGATATTCTGGTGGTCGTCAAGCAGCAGCAGCGGTAGCAGCGTCCGATCCTTGTCACTTCCGGCGCCCACCTACAGCGGAGCCACGACCCTTGACCCCTTCGCCTAATACATCCGTCCCCATATCCTACTCCAAGCGCATACACCTGGATCCACCAACTAAAGTGCACCCATAACGTTAAGCTTTCCTCGAAATGGCAACGTTAAGCGGTATAATAAAACCCTTTCGATCCCGATGGTAACCCAACCGTGATCAACTTGGGCAGGCTTCGAGTGACGATTTATCGCGATTTATTTACGATCATTAAATTTTCAAGCAAAGCCAGCTTTCTCCCGATGACGTCGCATAATTCGCTATGCACTACGAATTTCTCGCCAATGAATATTCCCTCAAGGATCGTATCGCTCCTGCTCAAAGAGATTTTCTACCCTTCGGGTACTTCGAGAGCTGTGCAACCTTGGCGGCTCATTCGTGATGCCCTTTCCTCCATTAATTTAATACTCGAGTAAGGAGAAAGGGCAATAACGAAAAAACGTTTATCGACACATTTTTCTTCGCCGCAGCCGAGGACATTTTTTACATGCAGCGCTTCGTGCAGGAGCTTTCCTTTTCGGAGACGGAGAAAAAGGGCGATAGGGTGAAAATATTGTACAGCTGCAATCGCTACGCGGGTGTGTTCATAGCCGATCGCGATTCTCTGTGCCGTGAATTTTACGGCGACGGGAGTCGAGCAAGAAAGAAAGGGTGTGAGGGAGAGAGAGAGAGCGCTTGGGGACATCGACGCATTGGAATAGTGCCAATGTCAGTGTAATTAGTACTATGATAATTTTCTCTAATGCTGACCATTAACCCAGTTTGGTGTGTGTTAAAAAGAAGGGAGAAGGGCAAAATTCGTTAATGGCTCGTCCAATATCGTTATAGCTTCGTATGAGGTGTGGTCTTTACATATATATATATATATATATATATATATATATATATATATATATATATATATATATATATATATATATATATTGCGATATACAGGGTGTCCCTCTTATCTCTGCACCCGAAATAACCCGGTAATTATCGACGTCACAAAAAATGTTTCAGACAAAAGTTGTACGGTGTGAAGTCGAATGCGACCAATTTTTTTTATTTCGGTGGAGGCGTTGACGCACAGTGAAGGTCACTTCCACTTTTGTAAATGGAATGGTACATTTTTTTTCAACCATCTTGTGGAACACCTCAAACCGTATAAAAAACATTAGAGGATCAAAGTCGTTCAAGGTCAGTATCGATGATACAAATCTAAATATCTCAATTATTTGGTAGTGATCCGAGATCTTTAGATTTGTATTTTATTTTAATAGGTGACCTTGAATGACCTTGAACGACTTTGACTCCCTAATGTTTTTTATGCGGCTTGAGGTGCTCCACAAGATGGTTGAAAAAAATGTAGCATTCCATTTTAAAAAGTGGAGGTGACCTTCACTGTGCGTCAGCGCCTCTACCGAAATGAAAGAAACTTGGTCGCATTAGATGGCCCCCTTCACACCGTACAACTTTTGTCTGGGACACTTTTTTGTGACGTCGATAATTACCGAGTTATTCCGGGTGGCAGAGATTAGAGGGACAGCCTGTATATAACCAAGATTACGATATATATGTGTGTGTATATATATCGTAATCCTGGTTACAATATATATAGGAAAGTGGAGTTTTAAGGATTTTCGACTTCAAGGACCGTCTTCATAGTACGATATGAACATGTTTATATGAACGCCATTTCAAAGAACGATTCGTCCCCAAAATCGATAATTCGTTTAAAAAAAGTTGGGAACCGTGTTTAATTTAGCCCGGATGCGGTAATAGCCAGCCTTACATAGATATAACGGGTTCAAAATAACCTTTCCTCGTTTATATGTATATATATATCGTAATCCAGTTATCGATATTCTCTAGGGGATTACTACTTTTCTTAATGAACAATTTGTCGTCCTTCCTCTCTTTTTTCTCTTTCGCGTTTCCTCTCGCACCGGATATTTCAACGATTATGAATGTGTCAATTTTTTTATTTCTGCTTCCGGTTGTGTTATTTAAAAAAAAAATATTTTTCACGTAAAAGTATAACAATCATTGAATAATAGCGAATCATTTTCAATAAGAAATATTATTTTCGAAATTGTATTTTTGTGTAGTAATTTTGCTGATTAAGGGAGAACGACTATGGCGAGGCAAAGAGGTCGTTTTTTTCCGAATTTTGTTGTCTACTAGATTAATTATTTGGGATTTGGAAAAAAAATCTGTTATTACGCATATATTGAACTTATTTCGGGTAAATTTTTATTAAATTTTCTTTTATTTAACTACGTTATTGTCGTGTAATAGAGCCTCTATATAAAAAATGTGGACCAGTGGCCGTATCTATAGCTTGACGATCGTTGGTCTGAAAACTAAAAATAAAAAAGTTTTACAATCTATATGAATGTAGTTTTCGTTTTACGTAGCCGTTTTTCGAGAAAAAAAAATTCACAGAATGGCGGATGTTAAAAAAAGTGTAACTTTGGCGAAATTTTTTCTTATATTCGGGGGCGTAAAAAATACTAAATTTGAAAAATGGCTACGTACAACGGAACGTACTACTGTAATTACGGAAATTTTGGTTATTTTTAATTGAAAATCAGCCAATTTTAGCTATAGTTATAATTCCGACCAGGTCGAGAAATGTCGAGAAAAACGCGATCGAAAACTTTAGCGTCAGTAAATCGTTGCGCGACCTTCTCTCACTGAATCGTCTGCATCTTGGTCAATTTTCAATATAGTAACTTGTAAATTTCTACACACATGCTTGAATATGTATACTTTAAGAAAGTGAAAAAAAAACTATTTTTTTGCCGCTACAGTGGGGTCCTTAACATAGCTTAATAAGAGCTTGAAAAATATATTATACCATTGTTATTTTGAATAATATAACTTCCCGAATACATATATATATATATATATATATATATATATATATATATATATATATATATATATATATATAGTGAAAATTTTTATTTCAAAATAATTTTGAGTGGGATATATTATTGACAAATGTTTTCTTGTTTTATACTATGTTATTTCGAATATAATAATAACAATTTGGGAAATACACTATCCTGTTATTGTTACTTGTAAAAGAAAACAAATCAGACAATAATATTGTTTTAAAAATGGTACGTGCATGCACTCAACTACAAAATGTTGTGCACTGCATTACCTAGATTATAACACCAACCTCGATTAACATATTTAAAACCAAAGTGGAACCGACGTGTAGCTAAATCAAAGCGGAATACTCGAGCCCAAATGAAAAAATTATTCTTGCGATATGCCTCACCATTTTTATGTTTTCATTTCCCCAGAGTCACACTTTTTACCGTATCGCGAACTGTGTGTGCATTTTTATATGTAATTTTTCCGTTTGGAGGAGTATCGCAGCATTGACCGCGTAAAATGTTGCGCGTACGTTTCGGTGGGACCGGGGATTTTGCTAATTAATCGCCCGCCCTCTGTTGGCTCTTCATCCAAAATGGAACAGGTCCGCCCCGTCTCGCAATACGCGTAATAAAAATACTTGTTTCCCAATTAAAAGATCGGGTATCGGTGGTGGGTGAAAAAAGAGAAAAAAAATCGCTCTAGTCCTCGTAATTCAATCATGAAAGAGCGCAACTCGAGGAAAAACGCCGGAAGGTAGAGAAATATGGTTGACAAATTTTCGACTGCCCATCGTCGCCTAAAAAAATCACACAATAAATCAAATTTTTAAAAATCGCCCGATAGAGAAAATTGAAAAAAAAAAAAAACACACAAACGCCCGAGGAACATATCCAATTAATTTTGAAAAATCCAAAAAAGCCCTACGATAACGTCTCCAATAAATTCCCAAAAATCCCGAAAAAAAACATCGTTTCGAATAAACGCATAGAAAAATATACATAAATTCGAGAAAAAATGCCCGATAAAAAAATTCAAAAAAATCTCTCCTACGTCCAAAAATCCCGTTCCCGATAAACAAATTCCCAACGAGAAAACGAATTGGCAAATGACTGATAAAAATGAAGAAACGTAACGACGTGTGCAGGTGTATGGCAAAGCGCATTTCGTTAGGGTCGCAAACGCGGCCCGCGCTTACCTCGCCTATAATAAAGTCCACGGTAATATGAAAAGAGATACGGGGGAGTATCACCAGGTGGCGTATCGTACAGACACGTCGAGCGAGGAGGGGCTCCGCGAGGCTCGTGAAATTTTACTCTCCGATCGTTATACGACTAGCCATATATCCGCGTCTTAGCCGTAAAACTTGCTCCGGGTATATGCGCAATAGTTATTCCCCGCGATATACGTGTATCCGTGTACACACGTATATGCCTGCATCGTAATTCGTGTATCCATAATCCAGGTAGCGGGAGATCGCAACAAGCAATATCCACACACACATGACTATATGTATCTGCGTCATTTCAACATTAAGTGACAGGAGGATGGACGGAGCGTGGGATGGAGGGGGGGGGGGGGACAACAAAATTACGTCACTAGGTACACTAAACTTCGCAAGCAAAAGCCCCGGACGTTTGGCTGTCGGGTGCTCTGCATTTCCTTTACCCTGGAAAGTTATGGAAATCGTTGTCAAGAGAACTCTATCGCGAAATCTTCCTTACCGATACAGCTCCACAGCAATTTCCCGGGGCCTTTCTGAAAATCCAATACGTACGTGTATACGTTTGTACGTACATATGTACGTATGACACGCCGGAGGAAACGTGTTGACGGTATTTTCAACTTTTATTTTTCTCCCTTTTACTGGCTGCTTTTGAGTCAAGGTTCAAAGGACAACCTTCCGCGATATTCGAGCACATTGTGGTTTTTCTTGCCTCGTCGTAGCTGCGCGCTCTGTAGCAACGAGAGACCGGCTTTTACCTTCGAGATACGCGTCGGATCTTTCGGGTTTCGGGTCACGAGCGAGGGAGCCTTCACCGCCAGGACGACGACGCGGCCACGCGATGAAACCACGCTCTCGACATTTTCCTCGAAAGCATCCGCAAAGCCATACGATAGTAATTCCGTTGCACTTTTGGACACCAATTTTATATATACACACACACACACTCGTATATATATATATATATATATATATATATATATATATATATATATATATATATATATATATATATATATATATATATATATATATATATATATACACGAGTATATATATGTGTGTGTGAGCTGGTGTAGAGAATGCAGACACACAGACACACATGTATATAAAGTTGGTGTACGGCACAACGGCGCGCCAGGAATAAAATTGTGGGAAAAAAAATAATGCACTGCCAGTGAGCCGTTTTTCGTGGTGAACGCACGACTACGCTGCAATAAGCTCGAAATACGCGATAGTATTAATAATAATGACACAAATAACAGAAATAATCATACTCATAACTATAATAACTGTACTGATAATACTTATAATAGTAACTAATCATGCTAATGATATTAAGGGGTTAGGCCACTCTAGAGGCCGAAAAAATAGGGTTTTGGAGATTTTTTTTTTTTTCAGAAAAACTACAAAATATTTCAAGATTACAAAAAAGGGTGTTTATCATACATATCAGTGTCTGCATACAATAATTTTTTTGAAGCGATTAATTTCAAAATAGCGGCTGTTCATTTATTGCATAGTTCATTTGTTATTAACAATTATTTAACGATCTTTTAGGCAAATTTTGCACTTTCCAAAAATTCGCCTAAAAAATCGTCACATAACTTTTAATAACAAAATAACTATGCAATATAAAAAAAAATCCTACGTACTTCCATAGACAATGGATTCTTCAAGATATATTCAACATTTCAAGTGAATCGGTTGAAAATGGTCTGAGTTATGTTTCCGGCCAACTTAAAAAATGCAGCTTTGAAATAAACGCTGCACAGCCGCCATTTTGAAATGAATCGCTCCAAAACAATTATTGTATACAGACACCGATATGTATGATAAACACCCTTTTCTGTAATCTCGATTTATTTTGTAGTTTGCTGAAAAAAAAATGCCCAAAAAGCATATTTTTCGGCCTCTAGAGTGCCCTAAGGCCTTAACTGATAATGCCAATAATAGCAACTAATAATACTAATGATAGTAAATAATAACACTAATGATGGTTAATAGTAACAAAACTAACCATAAGAACGATAATAATAATAATCCGTCCAACCACACGAAACTATAAATAAAAGTAAAGAATAAACGTCCATTGTTCGATTTTTTTACAACGTTGAACGTTGCATTTCTGTAATGCAACGAAAATTAATTCTTCTTCATATTTCAAATTGTTTTCGGTCGATCTCGGCTGCGGAAATCACTCAAAAGTTTACAAACTCGTACGTATTGCTATTAGAAATTTACCAACTCAATTTCCGACGAAAATGCTTTGGATTATGACGAAAATGAAGGAAAAAAATGTGAAAGAACAAAAAATACGGTTGTGTTCGGGCGATGCAAACTCGAACGTCATTTTTAGTCGGAGGACAAAATCATAATGCTTCGACGACGGTAAAAAAGTAGAACGAAAATATATAATGCAGCACCAGTAAACCGCAATATACCCGAAACCTTCGAGAGTATTGATAATAATAACGGGAATCACAATAATAATAATAATAACCACAGCAAAAGAAATAACAATAATTATGCCAACCAGACTGAAGTATAAATAAATGACAAAGGCGCTTTACATCTATGGCTCAATTTTTTTCTGGTCGACGAGATGATAATGCTTTGACGACTGACGAGAGGGGATTAAATTCTATAGGAGAAAGAGAGAAAAAGAGAGAAATGGAGAAAATGGAAGGGAGAGGCGGAGAGTAAACGAGGGAAGTATATATGAGAGAGAATATGACGTGATGCTACCAAGAGCCAGGTATCAGTCACGTAAACTAAGCTCGCCTGTTAATTGAGGCGTTAGCTTGCTCTCAAAGAGAGAGAGAGAGAGAGAGAGAGAGAGAGAGAGAGAGAGAGAGTAGAGCAGGAGGGACTACTTGAGCTCTTGTTCCACAGGCATCTGCCCAGGATATCCCTGATAACCGCACGGGTACTCGAGCCAACATCAGAGCACGCGGTAGTAGATGGCGCTCTCGTAGTCTAGCGGGTCTAAAGCTCTCTGACAAATGCTCTATGGTCAAGACTAAGATGGCCCCGCATCGAGGAAATACGTTGCCAGGAACTAAGACTCGCCCCATTCGATTTGGATTAATCCGTTCGGATGATTGCGAGCGAATATCCTACTTGCTCACCCCAATAAATTTCGTTTCATCCCTCGTTCGTCACTTAGTTCCGCTGGGAAATGCAAATTTTTTGCTCGTGGCAGTCGTTAGGAACCGGGCTACTGGAGGTTAACCTCAGAATCCTTTGACCCAGGAGTCGCTCAAGATTATTAAGGAATTTATCAGATGTGCGACAGTGTGCGCCAAGAGTGCCCAAGAGAGATATGGGGTGTGCAAAAAAAATTGTCCGGGCATGGATTACGGCAAGACATGTTGTTTCCAACCATCGAAAAGAAAGAACCTCCAGTACTTGTTCGTCCAGTATGATAAACAGCTAGAATCTGCGAGGTTCTCCAGTTTTTCCGCAAGCTCAATGAGGCACGGGCAATTGCAGCGCCGAAGTAGAAGTTCCGGAAAGCCTAACGAGGATAGCTGCGGAGCTGAAATAGAAGATCATTGGAATAACTCGGCTGACCCGAATCCGCGTAGCATCCACGTCGCGTGCATGGAGACTTCGATCCCTCGACCTATGAAGCTCGCTCGAAATAACTCATCCATCGACCCAGAATCGTATCTGCCTGCATGCCAATTGCCCTGGCTAGTATCTCGGGAAAGAAGCAACAATTAAAGGCCAAAGTGGTAATCGCAAGTGTGGCCCCAGTCTGGCCTGAGGATCCAGGTAAAGAAAAAGATGAAATAACTATATTTAGGTACAAGCTTTGCTTCTGGATCGAAGGATACTGTTAAGGCACCACACCACGGTAAAAATAATTTGTTGTCATTTTTTTTTTAATTTTCTGAAAGACACATTTATTAAGAATGCTCTCACCAAATTTTTTAATGAAATTTGTCAAATTGGCGGAGATACAGCATTTTATGTGAAACCGTTCGAAGAGCACGACCGCGCCGAGCGGCAGATGTGCGGCTTTGAATGCGTTTTTCTCGAAACTACGTTTTTCAACCTGGTTGACAACATATTAAAAAAAAAACTATTCATCCGATTTGCATGCGCCAAGCCTTAAACTGTTCGAAAATCCAGTCTCTATAGCACCACGTAGGGATTTTTTCATAAAGGGCCCCTTCTATTTTTTTTATGAACGATGAAAATTTTCCATGAAAATCGGAAATAAAATTTGCTAGTCCGCCATTTTTTTTTTAGATATCGAAATTCCCCTACGTGATGCTGTAAACCTATCTGTCTAGTTTCTAAATGTATTTTTGTTTTATTTTTTAAATGAACCGTATGGCTTAATCGCTGCCAACCGCCGAGCAGCAATTTCGTCGGAGTGTCCTCTTGGAAGGGGCGTACACCGCAAACTACACTTTAGATTCCAGTACAAAAATTTGTATACAGTCTTCTATATGCAAATATTGACTATGAGTGTTAATAAAAAAATCCATACATCGTTTGCTTGAAAATGATTACGAAAAATACACCCTCGTACCGTGCACGAACCGTGGAGCCTTAATGGAGCCCGGCATGAAAGATCACGATCGTGGATGATAAAGGTGATATTTCGTGGACGGCAACGAAGCAGCATTGTAGTTACCAGTCGTTACTGACATCACCAACAGCATAGGTAGATCATAGCAGGTTGATCGACCAATGTTCGTAAGCCAGTAAAATGATACTACTTGCTGCCGAAGAAATGTCGGTTCAGCAGTAACATTTCATAGGCACCAAAGTAGCAGCAGGATTTTAGTAGGTTGGCTTTGGTGTTTGAGAATGTCATTGGACTAATGCTAGTAACGAGTCGTACGTCACTAAAATACTACTGCTGTTTCTCGTTTCCCATGAAGTGCGACGACATAAACGAAAAGCTGCAAGGGTGAGAGTGGTAGGAAGAGCAGGGGGATGCTTTTGCATCGAGAATGGGAGATTAGGCCGGGTGAGCATATGCGACACTCGAACGGCCGGCATAAATTAGATACGTGGGTCGTGGTCCGCTGGAGTTTGCGTGTGGAACGCGTCCCGTAACAAGACAATTAATGCACGGACGGTTGGAGGCGAGAGAAGTATATATATGCGCGAGCAATGTTAACTATACGACCTGGCTTGTTCGATACAACACGTAGAGAGGAGATTTTGGAGGGATGGAAGAGAGAGCGCGAGAGATAGGAAAGGTAGGATGGTTAGGTCGTTTTGACCACTGTTGGATGCTCGGTTTAGACCTCCCCAACAAACGTGCCGAACGAAGCGTGCTCCTCTTCTGTCCCTAACCAACCAGCAGTGTGTCCCTCTATTCCTAACCACCCACCGGTTGGGACTCCCTCTGGTGTCGTATTCAACGCACTACCAGCTTTGCGTTTTGTACTTGTTGGCACCGTTACGTCACTGTTTCTGTCACCGTTTTCTCCCTCTCTCTATCTCTCTCTCTCTCTATCACACCCTCTTGTCTTCATCTCTGTTCCTCCCGTTTACTCATACTAAGCGAAATCTCTGCGCTGTTATACGACAAATACATTGTTCATGGCGTTCCTCCTTTGTTGGAAATCCAATGGTCCTGCACACGGACTGTCTTTATGTGCCTATTTGCATGGTCCTTTCAAGGCCATTCAATTTCGATTCGATGCTCCAAACTCTCGGTCTTCTCTCCACGCCTGCCTCCCTCGTTACACATCCCCGTGTACATTGAGATACGTACGTATGCGATCCGACAAAATTGCCTCTAGTATCGCACCCGAAATGGGGGCAACGACGCAGGGGATGAAGACCCTGTGTACGAGTGGGAGAGATCCGTACACGAGAAATCCACGCAATCGTCGTGTCGCGTTTCGCAGCCACCTCTCGTGAGAGAATTTCGAACATTCGGCTTAATGAAATTGTACGATCAGACTGGCACTGTAAGATGCACTGTCTCAACTCCCCATTGGCGATATATCGATTATTTCGTAGCCGGGTAGGAGTACATTCGACACGTGTACCTGATCTATTCGACTACCAATATCGGAATCGCTATCGGGCAAAGTCCGTCCCAAAGGTCCTCAACGCTCTCCAGTAAACGTTGCCGAAGGCGATGAATGGAATAGCGACTTGTTTCATGGCGACTATGTTGACGGCAGCTTGATTGATGACGTGATTGATGCAGAGGGGAAAAAATCACTTGGATGAACAATATTGTTCATTCACAGGTGGCCGATGCAATATTTATATGGCACACTCGAATTGTTGATTCTTTCGAGTATTCATTAGTTCCATGGAACAAAACGAACCTCAAAATCACTCAATCTTCCATTTTTCCAATCAATAACTCATTGGTATCCCCTAATGAAGGATTCACTCAGCTCAGGTCATTTTTGCAGTCTGGCGACTTGTTTGATGGCGATTTTGTTGATGACAACAGGAGTTATAGCAATGAGGCTTTTTTTTCAAAACATGTGCTTTACCGAAATTGCTAGTCAGTGCACTGAGAAAAAAATCATTGATCCAATATCATTGGTGTTGTTGAATGATATTTCGTTGATTCAATTGTGAAATTGTTGGTGTAAATAACCGGATTTATTAGTCCAAACAAAACGCTATTGACCTTAATAACATGATAATATTGAAAGTTTTTTTTTCATTCAAAAGATATATTGTTAGCCGAGAACAATATATTATTGAAACGATCTAAAAAATGATCGCGAACAAATTATATAGTTTTGAATGCATTTTCTGCAACGAACAAAAAAGCGTTCCAATTCATAACATGAATATTGTTGATTCGAGTACACAAGAAAATTTGAATCTCGCTCGTTTGATTCAGACAAAATTTATATTGAGTAAATATGTTATTTTATTTTTTCACCATATCCGAATTTGATTTTCAAGTACATTATTCGTTAAATATTAATGTTTTATTTTTATTGAAAAATATTAAGCAAATGTCTGAATTGGTTAAAAAATTATGCGAAAATAAAATTTGTTTGTCGCGCATTCAGTTGAAGAAATTCAACTAAATCATGACCGAGCGCCACCGAAGTTATACCGCGAACCGAAAATCTACTTAAACGCCGGACAAACTCTAAAGAGTATCGCTTCTTAGCCTGTGGCTAAGATCAAAGTGTAGTATCTTTTCATATCAGTTGAATATCTAATATTCTCTCCATCAATATTCCATTGGATATCTGATATTCTCTCCACTGCTATCGTGGATGATCATTCTGATGCTCACTTTTTATTTAAGATTCAAAACAAACTGAAAAACTTACGTCTCGTGGCATATTCGTTTCGATGTAGTAACGAAATAATTCATTCTATTGATTATATTTTTGTACGAAATAATGTTTTTTTGTAGCAACCGCTTAATTATTTTATCCATACATCTACGGATTGCATGTAGAATGATTTCAATAGAATATAATTTTATTTGAAGGATAATGTAGATATTCAGAGAACAGAAGAGATTTTCAAATAAAATAATATGTTATTTGTATCACTCACGTTTTCCAATATTTTATAGTATTGTAACAATCTCATATATCGGTGGCACTCCGCGATCGGACATTTCTTTGAATCAGCCAATGTATTTTTTTGATTCAATTAGTTTTTTTTTCTCAGTGTGCATTGCTCAAATTCGGGCTCGGATGAAAGTAAACAAGTTTGTTCCGTCCGAAAATAATACCTAAGGGGAACGATATGTGGAACAATGCGTTATCGTTATAAATCCTCGTGCGTGTGTGCACCTATTTGTGGGTATGCATATATGTTATCTCACTCGTGCAACTTTTAACGAGAGAACATATATACGGGAAACAGAATCCCAGCTCATAAGAGAAAAGCCTCGGTAATGCACTTTCTGAAGGTGCATTAAAGTTGCAACAATTAAAGTTTTAATTACAGCGTCAAAAAAAAGAGAGAAAAAAGTGCTCGGAGCAACCGCTTCCGGATGTACTTCCAGCTTTTTTGCTCTTAAATATTTTTATTCTCCCTGTCCCAGAACAGCACCCTCTCTCTTTCTCTCTCTCTCTCGTTTTCTCTCTGCTGTGTAGGCATACCTATTGTTATTCTCCAACGACAGTATAGAAACCGCGTCC
The DNA here is from genome assembly GCA_963210295.1 of Ophion ellenae. Lineage (NCBI taxonomy): Eukaryota > Metazoa > Arthropoda > Insecta > Hymenoptera > Ichneumonidae > Ophion > Ophion ellenae. Next base: position 47,883,184 of record OY723388.1, on the reverse strand, counting down.
CGATTGTTTCGTGTCTCATTCGCGAGATCCTCCAAGAGTCTACAAGACCAAGAATAAATCCGTTTTCTCCTAATTTCAATTTGAAAAGCTATTCTGAATCGTGTCCCGTGAAACATTTGCATTTCGCAATAGAGCTCGGTTTTATAATCGCGTTACAGTACTCACCCTTCCCCACGTCAATGTCGCGCACGAAGTGAAAACTTTTTTAATCACTCCTTTCTTTTTTTTTTCATGCACCTACGCACCGATGGTGGGCGACGTGTTTTCTCCTTTTTTTTCGGTGGAATTTCCAAGCTGACCAGCGTTTTTTAGTTGAGAAAATTACGATTCGGGATAGAAACGTGAGCTTTTTTTGCGCCACGTTAATTGAACTCTCAATAAACGTGATCAATGCTTGCCGCCTGCGTGATCCGGGTATGAACGCAAAGTACCCGATAAACTGATCATTCGGGATTGGTCGATACCCACGAACCACCATCGGGCTTTTCATTGAAATTGTAGCTCTTTAAATCCGCCCACAATTTGCGGCGATACATACACCAGAATCAGCCATAAATAAACGCATGATTTTTAATTGACCGAGTCGTGCCATTATGGCCAATGAAGGGATTAAATATATTGAAACTACTGCAGTAATGATGTGCGCCGCAATCGGATGTTTCTCGAATAATTGTGGGGGCCCGGAAAGGGGAGGGTAGTATTCGGAAATTTACGTTACCCTTAACCAGCGGCTAAATGGCTACGCGTATATTGGGAATTTGAACCATTTGAATAAATAAATAGATTTTGTGAACACATATATACAGGGTGGCCCGAAAAGTAACGTCCAAAAGGAAAATCGAGATGTATCGACTGCCATGTACGTTCTACGATCGTTTTTAGTTTTCGAGAAACAAAAACCATCTAGAGATATTTTTTTTTTCAGTTTTGATGCAGCAAAGGTTTTTATTTGTTTCTCTTTTGTGTATGAACTTTCCTCTTAGAAGTTTGTGAAAGCAATTGGGAGTCATTCAGATTAGTATAAGTATTTTATTGTCATTTGAACTTTAGTGACTTATCCACTCGAAACTATTTTTTAAACTTTCGATCGAAATCTAAGGCATTTACGATGGTGTTCAGGTGGTCATATCTTTATTGCTCAAGGGGAGATCCCCTTTTATAACGTAAAGAAGAGCTTATGATGGAAAATAAACTCCACGAGGAAGCTGAGGGACGGAATCGCAGATCAATCGATAGTTCATTGCTCACAAAATTGTTGGATCTTGATACTTCAAACGCGTTTTCCTGAAAACTACTTGTCCGTGAACCTCGTAGAAGATAAGTCAAAAACTATCTAATCGATCATTTCGAAATTATCCACACTTTTGGGTAACATTATTACCGTCTATTTTAACCTAAAGTCCCTTGGAAATTATTTTAGAGAACTACTTCTCCCTTCTCACTACTTCTCACTTTATACGCTAAAAAAGAGGCTATTTTCATGAATTTTTTTGATAGGTTTATGTTATAGATATTGATATAAAAGTTGTTACACTTAATAAATACACTTTCAAAATACATTTAAATTTTTTTTAAATGTATTCATGTAACCCAAACAAACTTTAAACGCGTTTTTCTCGAATCCGCGTTTTTCGACGGCTTGTTGATAAAATCTTCGAAACTACTAAACTGATCCTTATTGAATTTTAACAACATATTCCTTACAACTATAGCTATAGTGAATATCAAGGATTTTTTTTTATTTTGATATTTTTTGCCAAAAACGGTGAAAAGTTTTTTTGTTTTTTCGTAAAATGTCCGCCATTTTGTTATTTTTGCATACACCAAAAATCGTATGACATGCGCTAAAGCCATTAACATACCGAATGTAAAACCGTTTCATTATTTTGTTTCGGATGATCCATCACCGACATCAACAGCGCACAGCTACAATATTTTATGACATTTTTTTAACTATCATTTTCGTCTATAAATAGTGACTTAAATGAATAATTTTTTTTAAACGTGTTTCGAAAGTTTATTCATTAAGTGTAACAACTTTTACATCAATATCTATAATATAAACCTATCAAAAAAATGCATGAAAATAGCCTTTTTTAGCGTCCGAATTAAGAAGACCCTTTCACAAATACTGCAGTCAACATTTCATGACAAATAGAAGATTTTTTCAAAAACCTACCGTTTTTCGAATTTTTGGTATTCTTTAGCATTTTGAGGTTCACATAGAGCGTGTGGATCTTAGGAACTTAAAATTTCTTAGCTCTGATGTTTCAGATCAATGCATCAGACGCTAGGTTGTACGCCGTGAAGTAACCCAGGCGGCAACCGTCTCCGAAGCATTTGTCTTATTTCCGCCATATTTGAAAATAAAAAAAATAACTATATCCTTTTTGGAAAATTAGACATTGTAAGTAATATATACGAAAAAAAAAATATATTATTTTGAATGAATAGTTTCGGCGCAAAAAGATCTTGATAATTCGCTTATTTTCGTCTGCCCAAAGGGGTCGCCCCCTTAACATTGCACTTCACGACAACAACGAAAAATCGCTTGGAAAGTAAATACACAAAAAATAAATAGAAAAACAAGGTTTTTTCTCGAACACTAAAAAAAGTCGGTCCGACTAATACGAGGCATTTAGATTTTCTTTTCGGGCCACCTTGTATGTATACACCCGTAGAAACACATATGGATGCACATATCTATAGTACGTCCGTGTACATAAATGAATGTCCGACATAGGTTGTCTTGCAGCTATATGCATAGGAAAATGGCGGACGGGAGCGAAATTTCCATAATCGGGCTGTCGCGATGGCTGTTTTCCATTTTTCGGTGCAATTTCACGGGGTGGCCGGGTGGACTCGTGCGAGCATTCGTATACACGAGGTGAATTCGACGAGTTGGAGGGGTGGGCTAGGCAAAGAGATAAAGGGAAAATGGTCGCACGGCGTGTGCCCTGGATAGATCGGGTCTCCCTGAAGGGAGAGGGGAAAGGGAAACGTTGGGAGGGAAGTCAGAAATCGTCGAATCTTGCTCTCTCTCTCTCTCTCTCTCTCTCTCTCTCTCTCTCTCTCTCTCTCTCTCTCTCTCTCTCTCTCTCTCTCTCTCTCTCTCTCTCTCTCTCTCTCTCTCTCTCTCCCTCTCGCTTCAGTGGAAAAGCAAGTTTCCGTCACGAAACGTGCCGACTCGGGCGTGCTAGGGCCATTGTTCGTTCCCCAAAGGCACCCCGGAGTGATTTTCATCACCGACGATTGTTCCTTCCTTAGCAAAGTTAGCCCACCCACCTATTAACACACATAGATTCGTTATATCAACGGAAAGTTGGCTATCGGAACATCTGGCCTTTTTGGGAACGGTCCTCGAAGTAATCTTCAAAATCACTTCTTCCCCCATATATCTATATGTGGAGGGTCTTGGCAAACTAAAAGACTCGAAATTTGCTTCTTCGCATGTACGAAATCCACCAGGTTACGCCCTTACGTTCTGTGAAAGTTTGCACGTAAGTCGAACTAGTGGAATAGTCGTTTTCGTCTCACGACTGCTCCAAACCCCGTAAAACGCCGATTTTTCTTCTCAATGCTCTCGACGCGAAACACGAGCCTTCGTGCTACTACCCCCCCCCCCCCCCCCCCCCCCACCCCCCCCCCCTCCTCGTGTATACAGCTTACTCGCATACGAAGCGTTTCTCTCTCTCCCTCTCTCTCTCTCTCTCTCTCTCTCTCTCTCTCTCTCTCTCTCTCTCTCTCTCTCTCTCTCTCGTTCAATGCTTCTCAATTACCTAACCTCTATACAGTAATAATACCGAGCCACCTAACCGTATCCAGAGAGTTACAGATCGTTAATTCTTGTTCGACAAAACTCTGCGCAAAGTTTCGAAAGAAAACTCCAATTCGTCGAGAAAAGTTTGACTCTCTCTCTCTCTCTCGCTCTTTTCGACGCGTGCTGTCTATTTTTTTCCGCCGAGTCACCTTCGATTCGAATCGCAATTTTTCATTCCACGATTACGTTCAATCGGCAATGAGAGACACGGGAATCGCGGGGGGGGGGGGTATTGTTATTTCCGACGATATTCTGATGAGATTCAAGGCCTCGAGAAAATAATTTTTGAACAGAGTTAAGGAGTTTTGCGTGGTAGTAAATCGAAAAACTACTTTCTGTAAAACCAATATACTTTGACAGTATATCACATTATGAATGTTCCTTGAAACTTTAAAGTGATGGGATAAAAATTGACAGATTTATAATGAGCAAAATATTTTGAATCGTCCGGCATCGGTCTTTATGAAATTTTGCTAGATGTAAAAATATGGTACTTGATCGGAGGATTTTTTTCCGATGTGTACTCTGAAATTTGAATGAAAAATGCCCTTTTTCGCAAAAAACAAGACTCTCATTTTGAACACGCGCCATTTGTTGTTAATTAGATATTTCGGAAAATCCTTCGTTTCATCATAGAATAAAACTAATATACTAACGAAATCTTATCGATTTTTTTAAATATTATTAGTAATATTTTAATTTAGATTTTTTTATTATTATTTATAGATAACTCGGTTCAGAAGACCCTTGCTCACTACAAAATTCGTTTTCCAGAGGTGCTTCACGGACATCGGCTATAAATCGATTATAATTAAATATTTCATACTTTTTCAAATACCTCATTTTTGTAGAAATTTATCATCGCGATTTTCTAAAAAAAAAATCTCAAAATTGAGCTGTTTTCGACTGTTATAACCATAGGCATAACCCGTTAATGCGGAATTATGAAAATACCGGGGCCGGGTTGGAATTCCGAACTTTGAATGATCAGAACGCTCAAAACTCCGAAAGACTACTACCCCAAAAGATTAAAACTCCGAAAGAATTTTATACGAAAGACCAAAACTCCGAAAATTTCAACACATTCAAAATAATTCGGCTATGGAAGTATTGAAAGTTTCAAAATTTTCAATAAATCGTCGAATTATTTCAAGATTTTTTTTTATTTCGAAGTGATTTTACGTCAATTTTGAAATGTATCTAGACAATGTTATACGTTCCACATAATTGACAGTCAACTGTGTAGACTTTCGCTGGCATGATCTTAAGGGGCCGGGTTGAAGTTCCGAACTTTTAGTGCCCCGATGGTTTAAAATTCCGAATTATAATGTTCCGAAATTCAATATAGGGCCGGGTTGAAATTCCGAACTTTGAATGGTCAGAACGCTCAAAACTCCGAAAGAATTCTACCCCGAAAGATCAAAACTCCGAAAGAATTTTACACGAAAGACCAAAACTCCGAAAATCTTAACACCGTCAAAATGGTTCGGCTATGGAAGTTTTAAAAGTTTCAAAAATTTCAATAAATCGACGAATTATTTAAAGATTTTTTTTTGTTAAGAAGTGATTTTGCGTCAATTTTGAAATTTATCCAGACAATGTTATACGTTCTATATCATTTACAATGAACTGTGTAGACTTTCGCTGGCACGATCTTGACATGAGGGCCGGGTTGAAATTCCGAACTTTGAATGCGCCGACGGTTCAAAATTGCTAACTTTGATGTTAATTACAAGGTTCGTCACGATTATGCCAGCGAAAGTCTACACAGTTGACTGTAAATGTTGTAGAACGTATAACATTGTCTAGACAAATTTCAAAATTGACGTAAAATCACTTCTTAATAAAAAAAACAATCCTTGAAATAATGCGTCGATTTATTTCAAATTTTGAAACTTTTAAAACTTCCATAGCCGAATTATTTTGACGATTTTCACATTTTCGGAGTTTTGGTCTTTCGTGTAAAATTCTTTCGGAGTTTTGATCTTTCGGGGTAGTATATTTCCGGAGTTTTGAACATTTTGATCATTCAAAGTTCGGAATTTCAACCCGGCCCTGATCTTGACGAAACTTGTAATTGCGGAAAATTAAAATTAGGAATTTTAAATCATCAGAGCATTCACAGTTCAGGATTTCAACTCAGAATTACTAGAATTACGCTGGTCGTGCAAGAATGCAATGATGAAACGGTAGCTATTGTTTTTTCGAAATTTTGTCCACCGTTCAATTTGAACGTAGTTGGCATGAAAGCCGCTGGAGCCGTTTCCCTTTCGGCATGTGAAAATAAACGCTTTCAGAATTCACCCGCATATTTCAGTTCATTTAGTTCTGTCGAGAAGAACCCGAGAAAATGCAATTTTCGCTTCTAAGGGACAGTGGCACGCGACACCTATCGGAATTCATGACGAAGCTCTTCCGTAAATATTCAATGCAGAATAATTTTATACGGAGTTGCAATTTGCATTGTTGGAATGTATCGAAAATATTTTTTGTTCCACTGCCCAATTTTTTGGCACATTCTGGCTGTGAAAAGTCACTCAGACGTTGTTGAGAATCGTGATCAATGATCAGTAGCCTGAATGTGCAAAAAGCAATATTTTGGATCATAAAAATGCAATGAAGTGATAAATAAGAACTTTCGTTGCATTCCAACGATGCAAACTTCGACCCTGTAGTTTCCTGACCTTTGAACGTTATTTGATTCATCACATAGCGTTTTTTTCGGCAATATTTTTCTTTTCATTCTAATACTATAATATACAAGCGATCTAACAAGGAACATCTCTGAAGTGTCTGCCTTCGATTTTGTTGAAACTCACATAAGTGATAGAACAGCCACACTCAAACTGTCCTCCGTGAAGCCCTGGGGCTCCGTAAGGCTTCTGCCACAACCCCACCAAAAAAAAACAACTCCATATCTCCCAATAAATGGAAATAATTTCATCAATTTACAGTGGAATTAATACATTGTTATGTCAAGTACCATTTTTCATGGGATTTTCGGCAAGAGTATGATATCCAGGGCACCAAGATTTGTCGGTGAATTTGGCGTTATCGAGTCAAAATAAACAAAATATGAAGAGTGGTAAAAGTTGATATTTCGCTTATTTTGCGCTCAAATTAGAATTTTTCTATAGTTATCGAAAATTACGATTTTTTCGAACTTGAAAATTTTAAGCAACATCAGGCAAGGTAACTTGGAAATTTATAGTTTCAACAGCGTCTTAGACGCCATATAGTTTTTTCAATACCACTACCATGTTTTCCTCGCTTATAAGTGCGACTAGACAGAGAGTAAAATAGTACTTTTAATCGCTAGGAGTCCGAAGACGGTTTCAAAGTGTACGGTTCATCCCTCTTCGGACTTGTAAGGCTCTAAGTTTATGTAAAATATATCGTTTAGTAATTTGGTGTAGTAATCATATGGAAGAATTCTTATTGATATAAATAAACAGAGAATATGAATAAATAAAGCATAATAATTTTGGAATTTATGTTGAAAATCATATAAATACTACGTTTAGTGGTATTAATATAATACCACTAAACAAACCAAACAAACAAATACTTTTTGAAGCTCGCCCGGTCAATTTCCATTATTAGCCATAAAATAAAAATATTGTACTCACGAGCCAACAACAATCGTTGAATTTTTGCGTATTTCTAATTACCACCAAAAACCCTCATAATTCCTTAAGGGAGCCAAAACGGCGAATTTTGTATTCTTGACATTCTAATTATTTTGGTTCAACTATCAAGAATCAACGGTCAAAACTAGGCGCCTCGTATATCGTACCATCCCCTGATTTTCATTGAAAAATAAATATAAAACCAGGTTTTCCTTTTTGTCGGGCTCCGTAAATTATTTAATGTGTCAAAAGGGCTTCGTCGTCAAAAAAGTTTGAGAACCGCTGTAATAGAGCATCAAAAACTATCAGACACGTATTTTTTTCGCCAGAGAAACGGTTCTAAGGGGGGACCATCCCTCAAGAAAAGGCGTTGCACCCCTCAATTTATTTATTTTCCAATACTTCTCTAGTGGACTTTTCATCGCTTTACATTGGAAGAATTTTGGTTTTTGTTACATTCAGATCGGTGGATTGCTTGTGGGTAAAACTGCAAAACCACCCCTCGAAACGCTGTTCTTGAGGGGTGGTAACCACCCTAAAACCCGTTTTTCCGCCCACCAAAAAAAAACACGTGTCTAATAGTTTTCCATGCTTCATCACACATATGAGTTTCAACGAAATCAAAGGCGGACACTTAAGGTATTCCTTTCACGAACCCGAATATTTAACAATCAACTGATCTTCGTCTACAATCAAGTAAAAATAAACCCCAGTATTCTGGTAAAATTTCACCCAATTTACCGAACTTTTAACGAAAAATGACGACTCTCAAAGTCGTCTTATTCATACTGCACTTTATGGAGATGACACGCTGGCCACATTTCTATCTAATCATTGATACACAAAACAATTCAAGATGCCTGATATAAACTGCTCAACGCGTGTAAAAAATTCTAAAGCTCCGTAACGAAAATAAAAACAGGGGCTTACCGAATGTTTACAGAAAATATTAATGATAAAACTTAAACAAATGGGGCTAGCAGAAGAATTTTCGTAGCCGCGACTTTCCACAGAAAATGTAAAGATGTCCAAATCTACTAAATTTGCACGAAATTTTTTATTCCAGTTAATCGTTGGTTATGGTAATTTATTGTGAATTATATTTATTAAGGCGTTATACTCAGTTGCGAGGCCAAAAAAAGTCGTTTTTCTACGATTTTTTTCTGGAAAAGGATTTCATTTGGGCAAAACGAAAAGTATTAGGCAGTGTAGTGGCATTTTTTAGCTTTAGATTGGCATTTTCAATTTTCAAAAATATTCATTAACATTGCTCCTGTAGGAAGTCTCCTGGAGGTCCTCGAAAAAAAAAGTGTCCGGCGGTGAGCAAAGTATCTCCGGTTTGGATCGCCTAAAATGAAAAAACCAAAAAGATTCTCTTAATGGATAGATGAATCCAGGTACTGACCGAAGGAATAGTCGAAATTTTATTTTTTGACAAAATGGTGGCTCCGGGAAGAAACCATTTCGATTTTCGACAAATTTTTTTTCGTTAAATCGTTGAAAAAAAATATAAATAATTGTCGGAAATGTTATTCCTTAGATCAATACCTGAAGAACATATTTGACCAGGTTGTGTTAAAATTGCAGACTGATCGGTTGAGCCGTTTTTGAGAAATCGTGCTCACCGACTTTGAAAACACCGTTTCGAGAAAAACGCGTTTGAAGTTTCAACAGGCAACTTTGTAGCGCTCCGAGTGTCCTTACAAATATGTGTGTATTTTCGAGAATATTCGCTGGATCGATTTGAAATTTTCAGGGAATATACTCGCATATTTGTACATTCCGAAAATGCAATAAAAAAAATCGATTTTTTGAAATTTCTAACTGCGTATAACCCGTTAAGCGCCACTGCAATTTACCAATGATTCAGAGGGGCCTTTTTATGCCCCCACAAAATACGGCCCTCCCCGAAAGGTCCTTGAGTGATGTTCCTCGTGAGTGTTGGATTTTTTCCACCCTCTGTGTTCAAACGATCCGAATTACGGATATACAAGCATTGCGCAACAAATTTCTCCAGCAAGCATCGCAAATTAAATATTTGTAGCAATTAGCGAGGCGGCCTGTGTATAGACGGAGCGCGGGATTTCGTATGTTGCATGTTTGAACTATAAAATACACAGAAACACATACGCACGCGCACGCTCGCAAACAAGTTTTAGTTGTGTGGGTATATCCGGAGGATAAGACAAGGAAATGTACCAGGAAACGTCGAATGGTACGACGGGACATTGTATGACGTTTACATAAGTGCAATAACGATCGATCGGTATATGGACGTGACGACGAGGAGCACACGCGAGTCGTGGGTGGAGCGTTTCACCGCCAGGCACCAAACCAGTGAGCCTTGCTGCGACTACGCGATTTGGCACTGTTGAATCGTGACGTGTATCTTCCCCGGCGCATACAAGCCCTTCGAACCTTCTCCGTTTGCGGGTTATTGGACCCTATAAGCGGTCACTGGCTCTCTCTCTCCCTCTCTCTCTCTCGCTCTCTCTCTCTTTGTTTCTTTCTCTCTCTAAATGTGTCTTGAAAATGAGTTAGATTCGAGGCTTACGGAGAGCAGTGAGAAAAAAACAAAACAATTTAAGGGGATTTACAGACTATCGCACTGCTGTGTGTGTGTGTGTGTGCGCGCGTGCGCGCGTGAATGTGTATGTGTCAAAAGAGCATAATTGCATACTGCCGGCTCACCGAACTCGTCTCAAACTTGGTTAAAGTCACCAGGGTGATTTGAAAGTTCGAATGCAATTCGACCATTTCGTATATATACGTACGTCTATTGAATCGGTACGGGAACGGATAGAAATTCGAACTCTCGTCCGGCCCCGGGAGGCGACAGAGAAGAAGAAAGAAAGAGAGAGAGAGAGAGAGAGGGGGGGGGGGAGGGAATACTGATAAACGAACGATTTGCGAAGTGAACTTCGGAAAACACGATAAATCGGTTTTAAAAGGAAAATTACGGGAAGCCTTTGTGCTACGGTATAAAGGTTTGTGTATATATATATACAGGGTGTCCCAGAACTGAATGCGTTCCCTGAAATGGGGAGTTGGGGGTGAAATTCTGAGTTGATCGATATAAGCATGTGTGAGTCTCAGATCAACCCCTGAATAGTTATTAATTTAAAAAAGCGGGCCAATCAGGCGCGCCCGATGAGGCAAGGTACGTCGGTGAGCCATACGCACTTGTAGCGGTGCCTGACGGGAGCACCGCGCCTACAGGCACCAGGCACGCCTAGGGCGCACCTGATTGGCCCGCCTTTGATAATCAATAATAAATCAGGGGTTGATCTGAGACCCACACATGCTTATATCAATCGACTCAGAATTTCACCCCCTACCCGCCATTTCGGGAAACGCATTTAGTTCTGTTACACCCTGTATGTATGTATATTTATATATCCCGAAATGATCACTTTGCAGGACAACGAAATTTATAAACAAAACATTTTATTTTCTCATTTAAAAATTGCAATTGGCTTCAGTTTTAATCGATATCACATAATTCCCTATGGATCACACTGATTTTTTAGTTTCAATACATTTACCATGATCGAAAGAAACAGTAGGGCCAGAGAAATGATACAAACCTTTTCCTATCAAGTTTTTATTGGTTTCTTCTTCTCCTTTTTATTTGAATATTGATCTCGCTCTTTTTGCTTCAACTCCTCTCTTCCTGCAAGGTTCTGTTTAGGCCTTTCGTTCGTTTTTTTCAGCTTCTCTTATCCTACGGAACCTTTCTTCTTTCGATATCCGGATGGAAATAATCTGAGAGAATCATTTTGATGTAAACGTATGCATTCCCACACATGGGTAACCAAGATAGTGTCATTCCTCTGGCGCATCTATCATGCCCCTGGATCTTACATGGCGGGAGGAACCCAGAGGAATGATGCCAGAGGAATGACGATTGAAACGGGTTTTCATGCACAGTGCGGCATGCTACGGTTTTCTAACCTCAAAATCTGGCGGTGAATAGGTATCTAAAAGTTCCACTTGAACAGGTGAAGAGTGACGTATTTTATTAAAGAATAATACAGTTCAGAATGACCAGAGAAATGTTTCCCTCGCCTGTGACACCACCTCCTAACACACAAGGTCTGCAGAAAATAAGCGTAAGATGAAAAAATCATTCGACAGGATCAGTTTCTTCGCAAAAGTAGATGTAGAAGGCGATGCTTTGGCAAGCATGATCAGCTGGTACCACCCGTCAACCAATATATGAACTGATTTACAGCTCTCCCAAGGAATGAATGAAAAAAATAGTTGCAAAATTTCGTTATTTGTTGTGAGATACGAATGATTCGAAATGTCTGATTACATTTTCAATGCCATGAAATAGTTGCACTTTGTGTAATATCTGTAGATTTTTTAATTCAATTTTTACAGATATTTTGCGTGAGTGTTCATTTTTTTTGTAAATGCGTGCCATTATCGTAAATTTGCATGTTCTTCATTTTAATTACTGTCAAATAGAAGGTATACATGTTCTAACTAAAAAAAAATAGTTTTTTTTTGCAAATAAAAGTCTAAGGGAAGCTAGACTGCACGCCTCCTGCAGAGATCTGGCTTTTTTATGATAAATTAGTTAAGGGGTCTTCTCACTTTAGACGCTAAAAAAGGCTATTTTCATGAATTTTTTATGGGTTTATATTATAGGTATTGATATAAAAGTTGTTACACTTAATGAATACACTTTTAAAATACATTTTAAAAAAATGCAATGTATTTATGTAACTCAAACAAAGTTTAAACGCGTTTTTCTCGAAACAACGTTTTTCGACGGCTTGTTGATCAAATCTTCGAAACTACAGAACAGCTCCTTATGAAATTTTAACCACATATTCTTTACAACTATAGCTATATCGCATATGAAGGATTTTTTTCTAATTTTGATATTTACTATTTTTTTCGCCAAAAACGGTGAAGAAAAACGTTTTTTTTTCTTTTTCGCAAAATGTCCGCCATATTGTTATTTTTGCATATATGAAAAATCGTATGATATGCGCTATAGCCATTAACATACCGAATCTCAAACCGTTTGATTTTTCTGTTTCGTATGATCCATCTCCGAGATTTCATCAACAGCGCAGACCTACAATGTTTTAGGACATTTTTTTAACTACCATTTTCGTCTATAAATAGTGACTTAAATAGGTAAAAAAAATTGTTTTAATGTATTTCGAAAGTGTATTTATTAAGTGTAACAACTTTTATATCAATATCTATAATATAAGCCTTTCAAAACAATTCATGAAAATAGCCTTTTTAGCGTCTAAAGTGAGAATACCCCTTAAAAACATATTGTTTTGTATACTTAAATATAGTGTTAAAGTATAACTACAGTTTGATAAATGTAGGATAATTATTTCTTAGTTTGAAAAATCGCTCAAAATTGCTTAATTAAAAAAAAAATGAAAGAAAATGGTACCAGAAATGTAAAAAAGTTAAAGCCACTTAATACAAAAACAAAAAGAGAGACAGAGAGAGAGAGAGAGAGAGAGAGAGAGAGAGAGAGAGAGAGAGAGAACGACCGTTATTGCATATTACAACATTTGTATTCAACAATACGCCGGAAGTATCCTCTCCCTCCCGGTTTCCGCTCGATATGCGCAACAGCCGGTAAACACCTGAATTTCCTTCCATTAAAAAAAATATTTATTCCATCCAATGTGCATCGCCCAATATCGGTAAACTTCCTGAGAGTGTACTAAAAACAGAAAAAAGTACGTTTTTGCGTACGAAAAAAAAGCAAAGTGAGTCCGTTGAGGTTTCATGGATCTCTCACCTCTCTTCTGTTACACTGAGTCTTAGGTGGGGCTATTGCGTCCCTACTGACCGCACTTTTTTACCTTTCGTACCACAGGTACGGTAGCTCCATTTTTTCCTGTATAGATGTATACCCATACCCATGTACCCATACGTATACGACCGATGCCTTCTCACCGCAGTGATGCAGCACCGAGTAAGGTCAGACACCCTCGAGAATCGCCAGAAGGCCAAAGGTCGAAAAACCCCAGCAAAGTACTGGCCTATGTGAGACCAAAAAATGAAAACAAAAGTGCCAACATTAAACGGGGTGATGCATCGCGACGATTTTTTAAATCTTGCATTAAGAACGTTAATACGCCAAAAACGAAAAGAAACGGATGAATAAATAAATAAAAATTTACAGACGGGTGGTTGAAAAGAATAAACTTAATTGTTGTTTATTAAAGCGAGATAACCGTTTGACACTAATTATCCCAAAGAATAAACAATATTTGCAACAAAAAGAATTGTCAGACGCGCATTTTTTTTCTTCTTTTTTCAATGTCCACTCGTGCGTGAGACGTTGGGCAAACGGCTATGATTACGAGGGTACGGAATTTGTTCGCCTCGAGTGTACTGCGACAAACTGTTGAAAAGTTGGTCAATTTTCGCTCTCGAGGTTGCTTCAAATGTATTCAACAAACGCAGCTAATGCCCGATATTAGGTCCATTGATGACGGCACATATCAAACGCCGAAAAAGAAGTCGGTCCCTTTTACCGTAATCAGCGAGCTCGAAAATACGACGAGCGAACACAAATGTTTTTGCGCATGAGCGAGTTGTACGTCGATGGAAAAAAAACGGGATAAAACAAGCGGGCGACGAACACGCGGTCTCTCTCAGAGCTTCGGTTAATCGAACTTTGGACGTCGTGTAACGAATAAACCGCGGCACGTCAAAAGGATTCAGCAATTGAAAATGCCACGCGGAAAGAAAGCAACAAAAAATGACACGAAAGAACGTTCAGCCGTGCCAGCGTTTCCACAATTTTCATTGTGAATTTGACTTTCTTTGAAGCCTACGGAAATGTAGATTTTCACTTTGAGAATACATATCCCCATTGAAGAAGAATGATGTTGACATTGAAATGAATCTCACGTTGGCACTTGAAAACAACCCACCGGATGTAATTTGAAAGACCACTTTTTCTAGTTTACAGAATTCCAAAAAAACGACTTTGTTTCGATTGAAAAATACAACAAAAAAAACGATCTTTTTTATCTAAAAATAATAAAATAGCAGATTTAGTTTTCTTTAAAACGCACCGAAATGTAGACTTTGACCTTGAAAATAGATATCCTCAATTGAGAAGAATGGCGTTGACATTGAAATCAATCTAACGTCTGCACTTTAGCAAAACCGATTTTTTTCCTCGATTTACGAAGTATAAAAAAAAAACATTTTCTTTTCAATTTATAGAATACAAAAAATAGCGTATTTTATCTTTCTTTAACGCGTACTGAAATGTATATTTCAAAGAAGCCTCTAAGTTTGGTTTGCGACTTTTTGGTGTGTGGCAACAGTGTTCAAATCTCAATTTTTTTAACGTTTCTGATTCTGATTGTTAAAAGTTTGTTTTTGGAGTTTCTTATTTCCACCGCCTTACCCTATGTGTACATAGTTTATATATATATATTAGGGTGATTCGTTTCAGGGTAACTTTTTTTTTACCCATCGTGCCAGAAAACCTTTACTTGGTACCCAAACACGAAGTTTCGTGAAAGGGGGGTGTTGTCAAAAAAAATTTAGAGGTCGCGAATCAAAATTGAAGGTTTCCCATTTGATTAACATTGAAAAAAATGTTTTTCTCATTATTAGTGTTACCATTCCGCGAATTTTGATATCGCGATATTTTGCAAGTGGGTTCTCATAGGAAATATGATACTTTACAATAAAGTTCATTGAGCCATGTCCGTACATTCAACCGTTTCAGCGGTATCATTATTTCAAGTGAATATTGTATGAAAATATCTATTCAAACGGCTGTAACGCCTAAGCTATTAGATATATAAAAAAAAATCAAATGAGAACTATGTAGAGAAAGTAATTTGCTACAAAGAAGTCTTATAAGCCGAGCCCGTAAATTCAACTCTTTCTCAGCTATAGGTGGATGAAGTAAATTAAATAGATTTTTTTTTGTTAGAAAAAATCTATTTATTTTACTATATTTCTATTATCTATATTTACTATATTTCTATTTACTATTTCTATTACTATATTATCTATTTATCAAGATATATTTTTGAAACAAAAAAAAATCTATTCATTTCACTTCATCCACCTATAGCTGAGAAAGAGTTGAATTTACGGGCTCGGCTTATAAGACTTTTTTGTAGAAAATTACTTTCTCTACAAAGTTCTCATCTGAATTTTTTTCGATGAATCTAATAGCTTAGGCGTTACAGCCGTTTGAATAGATATTTTCGCACAATATTCACTTGAAATAATGCTAGCGATGAAACGGTTGAATTTACGGACATTGCTCAATGAACTTTATTGTGGAATATCATATTTCCTATGAGAACCCACTTGGAAAATATCGCGATATCAAAATTCGCGGAATGGTCACACTGATAATGAGAAAAACATTTTTTTCAATGTTAATCAAATGGGAAACCTTCAATTTTGATTCGCGACCTCTAAATATTTTTTGACAACACCCCCTTTCACGAAAGTTCGTTTTTGGGTACCAACTAAAGGTTTTCGGGCACGATGTGTCAAAAAAAAAAGTTGCCCTGAAACGAATCACCGTAATATATATATAATGAAATTTTGGACATTTTTTGTTTCCACCTTTTTTCCTAGAATCAATATTTAAGGTCGTACGCCAGCGGTAAAAAAACGAGAAGCGTGAAAATATTATTTCGCAAACCATTCGCTCTTTTATTTTACCGTTGGCGTACGACCTTAAATATTAACTCTAGGAGAAAACAAGTATGAACAAAAATTATCCAAAATTTCATCCTCTACAATTTTGTTCATGTTCGTTTATGCCCTACAGTTAAAAATAAACGAGATAATGCAATAGCCGCTTTTTTCCGGTTTAATTCCAAAAATGTCGATGGTAGAGAAAAAATTGTAATGACCAAGGTTGTAAAGCACTCGATTTCCTACAAGTTTAGTCATTATCATTTTTACCTAAAAATTGTAAAGCGCCGAGTTATTCAACAAAAACAATTTCCCATTAAATTTAAGACGACGATATTAACTGAACGCAAGCCCAGCCCAGAATGAAACTTACACATGTTGTTTTACACTAATAAAAGAAAATTCAGTTTAAATTTCAGCTGGATCAACCTAGTCATTGGGGTTAAAAAGTTAACAAATGAAAGATTTTTCGTTTTTTTTAGTGTTGTAGTACTTGGAAAATTTTGAATTTTTTTTTCAAAATAGTTCATAGAAAAACGCATCTTTTTTGTACAGGACATTTTTTCGTACGACGAGAAGATCACTACGATACGATCATTTGAAATTGTATCACGTGTAAAATCTTGTCTCCGAGTTAGCAAGCCAATAAAAATCTGAAAAAAATCCCACGTACTCAAAATATATGATACAAAAACATCACCAACTTTGAAAAAGATTGAAGAAGGTCAGGCTTTTAAGCCGTTCGAAAACACTGGGAATGCCTCATATATATATATATATATATATATATATATAAACACACACAGACATACATATAAATATACACATGAATAACACATGTCCAACTGTGTTATATGAGCGCAGTGTGGAACTAAACGTTTTCGCTTTTATAAATATGGATACATGCGTATATCTATATATATACGCATGTATATAGAAATCGCTTGAAAATCCGATGTGTGGCCGTATTAATACGTAGAACCCACTTTTCCCCCGACCGGCGTGCAAGTGACCATTTATCACGGAGCTCGCAGACCTGCAAATCACTCTCACCTGCAGAGGCGACCGAGGAAGGTTGGTGGTGGCGGTGTTGGTGGTAGTGGTGGGACAACCACCGGAATATAGCTCGCCAGTGGTCCCCGGTTGGAGCTTGGGGCGGGTAAACGATAAATTCGATTACGTTTTCGCTTACCGCACCTCCATTTTTTTATCCCCGACCTCACTAACTCTTTCCCTCTCCTTTCATCCGCGTTCTCCATCTCCCTTTAGGGCTCTTGGCAATACTATCCTTCTCTTACCCTCTGCCCCTAAATTTTTGATGACTCGCGAGACTCGATTTCATATTATTTATCGATGCAATCATCTATCACTAATTAACGACATTCGAGAGAGGCCGCGTTTCATTCAATTCCGGTCTCTCGGTGAGTCAGCTTCAATACATTTTTTGCACCGTTTGTTTTTGACTTTCGAAACATAATAGTTGGCAATTTTATATTCAACTCTCCCGTGCCAATTGCATTTGAAAGAGATATATTAAGGGAGGACAACACTGCGACGAACCGAAAAAGGTTCTGAAATTCGAGAATAGATTTTCCGATTTTTTTGTCTACGCCGAGAAAACAATATATTTCTATGTACCAGGATTTGTTAACTATTGACCAATGGTAAAGTTGGATATGGTGGAATAAATATCTTCTTACAGTTAATGAATAATTCATTTGAGCCTCTGCATTGGGACAAATAAAGATTTGGTAATAGTTCAGAAATAGGTACTTTAAGAAGGGATATACACCTAGCAGCCGGAAAAAAGGTCATTTTTGTGAATTTTTCAAGGAACACTATTTGAAATTTCGGATTGGGGTTTTAATTATCTAAAAGTATATACATTCAAAAATTTGTTTAATTTTCTTTATTTAAAAATATCAAAAATATACAAGGATATTGTATGATTCTTGGAGCGTCGTAAAAAAATCTGCGTATACGGTACCCACTGGCGTTTCTTCAAAAATCATCAGAAAAAAAACCGAAAAGATTATTAAATTAGATACTATAATCTAATAATTGTCATAGCCGATTTTGAAAATATCGATTTATGACAAAATGGCAGACGTTTGAACATGAATAGTGATTTTTGGGCCAAAAATTAGTTATTATTTTGCCTATAAAACAAAAACTAAGTAACGGAAAAAAAATCCTATGACAAGTACGAGATAATGGTGTATAGAATAACCACAAAAAACCTCAAGGCAATCGGTTCATTGGTTATCGAGAAATTTTGGGTACCGATTTGAAAAACGCGGTTTTGAGAAAAACGCGTTTGAAAATTTGGGAATAAATAAATCATGAAATTTGTCAACGTACATGGAATCATCGATACCAGGCCCATAGTGTAGGTCTTCTACGGTCGACGGAATGTTCATAGCTTCTAAATCAATTTTTTCGACCATCTAGGTATATATCTCCCCTTAATGAAACATGCCCGTTCTTAACAGCCGATAGACATACAGTTGGTCTAACCCAATGCTTCGTATTAATATACTGTAAATACTTGTTTCCTATAACTGAGGCGTTCATTCAATGAGATCAGTGGAAAAGTTGTCCCTGATGTAAAGGATGGTTGAGGGAACGATATTTTATATTCGCACAAATCAAGATTCGTGTTTAGTTACCAAATGAATATTTGGACAAAGTCATTCATTGGTTGTCGGCGGATGAATGTGCAGTTGAGTCAATGTAGCACTATAGTGCTAGTGGGCAAGTAAAGGAACAACTCTCGTAGAAGATGAAAGTTGTTCCTTGTTACTTGTGGAGGACAAATCATTGAACAACCATATGTCCTCTACAAGTAGCAAGTCCGTTAATCGGAGGACAACAAAGATGGTAGCATCAATACGTCGTAGAGCAAGAAACAACTCTCATAAAAAATAGACGACGTCTTGGCCACTCCTGCTCTTATGCAAAATTTAATATTCTCTATATATGCTTTCGAAAGTTTCCTAAAGATTTGGCAGGTCCCACGAAACAAGCAAATCGTTAATTGATGCCATTGGCGCAGAGAATAGATTCACGTTTTTACAGTCACAAAGTGATATCCTCTAGGTAAGTAGACATGCGGTCATGGTAGCGTACAAAGTAAACGATCTTGCCAAATGTACGATACTTATCTCAAGTACAGATTTGTTAACTATTGACAAATCATTATTTGAGACGAGTTGTCGATTTTTTAACAGTTATTTGCTAATTATTAACAGGGCTATATTTGATTTGGTGAAGATTTTTTTATTATTACCAAATATTCATTTTGTAATAAGTGTACGACTGTTATCTCAAAGATCTACTGGACCAACATCTTAAATACAGATTTATTAATGGTTAATAAATCCTTATTTGCGTTAAATAGAGAAGTTGTCGCGTCAATTGTATGACTTTTGGCTCAAATGCGGTCGAGATAGTCGTTTTGAATGAAGATCAGTTAATTGTTGTGACATGTTCATTTGCATTCAACACAGGATAGTCGCGGCAACTATACGTTAACGGCCCCAAATATAAATATATTAATTGTGAACAAATCCCTACTCCTTTGAACTGTATTATCATATCACAATTTCAACTCGTTATTCGATTACCATAAACATCTACTGAGTTATTTGATCACTTTTATTTCTCTTAATAAAAGTGATCAAATGAATCATTCTTTTCAAAGAAATACTTTGGCTATAAAATATTATCATGAGAACACGAATATTTTTTAACGACTAACTACTTTTGTAACCGTTAATGAATATTTTAATAAAAGTGCCAACTAAAAGTATTTCTTTACTATAAATAAACTGTTCTTTCAGTGTACCAGATTATTTATTTGGAATTTGTAAAAAAACGGTATGTTATTGAGAATACATTGAACGTAATTTCTATAAATTATTATTATTAAAAATAGAAGAATTAACAACGTTAGTGAGGTATAATCAAGCCTCTGCATAAAAAATGTGGTCCAGTGGCCGGATCGACACTTAACAATAATTGGTTTTGAAAAATAAAAATAAACAAGTTTAATAATCTATATAAATTTTGTTTTTGTTGTACGTAGCTGTTCATTGAAGAAAAAAAATGTCGCTAAATGGCGGGAGAAAAAAGTGTAATTTTGGCGAAATTTTTACTTATATTAGGAGGCTTAAAAAATAATAAATAAAAAGACAGGTACGTTCAACGATATCCACTGCAATTACGGAAATTTTGGTCTCTCTAAATTGAATTGTTTTTTAAAACTCGTTTCGATAAAAACGCGATTGAAAGTTTTAGTATCCGTAAATCGTTCCGCTATCCGCTCTCGCTAAATCGTCTGTAACTTGGTCAATTTTCAATATTTCGACTTGGAATTTTTTCACTAATTCTTGAATATACTTTAAGAAAATGCATAAAAAAAGATTTCTTCTACCCGTCACAGTGGCGTCACGTCTCAAGAGGGGGAGGGGGGGGACCGCTTGGGAGGAATGACAAAGGTGAAGAGATGAAGATGGCAGGTAGTCGATAAATCGTCAAGATACGTAAAGAGGATCGAAAGTTTGCGGGGTAGTTGAATACCTTCGGATTCGTCGAGGGGTCGTTGACTTCCGGTGTGTATATTAAGACAAAAAAGAGAAGTCTAGAGACCTCAATTATACTCTTGATCTCTCGAGCATCTGCATTGGGTCTGCGAAAACTGCCTTGGGTTGAGGCGACAGATTTGCGGCTCTCCTCTCTATTTCCCACCCCTCTCTCGCTTTATCTCTCGATCCCGGGTGCAATGTAAGTAGAATAAAATCGGGAAGGGATATCATTGAATTTGCATAAAGTGGTGATTCAATGTACAAATCTGCGAGGCAAACAACTCGGTGCCAAAAAGGAACGAAACTGACCCCTCCGCAGTATTCAGACTCGAGAAATTAATTCGATACTTTGAAAATAAGAATTTCATTAGCATGCAAATAAATTCAAAACTCCTTTCATAAAATTCGAATGCGATCTTGAAATTAAGTGGTGGTAATTAATATCAATATAAAAAATGAAGCTATTCATTGTAAGGATGAATTTATTGTACGTTTTCTCATATTTATAATAATTGTAATAAAGTGGATAGCTATAGTTGTTAATTGTGGATATTTATATTGGTTAGTTGTTAAAATTCAATGGTCGAAATAACGTTGACAGCACCTACAATTGAGGATATACAGAAATATATTAAAGTATGTAAAAAAAAAAAAATTATTTGGGCCGCCCCACGTTTGGTTACAATTGGAAATGGCTTCACTGTGCTTTTCTTAAACGGAGGTCCGGCCAAAAATCTTTAAACCCGCAGGACGGAGCTCTCCCTTTTTGAGAAGCTTCGCAAAATTATAGCAATTTTTTAGTCATGAAAATAAGGATTTTTTTCGCTTTCCTAGGGGACACAATTTCCATTTATAACAAATAATGGAAGGCCCGAAAAATACAGTCTTTTTTTTAACACAACCCGATATATATATATATATATATATATATATATATATATATATATATATATATATATATAACAAAATAAGTATATTAGTTGGAGGATTTTTTTTATTTCTTTCACTTTTAAGGAAGGGCACCACCGTGACCTTTCGAGAAACGGTCGTTTTTGCCATTTTTTTAAATCTACTAGATCATTTATTTGGGTTTTGGAAAAAAGGCATGTTATTATGCATACACTGGAATTATTTCGTGTAAGTTTTTATTGAAAACAATTTATGATCAGTAACGTTATTGAGGTTCGATAGAGACTCTGTATAAAACATGTGGTCCAACAGCCGGATCGATAACTTGATAAAGGTTGGTCTGAAAAATAAAAACAAAACTTTTCTATTTTTCTAAAAGTCGTATAGTATTATTTTATAGTAGTCGTTTTTCGAAAAAAAAAAATCACAAAATGGCGGGTGATAAAAAACGTGTAATTTTGGCGAAACGTTTGCTTATATTGAGGAGCATAAGGAATACTCAACTTCAGAGGAAAAATGGCTACATACACTGCACTTATGCACAAAACACTGCAATTATGGAAATTTTGTTTTTTTTAAATTGAACATCAGACTATTATAGCTAGAGTTCTGATTCCGGCCAGGTCAGGAAAAGTCTCTTCGAGAAAAACGCGATCAAAAGTTTGACTTTACGTTAATCGTACATTCCTCAATATGTATACTTTGAGAAAATGCCGAGAAAAACCCGATTTTTTTACCCCACAGTGAAGAAAGCCAAGAATCATTCTCCAGAACCAGTCTCCCAGCCCTAACTAAAATTTGCTACAATATCGCGCGATGCTTTTCCAAAACCAGAAACCCTGAAAACCAAATAGAAAGTCAGCCTCCTCATTTTTGCCTCTCCATTCATCGAGCCACTGCTAAACATTTTCGAACCCCCTTTTACCCCGAGCAAGAAGCTCTTCCAATTGCAATCAGAAGTGGACTTCCAAAAAACCAAATTTTCCGCGCCACCAATACATACAACAATTCCAATAATTACAATGGTTGTCATTATCTTAAAAATCTTCCCTCACGAGACTGCCACATCAGGTTTGATGACAAGCGAGTTGATGAATGGATGAGGCTTGGATGAATGAATGAATGGCCGGTCGATCCATCAAGTCGTGACCCCGTCAGTTAGGAATTTCATTTTAAAAAGTCAATTGGTGCCCTAATCAACGTTATACAATCCACCGTGATAAGTCACCATCAGTCCTCCATGACGTTACCGCAATGTTCCTCAATCACCGCGACAATCATTCAAGACCGCGATGGGCTAATTTCGTGGTGGAATAAACGGACCATGCGGCTGTCACAGGAACGCCCAGAATTGGGCCTCCCTGTCTTCCGAAAAAAAATAATATCAAGAACGAACAAGCAGGACGCGACCCCCAGCTAACGACGTGTCGCGCCCGACCGTCCCGTGTTTAGGATCCCGGACGCGGAGTCTGTCGTGGTTGCGGAACCTTAAGGGGTCGTGTCCGGGAATAAAAAGCGGCATTCCCGAGGCGCAAGAATGACAGGAATGGGGATCGAGGGAGGTCGAGTGTGCGAGAGAAATAAAAATGTACCCTCTAGCACACACACACACAGACACGGCCACGCGCGGATAGCGGAAATAGAGTTGGTTAGGAGATGGAGGAAAGGGTGAAAAAAGGGGCTGACGAGGAAACGAGCGGGCCAGCAATGAGCTCGCACTGTCGCGATGAATCGAGTTTCAAAAGACCTTCCAGGTCATGCTCTCGCGGCGCGAAATGAGCACCCTTCGTGTACCGCCAACTTTGTCTGCTATGTACGTGCATGTGCATCTGTGCGCCCGAGTAAATGCTCACAACAGAGAGAGAGAGAGAGAGAGGGTAATGTTGCAACGAGGAGGGTCCACCCATCACTCTCATTCTACCTCGGTCCTCGTGTTCTACTCCGTGTTTCCTTTCATCCAGCACCTTGCCTCTTTTATACCCCCCCCCCTGCTTCATCTCTCCTTTACCCTCCCCTCGCTCGTCTTCCACACTCCTGTTGTTCCGGAGCGCCGCATGGCACGTCTCAACTTATTACAAACCCTGCCGAGATATATATCTCCGTGAGATATTGTGCTTTACCAGAAATGAGTTTCCGTATGCATATGCGGTCCTCCAGGTGCGCCCCCGTGCTTTCACCCCCGGTCTACCAAGTATTTGTGCGAAACCACTTTCTTCTCGTTCTCTGCCCCTCTCTCTCTTTCTTACCCTTAGCCGCGCTCTTGCACCTATTCTCTTTCGGGCGCGATCCGACCGACATCTTGACACTTAGAGCACGATTGTAATGTACATATGTTTATGCAGTGTGTGTATACATATGTACATGGGCATGTGTATACGTGCTGTGTACAGCCTTGGACTATGAGAGACACTTGCCTCTGCAGCTTCAATCTTAATGCGTCTCTCTCTCTCTCTCTCTCTCTCTCTCTCTCTCTCTCTCTCTCTCTCTCTCTCTCTCCCGCTTTCCCTCGGACAGGAGATTACACCCGAAATTACGACAGTTATGTTTTCAATGCTCACGAATATAAACCATTTTACGGCTCCTCCCAAAATAAATATCACTCGCCCCGCGATGCACAAGAGCGTGTCCGATATTTCGCGTAATTGCACACCATACCAATGGAATTTTGGAGAGAGAGAGAGAGAGAGAGAGAGAGAGAGAGAGAGAGAGAGAATGTTGTTTATTTCGTACTTTGTAGCTATTTCTACTTAAGGCAGTAGTCTGCTTTACAGGCTTCAAAAAATCGATTTGAAGAAGAGGAAGGATTATTGTATGGCCCGGGGATAGCTGATTAACATCTAATTAGTGTAAGTATCCAAAAACTTATATTTTTTTGGACCGAAAACTTTAAAGCCCGTTTTCTCGAGTTTTCATTGTCACAAGTTTTAGAAAACGGTGCCGGCGATAGCAAAAACAATATATGTCCGACCGAAAAAAATCAAAGTGATCTAGCTTCAGTATTAAATTATCTTCTATTTGAACTAACAAAGTTGGACAAAAGTACTATATAAATTACTTGTTTTACAACTTAAAGTGAATTTTTTTTTTCAAAAAAGTGAATTTTTTTTTCAAACTTCGAAAAAATTTGGAATTTTATCATTTCTTCGGTATTTTTTT
Organism: Ophion ellenae; assembly: GCA_963210295.1. Lineage (NCBI taxonomy): Eukaryota > Metazoa > Arthropoda > Insecta > Hymenoptera > Ichneumonidae > Ophion > Ophion ellenae. The sequence goes on along the minus strand of OY723388.1, from coordinate 47,858,408 downwards.
AGTTCATATAGAAAAGGAACTTATAAAAACTAAAAAAAAAAATTGGTTCGACAGTTTCAGATGCATCGCACGACCTCCATCACCGGCACCGATTTACAAGTGCAGACTCCAGGCGCCCCAGAAAAATCGTTACAACTTTGAAAAATTTCAATATTTTTTAATAATAAAAATTGTTTTTTAAAGCTTGAATATAATACACTATCGTCTCAAAATTTCGTTTACCGCAATCATTTCCTTCCCTTTCAACAAAATTGCTGAAAAAACGCTTTTTTTCGGCTTCTAAAGCAGACTACTGCCTTAAGAGTACCGTGCATGTTAGGACATTGTGGATATTGAGTTCAATCAATAAGCATTTTTATCCAATAACTCTAACCGTATGAACTAAGACTAGAGTTAAACTAAAACTATATAATAACAATAATAATATTATTAACACATAAAAACTGATCAAATCGACATAAAACTGAGGCCGATTTGCGACTGCTCTCGGACTGGCGAGAGAGATAGAAAGAGAGTAGATTGGATTAGGTTTCATTATACCTTGAGACAAGAGAAAAACAAAATATGGTGGTAGTAGTATTTTCATTCCTTGTATACCCTTTTTAAGTTTGTTTACATAAATGACCTTCAATTCTCATTTACATCAATTATTTTACATCGGGTGCTTACATCCATCCTAGTTAGTTTCTCAAATAGCCCAAGTGAAAAACGTAACTCATTACCGCCTAGCCACAAGCTAGTAAAGTGATGTTTCGAATCGCCATAAGCTAGCCGTCTTAGCGATTGACTACCCAGCCTTGTAACGTTTTGGTCCTCTAGTGACTGAATACAAAAAATTAGATGGTGACTAGATAGAAAGAAATACCTCACGGCTGTATTATATTTTTGACCTAGCCATGACCTAGTATTTTTAGCTAGCGACTGGGAGAAAAAAATTAGGTGGCGATTAAATTTAAAAAAATTGCGGCTGTATATTTAAATTTTCGCGATTTTTTTGCACATTATTTACATAATTGGACCCTTTTGCGATATTCTTCGTTGTTCATTAATTAGGGCTATGATATTTGCGCTGCGAACATATTAATGGTGCAATTTTCAATTATCTCAGACAAATGCTTACGCCGTAATGTGGTTTCGATCCCGGGACCTCTGGGTGATGTGTTGTGACGTTGTCCACTAAGCCAGTTCTACTTGTTTAATTTTTGAATTTTCTTATCTTCTACGTATGTTACACTACACAATGTCAGATTATTGAAAAATTGGCAGATTAACAAATGTCAATAACATTATCGGATCAATGACTCAATTGCGTTCGCATTGAGAGCGATAATCGCATAGAATTACATAACCTTAAATTGTATTCGCCCGATCATTTATTGCGGTTAGTGCGGCTGCAGTTGGGACGTGTTGGCTCGGTCATCGCGAGATACCGACTTGAGGATTTTATTCATTCGCAACGTCATCTGTAACTCAAGTTGCTTAGCCAACCATGAGCCAGTCGCTCGATGGAACTGCCCGTAGTCACATAATCAGGTTTTGTCATTTATGACCAAGACCGGCTGGGCAGTGACTAGCCGAGGGGTGCACAGCCGCAGTTAGCTGGCTAGGTCATGGCGAGATACCTACTTGAGAATGCTTGCATTCGCAACGCCATCTGTAACTCAAGTTGCTTAGCCAGCCATGAGTCATTCGCTCGATGAAACTACACGTAGTCACATAACCTCACTTTGTCATTTGTAACCAAGATCAGCTGGGCAGTGACTAAACAAGGGCTGGATAACAAAACATTTACAATATTACTAGCTCATAGCAAGCCAACAATTGGTCAGTTCGTATGAGCTCAATTGGGCGAGCCAGATACTAGGTCGTAACTCAGACAGGCTAGCACAATTTCTACTCGGGAGTATTCGCATAGTTGCTTTGCCGGTTGCATTTTCAGTTGCGCCTCTATTTTCCGGTTCATTTCTAACCCCCTGCTATTTCCAACCATTGCTCCAGTTTAGTTACTATTTCTTGGTTTACTTTTCCCTTAAGTTCCGTACACTTACAGATATGTCTCAAGTTTTCAATTGCCCACGTGCATCATCTACATTTGGCGCCTACATACCTTTTTTACCCGACTTTCCTGACATTACCACATATTATCTTCGCTCACGTTTCTTTTAATTCTCCGCTCATAATTTTGTTCTCGCAATATTTTTCCATGTCTCTACCTGTTTCCTATGTTCATATTCCTTGCGGTATGTTGACCTATCGATTTTGCTCCAATTGCAATGAATTTCTAGTTCCATCTTAATTTTCACGCCTCTTTCTATTTCTCTTTCCAACCCCCTTACATTTCCATTCTATACGGCTTGCCAAATTGCCCCCTAACGCTTTCCATTGCTTCTTTTATTTATTTTCCCCATCTTAATGAGTTACCATTCATAATTGCTGTTACTTCGTCCCTTAGGCATTTTTTTGGCCACCTACCATCTCCTATCTTTATTATTTTCAGTAGGTACCTTGCAGCCCTTTTCCATACTTCAACTTCCATTCCCCTGCTCCCCGCTTCCAATTCCAATATAGTTTAGGGTCTTTCTACAAATTCCCATGGCCATTTTAACATACTTTGCTTGAGATTTTTCCACCTGTTTTCTCCTCCTCGACCCCCAAATTTCGAATCCATGCAGCATTCCACTTTGTACTATTACTTCCATCAGGTAGTCATCTTTTGAGGCTACTAATTCTTGCAAGCATACAGACCTCCTATGACGCGTTTATGACTGTTAATTTTTTCCATCCCGATTTCAGTGTGCTCGTTATCTTTATGTTTCCATTTCTTACTTTTCTCTGAAACACAAAATATATGCAAAAAACAACAAAAACATAAAACCCGAAATAAAAATTACCAACAAGTAGAAAATCACAATTCATAATAAAGAATAACTAAGTTCAATGATGATAAAATAAAAAGTAATCGATAATGATAAAAAGAAAAATGTTGTTGACAAATTAGTCATAACAATGTAAGCAGAATAACACGATTAATCCTAATGAAAATGAATCAATGAATCAATAAATTTAATTTAAATAAAAAGTAGCGAATAAATGTAATCAAAAGAAAATCCGAAAACGGAGAAAGAGATAGAAAATGCGCAAAAGTATGAAAAAAAAAACAAAAAATACAAAATGTGCTGGTAGCCCACCAGCGATTCTTTTCTCGTAAACCTTTCGAGAACGATGAAGGTTTGCATGGCGCGCTCTTGTGCGGTGACAGTCGATAGAAAGTTCTGAAAATGACACCGCGAAGACGTGGATTCCGATAAAAAAAAGTATTGTGTCAAACATGCGTAAATTCACGTCGTCGTGTGTATGGCCGACGGAGCGAGAGACGGAGAGAGAGTAAAGGAGTTGCAGCACTAGAAGTCTATTCTCACGTCATCCCTACGTATAGATATTATATATATATATATATATATATATATATATACGAATGTGCAGTTGCGCATGTATACATGCATATGTATGTGTGGGTGTAAATATATAATGTATGAATGCAAGAAAGTACAATTCGTACCTAGGGACGACGCGAGAGTAGTTTTCCTTCTCTACGAGTTCGCGATGAATAAGACATGTACTCGGCCTCGATTTTTCTCAACGTTCGTTTCTTAAAACGTACGAGGGCGTGCGCCTACACAGAGGTGGTGTCCGGGCTTACGAATGTTATGGGCATGAAGGGTTCTCCACGGTGGTATATTTTGCCGTTGCAATATACACGCAGTCAGACTGGGGATCGACCATGTACGGTGTGTGAGCACCGATGTACCGGACGCGCATCAGACATTCCAACCTCTAGTAGCAAGAGCGGGGTGAACCCACAAAGATCTTAATTCATTTATTTATTTATTTACTCATCCGTTTATCCATTCATTCATTTATTCCTTTATTTATTTATTCAGTTATTTATTTATTCATCTATCCTTTTATTCATTTATTCATTCATTCATCTATTCATCTAGCCATTTATTCATTTAAATATGCGTTTATTAATATTTTGCGATATTTTTTACAGAAGTTTTCCATGGGAATTTTTCTTCCACGCAATTTTCGTATAAAGTAATTTTTTAATAACAATCTAGGACATAATTTATGATTGTTTATAATTGATTGTATAGTTTGTTTTTTCTTGATTATTCAAAGAACATGAATTAATTGAAATAAGTATTCAAGTTATCATTTGAATTCATTTAAACTTAATTGCATTCAGTCTTCATACCAAATAGCACGATGAAGAAAAGTGGTTGGATGCTTTATACCTTCGAGATAGAACGCCCTATGTATAAAGTAGTGCGTAGCACGAGTATGTGTCGATATATATGGTGGGGTTTCTCATTTTCTTTGACGTCGCACCGTTTCTCATAGTGGCCCGGTACACACGCAGTGGAAACTGTAGCGAAAAGGCCGACGGCGAGTGCAGGAGTTTCTACTCGAGCGGGAATGCAGTAGTTCACGCCAGTACAGTGCAGACAAGCATTCTCCATCCTCCCTTCTTTCGTGTCGCTGTCGCTGTCTATCCCCCCCCCTCTCCCTCTCTCTTTCTCACTCTCCCTCTCTCTCTCTCTCTCTCTCTCTCTCTCTCTCTCTCTCTCTCTCTCTCTCTCTCTCTCTCTCTCTCTCAAGTGCTCGCAATTTATTCAAAGTTGTTTCCAGCATTTACTTGCATTCGAATAAAACACTGAAAATCTCGGAAAGATGATTCCGTACGAATTTTGTAATTTTTTTTCAAATACTTCTCACGGCTCAAGCTCGATGATCAAATCGTGTTCTAGATTGAACGAAACATGTATCCGGACGGGAATATTTGGGACAAAAACTCATTGCCAAAACAAAGCCAAATAAACTAAATCAATTAAACTCAAAACCGACCAGAACCTACAAAAAACGAAATTGACACAAAAAGTCCAGTAAAGGGAAGGATGCGACGAACGTAATATTGGAGATTTGGACTCATTTGAAATAAAAAAGAAATATATAGATAGGAAAGAAACATTTTAGACCGGTAAAAAAATGACTACGTTTATTATTATTATTATTATCACATACAGCAATGGTAGCAACTTTATTCTCTGTAAAATAACTAAACATCGCCCGTAGTACCTTGAGGCTCATTCTTCTTTTCATTTTGCAAAATATGGTCGAGGACATTTTTTTATTTTTTATCTAACGGGAAATGTAAAAATGTTTTCATCAAATCCTTTTCCCGAAGCTCTGCCTCGCCCCCCCCCCCCCTCTCTCGCTAGTTTTTTTTATTCCTGAGAATGCTTTCTTCACCGATTTTCCAAAACGACGGTAACGCAGTGCTGGAGGGTAGCTCAGAGCAAGGCAGCGCCCCAGCATGGCTTATCGGATCGGTACACCTGTGGCGAAAGGAAACGCTCTTTTTCCAGCGCTTCGCCGCTCGTCCTCCTCACTCGAAAATATATATCGCTTTCCACCAGGGCCAATGTAAAAAAAAATGAAAAATAATAATTAAAAAAAAATCCTCGGCAAACACCCGACTTCCAAGTTATTCCATTTCTTTTTTCAACCAGATAGGAAGTTTCCATTAAAGCCTCATTATGCCCCGGTGACATTTGTGCATGCGCACCTGCTACGACGTGGCAAAAACGGAAGGAGAACAGAGAAGAAAAAAAAACCCGCGCAATTTTTCCAGCTTGCGTAAGTACGTGCGATATTCAAACTCGGAAAATTGATCGCTTCCGCAAAATTAACCCAGATTGATGAAAAGCGGAACGAGCCCTTTGTCCTCTCGAAATGACGATTTCAATATCCGACGATTGACCTGGATATCTTTTTTCCAATAATTTAGTCCTCTGATTATTTTTTTTTTTTTTCAATTCGTGGCTCCTCGTTTTGCCACTTGTGGCAATTTCAAGAAAGGAAAATCCATCTTTATTGACGCAAATATTTCCGAAAAATGCATTATAAAACGTGCTCGTAGTTTTAAGGGGCTATACCAGTGTGAACGCTGAAAATGTGGGTGATTTTCTGGAATTTTTTGGAAGAAAAGTACTCAATTAAATGTTTCGGAAAATTAGGAATATATTTGGCTATATTTGACCTATATTACATAATTTTTTCATAGAAAAATATTGAGATCCAAGCGACTTATGGACTGCCTTCGGAGGCGCCAAAAAAAAGTTCCTCCACTGCTGACATGATTCAGGCCGCTTGAGTAGCTGACACCGAAGAAGGAAAAAATTTCGTTAAACTGGAAGATATTTCCTGTACAATGACGTAGGATTTTCGAAAAATATGCAAATCTAACAAAATGGCGTGGTTATGAAAAAAGTGTTTTCTAGCCTACAAAATGATCGTTTTTTTCAATGCCAAATCGTCAATTTTCATCCAATCAAAAATATCCTATGTCATTATAGAGTAAATATATTCAAGAGTACTCAGTTCAAATTTCAAGTCAACCGGGTAATTGCTCTTTGAGTTACAATGTCAGCAAATTTGAAAAATCTCATTTCGAGAAAAAAGCGTTTAAAGGTTTAACTATCGATTTTTTCAAGATAAATGATAGAGTTACGGCCTTGAAATTTTTACAGGATATTCTCGAAAGTATAAAATGTCGAAAAACGCAAAAAAATCGATTTTTTTTAAGTGTCACACTGGCATAGCCCCTTAACGCGTTCGATAAAGTTTCGTTTGCGTCGAGGGCAGACTTGAGAGGGCCGTGAGGTTAATTACGGTTTGTGCTAATGATTAACAATGACAATTGATTTTCATTTGACATCTGGCACTATCATAAAATCGGTAACAAATTAGGATAATCGGATGAGAATGATATTGAAAAATTTAATACCCAAAGAATTGACACGTGTATAGCTACATAATAATACATTTTCAATAAATAATAAGAATGACAGCGACGACGATAAAAGTAACGACAACCATAATAAAAATAAATTATAAATTATTATTTTATTAGATTTATTTATTATCATTATTATTATTATTATTATTATTATTAACAAAAAGAGGGAAAAAGGTAGCTCCAATTCCATCCTTTTTCATACAAACTACCCGGCAATTTATTATTATGTAGCTTTATACATCTTGATTCTTTGGGTATTTCATTTTAAGTACCATTAATATTAAATACCCAAAGAATCAAGATCTGCAAAGTTACATAATAATACATTTTCGATTAATAATAAGAATAACAACGACGACGACGAAAATAACAATAACAAAAATAAATAATCAATTATTGTTATATCAGATTTATGTATTATCATTATTTATAATATTATTATTAATAAAAAGAGGGGAAAACGTACCTCGAATTTCATCCTTATTTTACACAAAGTTCCCGGCGGTGCACGTTTGAAAAAACGCTACGACACCAATTGAAAAATGCGTCGATCAGTTTCGTTCCTTTTCTTTTTCATTCGTTAACGTCCGGACGACAATGGCAGTCTCGTGGCGCTGAATATGTGCGAATCGTGCCAGATATTCGACGTTTCGCACGAAGTCGTTAAAATAAGGTCAAATCACGTGGGATGAGATAAAAAAGGGGGGGAGGGGACAACAAAATTAACAAAATTGCCCCGAGCTTTTGCCTCCGAGCTTTTCTCATTCAATAGCTGAATAAGCGCCAACGGCATAGCCCGTTAGCGAGCGTTTTCGTTGCAGGTACGTCAATGCAGTTTTGTTTTTTTTTTTTTTTTTTTTTTTTTTTTTTCATTTTTTTTAACCACAACATTCGATCGAGCCATTTTCACGTGCCATCATCAATTGATCATGCTTCGATTATTGGCCCGCGGCGAGAAACGTCGAACCGAAAAAATGGATTCAAACGAGCGTCTCAGAGAAGATTTTTCGAAAATATTTTAATGCTGCTGTTCCTTATAAATAATGATCAAAAAATTTGCACAAATCGAAGTAAAAGTAAAAAATGGATTAACGAGAAACGCGCGTATTGATTGATTTATTAATTTTGTGTTCTTGTTTTTTCTTTTGAAATTTCCAGAGGCCCGAGCGAGGATAATAGGGCCTGGTGACATTTACGTGAAAACGGGGAGCAGCCTGACACTGACGTGTCTGATGTCCCAGGGTCCTCACGATCTCGGCACGGTCGGCTGGTATCGCGAAAATCAGCCACTCGACACATCGCCGAGATCGGAGAACGACATTGACAGCGAGCCTCGTATCACGGTCGAGACGGAATGGAGCGAGGCTCTTACGTCAAGGTACGTTACATTAGATCGCCTTAAAATTTCAATGATCGACACGCGACGCATCCACGTCACGTTTCATCGATCATTTTTCGCTCACCTCTATTCTTCGATAATTCCTCGTTTTTTACCGAAAAATATATTACCTTGGAATGATCGCTTGCCTGCAAATTCCTCCTGGGTAAGGTTCCGAAAACCTCCAATTTCCGATCCAGCTGAAATTTTGCACAGACCTCCCTTTTAATATTTTAAGGGGTCTTCTCACTTTAGACGCTAAAAAAGGCTATTTTCATGAATTTTTTGATCGGTTTATATTATAGATATTGATATGAAAGTTGTTACACTTAATAAATACACTTTCGAAATACATTTAGAAAAAAATATTTATTCAAGTCACTATTTATAAACGAAAATGGTAGTTAAAAAAATGTCCTAAGAACATGGTAGGTCTGCGCTGTTGATAAAATCTCGGAGATGGATCATCCGAAACAAAAAAATCAAACGGTTTTAGATTCAGTATGTTAATGGCTATAGCGCATGTCATATGATTTTTTATATATGCAAAATGAATAAAATGGTGGACATTTTTCGAAAAAACAAAAAAAGGTGTTTTTTTTCACCGTTTTTGGCAAAAAAAATAGTAAATATCAAAATGTTAAAAAATGTTCGATAGGTTTACAAAAAATCGATAGGTTTATATTATAGATATTGATATAAAAGTTGTTACACTTAATAAATACACTTTCTAAATACATTTAAAATAAAATATATTTATTTAAGCCACTATTTATAGACGAAAATGGTAGTTAATAAAAATGTCCTAAAAGAATTGTACATCTGCGCTGTCGATAAAATCTCGGAGATGGATCATCCGAAACAAAAAATCAAACGGTTTCAGATACAGTATGTTAATGGCTATAGCGCATATCATGCGATTTTTGATATATGCAAAAATAACAAAATGACGGACGTTTTTCGAAAAAAAAAAAAACAAAAAAAGTTTTTTTCACCATTTTTGGCAAAAAAAATAGTAAACATCAACATTTTTTTTAATCCTTGATATGCGCTATAGCTATAATTGTAAAGAATTTGTGGTTAAAGTTTCATAAGGACCGGTTAAGTACTTTCGAAGATTTTATCAACGAGCCATCAAAAAACGTTATTTCGAGAAAAACGCGTAAAAAGTTCGCTTGGGTTACATAAATACATAAAAAAAATTTTTTTGATGTATTTCGAAAGTGTATTTATTAAGTGTAACAACTTTCATATCAATATCTATCATATAAACCTGTCAAAAATATTCATGAAAACAGCCCTTCTTTTTGGGCGTCTAAAGTGAGAAGACCCCTTAAGACAACCCCTAAAGGGATATTTGGCGACGCGCAATAGTTTTTTCGTTTGGATTTGGGTTTGTTTGGATATTTTTGTTTGGACAAAACGAGGAGCGCGATAAGGGGGCGTACGCAATTACGTAACGATATTTAGGGGGGGTCTGGCCAGGCGTTACGGTCTGCGTACTCGGGGAGAGGGGCGGGGCAAGATTTGCGTTACGTCACGATTTTAGAACTGCCCGAAGTAGCAAAATTTCTGCATGTTCAGGTTTTGAATGTAAAACTGGCGCGCAATTTTACCGCGAAAAGTTGACAGCTTTCCATACGAAATGTCAGTTAAGTGGGGAAGTCACTGTAGCTTTCCCACTTTCCCCAAGCAAAATAAAAAAATTTTTTAAATCGTGTTTTATAATTCTTGAAAGTACGTATATTGAAAAATATGTTGGTAACATTTTTAGTCACAAGTTCGAAAATTGACGGAGTTTCAGTCACTTTAGTGAGAACAGGTAGCACGACCGGTTAGTGCCCTCAGTCCCTGGAGGTGTGGCATCGTTCACAATAGATGAAGTGCAGGCTCTTATTATTTTGTGAAATATAATGAAGATGAAGAACCGTCATATCGCCCGGAACTAGATACATTGATGTAAGTATCAATATTCTAGAAAAAACTTAACTTCATATAAAGAAAAACGGAACGAAAACTTTGAACGCGTTTTTCTCGAAACTTCTTTTTTTGACCTTGTCCCAGCGAATACTCAAAAACTTAAGAACCGATTTGCAATTTTTTTTTTTGACATTTTTGTAATCGCAGTGACTAAGGTTGTACGAACCTGGTTTAAAATTTTTTGATAATTACTATTCTTCAAGACGGCTTAAATATAAAAAAGGGCCTTTAATATGGAAAAAAAAGTCCAAACCGTCGGCATTTTGTAAAAAAAAAACCAAAACAAAAAAACGGCTACGCATAGCGATAGCTACATTTGTATAGATATCGATACATTTTTTACTTTTTATCTACAGATAACCTTTCATAAAGATATCGATGGGACAATGAAGAGAATTTTTTTTGTCCTCAAATCGAGGCATATGTCTCGGTTAGTTTTAGAGATTTTTTCATAAAAATGTATATAAAACTAGTACTTAATAAAATGAGTATAAACCCAATCCTTTCATAATTAGTTATGCCTATGAAAAAAATCGCAATTTTTGACGACAAAGCACCCGTTACGTAACGGAATAGAGAGGGTCCGGCCAGGCGTTACGGTTCTGGTACGTGGCCCCCCACGTTCGTAGGGAAGGGGTAGAAAATTGGAAAATTTGGCGTCACACAATTTGTGTACGCCCCCTAATATATATAGGTATGAACGAAGATGTAGCAGATATAGATATAGTCGGCGCGTGTTAAAAAAAACTTTAACATTCAATATTTCGAAAACTATTGTGTCGGGAAAAATCCTTTTAGGGGTTGTCTTAAAGTATTAGAAGGAAGGTTTGTGCAAAATTTCAGCTCGATCGGGGGGGGTGGCGGTTTCGGAACCTTACCCTAAAGGAGGCCTTCAGCCTCCATTATCCTCCAGTGTGAACACTGAAAATTTGGGTGATTTTCGGGAATTTTTTGGAAGAAAAGTACCCAATTAAATATTTTGGAAAATTAAGAATGAATTTAGCTATATTTGACCTATATTACATATTTTTTTCATAGAAAAATATTGACATCCAAGCGACTTATGCGCTGCCTTCGGAGGCGCCAAAAAAAAGTTCCTCCACTGCTAACATAATTCCGGCCGATTAAGTAGCTGAAACCGAAAAAGGAAAAAAATGTCATTAAACTGGAAGGTATTTCCTGTACAATGACGTAAGATTTTCGAAAAATATCAAAATCTAACAAAATGGCGTAGTTATGAAAAAAAAACTGTTTTCTTGCCTATAAAATGTTCGTTTTTTTCAATGCCAAATCGTCAATTTTCATCCAATCAAAAATATCCTACGTCATTGTAGAGTAAATATATTCAAGAGTACTCAGTTCAAATTTCAAATCAATCGGATAATTGCTCTTTGACTTACAGTGTCAGCAAATTTGGAAAATCCCATTTCGAGAAAAACGCGTTTAAAGATTTAACTATCGATTTTTGCAAGATACGATGATATTAAGATAAATTATATGTATATTCTTGAAAGTATAAACTGTCGAAGAAGGGAAAAAAATCGATTTTTTGAAAGTGTCACACTGGTATAGCCCCTTAACCCTTTGAAGCATACATTTTTCTTTACGTGCAATTGGCTTGAAATTTTGTACTCGGGGGTTTTCGGGGTCGCTGATTACAAATCTGCACTCAAAATTCGGGAATTCAAGACGGCGGATCCAATATGGCGGACCATAAATGCAAAACGTCGTTTGATGAGAGCGAAAGTTGGTACCCGGGGGTTTTCGAGGTCGCTGTTACATGAAATACGCTCCCCAAAAAAAAAATAGATCATCAAATTTGGAAAAAATGCTATAGTTTTTGCCATTTACAGCGGCCATGTTGCATCCGCCATTTTCAATTTGACGGTTTAGACTTCGGGTTCGTATTCAGTGGATCAAAAACCAAGTTTTTACCTATTTTTTGGTTATGGTTTACCTTCTAGATTAGTCGTAATCAGATTTATGATGTAAAAAGTTCGTTTTTTTGCACTTTCGTTATTGATGACACCGGCTACGGGAAAAATGAAAATTCAATAGGTATGGTTTAGTAGTTACTGAAGTCCTAGAAACCTTGAAACGCATTTACAACCGCCATAGTTAATTAAAAAACACTTTTTAATCGTCAAAATCTGAATTGAATTTGGTGTAACACCAGTTTTACACTATGCCGCAAAGGGTAAAAAAAGCTTTAAAATTCAATATCTCGTAAGCTATTGCGAGTCGCCAAGGATCCCTTTAGGGGTTGTCTCAAAATAAGAGGAAGGTTTATGCAAAATTTTAGCCTGTTCGAAGGTTGGGTGTTTTCCGAACCGTATCATTTATCCTTTTTATCAAGCCTCAATCGTTCTCGTTGCATATTTCCCCTCGAATTGTTCCCTCCCTCAAAATAATTTATCAAACCCCCGGTCCATTTATCCGTCTCTCCGTTTCGAGTGCAAAACTGTTATACTTTTAATTTTTACAATTTTATACAGACCGAAGTACTCGTACTGTGTAATGTACTGTATGTGTGGGTTTTTTTTACTCCAATTACTTTCGTTATGCTCGCCGATAATCTGGCGCGGCGTTTTGCTCTTTTTCTTCGTTCTTGGGCGATTATGTTTTTTCTTCTTTTCAGCGAATCGCGAGGATGAAGCAATTTCGCGAAATATCTTTCTCGTGCAATTATTGCTCCTTTTCATTTTCCAGATTGAGGATTATTTACGCGAAGCTCAGCGACTCGGGTAACTACAGTTGCGTCCCAACGGTCGCGGAAAAGGCGACGGTTAAGGTGCACGTAATTAACGGTAAGGCTTACATTTGAAAGAGCGATGAAAAAAAAGCGAGAAGAGAATCGAATGAACGAATAGTCATATGTGCATACATACCTATGTACACATAAATACATGTATTAATCTATTATTCATTTATTTATTTATGTATTTATTTATATATATATTCATGTCTTCATTCATTTATTAATTCGTTTATTTATTTTTTTATTTTTTTATTCATGCGTACAGTTTTAATACTCCACGAGCTCTTACTTTCACGATCGTCAATAATTTAAGATCTCATTGAAGATTTAAATGCCCAACCCGACGAACTCTTATCCACCGCTCATGCCATGCAACTAATAAATATTGAACAAAAGAGACCGAGGGAGAGGCACAGAGAGAAAAGAAGATTCACGAACTTCGTGGAGACTTTGACAGAATTTACTGGTTCACAAGTGACAGCTGGATATCTAGTGGAGGAGAACACACGATTACAGAGGATTTGTCGCAGCAAAGAAACGACCTCCCTATCCGTATATACATACATACATACATACATACATATATATATATATACATATATATATATAT